>OX456985.1:33512561-34112561 GCA_949752695.1 Melanostoma scalare | reverse complement strand
CACTTTTTCTATACTATATGAAAGCTATTAAATAAAGAAATTTTTCCGTAAGTTTGTTAGACCTTTACCTATTATTCCGAAGAGCAAAACCTAAACTTGAAAACAAAAAGCACGTCACAAATTCCCAAGGACTCGAATCAATCTTAGTTTGACCAAAATCTAGTCAATCTGTTAATTGTTCTGTTATGTCTCTTGTGGGCGTATCAGCCGATTTGTTTTTTTTTTCTAGTTAATTATACCAAGAGCAAAAGTAATTGGCATAAGACTCTTCCTTCAGGGGGTTCTCTTCAATATCTAACTCTAATTTTGCATGCACCCATTTCTGCTCTGTCAAATCGCTTGACAACGTAAGTTCGAAACTGGCGAAGCTTAGACGATCGGCACTTATTTCAGAATCAAAACTCACTGTGTTCTTAGGAGTGCTGCCGACCGAAACAAGTATTGGTTTATTGAATTAAATGCTTTATAGTTTTAATCACTTTGTTTGAATGGCGGCACTATAAGAGATTGTGTCATATATACATTTCTATAAGGTGTCTTAGTGTCTTAGGAAGAAAAGTTCATGAAAAGTATTCACAAGACTGAGATAAGATATGGTATAAGATTACTGTCTGTGAACAAACATCACTATCTGTCTGGCTACCAAAATGATCAGAGAAATCTTTAATCCAAAACGTACTATATATTCGTTACATGCTTAATCAGACTACACCTATAAGCTCCATGATAATTAAGTGTTATCACCAGATACTGCCTAGACTGTGGCAAGGCCCATTATATAATGCGACATGGGAGGACGGCTTCTGCAGTAGCTTCATGTACGACGAATAAGAAACCATTCTATACATCTTCTCTGGACTTACTCTTGGGAGAACACTTCTTCAACGACCCAAATGATCATAGGAACATTCGTATCCATAGTCTTCATAGCTTTCTTGAAAGCTGTAAATAGTTTAATACCTCAAATTCTTATGTGATTTCACAATGGACCAATTATTATTGGTCTATTTTTACGACAGCCCCCGTAACCTTACATAAATTTCTGTATAAAAGATATTGATTTTCTTATTGATCCTCTAGAAGCGTTTCAGAGCAGAAGTCAGCTCATGAAACTACAATTAGAACTTCTTCGTTAGCTTGGAGCATGACTTTCCTGAGCCAAGTACCTACCATCATTTGTCGACTCAATTGCGGATTAGAAATTGTATTAAATGTTCCTTTTGCAAATGTGGGTGGTGTAATCTCTGTCATTTGAAACGCAAAGCGTTCATCGTCGAATTGCTCGATGAATTTATTAGATGCTAGTTGGTACGAGATTGTTGGCATTTTGGTCTTTGGTCCGCACAAATCTGATTTAAAATTCTTATCTAAGGCTTTGATTTCTCCGAGTTGCAGCTCCGCTTAAGAACTTTTTTTCTTGCTTCTTTAAATAGTGAAACGATACAGTTCAGAGTTCTTTTTTCAAGCTGTGATGCGAGTGGCGTAATGCTTTGCATGTCTGCGTATGACGTAGCAGTTAGAATGCCCAGATATACATAAAATTCTTGTTCTACAGGTAGCACCTTTCGCAACGAACTTACAAGTACTCTGAGACTTAAAACCCTCTTTATTCGCCCCTAGATATGGTTGGGAAAGCTATGCTGGGCCCCGCGACTCCCCGAGCTCTTTTACCTTACTTTATTTACATATTTTTGTATATATTTTAGATTTCTTAAATCTTCAGTTTGATCAAAATCCTTCACAAAAGTAGCCATCCTACTCCCAAGCAGCTTCATTCTAAAGAGCTCTTAAAGATGAAAGCAATCTCTGTGACATTCCTGCGTTCGATCCTCATAAGCCATTTGATATAGGCAACCAAATTTAGAACCTCTTAGCCGACTCCATCCGGTGATGCATATGATGGCGACTCATTCCAGATATGACAAATCCAACCAAAAACACAACACATGGCTCATTGAAAGTCTGTGTGTGCCTCAAAAATCGCTCGTGTCAAAGATAACGTCGCTTATGACGGAACTCTTCAAGCATAAACCCAACCAAAAGCACTCGAGATTCTGCCTCTTTTATAATCCCCCCATTCAAAAATGTGTCCAACATGCAAAAGAAGAACCCTCTCTCTAAATCCCCCTAGACAAAGACATTTCTCTTTTCACTTTGGTATAGCATCAGGACAGTCCACAGTGAAGCAACCAGAACACATTGGCGTCACTTGAACACTTGAAAATGCCACTCTTCGGCTAGTTCCGCTTTTTATTTTCATTTTTGTTTTGGATCACATCTCGTTTCTGTTCTACGTCTGTGATGTTATCTATGAAACATTGAAACAGCACTTAACCTACAAAGTCGCAAGTCTATTTTTATAAACAAATAAAATATACGATTAGCTCATACAGCTCACCCTCACTCTTCATACGACCAAAATATTATTGAAAAACAATTTAATGTGATGGCAGCAAGTTGGTCAAGCTGCATCATCACCATCTCTGATCAAAATGGAATGGCATCACACACAGGGCGTAGTCCCAGCCCTATAACATTTGCAAACAAATTTATTGCTTCATTGTTTGTAAGAGAGCATATTTATCGTCTTCCTGATTAAGTATCGCTGGTGGAATTGACTCCACCGGAGATTATTATTGGCCAACAATCGAAATGCCAATGGATCACAGAAATCAGCTGCTGCTGTTACAGCCAAAAGGAGACTTTTGTGTCAGTTTCCAGGGCTGCATTCGGTTTTTGTTTGGCGAGCAGGAATTCCTGTTTGGCATTTTCAACTTAACCCAGTCAGACATTGGTTCCATCGTGTAAACGACAAGGATTTGTGTCTTGCGTTCTTGATTCACAGTCAATCTATAAAATGAAAACGTAAAACAATTTCTGTTTTGTGGAACGCTGGAGTCCAGCCCTGCAAGTCACCCCTTCAATGCGCGAAATCGTCATTATATGCGGCCAAGTCTCCCCTTCTATTGTTGGCCTTTTCGCAGAGTGTGTTCCTTTTGTTTTATTTTTATGTATTTTTTGCTTTCTTGCAGCAGTGATGGAGGAGGATAATTGTCCTCAGGCGACTTATTGTTAAGATTTATACAAAAAAATTTATCGCGAGCACTTAATCTCGCACTGGCCGCGCACCACAAAGGAATGTATGAGAGTGTGTGTTTGCGGTTTTGTTGGGGGGAAAGTATTGAATTCAATGCCTGATACTTATGTGGACGTGGTTTGCATATCGAAATAGAGACGCATAACCATGCCCAGGGACTCATTGATGTTTACCTAAGGCTAAACAAATCATGGAAAGGACTTTATACTTTGATTTTTTTGCGTGGTGATTGCTTTTGGTGATTTACTTGAACTGTGGGTGGTGACCTGGCCAAGTAAGCAATAAGACTGAAGTTCTACAACCGAAAATACAGTGGAAATAACTGGAAGGACAACGGGCTGTCATAGATTCCAGGTAAAGGTTCGTTGATGCCTTCGAGACTGAGGCCTTTTCTTAGAATGGGTCCCTGAACTCCGAGTTAAGCATTCAGAAGTGCTTTGTCCTGAAAGTCGGATGGTAACGATAGCAGAGGGATCCTTAGCCATGCGGCTTTGTTTTTGTTTGATTTTAGGTCGTTAATCAACCAAGGAATACTTCGTCGACTCTGATGCTGCTTCTATTTTCATTGGCATTCATTTAAAACCTTCTCAAAGGAGCATAAGGTGCTGTCTTTTACAAAGATTTTGTGTGAAAGCCACACACTATTTACCTTTAGAAGTCTATCTAGCACCAGACACCAATTCAAGCGAGGATGTTTAAGCGAAAAGCGACCGATGTCGTAAGTTTATGTCTTTTTATAGGATTTCTATCTAAGTCCACCGAGCAGCAAAGGTTCGCAAAATACTTCTTCAAGTAGAAAAAAGAAATCTTCCAGTTACATCGCGAGTTTCCATGAATCGGATCAGGGGGTGCCATAGCCATTACTTTTCCTCTTGAAGCGTTGGGCGCCAAACAAACGCACACATTCGTTGGTTTTTTGTGGTCGTTGCCTAATTAAATCTCAATAATTATGCGCGTATTCAGTGAGAAAGATACATTTTGTTGTTGTTGCTGCATTTGAAATGTTAATTACCACAGAGAAGATGGTTAACTTGGCTGTGCGGGTCTTTGGTGTATTGCGGTGATGGTACCATTGAATCTAATTTCTCTGGCAGTGGACATCGTCACTCTGCGTAAGCACTTCTTTTATAGTAAAAAAAGAAGAAAAAAAAGAAGTAGGTACAGCGTCAACAAAGTCGTGATCACAGTTTGTGTGAATATTGTTTTCTTTGAACATCACGTGATTGTGTGTAATTTTCAAAGAAATAGCGGAACGCATTTGAAAGTAGATAGACACTGAAAAAAATATTTTTCGTAATAGTACGAAATTCGCTTCATACACTGAAAATACGACCAATTTCGTTGGGCTAACGAAAATATGTAATTTTTCGTAGAATGAAAAATGTGTTCCTTTAACGAAACGCTTCATACGCTGTTTTTGCCGGTTTTGAGCTGAAAAAAACGTTTTGATTAAGTGTTTCATCACTTAATGAAGCGTTTTCATAGTTATTTTAACGAAAAACTGCATAAAATTATGTAAATGAGCATAATACGTAAAACGTCTCATTGAATAATGAATTTCTCTCATGACCTGATGAAATTTTTCATTTTTCTTACGAAAATCCTTCATATTACTAAAATAAATAATAGATTTACTAAAACTTTGCTTTGACCTACGAAAAATTACAAAGTCCAATGGAAAGAATTTTTTGCTCTATGAAATTTTTTCACTGATATACAAAATTTCACTTCATACCTTGACGAAAAATTTAATTCCTTTGCGAATTTTTACATAGAATTTTCGTAATATCTGTTCATCGTATTTGAACGCAAAACTTCATAATTTGTTGAAAAAATTCAATAAAGTATGAACGAAATTCATACCTCAACGAAATTTTTTTCACTGAATCACGAAAAATTAATTTATTATCCTACGAATTTCTACATAAGATTTTTGTAGAATCTGCTCATCGTATTTGAACTCAAAACTTCATAATATGTTGAAAAAATTCAATAAAGTATGAACGAAATTCATACCTCATCGAAATTTTTTTCACTGAATAACGAAAAATTAATTTATTATTCTACGAATTTCTACATAAAATTTTCGTAGAATCTGATCATCGTATTTGAACTCAAAACTTCATAATTTGTTGAAAAAATTCAATAAAGTATGAACGAAATTCATACCTCAACGAAATTTTTTTCACTGAATAACGAAAAATTAATTTATTATCCTACGAATTTCTACATAAGATTTTTGTAGAATCTGCTCATCGTATTTGAACTCAAAACTTCATAATATGTTGAAAAAATTCAATAAAGTATGAACGAAATTCATACCTCAACGAAATTTTTTTCACTGAATAACGAAAAATTAATTTATTATCCTACGAATTTCTACATAAGATTTTTGTAGAATCTGCTCATCGTATTTGAACTCAAAACTTCATAATATGTTGAAAAAATTCAATAAAGTATGAACGAAATTCATACCTCATCGAAATTTTTTTCACTGAATAACGAAAAATTAATTTATTATTCTACGAATTTCTACATAAAATTTTCGTAGAATCTGATCATCGTATTTGAACTCAAAACTTCATAATTTGTTGAAAAAATTCAATAAAGTATGAACGAAATTCATACCTCAACGAAATTTTTTTCACTGAATAACGAAAAATTAATTTATTATCCTACGAATTTCTACATAAGATTTTTGTAGAATCTGCTCATCGTATTTGAACTCAAAACTTCATAATATGTTGAAAAAATTCAATAAAGTATGAACGAAATTCATACCTCATCGAAATTTTTTTCACTGAATAACGAAAAATTAATTTATTATCCTACGAATTTCTACATAAAATTTTCGTAGAATCTGATCATCGTATTTGAACTCAAAACTTCATAATTTGTTGAAAAAATTCAATAAAGTATGAACGAAATTCATACCTCAACGATAATTTTTTCACTGAATAACGAAAAATTAATTTATTATCCTACGAATCTAGTATCGTCGCATCGTATTCGAACGCAAAACTTCATAATTTGTTGAAAAATTTTAATAAAGTATGAACGAAACGCATTGCTCAACGAAATTGGTGTCAGGACGAAGGGTTGCCGTCATAATAAGGAAAAGAAATTTCGTTTGCAAGTAGAGCAAAGAATATTTAATAAAATTGTAAAATGAATTGCAAATCCTAATACTGATTAAAGTATAACAAAAAGAACACCGAATGAAACACAATAAAAGTAAAAACCAGGGATTGTTTTTATTTCTCCCTTGGATAAAGTTTCAGCGTCCGAGCGTCGCGTTAGTGCCAGAAACAGAAACTTGTTTTCTTTTTCAAGTACTCTCTCCAATCTTTTTTGAGCACATATAGAATTGTGTATATATCTCCCGTATAGAGTCCCAGGTCCAAGAGTCTTAGCGTCAGTGCTAGAAACTTGTTTTCTTTTTCAACTACTCTCTCTAATCATTTTTCATATAGAATTGAAGAAAAAAAAAACCAAAAGTACAGAAAACTCAAATCTTGAAACATTTTTTTAACGCCTTTCTCTTTTCTTCGCGAGAAACAGGTTTCGATCACATTTGCTGTGCTATGGTTTTGTTTTTGCATGTAAAAGAAATGCACCTACTAATGAATAGCAAAAGAA
This sequence comes from Melanostoma scalare, assembly GCA_949752695.1. NCBI lineage: Eukaryota > Metazoa > Arthropoda > Insecta > Diptera > Syrphidae > Melanostoma > Melanostoma scalare. Next base: position 34,105,825 of record OX456985.1, on the reverse strand, counting down.
ACAAAGAACAGTAGATACTGAATCATTGCAACTTTCTATGTATATGTGTATTGTATATATCCATTTCAGTCCTTTCTCTATTCACGCGAAAAAAGTGTAGATCGATGAAAAAACCTGCTCAAAAGAAAACAAAGAACTAGAGACAAAAAAGTGTAAAGCTGGGCTAGTGAAATAACAAATACCACTTTATTTTCGGATCTCAAACTAGTTATGAAATCCGAAAATAGAGTGGTGTTTGTAAAGTCAGCTTAAGGACTGATGCAATTGTGTGTGTGAGGTTTGCGGTCTTGTTCTTTTATTGCCTATGGTTTTAACTATACTTCAAATTCTTTGTGTGCGTGTGCAAAGCAAAATTCATAGGAAAAATCGTAAAATAGACGTTATTTTGAAAAACTTTTGAAAAACACAATGATCGCAATTAAAATTTTCGAATAAGAAATAAAAGAAAATATTGAAAATGTTAAAAATTTTCGGAAGAAAGTTTTTTTTTCATGTTTGTTTTAAACTATTCAGTTCTGAAAAACCATCAAAATCTGTCAATAAAATGTTTGAGTCTGGCCTTACAGTAGGTATATCCTGTTTCAATAAATTATGTTGTAAATTGAAAAAGTTACAGCTGTTTCAACACAACAAATAACAGCGTCAGATTCGACTAACTTTTTTGTATTTAAAAAAAACTTTCCATTTACTTCCCTCAGTTAACTTTATCTTTTTCGAAACAGAAAAATTTCATGAAACAAGATGTGCAAAAACGAATAAATTGTGCTCTGTGTAGTCTGAAAGAATAATGAATTGAATTTTACATTCTTACACTTTTCTTAATTCATCCTGTTAATTTTATAGTACATGTTATTAAGCTCTGGAGCTCCCTACCAGCTTCGACAAAACAATTAAAATATGAGAATGCCATTTTTCGCTACTTCAATCAGTCTATTTGATAAACAAAAAAAAAACTGTATTCAGTAATTTTGTCATTGAAATTATTTTTTAACTACATACCTAGTATTTTTTTCTTTTTTTTCACTGTTTGTATCTAATACGATTTAAGCTGTATATATCAAATTACAATGTGGTATAGTACTATAAAAGACTATATGTCTTACTTGTACACCATCTTTGTAATAAATTGGAGTTAATTTCATGCCAAAAATTAAAGGAGAAATTTAAAATGCGTTGTAAATTGATGACCAAATTTCAATTTCTTACACCCTCAGAGTCACTGTAATATAATCCCTCTACAAAAATTAACGACACCTGGTTTTTCATAAAAACAACCTTGTTTTTTACGAAAGTGTATCTGTTTTGATTTTTCTAAAGTAAATCCCAACGTGTCAACATTTCAATCAAAAGATTTATCTTGCTCAAACTTCAAATCGTATAGGTGGTAACCTGCCACACTTGCATTATAAAAATAATTGCGGTGTGAAATTCTACATTTATTAACGCAATGATGCATCGTTTAATTAAAATAAATACTTGCTTTATCAAACCTTTTATCTATCAACGAAAAACATCATTAGTCAATAAAAAAACTGTCATTGCTTTACGAAACAAGTTAATAAACCATTGACTTTTTCGTAAACCTGTAACGTGGGTTAATGTAGAAAATTCATGTGTGTATGAATTCTTTGCTTCCATTATGAACATTTTTTAAAACTTCATTAAAAATTTTAATCAACCCATAAAAAACTTCGTCATGTTATGAAAAAACCTCATCACATAACCATGTTTTGCATAGACCTACTCTAGTCTACTTACCTCTATTACAATAATTCGTTGTCTAATGAATAATATCCTCAAGCTACGACAATCTACATAACCTTACGAAAAAAAATCGTAGCCATAAGAAAAAATAGCCTCTATTTACCAAAACACTACATACACACTCAAGCGCTTCATTATTTTTCGGCGTCTGTTGTTTTATCATTCTCAGTTCGTTCTTTGGAGGTGCCGGTTGTGCTGACTACAGACGCAGAGCAGAGTTTTATTTCAATTTCAAGTGTATTGTCTATTGTGCCATAGTATTGTTTCAAGTGAAATTAAAATTTAAAAGTAAAAGTGTTGTGTTTTAAAAAATACCAAATTTAGCAGTCCAGCGTTTAAAAAAAAGGTAAGACCTCACGATATTTATTTAAAAAATTTAATTGCTGCATATCTACATATTCGTATTAAAATATTTGCATATGAAGACCAGTGTCCGCTTTTTTGAAATCAACTGTGTTAATTTTTGCTTAGTTTATTGATAGTGTCTTAACGTGTAACTCATTCACTGAATATGTTAATTAATAGAAAAAGTATTGTCTGTTTTCCTTTTTGAATAGATTTAATTCAAAGTTTATGACAAATCTCGTTTGAAAACATATTTTTCGTATGCGCATACCTACACGGTACAGTTTAGTATTTTTGTTTGTTAAATAGGCTTGTGCACAGATGCGCTTTTTTGTGTGAGAATTCTCCCTTGTTCAAGATCTCCTTTGCGCTGCCCACATTTTTACGCAACATCGGTTGCTTGTGTTTTGTGTGTATTCAAAACTGTCTTTTTTAATCAGTACAGGACACAGGTCCAGTAAGACTTTTGCTGTAATTTTCATCCCCTATTCCAAGAGAAGAAGAAGCAGATATTGTGTCTTATCCAAGCCCAAACGCATATTAATTTACTATTCTTCATTCTATGCCAAATTTTTATCAAAAATTTTTTTCAACGCTGCATTTATACTCGGTTTTTTGAAATTTTTATTCGTTTATAATGTTTCCCTTAACATTGGGCGCGTTCATCACAAGTTAGATTTTCAGATTAACTAACTATTCTCGGCCTCTGATTGGCCAGACGTTAAGTTTTTCAGTTGACACTCATCAGCTGTTAGTTTTTACCGATTCAGTTTTTCAGTCAAGAAAAGCAGTCTGAAAATCTAGATTTAGTTTATTAAGCTGTCAGATGCGATAAATAGCCTACATGACAATTGAACTTTACTTTGTATTTTTCGGTTAGCTTTTTTTGGAAACATTTTTGTAGTGAACTTTTTCATTACCAAAGTGTTGAGTGACATTTTTTTTAATTTTTCGTTTTTTCTTTGAGATGAAGTATTTGTTTTAAAAATAAAATTCTTGTATCATCCGCAATTCTCAATTTTGCCTAAAAAGGTTATTTCACTAAAGCTAAATTGTGCATTTCATCGATAATAAATACCCCTATTATGGATGACAACTCAACTCAAATTGGGTTGTCTTCTCATTTATATAACACGGGCACACAACCCAATTTTCAGTTGGGTTGTCATCTGTAATAGGGGTGAAACTTTGAACGCATTTTACTCAAATTTTTGAAAATGTCACTTGGCTACTTCATCTAAACAATTTTCTTTATCACAACTGAAAGTAAAGTTGCAATACATTTGTTTTTAAACAAGATATTTCATTAGGAAAAATATATGAGCAAGAACCGAATACTAATGGCAGTCACAGCTTATACCTAGATCTTTTCAAATTCAAATAATTAATAATATGTACCTTTCTTATTTGTAAATAAGAAAAGTAGTTAATTTCAACTTGATATTAAACGCAAAATTATTTACAGACTTCGTCCCCTTCGCAAATATGACTTGCTATAATATGTAAAAATGTTTTTTCTGAAATTGATAGTCTTATTAAACATTTTAAGGAACAACATTTCTTAAATAACAATAGTTTATTCAGATGTGTAGAAAATCCGTGTTATCAGAGTTTCCAAAGTTTGGCAAGTTTCAAAAGACATTTTCTTCGAAAACATAAACTTAGTATTGTGAAGGATCGTGAATGGATAAATATAGTTTCTACTGAAGAAATAAAAGACGGGGTTGAAGCTAAAAAAAAGAAAATTTCCGACGAGTGCATTACGTTGAGTAAGGGTTTAGAACTCAATCAATCTGAAGAAACAGGTACGGAAGAAATCTCAAAAGAAATAAATTACAAGAACTTTGAAAGTTTTTTAAGATCGGCTAGTACATTTTGTTTAAAATTGCATAGCAATAATAATTTCACCAGAAAAGATGTTTGCGAAGTTCAAGATCTCATAAAACTATTTATAACAGATCCACTTTTGGATATGTTTAAAACATTATCAACCGCAAAGTTACAAAATTCTTGCCCAGAGACTCATAATGAAATCCTTAGTTTGGTTGCTGTATGTAGAGATCCATTCCAATTTTCTAAAACTGAATATCGTTTATTTCAATGGCTTCAAGATGAACAATATTTGCAAAACATAGAAGAGTTTACTATCGATCAATCAATAAATGCTGTTCATGAAGGTGGGTTCTTGAGTTATAAAGAGCATACAGTGACGGGTGTTTTAATGCCATTACGTTTTCAATTTAAAAAAACTTTTGAAAGAAAAGGTTTTCTTACTGACGTTCTATCAAATATGAATACTTTGAAATCAGCAAATGTTGTGACAAATTTTGTACAGGGTGAGTTATGGAAACAAAAAGCAGATATGTATCCAAACAAAATTCTAGTTCCATATTTTCTTTATAACCACGACTTTGAAATTAATAACCCGTTAGGCTCTCACAGTGGTCAACACGCAATAAGTAACATATATTATTCGTTTCCTTGCATGCGAGAGAAAGAATCGGTATTGGAAAACATTTATTTAGGAGCAACTGTTAAAGCTAAAGACATTAAATCTTTTGGTAACGAAAAATGCTGGCAAAGCCTAGTTGACGAACTTTCTTTTTTAGAAGTTAATGGACTTGATATTACGACAAAAAAAGGTACCACTCACGTTCACTTTCTTTTGGGTTTAATACTTGGTGATAATCTTGGGCTTAACTCTTTACTGAATTTCAACAGATCGTTTATCAGTAAAAGCTTTTGCAGATTATGTAAAATGTTGAAAAATGACACACAAACAGCAAGTGTTGAAAATGTTTCTCTGATGCGAAATAGAAAAAACTATGAAAATGATATTCATAAAGCAGATTCAACAGAAAGCGGGATTCAGAAAGAATCAATATTTAATAAAATACCTTCATTTCATACAGTTGAAAACTACAGTGTTGACGTAATGCACGATATCTTCGAAGGTGTATGTCACTATAATATGTGTCATATAATAAAATATTTAATTGAAACTGCTCAATATTTTACCTTAGAAACTCTTAATTCAAGAAAAAAGAATTTTGATTATGGGCCTATTGAAATAGATAATGTTTGTGGTGAAATAACAGCGATACATTTATCAAAGAAACATTTAAAAATGTCTGCTCGTGAAATGAAAACATTTGTTACTTATTTTCCTTTAATGGTGGGCGACTTAATACATGAAGATGATGAAGTTTGGGCATTTCTTCTAAACTTTCTAGAAATAATCGACATGATCCTTTGCTACGCTATAAACGAAGACTTCATAATACTTTTGAGTGAAAAAATTGCTAGACAATTCTGAGTACGTTCGCCTATTTAATGACACACTTAAAGCTAAGTATCATAATATGACTCATTATCCAACAGTATTAAAGAAATCAGGCCCACTCAGATCGTTTTGGAGCTTTCGATTTGAGTCAAAACACAGGCAGTTTAAACTGTACTCTAATTCTACCACATCACGTAAAAATATATGTGCGACTCTAGCAAAAAAGTATCAATTACAGTTCGCATTTTATTAAGTGCTGACTCTAAAAATAAAATTAATTTGAGCAACGAGAACAATGACGATAACAGCATATATAGTAATACTATATCTAAAATGCTTAAAATTGATATGAAATTAATCAAATTTCTTAAAAAATATAAACATGATGGATATTTGTACCAGAATGGATATTATGTTGCAATTTTTACCAATGACATCCAAATATATACGATTTTAAAAATTTTCAAACCAAATAATTTACAAAATTTCCTTTTTTGTCAAAAAATTAACTCTATTCATTACAATCCACATTTTTTGTCTTACGACATAAGACCTGATATTCTGGGAGAATTTTCAATCCTTCGTTTCGGAGATCTCGTCGGCCCACCATTAAATTGTATTCGGACTGCCGAGGGAAGAACAATGATCAGGATTAAGGAGTACTATAGTCTAAATATATAGAAAAAGCAACAATCAACAGCCAAGATGAACCAAGCAAAATCAAATAATTTAACTAATAATGACGATCTGTTCAATGAAATAAGTTTCCATAATTCACCAATGGTAACTTCAAATGAACAACGTCAAATAAATAACAATAGTGACCTTCAATTAATAAATCAAATAATAGATGCTTCAAATGTACAAGACCCAGAACAAATTAATTTCAGTAACATAATCAACTCACAAGCGCTTTCCATTATTGAATACTCAAACTTGCCAAACGACAATTGTAGCGAAACTATGACTAACTCAAGCTACATTTTAGAAGGAAACTCCCAAGAAGTGTCAGAAAAGGAAAAGGAGTTAAAAGAACTTCTTGACAGCTGGAACTTAGGCTATTTACTGAGCCAATTCATAGGTAAGAAAATTGAAATCAGTTTTTAAACTTTCCACTATCTTGATTGTTGTTTCTATTTAAAAAGAACAAAACGTATTCGTCGATGTGTTAAAAATAATGGAGAGGAAACACATTCATCTGTATTTTAACAGCATTTCTACCGGAGACAAAATTTTCTTCGAATATAGGTTGAAAAAGTGGAGGGAATCGATCGGAATTCCTTTCGAAAGAGACCAATTGACTGACACATATAATCCACCTATGAATACTCCAACAAGTAACCGGTCAGTTTCGTCACCATTGCCCCACTCTCCTAGTCCAGGTCCGTCGTCAGAGGAGTTTGGAAACTATATTAATCTGGCAATGATCCTGAATACAACTGCAAAAGGACAGTTTTTGACGAACCATTATAATTCCTTTCAGAAGTTTGGAGAGGAACAAAGAAAACTGCTGATAAATACGATAGTATCGTATTTCGAGGAAAAACAGTGTGTTTTCAGCCTCAGGGATAGCCGGAGAATAGAGAAGGAAATTGTGGAAAGATTTCCCACTGAAAATCTTGTAAGATAATATTTTTTTCTCCTTAATCAAAACACTTGAAAAACTATTTCTATTTCTATTATTTCTATTTCTCAACGAATTTTTCCTAATTATTTTTTAGGAATACTACCGAACGTCGTCTAGGGGCCGAATTTATAACAAATTTTCGAACAACAAAAAGTTGTTCCGCCAATCACCCAGGTCAGGTCATACCGAAACCAAAAAGAAAGCAAACTTAGGTAATTTTGTTTAAGACTAATTTTTTTGTACAATACTAAATTATACTTATTTTCACTTAAAGATTCTGAAGCAAATGCAGAGGAAATCGTCCGTACTCTCAAATTTGAGAAGTTGTCAGCAGATGATTTTGATCGGTACTGGCAGGCATGCTCAAAGCACCGTTTAAATGAAATAAAAGCCTGCGAATCAACAACTGAGGCTCTTGAGAAATGGCCGCAGTATAAGAAGCCACTTGGTTTCAGACTGGTAATTTTTATTTATCCATATTTCTTCATTTTCATTTCATTTTATTTTAATAGTTTCTTCAACAAAGCTATAAATAAATTTTATTTCATTGTATTTGTTTAGATTGACATGGATTTTAGCGTCCTTCGTCCCGATGCCAGCTCTCTCCTGGACAATTGGGCGGAGCATCGCACCAAAATCGGTGCATTTTTGACAAAAGACCAGAACATTAAAGAGAGGCGGTTGGTCCTTCTCCTTGAGAAGTGGGTGACTGAAACACTGGATGAAAGTAGGAGTTATTACAATTTTTCTCTAAAATTCTTTAAATAAATTTTTAAATACTCTCCCATTTTAAATATTATAAATTTTTTTTCTTAGTTTAAGTATTTTGTTTCTTTTTTTTAATTTTTCAGATTCGAAAGATGCGGTGCTCATGTACATAATGCATGGCTACCTGACACCGACGCAAAGAATTGTCGTCAAAGATAATACAGGGAAAAAATCCACTACCAAATATACAATAAAGGACTCGCAGGAGGCTTTCCTATATGTGTGCAAGTCTCCTCAAGAGATAGAACCTCATCTGGAACACCTAAGAAGCAGGTCAAGCTGCATCCAGCCCTTTTTGATAGCGATTGGTGATTCAATAACAGATTTAAAAGAATTTTACATTTTCTTTGACGGCATTAAATATGCATTCAAATCATTTTTAAGAGGGTTTGATGTTTTGTTCAAACTATTTCATTTGTTCAATTTAGAGTACCCTCTCGCGTGTACAAACTTTTATAATTTCTTTCAAGAATTTTTATACAAAATTAGATGTGAAAAAAAAAACCAGAAAAATTCCCTTATGGGTATCGCTATTTTACAATAAAATAATTACATTCATTGCACTATTTATATAATGTTTTTTTTATTTACAACAGTTCTTCAATTTGTCGTTAATAGGTCACAGGTCGTGTTTTCTCTTCAAATTGTTTCAACGATTTTCTTTTCCCCAGATTTAGAGAAAGATGAAGGGCCTTTTTACTATTAAAAAGGCCTCAAAGGACAAATATGGGTGAGTAAGAAATCGCTTCACTTTATGAAATTATTCATAAATGAAATGAGGAATTTCGTAAGATACCTACATGAATTTACGAAATTTATTCGTTAGCAAAACGCAAGGTTTCATAAGCGAACGAATATATCTTTCGTAGATTTATGAAAATGTTAATGAATGGTAAGCAAAAATTTATTACCTAACGAATTTAAAGTACATTAATCTACGAAAAATATTCGTTAATAGAACGAAAAGTTTCGTAAGCCAACGAATATAAATTTCGTAGGAGTATTAAAATTTTCATAAGGGGAACGAAAAAATTCATTAGCTAACGAGTTCAAATTACATTAATCTTCGAAAAATATTCGTTAATAGAACGAAAAGTTTCGTAAGCCAACAAATATATCTTTCGTAGGAGTATTAAAATGTTCATAAGGGGAACGAAAAAATTCATTAGCTAACGAGTTCAAATTACATTAATCTACAAAAAATTTTCGTTAATAGAATGAAAAATTTCGTACGCCAACGAATATATCTTTCGTAGATATATTAAGAAATTCATCAATGGTATGAAAGAATTCGTTAGCCAGCAATTTCAAATAACATCAATCTACCAAAAAATTCGTTGACAGAACGAAAAGTTTCGTTAGATTACGATTATTTGTTTAGTAGATTTATGAAAATGTTCATGAATGGTGGGAAAAAATTCATAAGTCTACGATACTAATTACGTAACCCCGTAAAAATATTCATGAAATAATGAAACATATTCGTAGGCTGACGGATGTATCTTTCATAAATTTATTAAAAAAAGGATTAGCGCAACGAAAAGTGTTATAAATTAATAAATACATCTACATTAACCAATGTAAATCTTAATTAATGGTATGAAAAAAATTATTACTCGATGGAATGTCTTCCATCAATCGACGAAGAAAAATAATGGATTCAACGTTAAAAAATCATAGTTTAATTAATTCTACACGTTAGTTGATAAAGAATTTCGTAGGCCGATGTAGAAAATCATAACCCAATGAAAATTTCGTCAATTTAAAAGTTTCGTTAAAAGTACGAAAGTTTCGTTGACTGATAAAGCGCTTCATTAGAGTATGAAGGCCACTTCGTTGGGCCAATTAATTTTTTCATCGGCTGAAAAGTACGAAAAATTTCGTTGGCCCAACGAAGTTTTTCGTTGTATTTACGTAAGGAATTTTTTCAGTGGACAGATATACAGTAATGCACTGAATGACCGACCATTCGGAGGAGGGCTACTTTTGCCCATAATTCAAGCCTCATAAATTCAACGAGAAATTATATCACGGGCCAATATATAAATGGCTGTCAGAGGTGCTTCTAAGAAAGCACATTTCTCTTAGGCTTGAGGTCATAAAACAATAAACGAATATGTTTTGTACAACCAAAGCACCTGTGGATGAAGATAGGGAAAGGGGTTGCCTGTTCCTGATGTGCTTGAAAGAAAAATGATTAACAATTATACGTTTCTACTTTCAAATTCAATGAAATGATATTCCATTATTAGGGAAATTTATATTTCCATTGGGACGAACGACGCTCGTAAGTCGTAACGGAGCTTTCCCGCACACATGTGCATGTGACCTAATGTACCTGTACTGAATTCAATGTTAACCGTGAGGTGGAAATGATGGACGGTTGAATTTTAAGAGGTCATTAAGGTGGTGAAACAAAACGCATTCTCCTGATTGTAGACATTAATAGCAATAAAAGCTGAACTCAGTCTATTACAGACTAAGCGAACGCAAATTAACAAGGCATCATATGAGTCATTAAGGTTTCGGAGTCATGAAGGGCATGAGAACTTGCCAGTCTAACAGAGGTACCGAAAGCTTAAAAATTTGTGTGTTGTACGACGTTATTTTGGTATTGGTACCTTCATTGTACACAGGAACTTGCTGTACCTCAAGCTTCACTGCGCTTTGCCAATAAATTTGGCGGTTGCTTGTGCCTTAAAAAGGCACACTAATTGGCGCCTGAGAAAGGGTCAGAGGAAGGTAACACCAATCTACCAATTACCAAAAAACTCAAACATTTAGATTATGTGGTGGTTTATTAAATGCAGCTCTAGAAAATGTGGACCCTAGATGAAACTTACTGTGCCAAGCTCATACAGTTAGGGGCGTTCAAGTATTAATATACGTCAGGCCATATTGAGGTCTAGTAATTCATACGTTACGGTGCGTTATATGTGGGAGTCAGGGTGTAAAATCTACGAAAACTGTGCTACATAGTACTTGACCGCCTCTTTAGAAGGAGAACACCTGGCAGATCCCTTACATCTGATATGACTTTACCGAGTTTTATATCAACCGACACCCATCTAGCTTTTCAACATCTCTGACCGCAATTTCAAGACGTCCGAACCCGAAGGCCAAGACCGAAGGTACTAAAATCTCTGCCAGATTAATTTACTTTTAAAGAAAAAGCCGAGATGCTCGACACTTGGAATCATGTGAATCCATTGAAGCTTTGAAAACACTACGGCGATATGGCTTCTTGCTTCCTGCATTGATACTAAGTAGATCAATGGTTGCTCTCAGGTAGTAGGAGCTACTAAATTCAATACTGAGGTACTGGACACTAAATTATACAGCAAAGTAGAACTGGACACTAAATCCAACAATGTGACAACTAAGATCAACAGTGAAGTCGCACTTGACACAAAGCTCAACGGCAATAGGTAGTTGAAAGCTAGATTCAAAAACGAGGCAGCGCTGTACACTAAATCTAACAGCGAATTACAACTGGACACTTAATCCAAACAATGTGGTAGCGCTGGACACTGGATTCAACAGTGAGAAAGCACGGAACACTATTTAACTTGAATACTGTTTCTGGACAAAGATAGATTCTTGTTCCTTAGTAAACTGCAAGATCACCCAGGCACTCCCTTAGGAATATGTTCCTCAACTCTACGGTCGGATACGGGTGTCTTAAAACACTAGTTTTGGGGGGAACTCACCCGAGTTGTGATTTTCTTATGAAACTTCGTGTGGCAAATCACACGGAATTGCTTGCATTGTATGAATGTCGTGCTTCTGCACCTACTAGCTGTGTTATTGGTATGTTATCATTCATCTGATTTTGTATCATGTGCTGTGCTTGCCTTTGCTGTTGTTGTTGCTTTAAATTGAGGTAGATAGATGTTGGTTAACTTGTTGCTACTTCTCCTTTAGTTTGGTAGCAACTCACGGAAATGTGTAATCCATCAGACATTTGACCGCCACTAAGATATTTCTGACGAATTGTCAAACAGCCACAAGAGTCTAGAAGTGAAAGAACCACCAGAGTACTGTGCATAGTCCGAGCCTTGAAGTAAATCGAGTCTGTAGAATACATGACCTTTTAACAACAATTTATTAAAATAACTATACGTGTACTTCATTCTATACGGCAGTTCCAGACATCCGGTCAGATTCGATCTTCCACTAGTGGGGAGACAAAAACCAAGTATTATAATATTACAAAGACAGGTGTTCCAAACTTTTCACTGGCGCCATATAAAACCATTAGCACAAAGTCATAAGTGCGGTGATGCCGAAATGACACAACCAGTCAGAAATCAAGAATACTTAATTAAAACCCAAGCAATTTGAGCTAGGTTCAGAATCAGAAAAGAGCCAAGACTTTACTGCGAAAAGTGAGAGCAGTCAAAGCAAAGAGCCAAACCAACAATACCTAAGGTAAAGGTATATACATCGCATTGCGGCGCTCTTTAACCTACTCACGGATGGGGAGGTCTACTCATTATCTAAAACCCCCTTTAAAAGAATCTCAATAAACACGTACAATCAGTGACCTCCCGTGCGTAGACCTTGGGAGCCAATTTATTTGAAAGTGATACATCGCTCGCCGTTCAATACGAATTATCCGCTTAAACTTCACCAAAGGTTGATAGGCCTTCATTTTCCACACAATGTCTATAATGACGAACCCCTGGTTGCCGTGTCGTGCTTGTTAACGAGTCTGTCCCTTATATGGGAGTTCGCGATTCAAATCTCAAAAATGTCAAACTGATCCAATGGGTGTCAACTACCACTTGGAACTGGTTAGTTCTCTCCATTAAGAAGGTATTCTGGTGAAGAGGCAGGAATTTCCAATAATCCTAAAAGTTTCGTAAAAAAGCAATCAATATTTTTAGAATTCATTTCCTTACAAGTAATTTGTTAAGTTTTAATAAATGCATAAAAAATTAAAAATGGAAAAGGTTTAAATTTTGGTACGTGACCAATGATTCCAACCCTTGCAGCTCGGGAACAAAAAATAAAAAACACAAAATAGAATATTAATCTAGCAAATTGTCGCTTTCTGGAATTACGGATGAGTTCAGGCGAATTTCTGAAAAGAAAAACAATTTTTGTATAATTTTTTTTTTTGCAATTTTTAGACTTTTTTAAAATAGTTTACACAAAGTTTAGGGAATAAGAACTGTTCTGGATATAAAAAGTCTACAAAGATGACTCACAAAAAATTTCAGGTGAATCGGTACGGTAGAACTCGAGAATGAAGCTTAAACCACACTAACCTCCCTGGAGATAAGCTACGCTTTGAGATTTCATCAGTTTGTAACGTTATAGAATTTGCTTGATTTGAGAAGCGAAAATAATTTTAAACATACGAAAGTCTGCACCATAATTCACTGAGAGCGAGAGTAGACAGATTGTCTTGCCTTAGCCTTATTAGCTTTCCTCGATGCACATTATGCACATTCCGACATTCCAGCTTTTGTTTTCTAAATATTACAATTGGGTACTCGAATCGGTCAGTTCTTATAGCCTTTCTCTGCTTCTTAAATTATGACAATCACAGAACTCCGTACCAATTTGAAGCTATTCTTTAGCAAAGGTGCTACAGTACCCGAAACTAGGTTTCTCTAGTGCAGCTTAAAACACTTTGTTCGAACTTCCTATTGTGTTTTCCTAGCACATAACATGGACCTGTTTACTATACAAACCTTCAACTGTTTAAGAAAAAGAAGATATTTGGAAACAGCCACTGCCACACATGTATAAACAAACAATATTTCTGCCTGTGAAGCGCACTCACAAAAGTATTCCCAAATTAAATACTCTTAACAAATAATTGTCTAAACAATTGGAAATAACAAAATCGCAGTATCATCACAATACAAAGTTCCAAAATCATAGGCAACCAACCGAAAAGCTCCAAGAGCCCAAATGCTTGTTTTGACACCACCAAAGCTAATTTATAGACGAGTGAGCTCTTTTTCAACGTCCCACCTCCATTGGCAGGTAATTGGTTTTTTTTTTTTGTCTAAACTTTCAACGTGATCGATGGACCGCTTTGCTGCCAAATTGCAGCGTTAAATTCCTCATTTTGTCCAGAAATAGACGATTTATTGAAGTTTTCAACAACAGAAACAAAAACAAAAAGCCTTTACCTGGTCGACCAATTGAATTTAGAACGAAACGCAAACTTTCCCAGTTCCAGAGAAACGAAAACAAAACACAACATTTGAGAAGACAGACGGACAAATCTGCCTCGTAAAATTTTTTAGTTAAAGACCGACACGTCGCGTATTAACACCATTTCATACGCAGCTTAGTGTTTAGTTTATATTTTAGCTATAGACACCATCAGAGCGGTGATATGTGGAGGAACAGGCTGGAACACCCCCGCCATCCGGGACGATTCACCCAAATCACACTCCCACATGTATAGAGTGATACGATACACAAACATCTTTAGTCGGGGATAGCAATTGAAGGAGAAGAATTTATGGAGTAATTAGTTGGGAAATTGAAATTCTGCAGCGGGAGTAAACAAAAAAGTCCACTTTACAGTCACACAGTAGCACACCGCAGGGAGCATAATTTTTTATCGTCTTGCTTCACACGGTTTTTGTGTTTTTGGATTACCAAATAAACGTCTTAATTTGTACTTGTTTTTGTGGAGATTAATTGTAAACATCTTCTGTCCCACATACCAATGTGATGAAGTTATCAAAGGACTTTCTGCAACGTTGAGTTCTTGGACTCACAACAATGCCAGTAACTTGTGTATGTCGAATGAGTTTTTGGATCAATATAGCCATTGACAAACTAAAAATGAACTGCCAATCAATGTGAAGCTATATCCACACTGCTGCCTGTGCCTCTTGGTGCCTATTGAGCAATCTTGTTACTAGCTTGGTACAAAAAATATATGTCTCCTGCTTCAATGAACTAAAAAGTGACACCTATGAAACAGACAAACATGGTGATTGCTGAGAAAATCAACAGAAGATGGCGTTTGATTCTACGCTGAAATATTTTGATACTAACGCTAAGGGTAGATCGCGGACTGGGAGTCTCTCCCGGAAGAATTGAAGAGCTTATTGAATAAGTGAGAGAGCGAGATTTGACACTAATGAAAACCATTTCAGAAGTTAATGAGGCTGGAGCCAGGGCCTATTACGTTACAATTCATCTATCTACTCATTAGTTCACGGGAACCAAAACACTCTCATCGCCTCGCTGCTTGTTGCTAAGAAGAAAATCCTCTTTGAAAACATCTTAACAAATAGGAAACTATGCCATAACAGTCTCAGATCTAAAAACACTTTCAGTTTTGCATCGAACGCGCCCTGGTTTTCCCCTTTTAAATAATTTCTCTCCAATTATTTTTGGTTTTAGAGAGACCAGGAACACTCTGGTGAGCAAAATAAACAAAATGATGATGTCCAGACTTCAGCGACGAAAGCTGATCGCTGTACGGCAAAGACACAGCAGGTTGTCTTCCTGATGCCATAGTTCGGGCAGAAATGTCGATCGGTGATTTTGAAAGAAATAAATATTCCCGTTGGTGGATATCGTCTCGTGTAGAGGCAAACTATCTTCTCAGGACTTTTTTGAGTTCACTTGGTTAGTGCTCCCACCTTCAACGAGAAGATCATTGTCCATTGTACTTGTTTATGGTCATGCGATCGCCTAGGAACACAAAACTGTTCAGCATTGACGCAAAAGTTTGCAAAGTCGTCATGTCTCCTTATACATATATCGATTCTAAAGTGCCGCACAAAATCCTATAAGCGACCAACAACTGCGACGAAGTCGACGCCGACGACTACGAAGACCAGTCCAAAACCAAAACGATCATCGTTGATCTATAAATATTAAGAAGTGCAGCTTTGAGAAGAAATGAAATTTACGCCTCGAGGGGGAAATTTATGATGTGGCGAATGGCAACGTTTTGCTGCAATAATAAATGTCATCCACACTGGATGCCGACCGATTATTTTGTTGTTTTATTTTGTGTTGGAATCGAGGGCAGATCGGTATGCTGACCACTCTGCGCTCCGACCAACCGATCGACGTCATCGATGTGGAGTAGGTGAATGGAGATCGTTGTCGCTGGTGGATCGATGGAAATGTCTATAGCCGATAATAAAGAATCGAAGGCTATTTCAGGATCGATACAATACTGAACGATTCCCTCTTGCAATTGCGGCAACGGCAAGTCATAAAAAATATTGTGAATGACAAGGTAAGTGCCAATGGCAAACAGATGGCATAGAATGACGGAGGATGGCGAGTGCTTGGATGGAGGGAATATGCCATCAGGATTGCAATACCAAATTACTCATGATGCTATACTACAGGTTTCATTTAGAGCCTCAAAAATCTGAGGCCCATTATCGAGTGGAGGTGAGAGATGGAGCACATCAGAGAATTAAAAACTCCCGTCCACTTCTTCTGTTGAGTCATATTTAAATTCAACTGCATTTTCGGTTTGTTATCCTGTCTGATTTAATTTTGTTCCGCATTGCCCACTTAACCCCATTCAAATTATCTAGAGGCGAACCTATAATCTTATCGTCTATTACCGATATGCTTTCAAAAGACTTGGAAAAGAAGCCGTACGGCATGGAGTTAGAATTTATTTGCGACCGTCTAATTAAGACAATCCACAGTCCGTTAGGCAGATTTAAATTTTTCGAAAGAACACCTTGCGGTTATCATTGTGAGTATGCTCGTAAATATTACGCTCATAATTAGATGCAACAAATCCCAGCTGTGGGGCACACAAGAGAAAGATTAACAGCGATCCATCTAACTAATCTAATCAGTGCATATACCTACACAGGTAAGCTCTTGGTTGGTTGCTTATTACAGATTTATGTTCCTGGTGGGGAATAGTGGATACGTTAACAAGCCGCGCGTTGACCTGTTGGAAAGGCAGATAATTAGCTTTTGAGAGTAGCTCTCAAGATGTCTGGTACGATGGTGAACTTCGATTGATTAACGACTCCAGGTGAGATAAATGTGAGTTTCAGCTTAAACTGATGCAATTCCGGACTTTCATTAAGGGTTGTTTACAAAAAGAAATAAAAAAAAAAATAATATTTTGGCTGAGTAAGCAATGGTGGTCTGCTTATAAAGATTTTCGTAGATTTTTGTTCTAATATGACGGACGACAACTGACAGATAACATATGAAAAATAACAGATGTCAGATGACAGATGAAATATGACATATGAAAGATGACTGATGACAGATGACTGTTGACAGATTTTTTTTTATATTTTGCGTGCACTCAAGGGTTTGTGACCACCCTTAATATGTTAAGTAACTCAGTATGATCGTTAGGAAAAAGGGAAAGAGTTTGAAAGGAGATACAGATTCACATTAGTTTTAATGTTCGTAAGATTGTAATGAGAGAGTAAATAGAGCTGGGCAATACATTTCACATTCGTGTCGTACGGCTTAAGAAGGAATATCTGTAAGAACGCCAATTTGGCTTTAGGGTTAACTGATGGGCATTCCTAGAAGCCCATATTCATTAATGAAAACAAAGTGCCAACCCATTAATAACGGTATTGGTATGAAATGTCCGGGTATTAGGTGCGCAAAGTATGTTGTGTCCGATGTATTATATGCGAAGGTATTGGATGCGATGGTATTGGGTGCGCTGGTATTGGGTATACCCGACCCGCGAGTATTACGGTTGAATTGTTTAAGGGGAGGTGTGCAACTGGTATAATCTCACAAGAGCACTGTCTGCAAAATAACGATAAAATAAGGAGAGACAAGAACCATTACGACGATGTTCGAGTGTCGTAAAAGTTTCAATGGTGTTCCTATCTCCATGATAAAAGCTCCTCTGAACACTTGCCAAAAGATTCAAGTGAGTTGAAAGAACACTTGCCTAAATATGTGGATGACAGATGACAGATGACAGATGACAGATGACAGATGACAGATGACAGATGACAGATGACAGATGACAGATGACAGATGACAGATGACAGATGACAGATGACAGATGACAGATGACAGATGACAGATGACAGATGACAGATGACAGATGACAGATGACAGATGACAGATGACAGATGACAGATGACAGATAACAGATGACAGATGACAGATGACAGATGACAGATGACAGATGACAGATGACAGATGACAGATGACAGATGACAGATGACAGATGACAGATGACAGATGACAGATGACAGATGACAGATGACAGATGACAGATGACAGATGACAGATGACAGATGACAGATGACAGATGACAGATGACAGATGACAGATGACAATCGACGGATTACAAACGACGGAGCTTTTTTTTTATTTTGGTGCAAATGGTGAGCCTCATAACAACATTTTAAAGTATTTTGTAAGAAAACAAAGCAGGCACTGCTTGATCCAAGAAACCGCAACTTGTTAGTTTACTTCAACCTTTTGTTTATCTAATCAAACCACGTCCTATAGCACCAAAACATTGGCTTACTTACGATATACGAGTATACCTTCTCACCCCATAAAGGCAACCATTACGCCAAGTTCAATATATATTCATGAGTCTTCTCATCTCTCGCTGTAGTTAAGAACTGTTATAAAGCTCAAACTCAGTCTTCCGCATATATTTCTAATTAAAAACCCGCGACATCGGTACTAAAACACAGAACCTGTCATAGCCACTCAACCATAAGTATAAAAGCGTCCAATTAGGTTTCACACTCGCTTTACTGCTTATCATTTGGAACTCGTTATATTTACTTATGTAGCCAGTTCAAGCCATAGCACCTTCCTTCTTCTCATTAACCACAAGCAAAAGCACAGCCACAACAACTGTTTGCAACTGCACTTTAATTCGCGCGAGGCTGTCATGAACCTCCAAAGGTATAAAATTATTATTGAAAATAGTCGCCACTCGCCAGAGACGGACAAACTTCCGGAAGAGACTTTTTGTAGTCTGTTGTCGTATTTTATTGTTGAAACGTTTAAAGAGCTTCAAATGGAAGCCTCAGCAACGGCACGAGTTCCCTCTAGCAATGGCAGCACCAGCGCACTTGTTTCATAGGCTCCTTTATAGATATTATCGTGCTTCAAATAGGACTCGAAGCTAACTCAAAGTCGAATGACAGAAACTCAGGTGGTTCATTCATCCATCCATGCGTCCGTTCGTTGGTTAAGTTGGTGGTCGGTGCAGTCAGTCTTAAGTCTCTTTCGGTGCTACGGTCAGTTGAGTTTAAAGTTTGATTTTATGGCACACGGACTTAGTAAAAAGTGCATCCAACTGGATCAACCGCACCACTGACTCGTGGTGTGGACAGTATAGAAATAATATAGAAATCGGCGCAGAAGGACAGAGATGTGGGTATATGGGAGATGGGAGCTGAGAGGGTGATGCCTTCCACCCATAAAACAGCAGTAAGTCTTTCGTTGGGTAATTTATGGCTTTCATTAAATCACTCCTCAAGTACACATGGCATAAAGTTGTAGTTCGTGATTAAATCGAAATCAAAATTGAATTAAATCAAAATGCTGCCGTTGCCGTTATATCTGTGGAGCTATTCTCCTCCGGATGATGTCGTTGCTGCTGTTGAGGAAATGCTCCTGCAGTTGCTGGCACTGCTTTGGGTGCTAGATCTGCTGTTGTTGTTCGATCATGACGAACAAGAGGCCATTATGTCTTCGTCGTAGTCGTCGTCGTCGTCGTCGTCGTCGTCGCTGTTGTTCACTTCGTCGTCGTGTAGGGGGCGCCCATAGGCTGACGATTCGTGGGTAGAGGACGTCAATTGAAACCACCGACGTCTCTATTCGTTGCCCAATTAATGAGGTTGAATTGGAATAAAATACCAGAGCAGCTACTGGTTCTATTATGTTGCAATGCATTTGAGATCGAATTTCATATCGAAACACAGTCTTCTTATTGTAGGTTTCAGGAGACTAATGGATGACATGTTGGTGGGTAATTAAAGTGTCTGGAATGAAATAGTAAAGCGGGCTATAGTTTCGTAAGCATCTTTGATATTCCCTTTAATAGGCAATTTAAAATGCTCAAAGACGGATCACGAGGTGGTGTAATGATGCTACTCGCAGCTACTGGCGATGTTGGTGTCGTATTACAGCAACTGGAGCTTTACGTTGCTCTCGAACTGGGTCTGGAGGATATGGAAGTAGAATGTTTTTGAAATTTACCTTTCCTTCGTTCCCAGCAATGACTCCATAATGCTGCGAAAGTGTATCTAGAACCATCTCCTTTCCATTGTCATGGCTTGTAGGTTTTTGTCAGAAACCCAAGTTCAGGTAGTGAACATTTCATCCTTCCTTTAAAAACCGATCAGTTAGATGTTTGAAGGCACAATTCCCACACGCTCTTTCACCACGGTCTCGCTGTTATAAAATTCACTCAACATTGATTGAAGTCTCAAATGACTCAGCTGACAGTGGCCAATTAACACTTCAACCCGTTCTACCTGTTTATATACCAACCCCATTCCATTAGCTAACTAACCAACAAAAGTCCAACACGCAACAACTGTCATGCAGATGATACTATAACCAACTCGATCGCCCAACTCCTCCATTCCACAAATGGGCCTGTCATCTTTTCTAAATAAAAAAGACACCAACTGTGAGATTTTTCCCATCTTCTAGTACGCCAATCAATGCTGAAATTTGTTACGGCGAGTGTGTATCACTGTCACGCTTGTCGTTTGGGGCCATTCCAAGCGACTAATTCGCATTGCACTGCGCGATGCGATGGGAACCCAAACCCAACCTAACACAGCTCATACCTACATTACATGCCACAAGTGATGCCAACCACTACCGCATCCCATTCCAAAGCTACCTATGCATTTGCATTTAAGTGACGCAATTTCTAATTGACTTCCCTGCACAGCATGGCGGCACAGAGCACAGTGTGTATAGAGTGTAGTTGGCCTGGCTACGACATCCAATTGCCAATTTAATAATTGCCACCTTGCATGCTCCCAGTGTTGTTTTGTTTCGTTTCGTTGTCGTTGTCGTTGTCGCGCAGTTCCAGAGTCTTTTGTTACTATCAGAAGAAAATAAAACTAAAAAATATACCGGACCCAACTGGATTGATGGGACAAGTGGAGTAGAGTGGAGACTGGCAGAGGTATAAAAACATTCAAAGCGCGTGATCCCGAGCTTTGTGTATGAATGTAGTCGCATCTGTGCAACTACCGCCTGAACGCTGAACCTGACAGCGTTAGCTGCAGCGTGTACAAATGTAGCGTGTTGAGAAGTGTCATTTGCATAACAATGGCGGTACGACTTTTTCATGTATTTATGTTCCTCCCTCGGTGCGGCTCCAGCGGTTGCCCTTTCTCAAATGGTGGACAATTATTATTGCCATGGAAGGACGACAGTTGTAATTAATGTTGATTTTGCGCTTTAGAGAACTGCCGGAATGCTGCCAACGAATTGTGAGTGTCAAATGCTATTTTCGTTGTGGAGTTTGTCATGATGGAATTTTATAATACCCCAATAGAATGAAACTTCGTGCTGGAGCAGGGTATTGAAGTGTTAGACAGAAAAAGCTTTTTATGGCAATCATCATAATTAGAATAAAGTAGAAGTTGGTTATTCATATAAATGGTAATAAAGTAACGTCGCACCTAGAAGCTTTACGACTGCAATTTCGAACGTTCAGCCAGGAGGCATAATAACTCGAATCTACAGTAAAAAAGTTCGAATGCTTGAAATTCCTCTACTGTAATTCTTGAATCGTATTAAATGGGACAATGGGAGACTTAACCAAAACTAGCAAGTTTTTGTCGAAAGCAGTTGGAATAATTCTATCTGGATACTTCTTTCATTAATCTATTAGCATTTAAAAGTAAAATCAAAATAACTTTCGAATGATTTGAAAGTAGAACAAAGTTACATAGTTGTGGCCGAAGCTCAGGGCTAGGTAAACTTCAAGAGTATGGTACCCGTGGCGTGATGGTTACATGTCCGCCTGTTAACCCCAGAGGATCGTGGTTCGAATCCCAACGGATGCAAAAATGTTTTTTCATGGGTATCGCCTCCTCCTTAAGTGAATTCCTTGCCAAGAAAAGCGCTTCTCGATAAGCCGTTCGGAACCGGCAAAAAACCTTCATTCCCCAGACAAGGCACGGTTGTTAGAAATGAGCTATAGGCCCTGGGGCTGCTCGCTCTGTTGCGTCACCCTATTTATTTACTTATTTATTTATTTAAACTTCAAGACTTCAAATTATAAAAAATTGTGGGAAGAGTCAAAGTAAAAGGAAGGATGTTGATGGAGGAAAATACTTTGAGAGCGCACATATACTGTATGTTTGAAGGTTGAATAGAGAATGGGGACGTCTTAAGCATGAGATCGATTGTTGATCGTTGATTGAAAGTTTTATTTTTATTGAAACCCAAAGTTTCGCTTTCCGCAGAGCGGCATATCTCACATTGCAACAACCCATATACTAGAAGGAACATAGCAATCCCACTTAACTGATTCATACTAGTGATCCGTTCGTGAGGTACGCCATGTCACGTTGAAATCAGGAATGCGTAGGCAAACTTCTCGTCTTTGGATCGTTCCTTTAAGGCCAATCAATTGCTGATGTCCGTTGCATTTTTCAGTACCAAGAACGGTTTTGGTCTGCCTTCATTATTTATTATTCTTCATTCGCCCTCTGCTTTGAATATGAAAACACCAATCAAGCAATCAGAGCTGTATTTGTTGTAAGATGTAATTTTTAACGTGAAGGATGATTACACAGAATCAGTACCTTCATTACATTTGCTGTCAACTGACTCTCACAACTTTGTACTGTACGCCACAACCGCGGTAAGTAGAGGTCTCCCTTCAGCTTAGGGGGTATTTTTCTGTCACAGAAGATGGTTAAGTTTTTTGCCTCTTCATCCTTCCATCCACGTTTTACAGATGGGATGCAGAAGTCGAATTACCACGCACGTTATCGAGTGATACGTGACTGAATTACGTTAGCATGGCACAATGCACAATCACTTATATTATCAGGCAATCTAGTAACATTATTTGATATTCTCTAGTTAGTAATTGATTAGAATTTGATTTGATAGATGAGCAAACGGCTGAGATTGTGTAATTTAGATCAAATTTAAAGAGAAAAATGTCACTCAATCACTCGATCACTGATGCCGTGATTCGACCCCAAATTGTCATTCAAATAAACCAGACAACACAAGCATTCAATCTTTTCTGCTTGTTGTAGCGAACCAGAATTCTCACTTATATACTTACTTTTCTTTCAGGTAGGCGAGGACTGTCACCTGTAGTGCAGAATTTCGTCTTCATTTACAAGAAGCTGTCATTGTGCACAGTTAATAAACTTCGGCGAACGAATCTCCGAATTTTTCGAAGACTTTGGAGAACTCATGCTCCTCCGTCATGGTCTTTAAATAACTCACCGAGACCTTTGAAGTCGAAAGAGGCTGTCGACAAGGCTTCTTCTTTGGGTTAAGAAGGCAACTAAGAAGCAAGGTTACCCTTTACAAGACCTCGATCACTCGAGCCCTGCATAACGGCGGCGTGGAAGCATGGACCTTATCGAAAGTGGATGAGGAAACCCATGGTTGTTTCGAAAGGATAGTATTCCGAATGATGTTTGGTAACGTATGCGAAGACAATGTGTGAAGAAGAAGATACAACTACGAGCTGTATGAGCTGCACCGCGTCATGGGCATAGCTAGAAGACTATAGACATGGCCATGACACGTTTGTTGTTTAGTGGTACAAACTAGACTGATTGGCTTTATTTCAATTCATATTGATTTTACATTAGTGGATAAACATCAAGTGGTACTTTGTAGCACATTACAATTATACCAAATAATATGTGCTTATTTAATTAAATACATTACAATTCATCCTTTTCTTAGAAAAGAATCAAACTAATTAACAATATGCATTCTTAAATAGTTTGTTTTTATTTTATATTTTATATATAAACAATTTCAAGATATGATCTATTTCTTTTCACTTGTCAGTTTTCGTTTTAAAATATCTTTAATTCTTTCCGATGATCTTTGTGGGTAGATCAATCGCCTAACATCTTTGTTTCTTTTTGGTATACATGTTGGTGTTTTGAATTTATAAAAATTTTCATTAGTCCCGCTTGGCAATTTTCCTTTAATGTAAAACTGTTCTGGTGCAAAAGACACTGTTTTGATTTTTCTTTTAAGTTGATTAACATGAGCATGTCTGAAATTATCTTTGAAATTAATCAAGTATACATTAGATGAAACTTGCCTTACAATAATAGCTGGGTACCATTTTATATACTTTTCAAAATTTCCTTTATAATATACTTCTTCTCCCTTTTCAAATTTTGTTTTACAATGGCTTTTGTCAATTGTTTTTGAATGTGAATTTTCTTTAATAATATCAAGTTTTGTTCTAGGTTTAAAATTGAACATCAAATCGACTGGTTTTTCAAATGTGGCGGTACTTGGTGTATTTCGGTACCTGATTAAAAAGTTGTCGATCCTTTGCTGAACGGTAAGGTTTCTTGTACTTTGATCAATTAATGATTTTTTAAAATCATTTTTAACAACCTGAACTAAACGTTCCGCCTGACCATTAGATTGTGGATGGTAAGCAGGAGATTTCACATCCTGAATGCAATGCAACTCGCAAAAGTGTTTATAGTCAAAAGAGTTAAGTCGAGGCCCATTATCTGTGACACACATCAGAGGCAAACCAAAAATAGCATAATTACCTCGAAGCTTTTCTATGAGCGAGCTAGCGTTGGTGTTCTTCATTAAATAAACATCTACAAACTTGCTGAAACTATCAACTATCAATAAAAAAGTTTTATTTTCGAAATGAAAAAAATCTAAATGTATCCTTTCATAAGGATATGTACTCCTAGGCCAATCTCCTAAACGATTCTTCTCTGATACACCTCCAGTAGCAGCACAAGTGTTACAACTATTCACGTGCAATTCAATACTCTCATCTATTTTAGGCCACCATACTAAAGATCGTGCTAGCTCCTTCATACGAACTATACCAATGTGCCCGTCGTGCAGTATATCTAAAATGCTCTTTCTTAATGTCAAAGGAATAATAATACGCATGCCATAATAAATTATATCGTTCTCTATTTCTAAAAGATTTCTTTTTAAATAATAGGGTTGCAATTCCATGCAAAATTTATCAGGCCAACCCTTTGACAAATACTGCTTAAGTAGCTTTAAAGTTTCATTAGAATTAGATTCAGCTCTTATTTTAACTAAATTAAGAGGCACTTCTTCCGAATAATTAAAAGAGTTCAACGAAAAACTCTCATCACCAGTTTTATGAGGTAACGGAAGTCTTGAAAATCCATCTGCGTTACCATTGTTTTTACCTTTCTTATACAAAATTTTGTAGTCATACATCGATAATTCTATTGCCCATCTCTGGAGCCTAGAGGCTGCTATTGGAGGAGTCGGTTTCTTCTCACCAAAAATTTCTTTCAATGGTTGATGATCGCTGAATATTGTTATGCTTCTACCAAAAATATATTTTCTGAATTTCCGAACCGCAAAAATTATGCTTAGAGCTTCTTTATGAAGCTGCGAGTAATGTTTTTCTGAAGCACTAAGTGAACTACTCGCATACATACAAGGCTTTTCTAAATTTCCATCTACTATTGATAAAACGCAACCTATTCCGTAAGGGCTAGCATCACAAGAAATAACTATTTCTTTTGTTGGATCAAAATGAGCAAGCACACTTTTACCTGTCAACAATTGTTTTGTCCGTTCAAAAACCCTGTTACAGCTCTCTGTCCACTCGTATTTGACTCCTTTTTTCAATAAATTGTACAAAACGTGAAGCTCGGACGAGAGACATGGTAAGAAATTGGAATAATAGTTCAGTAGCCCTAGGTAAGACCGAAGTTGAGAAATATCTTTGGGGGCTGGAGCTTTTAGAATTGCTTCAATTTTTGTTTCACTTGGAAACCGTCCTTCCGCCGTAATTACATAGCCCAGATATTCAACTTTTTCTTCCAAAAATTTACATTTATCAAGGTTCACTTTAACATTAAATTCTTTTAGCTTTTTTAAAACCGTCTCTGTATTTTGCTTGCATTCTAATAAATTTCTACCTTTTATCAAAATATCATCTATATAGCCTTCGGCAAAATCTAGATCCTTCAAAATTTGATCTATCACACCTTGAAAAATAGCAGAGGACGCCTTAGCTCCAAATACTAGCCTTGTATACCTCAAAAGACCCATTGACGTATTAATTGTAAAATACTGTTTACATCTTTCAGATAACTTCAACTGCTGAAATGCCCCTTTAAGGTCTAGAATCGAAAAGTGCGTATAACCGGAAATATTCGAGAAAATATCTTCTGGAAGTGGTAAAGGATTATGTTCCGTCTTCATATATTTATTAATGGACACCTTACAGTCCATACAAAGTCTCACATCTCCGTTCTTTTTCATTACGCAAACCACTGGACTCGCCCATTCGCTATGCCTTACTTTCTCTAGAATTCCTATTCTTATCAATCTTTCTAATTCTGCATTATATTTGTCTCTAAGACCGAAAGGAACTGCATATGCCTTAAACACTATTGGTCTTGCATTTTCATTCAGAATGACATCAGCCTCAAATCCAGAAATCGGATTTTCTAAATTTTGATCAAAAACTTCAGCGAAATTATTTTTAAGCATGCAAACTAATTCAGATTTGGAATCAATTATTTTCTCAGAAATATTTGAAACAGAATTTCCTTGCTTACCGACATACTGAAATAAAGATTTCCAATTTGGATATAAAGAATCCAACCAGTCGCGTCCCAGCAAAGGTTTAAATGGTTTTTTGCTTTTTATTACCAACATTTTCATTTGCATAGGTTTCTCATTATACTTCGATTTTACCTTAACCTCGAAACTTCCAAGCACCACCACGTGTCCACCAGTTACAACTTCTAGAGATTTAGAAAATTTATTTAATTTAAAATTTTTGAATAGTCTTGAATAATCATGTTCTGATAATACAGTTGTACATGCACCTGTGTCTAGCTCAAAAGTAATATACTTATCATTAACCAATAACTTCACATTAAGTGAACCTGAAGTAACTTCGTTGACGTAGTTAATCCTGCCCAACCAAGCTCCATCTTCCGAACAGCTGCCATCACTATTTTCATATTCGACCTCTCCGACCGCATGCACTGCCTTATTATTTCGTTTTTTAAATTTGAAACAATCTTTTTTCATGTGTCCATGCTTTTGGCAATAATAGCAAACTATGTCTTTAAATTCTTTGCGTTTGTGGAAACTTTTCACTCTCGAAAAATTATTGCCATCCTTATAGTTTTCAGATTTGTTATGTGAACTGTTATGTGAACTGTTATGTGAACTGGACAAAGATCTTCCTCTTTGATTGCTCTGCTTCCGAATGCTGCCAACGACCGCTGGTGATGAGCCTGGCTGAATAACTTTTAATTGATTTTTAGCCATCTCATCTCCCCTAGCTATATCAACTGCTCTTTGGAATTCCAAATTCGAAATTTCCAACAATTTTGCACGAACACGATTGTCGATAATTCCCAACACAAATCTGTCTCTGAGAGCATCATTCAAAAAAGTGGCAAACTCACATGGCTCTGCCAATTCTTTGATGATCATTACGTATTCGCAAATACTTTCCCCTGCACGTTGGTTCCTACTACCAAATTTATATCGTTCTGCAGTGATATTCTTTTGAGGGTTAAAATGTCCCTTAAGCTTCTCAATTAAGGCTTCGTAACCAACTGTTTCTATTCCGTCTGGCCTTGAAACATTACGTATGACTTTATATAGCTCCTTACCGCCAATATTTACTAAATAGATTTTCTTATCTTTTAGCTCCGTAATTTTATTTAGACACATCAGATTCTCGAAACGCTCCATAAAAATATCAAAATCATCAATACTTGGATTGAAAAATTCGATCGCACCAATAAAGTTAATAGAATTCATATTCTCTATACAATTGGGCTTATGATCTTCACTTTTGAACTTATTTGAGATTACTGTAGATGTACTGCTACTCGAGTCAGACAATTCCGAATCTGCCATAAAAGATAAAACTTGCGGTTTAGAATAGCGGACTACAAAAAAAAAAAAAAAACTTTTTGTCTTTATCCTCGTCGCCAATTGACACGTTTGTTGTTTAGTGGTACAAACTAGACTGATTGGCTTTATTTCAATTCATATTGATTTTACATTAGTGGATAAACATCAAGTGGTACTTTGTAGCACATTACAATTATACCAAATAATATGTGCTTATTTAATTAAATACATTACAGGCCAGACTACGATGGCTGGGACAGGTAGGGCGGATAGACACCTTCGCTTTGGCTTAAGGGTTTTCATGGGCACATTGCAGGAAAACGGCAGGGGAAGAATTCGCCTTAGGTGGCGCTGTCCAGTGGAAGAAGTCGTTATCGAAAGTTGTTGGTGGAGACTAAGGTTCACCCCGAACTGTTATGGCCACCTCAGCAAGTAAATAGGCCCCCTTATTTAGGTTGTTGTAAAGCTTTGTTAGCATCAGCAGTTGTTGCAAATGTTTCTCTACGCGGTTTTGGTTAAAAATTGGATGCACTTCTCGTTCGCTTCTTTGTTGTAGATTCTGTATTTCACTTTGTCATCTCAGTGAGGCACTTTGACTCCGCTGTGAAGGTAGTTTTTGTTACTTATCACAGCTTTAGTCTTATGTATTTTGAGTTTAGTAATGTTCTAAAACTCCATTTTACATAACATTCTAATCGATAGGAAACTGTAGTCCGTCAAACTGGGTAGTTCTTTCAAAATTTTTTTTAGAACATAATAGCAATCTAGAGGTATAAAAGGCGGCCGGCAGTGGTGCACAGGCCGTGCTTAGCCTAGAAGCCTGCCATAAGTATCTGTTTTTCTTTCGCCCGTATCGAATCTTGCCTTGAGGCTACAATGAGAAACTATAAAAACTTCGTATTCGCACCACAAAAAAGTTGTATTCTAAAAGCTGTTAAATTTAACTTTCTTAACTAGCTGTCCTTAACAGAGCCAACCCTATAATGAGAAGAAGAACAAGAGTAAGAGTCCAATGGAACTCTTGATGCGCTAGTACCTTCTTGAACCTTTTATTAAATACATTGGTTTCCAGTCTCATACATCAAATCTAAGGCAACCTTATGGAACATTTAGAACTCTTCGGACCAAAATTCTTTAGGGTCTCCAACGAACTTTTCTTCACTCTTCAGCAATGTAAACACTACGGCGACAGGAAAGGTCTACACATATTATGGTATACAGAGAATTGGTTTGTAAGCATCAACTGCATCCTAGTTAGCTATCGACGACACCCTAATATTATTCTACTCTAAACCCAAGCCAATTTAATACATTTGTTAAAAGCTACACCAATGATGATAGCCTGAATGGAACATCATCGAATAAACAAGTCAATCAAATCCAGAACTCTTTCTTCTTACTTTGAAATATTCTTAGTAAGGCGATTACAAAAGGTTGGGTTCTTTTGCACGGGTTTCGATATCAGGATCAAGAAATAAAATTTTTTCATATCGACTGTTGTTTAAAAGCGCAGCTGAAGAGGTTTTCGGTGTCCGCTGATTATTGTAATTGGGTATGGATGGAAGGATATACCTCGCAACATTTTGTACCAGGAAAATCATAAACTTTTGTAAAATTTGGTGGATCAATTGGGAATTGAAGTAAATATTAAGAGATTGAACCTCATAAGCCCAAACTTTTTTGGAATAAACACCTTCGAGCGCTTGTCAGCCCCGATCAAGAAAAGCGTATCATCGGATTCTACTGCCTTCTGGCCGAGGTTGTCCTCTTAAGATCCTCAATCAACCCGGTCTAGATACTACTGGAAGACGTGTAGTACTGGTCTGAGTTTAGCTTAGAACAAGCAGACCTTAGACTACTTTTAGATACTTAATCTCAGATTCTGATGATCATTTTCACTACTCTCTTATGATTCCGAAGTTATTTAACCAAATGTACTTACAGCTCAATACTGAGTGGAGTTAAGCACCAGAATGGCCAACAAGCTGATTCTATATTGCTTGGACCCCAACTTATTAATTCCTTTCGTAGCTATGCTATGGTCCTAGCTTCATGTTGCGAACTCCTTTGAACTGGACTAGCAGCGTCTCTGAAAAAATTCAATTACTATACTATAATCGCTTCCAAAATACCTGAACATTGTCAAACATAAGAAGCAAAAAAAAAAAAACCCACGAACGCCCTCACTCACTCAAGGAAAAGGACACAAATTTCAACATAATCTCCGACAAAGTGATCGCCTCTTGGTAAAACACATGTCCATCGACTTCCAATTACGTAGATAAGCGTATCTTCAAAAAACCATCACATATCACACGACTAAAAGCCATTAATTCAAATGTTTATACCCGAGAGCAGACCGCGGATCCCTTTCATTTTCTCCTCCCATAGCCCAGGTAACACAAATGATGGATCATTCTACAAAAACCCAAAATTGTAACTCTGAATGTCACTCGATTAATCTTAAAATCATTTAGCCGGTCATAGCTGGCCGACACGACAAGAGTAAGTAAGAGGAAAAAGAGAGAAAAAAAAACGATCTAAAACATTGTTGATGATCACCCAGACGACGCATCAACTCCAATTAAACGCTGAAAATATGATCAATCCTCGCAAGGGGGACATTAACTTTCAGGGCCATTCCATTCTCATTGTCATTGGTTTTCTTGTCTTTGCGTTTGCGCGCATCAGCCAAGGGCCTAGACCGAGGAAGAGAGTTGTGTTGTGTAATTGATGGGTACATCTGTCATTTGTCAATCGGCTGCGCTTGCGCTTATACCTGAAGGATGCATGCAATACACACACTCGCACAAACAGACACACTAATCATCGATCGAGTGTCTAACTTACCAGCCTAATGATGAGCAATTTTTCATAACGATTCCATCACTCGAGGATCAGAAAAAATCAATCACATCACAGATATTCAGAAATAGACGCTGATGAGAGGGGGAGAATACATTTGTCATAGCTTGCAGAGCACTCCACAGATCACAGCAATGCCTCTCTCCCATGCGAAGGGAGTGAGATGCTCGAGTAATTACAACCGACAATGGCCAATATTATTATTTTGGGCATCATTTCGGATTTTTTCTCGATTAATTTCCAAGATCGCCATAAGTACCGAGTGATTTGGATGAATTATTATTAAACTCAAGTGGAGTCATTAGAGAGACGCCGCGGACGAGCAGCTTTTTCATTACGAACTCAACAAAAACAAAAACAAAAAGCATTAACGTTAATGCGGGGAAAACATTTATTCATGACT
Organism: Melanostoma scalare; assembly: GCA_949752695.1. Classification (NCBI taxonomy): domain Eukaryota; kingdom Metazoa; phylum Arthropoda; class Insecta; order Diptera; family Syrphidae; genus Melanostoma; species Melanostoma scalare. Next base: position 34,074,697 of record OX456985.1, on the reverse strand, counting down.
TTGGTCAACATATGGGCGGGTGAGTTGGAATGGAGGACATTAGAAAAAAAAAACGTTCCTGTCAATCGATGGATACCATCATGATGGCTGCTGATGATGATGACGATGATCCACTAAAGATCAAAGAGTTTGAATCATTTTTACCCCACGAAATGAAAAAAATTAAGCAAAAATGCAAAGAGAAGCATTAATGAAATTGAATTAATATTTCACGTCAAAAAAATTAAAACAAAAAAATCAAAAAACCAAATCTAATTTAATTGACGCCGTGGAGTGGTTGATCACTTTCGTGCCAGATTTTTTAGGTCAAAAGGAAAAACAGATTAATTCTTTTTTTGCTTTTGAAATATTTTGACAAATTGAACTCATTTCAATAATAATTTTGCCTCGAAGTTTCTGTGGCGTAATTTTATAATTTTCAAAAAATGATCGATTACAAATGAAAAACTCATTATGTGCCAAAGCACTGTCTTCTTTACTTGTAAACAATGAACACAATAAAATTCGAGTGGGCGTGGTGAGTCTCAATGAGTCAGGACATCGGCGCTTTTCTCAAACAGAAAGTTATTTTGAAATGAGTTACACAAGCATATCACGTCATCATCAGTTTTCGCAAAATGGAAAACAAATACTCACTGGCGTAGTAATTTGCTCAATCAGCTACACAATCCTTGCGTAATTTATTAGCAGGCATGCTAATCATGGGCCTGTGATACAATACTACAAGTACTTGTAATAAAAATTAATTATCATAGTCAAAAAATTTCTGGTACGCAAGTTACAAGTTTGTTCGCTCTTTAACAAGTTCAATGGACATAATGCTACAAGTGGCTTTTGACTTGTACACTTATAGCTTTGTGTTACAGTCCCAATCCTGATAAGTTCTTATAAACCGTCGCTTTATCGATTGGATCAGACTTTGCCTTAGGCATAGAAAAACAAAACGATGTGATGTGAATTTTTATGTGTGTCAACTAGAATAATGTTTACCGGAAAAAGGGCTGTCTGCAGGAAACACGTAAAACTTCGCTTATGAAGGCCCAAACGAGCCAAAAAACGTCGCCAAATCAAAAGAAAATGCTTTGAATCAAAGAAAAAAGGCAACAAATTGGGTCCGAAGCCACTTTTTTAAAAATCAAAAGCAAAACGACTTTGAAACGTTAACCAAAAACTCACTTCTTTCAAATACGTTTCGTCTTTGAATTTCCTAGTTAAAGAAAAAAAATTCAGAGTTAAATTTTTAAAAGTCGTTGTTCAATTGTATTGATTAGGTTTTTTCCAATTTATTGATATACAATAATAAAGTGCAGAAAATAAGAACATATGAAAATACACGAAATTATAAATCAATTCTTCTCTGCTTTGTACGAATCATTCGATAACTTCTTCCACCTTAATGTCAATGTGCCTGTTAATGCTCATAAGAGCAAGCCCATTCAGCCTATCTTCGCCTGTAGAATTCCTAATCCAATATTTTAGACGCCTCAACGTGGAATAACTACGCTCGCTGCTAGCAATGGTCGCAGCCAATGTTGCACCTATTTTCAAAAACTTGAAAATGTTTGGAAAAAGTGCATCGTTACAAAGATTTAATGATTTTATAAATGTCTTTGGTTGAGTTTCTGGCCCAACCCAACGTTGTCTCCAAAATAACACTTCATTTATTACGGTTGAAGCAGCTGCTATTACTTCCACGGTTTCATCAATATTCTTATTTATTTATTTATTTATTTATTTACCATCTATCGAGTTCATAACTCTTCTAGACTAACAATATTTACATAAACTATATTGAGAAAAGTAAGAGCAAATATTAAACAATAAGTAGCAAAAAGTAGCAAAAGAATTATCTTACATATGTACATATATTATATACAAACACGCTACGATTCTAGACTCAAAACAATAGTTTTGAAAACATCTCTGATGCTTAAATATAAGTCTATATTTTGATAAACGATATTAAATTCATGACTAGAACGTGAAATCAGATCTGATCTACCGTAGTTTGTATAAGATCGGGGAACAAAAAACAGAATCGCCCTCGTCCTCAACTGTCTTGAAGGAGCATATAAAGAGAAAGAAGAGAGATGTTTAGGACAATCAATTCGATTACAGAGAACATCTCTAGCAAGCATAACTAAATAATACTTCCTCCTAGCTTCGAGAGTCTTTAAATCTATTAACAGACATCTTACATTGTAGCTAGGTAAAATATTATCAACCCAATTTAGTTTACGCAAAGCGTACCTAGAAACTTTTTTTTGAACGGATTCAATACGATTTATACCCACCCTATACAATGGACACCATATACAACATGCATACTCAAGAAGTGATCTTACAAGTGAGATATATAAAGATTTAATCGTGTAAGGATCCAGAAATTGTTTTGAGTTTCGCATGATGAATCCAACTAATTTATTAGCCTTGGAAATAACGTAGTCTAGATGCAAATTAAAGGATATCTTTGAATCGAAAATAACGCCTAGGTCTTTTTGTCTATCCACTGATTCAAGTTGAATCTCAGAAATGACGTATGAATGACTTATAGCATTAGGCGACCTGGTAAATGTAATGCTCTTACACTTCGCTATATTCAAAAATAATCGATTTTCAAAACACCAAGCTGAAACTTCATCTATATCACGTTGAAGTCGATAACAATCCAATTCACACTTAATTGGCCTAAAAAGCTTAAGATCATCTGCAAAAAGCAAACATTCAGAATATCGAATTCTTGGTGGTAGATCGTTTATAAATAATATGAATAGGAGAGGTCCTAAATGACTCCCTTGAGGAACACCTGAGTGATTAAAAATTTCTTTTGAAACAACCGTTCCAATTTTTACATATTGTTTGCGATTGGTCAAGTAATTTTCAAACCATATAAGTAGGCTAGAGTGAAAACCTAACAATTTCAGTTTTTTTAGCAGAATATCGTGTTGAACTCTATCAAACGCTTTGGAGAAATCTGTATAGATAGCGTCAACCTGATTTCCACGTTCGATACCTCTAATACAGAAATTAGAAAACAAAGCTAGATTAGTCACTGTTGACCTACCACTAACAAAACCATGTTGATCTGCTGATATACTGGAACTAACCTCATCATAAAGACGTTTCTTCACAATCGCTTCAAAAACTTTCGGTATCAACTTCAGTTTTGAAATGGGTCTGTAATTAATAACCTCTTGTTTTGAACCTGATTTATAAATTGGACTTATCATCGACAATTTCCAGTCATCTAAAAAGTTGCCAGTGGAAAGCGATAAGTTGAAAATTTTAGCAAGTGGAGCTGCAAGACTTAAAGAACACTTCTTAAGTAAAGCCGAGCAAAAATTATCAGGTGTTAGTTTGAAATCAGACTTCAAGGATAAAAGCTGAATCGAAACCTGGTCCACGGACAAAGTTAAGCTTCCAAGATTAGTTAGTGTTTCACCACTTCGAATTTCATGTGAATGAGGAACGGAATCTAGAACAAAGTTAGACTGAAAATAAGACGCAAACATATCACATATAACGTCCTCACTATTGGATGACTGACCAAGGTAATTCATGCTAGTTGGAATCCCATATGATTTACGTTTTGAATTAACAAATTTCCAAAAGGCTCGAGAGTCACTTTTAATATTATTCTCAATATTACGCATATAGCTCTTATAAACAGATTTTTTTGCAGTCTCATATTCTTTTCTACATCGTATATATCGAAGGTGCAGGCTAGGATCTTTTCTGTAATTTTTATGTGCCTTAGAAAGTTTATTTTTAAGGTTACGTAATCTATTATTAAACCAGACAGGCTTATTTTTATGTTTTCTCTCTTTAAATGGAATAAACAAATTATATGCTTCCTCAATTACAGCAGTGAAAGAATCGTAACACTCCTTTAAGTTACGAGAGCGAAAAGCTTCATCCCAATCGATGGCGATAAAAAAATTATTCAATTCATCATAATTAGCTTTGCTGAAATCCCGAACAGAGTAAAACTCACGTTTATCAAAATTTAGCTTATCGAAATTTAAGAACTTTAAATCAAATTGCAAGGCAAAATGATGCTTTCTATTTTCAAAAATTAGAGTTTCTGATTTAACTAAATTTGCTTCAACTTCAGTATTTATAAAAACTAAGTCTAGAATTCGTCCTAATAAGTTTAAAACATAGTTGATCTGGTTTAAATTAAAAGACAGCATATAATCAATGAAACTCGATTCTAATTCATTTGAGACGTTGAAAGGAAGTAAACATTTATCTTTTTCAGAGTAAATCCATTTTATATATGGGAGATTAAAGTAACATAAAATAATTATATTAGAACTAGGCCCTAACATATTAAAGACTTTAAGGATGTTATTGATATGCATCTGATAAATACTCATATTAGAGTCAGGTGGAATATATGATACAATAATATAAAGATTATTAAATCCAAATGGCAAGGTTACTTCCACACATAATTCTCAACGTCTTTCCTGACCAATTTTTCAGGGATGGTATTTCCGATTATTGACACAATTATTTTGTGTTTCGCAAATCTGTCAGATATGGATGATATGAAGTGATCCAGGAAAAGTATGAATATTGATGTACGGTAATAATCTTCTGCTGAGCTGCTTTGGTAATTTTGTCGGTTTTTTTGACGATGCACAATCCTGGAAACTTAAATTTTTTTTTTATCCCCAAAACCCCCCCCCCCCCCTACGCTACGCCACTGCTTTTCCCAATCGAACTGAAATATAAGAAACTTTCATTTATTTGAAAAATTCGATAGTTTACTTACTTGGATATATCGGGATTTGAACTCGAGTCCTTCCACACGTCTTACAACATTAGTAACCAAAGTTTCGTTCTATTGACTCACTGTCTCAAATAATACTTGATGTGGTTTGACCAGTTTCGGTATACGCACCTATAAACACTTATACGTAAACAATAACGTTCCTACGCTAGCTTCTCCTTTGATTTTAACAGTTTTCGCATTTGATTTTGTTTTAAAAGTCTTTCTCTTTTAAAGTAAAATATTTTTACTTCAATTTCAAAACTTTTCGCGTTTAGTTTTCTAACAAAAGTTTTTCGTATTTGAAGCAATTGTTTTCGCTTTGATTTAAGTGCGAATCACATTTGATTTTTCAAATGTGCCAGACTTTTGTTTTCAATGATGTGACATTTAAATATCACACGAACTTTTTCCCTCAATGTAAAATTTATGTAATAAATTCTATAACTTTGACTTTCAATAAATCTTGAACGGACTTTAAAAGTAAAAACTAAAAATACACAGTTGTCATGGGTCTTTGCTGCGTTTGCTCGTTCAAAAGAACAGCTACATATTTCTGATTTGAACTACATGAGTACTATTGTAATTAATGGAAGAAACTGCAGTATTACTAGCGACCAAATTTTGGTGGCGACTCAGATTGATGTGGGAAGTCTTTTCTTCAGCGGGATATCTCCAAATGCAGTTTACTTAATCGAAAATGAACTGCCGGAACTTTGTTGAAGTGCTTCCCAAGGCAGTTTAAATTCTTTTTTTTCAGCAGGCCAATGCCGGAATGCACACAAGTCGAGAAAAATCTCATTGTTGTGGCTCAATTGGGTCAATTTATTACATTGGAATTTATGCTTAAGGAATGACTTCAGAGTCTCTACGAGAGCTTAAAAAGGTTCTTTGAAGAACATGGCTGAAAAAAATCTTTTAAAATTATAACTAACTAATTTTTAAATTAATTTTAGATAGTTTCTTACACGCTGGATCATAAAAATGGTACATTTGTAATGAAGTTTTTGGGTTAGTAGAACATTAAATTGTTTCTGCTTTGTTTTAAAATTAATTGTTTGCTGTTTATATAAGTATAAGCTTTCAAGGAAATAACTTCTATTTAACATCTTCTTCTCTTTAAATTTTGACGTGCCAAAAACGATATTGAAAATATTTAAAGTAAGTTCTAATTATGAATCGCACTGTATATGACAAATCCAAGTCTGAAAAGCAACAACCAACATATCCAACTGTGGCAAAAATCCAGTCAAACGCTGGGCATCAGCAACTCAATCGTTGACGAATCCGCATTCAACGACTGGCAAGAAAATAACCAAAAGTTTTGAAGAGGCTATTGGAAGAATTTACACCTTGTACGTCGTATTTCAAGGAGAATTTACTCAAAACTGGGAACCTATGGGTGCAATACCTACCGCTCAGTATGCGGCCGTGTCTTAAGTTGGTGGAGATCATATTCCAATTGAAAGCGCCACTTAGACGTCGAGGTTTTCTCCATTTGCAATTTCTTTGCAATCCAACTATCGAAAACACACTGAACGTATTCTTCTTCTGCCCATATCGCCGTACAGCTCATACAGCTCGTAGTTGAATCTTCTTTTCCACACAGAGTCTTCGCATATGGGACCAAATACCATTCGGAGTATTTTCTGTCATCGCTTACAAAAGGTTACCTTGAATTTGTAAGAGAAGGTTTTGTATCTCAAATACCCTCCGAACCCGAATCAATTCTCCGCACTTATGTTTTTTCTTTGTTTGAAACGTATCCTAGTCTGACGAAGTTCTATACTACTACCTGTCTACTGTGACACTTTGTCCAATTCGTCAATATTCTCTGTCCCTGTTTGATGACAACAAATGTACCTATATTTAGTTTTACTCTCAATAACCATCAAAACATTTTTGCCGCTTCTGTTTCAGAGCTCGCAACAACGCCCGTTACAAATTCACGCTTGCTTCTTCCCATTTCGTCAATATCGTCTGCGTAAGCCAGTATTTGTACAAACTTCTGAAAGATTATTTCTCTGCTTTTCAAATATTAACTGAAAAATACAGCATTATAGTGCGTCGTCTTGTCGAAAGCCTATTTCGATATCAAAAGATTCTGCATTTTTTTTTACCAACCTTACCGGATCAACGTGAGAACTTCTCAAAAGAAGTTTTGCTGGGATGCTGACGAAACTAGACATGGCTCTGTACAGTTCATCTCTGTAAATACATACTGTCAAACGGAGCATAAAAAAGATGGTGTATATCGATATTGTTGTCAGGTGTTTTTTCCAAAATCTGCCATAATGTAAAAAATTTTTAAGTGTTGAATTTTCTGGTTTTGAACTGCATTGTTAAGGACATTTCAAATTGTTGAATTGGGGTTTTAGATGTTCACACAATTATTACAGCATACAAGATCTTATACTCGACGTTAAGGAGGCTCATTCCTCTATAATTGTCGCAATCACAGTGTCCCTTGATTTAGGATTTGGTATACGAGAGGTTCCTTCCATCGGACATATTTTCATATTTCATCCGACCACTTAATGCAGATCAGCTGGTGCATTGTCTTGCTTAACTGATCTCACGCTGCCTTGAAAACCTCGGCGTAAATGACATGGGCTTCTGCAGCTTTATTTGGTTTAAGCTTGGATATGGTAAGCTTCTAGGTCAGGAGAACGATATTTTTTTTTTTTTTTTTTTTTTATTTAAAAAAGAAAAAAAACTCATTGCCGTCAAGCAGTCTGCTGAACTGATCTCTACCAGATCCTCAGTAGCGAACGCAATTCTAGCACTATATTTCACTGTTGGCCTTCATTGGTTTAAGTTCGAGATTTGCCACCCCATGGCCATGATCCCTTTAAATTTTAAGTAAAACTTTCGAATCTCATTCCTTTTTAAATTTTCTCAGACAAGCGCTTCTCATGCTATACTTTTCTCTTTTTAGAGAAATCGGTATTTCGGTATTCTGTAGTTCTCTTCTCCTTGTAAATCTCGTTGTAGGTTGGTTGAAAGCAGCAATTGTTCTCTTTTGCATATTTGCCAGCCTCCATCCTTCATCCATGATTTTCGTTTCGAGGGTCGAGTAAAATCGAAAACATTAGAGGTTTCGGTTCTGATGACTTGTTGGCATTCCAGCCAGCAATATATGCAAGGTCACTGATGCTTGTTCTGCCAAACAGTTCACGCCTTGAAGTGATGCTCGTATTATAGCCGTACTACGGAGGTCAAAAGCGAAATTCAGTGTCCGAACAACGAAAGTTTATCTCCTACCCTTCTTTCGTAGTATTCTATCGCCGCAACCAGGGCTTGACCACAATGAAATAAATCGGACCTCTCCTTATAGAATGAGTTGTAGTCTCGCAAATCATTCAGACGAAGAACTTGATTATTACCACTCTTGATATTCTTCAGTGAAGTGAAGGGAAGCGTCCAATGAGTTTACATCCATCAAATGTTTACTATTCAAATGCGAAAAAAAATTGAAAAACAAATCATGACCGCTGGAATCAGTTATATTTAGATCGTTTACACATTCCCTTTTAGCCGTTCAGTTGATTACAATCAACTCAGGTGATATAATTCAATGCCAAGACCATACTCAGAATTGTTGGACATGGTGACGAAATTCTCATCAAGGTTTTGTTTATCTTGAAGTTCCGTTGAAAGTCGCAGTAGGTATAGATTACAGATCATGAAGTTGTGCAAATTTATTGGATAACTGGCATGTGGTTTTAGGCATTTCAAAAAACTAACCTTTAAGACAGCGGAAGTCCAATAGCAAATGACCTTCTTGCCTTCGTTGGCTTTGTGTGCTCAGTGTGGCAATCTTTCACAAGAGTCTTAATCTTAATCTAAAATCAACAACCTGACACCAACATCATACGAGTATATGACATGGCCAGACTAACACGGTACAAGACAAGTCTAGTGTGACTGCTAGTTTCTAAGTTCGTGCGCGTAAAAAGCAGTCCCACTTTTTGCAAAACACCATTGCACGTTTTAACCAACAACAACAACTATTTGAAATTCTTTCGAAATGGTTGCGCATCTGTCTGAGTATGAATGTGACACACTGTCGCGGTCGGATGGCTTCATTAGCATTTCAATTAAAAACCCACAATCACCTGAGTGCATTTGTTGGAACCTTCTTCGTGTACGTATACGAATAAATAAACAATCTGGCACATGAATTACCGCCGCTGTTGCTGCATCTCATCATCACCATCGCCAGGCAGTGACTTAAGCCGCTGCCAGTGGCTATGGTCACCATCCAAACGCAAGGCAAACAATCTCGTTATACACTGCGTGTATGTGTCCCAAATTTCTATTTTGGATTTTCCACTTTGTCAAGCAAGGCTAGAAAGCGAGACTTCATCTCCCAAGACGTCGCTGCCTGGTTACTCGCGCGCGTCCACGTCATGTGTTGGCCTCAGTGGTGGCGTCCGAGCAGCACAACCACCTCACCGGGCGGCGTGTTCGACATGAGTTATTTGACCGATTCTTTGAAGAGGACGAATACGACGAACTACATGCATCGTCGTATCAAAGTTTCTCCATTAAGCAAGAGTGAGAGAGACCACTCGATTGAGCCACCACCACCAGCCAATATTGCAGAAGAATATGTTCCACGCTCAGTGCTTCCACCAAGCTCAAAAGCTAAAGCGATTTGCATTCGAACGGAACTGGTGTCCCATCTATCGTGTGCGGTTGGTGGCAACATAGCTCCATCTATTGGGGCGATCGCAAGATCTTTTGCAACTGATATCAATCGCCGGACTGGACACTTGGTATGGTGTTCGCAATTGGGAAACCATGTGACGGTGTCTTGCGACACTTCTTCATCGTCTTCTACCACAAAACAATGGTTCGTCCATCATGGGCCACAAAGTGGCAATTAGTTCTAGTGGAGTGCTTTTCGAGTCAAATGAAGAGTAATGAGCGGAAAAGATACTTTTTGTTTTGTGTTTTGTTAGCTGCTTCTTCGTCTTCTTCTTGATTTTGTCGTTGTCGCTGTTTTCGATTCGGGAATACCACGCAGTATACCTACCTGCCTGCCTAAATTCTACATACGATTATTGATCGTTATACCAAGTGGTCAGTTTGAGCTGATTGTGGTGATTGTCGTAAATTTTCTGCTTCGTTATGAGATATTTGATGGCTGGTTAGTGTGACAGTTTTGCTTTTAATTGATAAATTATGCGCGTTCGTGACCGAGGTCACGAGTGCATGTCAAAACGCGAGGGTCGTCTCAAGTATGACGAATGACAAGTGAAGTGGTTTTTGAATGATAAGCTGTGCTAAGTTCGGAGAATGCTTTTCGGAAAGGCAATGACCATGTCGATTATGTGGAGTATGAAGTTGTTTTGTATTTCTAAGAACATTGGTTTTTCTTTGTCAGCTGCTTTTGGTCTTAACTTGGAGGTGTTTGCAAAATGAAAAAGAAAAGAGTTATGCCTGCCTAGCGATTTGAACTGAAATTCTAACAAAGAAGGAATCAAAACCATATTTTGCACAACATCGTAATAAAACAAGCATTTTGGTCTCTATGGCTTGTAATCATGATCTGATTCTCGATTTTAAACAAGAAGTCTTGGTAAAAAAATTACCAAAAGTCAAGACGGGACTACTGAGGCAATAATGCCTTGTTACCAAAGAGCTCCACTTTTAATGAAAGATGTGACGGGTCCATCGTTTGCTTTCTAGGTTTTTTGCTCACAATCTGTTATTCGTACTTCAAAATTAACAGATGTAATATTCATCCTGTTCGAAGTAGATGTGCTATCACCGCCGTAAATCTTTCAGAGTTCTTTTCACTCAGATACTTCTCTTTAACGGACATTAGTTTTAGTACTCGATTGGTTGCGGCTCCACGAGCTTTGTTGTGCCATCCTTATTAATTAATTTGACAACGACAATTTTTCCCATTACGACAACCCACCATTGTTCCAAACAATTTCTACTGTTCTGTCCTTCTTGCGACTATCCTGACGCTTTTGAAATTCCATTGACTTTAATGCAGTTTGGAAAATGTTGTCATGAAATTGGTGGGGAATACTACAGCCAGAGCTGCAACGATTGCAAACATCCTTACCGAATAAGGAGAATTCAGTTAGGACTAGCTACTTTCACGAACGATGTCTTATACAAGTTTGCGAATGCGCTTTTTTCGTTACGACAATGCTTTTACAATCAAGACATTGCTGTCGCTACTGTGACAGGCAATGCTTACCAATGGTTTTTCCAAGCATGTCTACCTTTACTAGCTTTGCGTTAAAATCACCAGGGACGATGTTCACGTCGGCGCGCGTCGCGTCGGGTCCAGGGCATTTTTCATATGTTTCTTTGAGAAGCTAGTAGAAACAGTTTTTGAAAATTTCGTTTTTCTCTCTTGTGGCTTGTGGGGCGTCGCGTCGTCTCAGTTCGTAAGGGTAATGTTGGCAAATTTATCCCTGATGCGGATAAAACGCTCAATTATCTCATCTTTGATCATAACCTTATACCTGAGTCTATTTCTAACGACAAATCCACAACCTAATTAGCGTCGCTCCGATATCTGTAGCAGTTTAGCAAATGGCTGTTTTTTAATTTTAGTTTATGTGTGGTAGTTTTTCGTCCATACCATCACAATTCTTGTATAGCAGTTATATCTGATCTATAGTTTAGGCTTTTCGTCAATTCTCCGGTTGCAGCTTCAGTAGGATGCGTTGGCCGCGCTTTTCGGGTGCCTTCTGAAGGCAACTTCGTTTGAACGGAAATGATCAGCCTTGCAATAGGAATCTGTCAAACGTTGAGATAGGCTGATATCTACAGCGTATGGAGGATGCAATCCGTGGTGTAATGGAAAGACAATTCCAAAATATAGGCAACATGACTCAACAAACATTTACAGGAGTGCGACAATAGACGCACTCTACAAACAAAAGAGTGGACTGCTGTCAAGACTTAAACTCAGGATTTGGAGATAAGAAATCTGAAGTCACAGATCAAAAAGCTTCAGCAGCTCATATTTCATTTTTTGGATGATGACCACTTTATAGTGGATGATGCCCAAGAGAAGGTATAGATACAGTTGATGCTGTTTTCTAGCAAGTATATATGGTTAATCACGCCCGAATTACGACCTTGAGAACAGAGCCTTTGTCGGACACGTCTAGCTTAGAGACGAGAACTCACACTGGCGATCTGGGAATTCTGGTTTCATTAAGTTCAATGACAACCGACTTCCAAATGCAGTAATCTCCGAGCGAAACGGGGATAACACTCTGTTAGTTTCTAAGATGGACTTTGATGACATTTTTCACAAAATAAAGAAAAAGAATAAGCAGAAGTTGACGGCATACCCAACATTGGAAGACGGTAGTGGTCTACTCCCTAATAAAGGAAAAGATGGTTCCAATCCGGTAAATCTCCGGTCAATTTTTCATCTTCCGAGTATCAGCAACGTATTCGAAAAGGTTCTCAATAGAGAACTGTCCGCATGGGCTGAGGACAAAAATATTAATCCAGAAAATCAGTTCGGTTTTAAGGCGGCGTGATATCGTGATCCCATGGAAATCACCTTCCCGAAATCGGAAACAATTATGTTTAGAACCTCGTTGGCTCGAGCCTCATGACATACGATTAAGAACTGGCAAAAGCTGATGATCGTTGATCTACATGGCCTCCCAGTGTCAAGCAAAGTCGTAGTCAAGTATTTCGGCCTCTGGCTGGATCATCATTTACAGCAAACATATTGATTTGGTTCTGGCCAGGGCTAGAAGAGTGTTTGCACTGACAACACGACTGTTTTACAGCAGACAACAGTATTTGCTATATGGCCCTGATTAAGCCAATGATTGCCTATGAGTGTCCTGTGTGGTTCAATGTTACAGCGTCTCAAATGGAAATGATTCAGGTGTTTAAGACATAGTGTCTGCGTACCTGTCTTAGATTGCATAAAACAACAGAACAAACAGTACAAAGAATATTGTCCTATATTGGGGTCCTTTACAACGGGACTTATATAAACCGAAAGGAAAATTTCTTTTATCAAGCTCATTACCGGTCACACAGCAAGAGCGATGAATTAGACCAACTGTCAAATATTCGGGGCTTATTACCCAATGTAGAGTATTTAGAAAAACGCGTTCCAGCGGATTTGTTCCTACGGAAGCTTACCTCTATTTTGTTATGGGAGTGCTGATTGAAGACAGATCTATCGCTAATATAACACTTTAGTCGCAAGTCCATGATCTGCTGCTCTTTAACCACCAGGATGTCTCCGCAGTAGGCGGAAATGGCAAAGAGCTACTTCGATTCAGTATAGGGCGGCTCAGATCGTGATCATTTTGAAACTGCAAATCTTGCAAACGAGTTCTGGCGGTTGGAGTGAAGACCGAAGACCGAAGACAGGGATAGCGAGTCGCCAATAATTGCCTCACACAATTTTAGTGTAAAAAAACTCAAAGAGAGGCAATTACAATAAAAAAAGTTAGTCATACGCCCAACAAAATTTGAGTATCAACAGGCCAAATATATGAATTTAGAGTATCGCCAAACGCACAAGCCTGAAATCCAAGATTAAATAAATGAAATGAAAAAAGTTGACACAACTGTAGAGCACTTTATTGCGGCTGTCGAACATACTCCACTGTACTGAATCCTGACTGTCAAAGACATCGAAACTAGTTTCAACGAATCGATTCCCACAACCCATATCAAAGAAGGCAATTTGTTACCAAACACCTAGCCACAGTTTCCAACTGCAACACGCCCAAGCTACCCGATTTCTCTGCTACCTACAATATTTTCGATGAAAAATCGTTGCCCCATCGATAACTTCACCAGACATAGCCCGCTTAGGTATGGACCAAGGAAAATTATTCTCTCCCGCACTAGCCGCAGCGCGTCGACTATTTTCGAACCTGGCCACATTTCTCCAGTCCCCGTTTCGTGTTTTTTTTCGGATTCGTTGTCAAATTTGTTTCAAAGATTAGAATGCATTAATAAGATATTAACTGGCACACCACAAAGAGATACAAATTCGTTCTACTGGGGCATTTCATCATCATCTTTCTGTGTCAGTCGTCATATTTTTATGAGCGCGGCGCAATCTCATACCTGGATTTGTGTGTCTGTGTGTGTTGTGTACAATTATTACCCCTTCACCTTTTAGAGGGAGCGGTGGTTTTGTTCTTCTTTACTTAATTTTTTTTTCTTTTGTATGTTTGGACACAACCGCGCCGCAATTTGAGTCAATCAAAGTCCCGCGACGAAGAATGTAGACGCCATCGATAATTTACAACGTCATCGTCGCATGAGCACTTTACCAATCTCCGAATGTCGTCTCAGAGAGCGCCGCGCCAGCCGCTGCAGTTGCTGCTTGCTCCTGCTCTGCCCGGTGCACTTAACATCAGTCTCTGTGGACTCGGGGAGTCTATAAGCTACAACACTTACAGAGCCAAGATTCTTTGCTGGGCAGAGAGCAGTTGATTGGTTTGTTGGTAACAACAGTGCGTATGGTTGGGTTTTGGGTGACGGAAAAAGATACAAAGTACAATCGAGAGAAGACAAAAAGATACTCTCTATAGAGCAGATGATGACGATGAGATGACCAGTTTCTCAATTTCAATTCGGTTTGGATTATTATCTTTTTTTGTCTTCCTTTTTTTCTGTCCGATATTGGTTTTTGCTTGATCATCGTGGGGATGATCTTGTCTTTGATCAGAGACAATCGGGAAGAATATGAAAACACCATGCAGTGTGTTGGATGCGATCAAAATGATCGAGGAACAAAAAAGTGTAAGGAAAGAAAACGTTCAGACGCCAACACCACTGTCAGTAGATTGGAAAGAAGTTGTGTCTTTTCTGGCTGCCCTGGCAGCTGGATATTAAAATGGAAAGACAACAGCGGTTTAGTCTGCCAACCCAATCTGGTCGAATTTTGACATTTTTGACAAATTGTTTTAATGTTACGGTTTATGATTCTTTTTATATGGTCACCTGGATAGGATGGAACAAGCGCAGGTGAGTTGAAAGGGGCAAGGGCAAAGGGCAGTTAATTGAAATGTAATTTTAAGGAAGTTACGATAAATGAATAGTCATGGAATTATCCTTTCTCATAAAGTCTAAAAAATGTATCGTGATCGTCTTTGATCACGGGTCGAATTGAGAAGCCTGAGAAGCAACAAAAGCTTAAAAGGAAACTGAGTGGATTTGAAATTGAAACTGAGTGGATGGGGATCTATAGCAACAAACTGAAGCCAGTACAACAATCGGCCATTGCTTAGTTGCTAGATATAGAGAAGCAAGTAAATTGGCTATCGTCGGCTAAGGTTAAAGCCTACCTTCTTTCTTTGGTAGGAGGCAAAGGAATAAGAGATCCAATCCCATATGGTAGACAAACGAACAAGCTACACCCTTGCAAGCAGTTCAAGAAGGCTTCCCAATAGAGCAAACTGTATAGTAACCTTCCGACTGAATTGGATCTCTCTACAAGATCAGTAAAAATGAACACAAAAGATAAAACCACTTACTCAAGAAGAATAGCATGGCCCAACTTCTAATCAGATATTGAGTGCACCAACGATATCGCCGTGCTAAGAAAAGTTATGTCTAATGTCCAAGGACCCCAAGTTTTCTAAGAAGACCTGAAAACACACATACTGACTCCTGCTCTGAAATTATAAATTCGCTGATGAGTTTTCACTTTCCAAGTTGTGCTCAAGGGCATCTCTAGAACTCCGCGAAGCTAGTTTAAAAACAAACTCCATCATAGGTAACCAATTCGTAGATAAAAGGAAGGTAATGTGAGTCATCGACTTATTTTCAGCATACAAATCGGCAGGCTCCCACAGCATCATTCCAATGATGTTCGAGAGTCCTAAAGACTTAGTTGTGTCAATTCCAGTAAAAAATTCAGGGACTGTCTAAGTTTTACCTTTATTCTGACCAGTTGGGTGGAAATTCGAGTTACATTTATCCTAAAAACTGCTAAGTCCCAGCACTTTAAACCAAAGGATTTCAGACCATAAGTCTAAGTTCCTTTCTGCTCAAGATGTCAGAAAGACGAACAGAAACGCCAATCTGAACAATAATGTGACCTTTACAGCTCAACCTGCATTGGTTTATGAAGTCAAATCATCACGAAAAATTTGGAACAGTTGAACAATCAATCCATTACAAAGAACACACCTTGTTATCTATCCAAGACATAGAGGAGGCCTTCAACAATGTCGAATACAATGCTATTCGCCAGCTAAGCATTAAGCTCCATCAATATCGAACCAAAGCTGTGAAAGTGGACCAACTCCATGCTCCAAACAAGAAGATTAAAAGCAGAAATGCGCGCAAGCAACTTGAAAGCCAAAACTTGTAGAGGTGCTCCACAGTGTGGATTTTCATCTCATCTACTGATCGTTAATCAGCTGGATTCAAGTGGTAGCCTATGATGATGAAGACGACATTAGTCGGGGAAATTCACAACAGTATACAATAGTGACTCAACGTCAACCCTACGAAAGCAGAACTTGCATTTGTTTACGAGAAAGTGCGGCCAATACTCACACACGCCTGTTGAGTGACATCATAAGAGAAGCCGCATAGGCAGTCAGCCAGCCATAAGCAAGTTCAAATTATTAGAAAGCTGTCGCAATAAACACCTTAACTCATATTTGCATACCGTGACATAGCTGGTAGGTAATGAAGTGGAATATAAGCTGGCCGAAATCGGTTCATCACTCGAATAAACTCGAATCGAATAAAGCGAAACCAATAAATCTGTACCAAAGCCCCACTAAAGCTAAAAAATAAAAAATAAAACTACTTTCCGCGTTCCTAGATGCCTGTGGCCAGACATTATCCAGAAAAAATTTGAATTTCTAGTTTTCTACTTCAGCAGACCTCGGCTCTCTCCATTGATTGGCATTTTCGCGGGTCACAACACAGCTCATTGGATGGTGAAAATGGTCATTAGTGCATCCGAACTATGTAAGAGAATGCCTAGACGAAGATGTGGAGGAAGGATAATTCCACTTCTTCTGGGAGTGCCCCAAAACTTGGGCTGCACTCAGAGAATACTTCCCAGAAAGACTGGGCGACATCGCTAACCAACAGCGGCAACAGCATTCGAAACTTCAATTATTGCTCCAAATGTTTAAGCAAGGTTTCTCAAACCCATTAACCTAGTCACCAACTATCACCAGCCTTATTCCTTCTCCAGTGTCCCGAGGAGAACCCCTACCCAACGTCTGTGTTTTGATATGACTGTAACTTGAAGATATGAAGTAGCTGCCTTGTGCTTAGTATTTCCGTTGGTCTTGAGTTTGCAAATAATTTAACAATAACAGCTAGCGAATATGGACTAAAAAAGCTTTGAAAAAACTTTAGCTGCACGAGTTCGAACATAAATTATGCTTACAGTGCATACGACAGTTCAGTGGTGTCATTGGGATTAAGTAAGTAAGTAAGTAAGTAAGTATTCATTTTATTTTTTCTAATTAAGGATACATTGAATCATTTTTATGAATTTGAAAAGCTATATGGCATTGCCGTCAGCTCGGTTGGCAAAAATATGATATGGGATTATATTCACGTTACGTAGTGGGTATGAACGCATTTTAAGTATAAAATCACAATTAGCAACAAACTATTTGGCATAACGATAGGTTACAATCCCAATCTTGTGACTTGGTTGTTTGTTTTAGGCTAATGCTAATACTGAATCACCCCCACCAGCCAGCGGTAAGGTTTTGATAGTACCTACGTTTTCAACTATAACCAGAAAATGGCTTTAAGAGAATATCTTTCTCACTCGAAGCAATTTTATTGATTTTGCGAGGTGATTGCAGAAGTCCTTTGTGAAAAACTTTCTCAGTTTCTCAATCATCAAGGTTCCTCCTATCCACAAGGTGATCGCCAAAATATCAATCAGCGAAACGTTGAACTCTAATGAAATTCTGTATACAAGCCTGTATATCGCCGGCGTTATGCTCTTTTCGCAATTCTATGCTGTTAAGTCAAAGGTGACCACTTCCTCCAACTTTCAACTGAAGGCGTCAACGATGAATTAACTCTGCTTTCCTTTAAAAGTCTTTCTTTCAAAACCTGATCGCATGATTTTCGTTCTTCCTGTGGAGTCTGTGTCATCAAGGAATAGTGTAAAGTAGTTGGTTATTTGCGTAAATGAACCCTTAATGAACTCTCTGAGCCACATCTTGGTTCCTGCCATTACAGTCTCATCATTTGGTGAATATGTAAGATATTATAAAGTGGAAACTCCCAAGCTGCGAGATATTACCTTAAAGAACTCTATCCAGCACTTTTAAGTAGACGAATTATTCTTTCGACATTGTACTGCTTCATTAAGAAGAAGTTCTTGGTTATTGTTCAGGGCTACTAGTTGAAAGTCCGCTGCAAGTCTGAGAGTGTCTGACTCCACAAAGGTCCTCAGTGTCTGACCTGACCCTCAGCTTAACCTTCTGAGTTAATCTTCAGCCTAACTGTCTGACTAGACGACTAGACGTTTTTTGGAAATTAACTCAAAAACTATGCACATGTTGACATAGTCCAAACGAGTACTTAACTCGAATCCTATCAAATAAGTCCTTTTGCCTTAATATTCGCTCAAAACATTACGATCCTGCCGTTTTCTCGTTATCAAAAAGGCACTTCATCAAATCGCCCATACCGTTCAGGACGACATTCCTCCCGATGCGTGTGATACATATACACAATTCCAATACTAAATTACACTGCCCTTTGGCCATTCGATGAAATCATTTAAAATGCCCCAACCAACTGAAGCGCGAGATCATTCGTGGAGACAATGCTTTCGAAGAGGTGGCGCACGATACCATATATCCACGCATTCCTCAGCAACAACCAAAAATTAAAACGCCGCGCCGCTCTGGCGTACAAAACATACAAAAACCACAGCAAAAGATCATGTAAACAAGGAAACACATCAGATAAAGCACACAGGAGGCTATACGCTCTCTAAAGAGTAAACGTCAAACCAAGGAAAGGAGTTTAAGATGCCTCGACAGGGTCCACATGAAATGCATTTTAACGCTTCGACGCAGCAGAAGGACCCCAATTCCATACTCGAGTCAGATTATTACGATGATGACGAAGATGATGAAACGGATGGACAACACCAGCAACAACAACAACAGAAAGAACATAATGAATCCTCCTCCATAAAATTGAGATGAGTTGAAAAAAGCAGCACACAGATGAAAAAAAGCAAAAGAAAAAAAAAAGAATAGCGATCCACTCACAAGGATATCCCGCGAAGCATATAATAACCTGCGATCACAGAAACGGCCTGTTCTGTTGCCCCGTGGTGCACTGTGTGTTCTCCTTTTTGTTTTCATACGACATCGCGGCCATTAATCACATTCCGATGAAAATATTAATACCGCTCTGTGGCGGCAGCACAAGGTAGATATGATCCAGTGACCGCAGAGCACTGTGTGTAGGGGGCGACATGCTGCCATGTTGCCGTAGTACGAAATTGATTTGAATTTCAATAAATGTTTCTAAGTTTTCGACATTATTTTCACTGCTCAAGTGCACAGCAATCCTTATAAACACTGAAGCCTCCTATGAATTACCAAAAAAAAAAGACGTTTTCATACTTGCTAGTCCTTGTTTGTGTTAAATCCTATTGTAAAAAGCAATCAATTTTTCATGGGTAGGTACTAAGCACCCATACTTGGAATGTACTGAGCTTCCTCCATAGAGATGGCAACCCTTCCGTTTCGCTCATATTTAACTCTGCCGGTGCAGGATTGGAAGTACAACACAAAAAAAAAAGGAACTCAACTGCAGTTACACTTCCAAAATGATTAGCGGCCCAAATGTCGTTACCCATGCTGCGTTCCCCGCGTACTCTTGTCCCTTGTCCATCTCAATCAATTCCCCATCCAAGGGACCACAACCGACTCTGGAAATTGATTTGTCCGATTGGATTTTTGTTGTTTGGTGTGTGCATGCGGTTTGTTGGTCAACACTATGGATTGTTTGGTCGAGCGCCTTCTACGTATATTATTATGTGGCCAACATATTGCTGCAGTGGTAGCAGCAGCAGCAGCGTCAATTCGACTGCAACATTGCTGCAAAAGGTCGTGAAACTTGGAAGCTAGAATGATTTGTGGCGGCCACTCTGGTGCCAGTGTCTCATTTGAGGAAGATCATAGGTCACGTGCGTGTCTGGAGGTTCCACCAAACCTTATCCGTCTGCATGATTATTCAGCGCACTGCCACTGGAGTTGGTTTTAAGTTTTGCGGAAATTGCGCTGTTTATTCTCTTCATTCTTTTTTTTCTTCTCACAATATGCGCAGTAGGCATGAGATAGTGTCTCGATTAGTAGCGGCCTAGGTTTATATTGGCACGATCCCTAAAAATTATAGAAATTGATGGTGCGGTATCAGTGAACAGATGGTTAGGCGTTAATAGGGGCTGTTCATTGCCGCAGGTTAACAGGACTTCGTAGAATTTTATCGATAGGAGCATATGGTGGAGGGATATTGGCTGTCAACAGGAGTGTGGTCAATTTCAATGACCGTTTGCAATCATCCATTCGATGACCACACATCTGCAGATGGACTCTCACAAAAGAATTTGTAGGTGGGCCTTTTTGACTACAAAAGAAATACCCATCCAACTTTCTTCAGACACTTAGTTCTTTTTTCGTTTTTCGCTTCTACTTTTTATTTGTCAGGTCCTGCAGAAAGCTGGCTCTCGATTGAATGTGCAGGTACACTTATGCCATCAGAAATGCTGAAAAGGCATTCTACTCAACCAACAGCAGGACTTTGATTAACAGTCTGACCCACTTAAGGGAAAACATTCTGAAAACAATTTCGGTCGGACTTCGTATTCATTAATGCAAAATATTTGTTTGTTTGGGTGGTGGTTTTGGTGATGGGAGGAATGAACGGTGTTTTAGAACAATGAGCCGCCTTAGAATCAGAGGTACCTCGGTGGGTACCTTCCTTCAATATGCGCAAACATAGCCTGGTCATAACAAAAGATGTTGGTTAACCATAGTCGAGAGTTGGACGAGTGTTTGCCGACAGGTATCAACAACCACCGTTTTGGGGCGCGATATTCGTGTCCTTTTGAACGGTCAACCAATGTCGGTTGCATATGGAAGCTTTCGTCGGGATGAAATATCACCACAATAACCGATTAGGGTAGAAGGCGATTCTCTCTTTTCACCGCTGAACAATGCACAATGATTTGTATTTCTTGTTGAAAGGATTTTTCTGGCAGTCTTTGATAGAACAAAAAAAAAAAAAAAAAGAAATTTCCCCACAATTGGAAGTTAGCTTGGTTTATTGTTTAAAAGGGTCAAATGGGAACGCTCTCTCAATGGTTTTTTTTTTTTTTAGCTTTTTGCGTCAAATGCTTTTGTTTTGTTGTTTTACTTCTGACATGGACATAGCATAGAAGGTCTGTTTTGAAAGGAATTCAGCGATGTTGTTTGCATTTCCAAGGAACAAAAGTCTTGTATGGAAATGTTTGACTGTATACTAAGTGACACCCCTAATGGTGTTCTATATGTGTTGTGCCAGGGTAAAACTCTATTTTCAAAACAGCAGCGCAAAAGGTAATTCCAGTCAAGTTAAGGTAGACGTAAAAGTGCATATTCCGTCTACAGATTCGGACAAATTTAGTAATGGTTGTGAGTCATCATACATAGCTGTGATACCACAACACATAACGATGGGGCACCAGGTTGCAGGTTAAACAACTTGAAGAAAAGTTATACCTAATAATGATTACTTCAGAATGTGACGAAACTGCATTAAGTTAAATAATCACAGAGAACTCGAAAAGCTGTCAAAAAGCCTCATGAAAAGTTTCGCGTTCCTTGTATAAGTTCAATGGTAAAACAGCGGCTTTTTAAGCGACCAAGTCATCATCTCAAAAACGCTATAATGTTATGTTTCCTAAACACGAAAGGCCTTATTGAAAAAGTTTCAAAGGAAATCTAAGACTTTGGCCGAAAAATAACAATAGATGCAAGAAATTCAGTACAAATGAGTGTTAAGCTTCTAAGCTCACTACAATTCTGATGTGGGTGGGCATTCGAGTTTGAGTTGAACTTGACCGTTAACACAAACATCTTTCGCCAACAAATTTGAATTCGGGTGAGCTCTCTATAAATTTGCACTCTAAGTCGTCGGAGGTCCTCTACGACTTCACTGAAGACGATTTGGTTGTGGGTGTACTGTTTGCGAACGATTTGATTGATGTCAAATTGGTGCGCCCAGATGTTGCAATCTGTAGTACACAGCAAACGTGCTTTATGGTTACCACTGCATACTAATCTCCAAAGGTTCCAACCAGAGGTCGCTAGACAAAGTGACAAAGTAGGAGTTTTGACGCAGATTTATAATGCTCAGCGATAAATAACTGAATGCTCGAATCTCAGTGGCCTTTCAAAGCTTATGGGGAATGTCACAGCCGATGAACTCGACATACAGAACCAACTTTGAATTTGGTTGATAGGTCAGCGAGAGTTTTTCAATACAGGGTACCGCAGAAGAGATAGGCGGAAGAGCTCTTGGCGAGCAAAAGGTAGATCTGAAGGCTCAAGCTCTTTAGAAGAGTAATGACAACAGTATTTTCGCCTTTTTACTTCCAAGACGATGTTATGATGAGCCCAACCCGGGTTCCAGATAATAAAGGCAATGTGGCCAAAACTCTAGACTTATTTCTTACTTCTCATCCCGAAAATACGTTGTTAAAGTATCATCTCATAGCAAATCGGAACATTGTGTCATATCAATAGACTTTAGGTATTCTCTCATGACAAAAAAAAGAACTGTGTGGCAATATATGCGGAAAAGCCAGTTTGGACACCCTAAATAATTGCAATTGGTCATTGTGTTTTCTCGACGGACTTAATTCTCAGCGACATTGCAAACTTACTTCCTAACAGAACGGAAGTAAAATCCAAAAAGAGAATTTGTGTTTTGGTTCGAGATGTAAAGAGGCGATTAGGGGAAGAAAAATAAGTTTTGGATTGCTTAAAGACAGAACTACAGTAAAAACCC
Organism: Melanostoma scalare; assembly: GCA_949752695.1. Classification (NCBI taxonomy): domain Eukaryota; kingdom Metazoa; phylum Arthropoda; class Insecta; order Diptera; family Syrphidae; genus Melanostoma; species Melanostoma scalare. The sequence goes on along the minus strand of OX456985.1, from coordinate 34,051,878 downwards.
AAAAGTTGTTCAAACAGGCTATAAATACTAAACTGAACTGCTAAAACCAAGCTAAGGCCAAGTTTTTGCAAGACCAAAAGAGTAAGACAAAAAGTACTTTTGTGTCCAAAGGAAGCAACATTTTACGGTTTTTTGTGAAGAACGTAATGAACTCGACGTCGATATTGGTCAAAACTCTCGTTTACAATAACTCACCGTATGTTAGCTCCACCGACAAAGACAATTTGCTGGCAGCTCGATTTGCTGCTAACTCTTAATTTTCTGATAGCATATTGGCTTTACCTGAGCTTGAGTCTATAAATTCTGTGATGAAGCAGGTAGTTTTTCGAAGTCGCTCGGTTGCGAGTGTCCTAAAAAAACTCAATGTACATAAATAGGCTGGTCCAGCTGGTATCCTAACCGTTTTTCTGAAAAGGTGTTCTTCCACTCTGGCAAAACCACTGCGTAAGCTTTACTACCGATTCTATTCTCCTGGGCTGTTCCCGAGCAGATTGGACTGTAGTGCCACCTTAAGTAAGTAAGTAAGTTCCCGAGCAGATGGGTTACTGCATTTTTCTATCCCATCCCTAAAAAGGCGAATGGTCCTTTCCTTACAATTACAGTCCATTTGCCTTCCCTTCCAAGGTTATGGAAACATTGATAAACCTTTAACTCATGAAATATTTCGAAGAACGAAAGTTTCTTACTGACCGTCAGTACCTACGGCTTTCGTAGCAAACGGTCCACTGGTAATTTGATGGTATATCTCACCGAAAAATGGAACCAATCTTTACATTGTTTTGGAGAAAGTAAGATTATTGCGCTTGATATTTCTAAAGCATTTGATAGAGTTTGGCACCAGGCTCTTTTATCGAAAATGCGTGCTTTTGGTATCGATGATTCTCTTCTTCGTTGGATTAGAAACTAGATGGCTTCAAGTCTGGTACCCACTTCATAAATGCTGGTGTGCCTCAGGGCTCCATTTTGTCTCCGACTCTCTTCAAAATTTTCATCAATGATCTCTTGTCTGAAAATTCTAATCCACTTAACTGTTTTGCTGACGACTCGACCCTCAGCTTTCATATTCGTTTCCAAATTCACGTCCCTGCTCTTCGGATGTGGAACTGGAACGGTTGCGTATGATGAACTCATTGAATTTTGACCTTGACAGCATTGTTAAATGGAGTCATAAGAACCGAATAGAATTTAATGCTTCGAAAACTCAATGCTGTCTCTTGTCGTTGAAGTTTAACATTCCCCCATTGCCATTATCCATGAATTGTACCTGCATCGAATAAACTGAAATGCTGTATGTGCGTAAACGATGATCTTCGTTGGAATGACCATGACCATATATTTGAAGTCACCAAAAACGCTGTTAAATGCTGAGGTTTCTTGAGACGATGCAGGAAGTTCTTCACTCCTTCTCATCTGGCTACTATTTATAAGGCCTTCATCCGTTCAAAACTAGAGTATAACCCATATCTGGTCAGGTGCTCCTCAAATATCTTTGCAACTATTTTTGATAGTGTACAAAATAGAGCGTTAAAATTGATAGGTGATAGTTCAATCGATGAACCGATAGAATATCGTCGAAACGTTACCTGTCTCTCTATTTTTTATCACTTTTTTAACGGGCAGTCCTCTAGCGAAGTAGCCAGTTGAATTTCTGCCCTTAAATAATTTAGCAGCAACACCCGCCACGCTAGGACTGACCATCCGTTTTACTTTTTTTATTGAGCCCAACTTCGGGCCTACAGTTAAGTACAGAGATTCTTCTTTAATTTGCACTACCCGTATGTGAACTGCTGTACCAGTCTCTGTCTTTCCCCTACATTACGATTCACAAAAATTCAAAACCATAGGTAATGTACATCGGGGTCTCCTATTAAATCCTCTCCGATTTTCCTAAAAGCTCGCACTGTGTTTTATAACGTTATAAGGGTATTCATATCCTTTTGATGTGCGCGTTAAATATGAACAAAAAAAAAATAGACCTTAAAACGGTTACTAGATTCCGAAACGGTGAATAAAATTCGAAACGATTACTTAACTTCAAAACACTCTGTCAAGAAGCTCTTCCTCAAGGATAATACCCTTTCTGTTTTTTACTTGATCCGTTTCATAGTAGGTCTAGGTACAACATCTTAAGGACATTTGTCCTTGCATCCAAAAACGTCCTCCGTTTCCTGTATTCCGCCATTCTATTTCTTGGACACACAAGATGTCTTCTCGCCTCTTCCTCATCATATCTTTCAGTTCTAATTTTTGACCCGCTTACCGCTTTAAGCTTCTGTTGCATCTGATGCTAGTCGCCCTTTTATATTTAACAACACAAATATGTATTCTATGACAACGACGATATTACTCGTACTTTGAGTTTCAACAATCTGGTCTTTGCTTCAAAGTTTAAATTACTGATCAAAACCCCATAATTGTTACCCCCAGCAATAGCTCGACGCATGTTAATCGGTGTCTATTAAGACAATTAAAAAACGCCGCCATCATCAAAGAAGTCTCCACACAAACCTATTCCCTTTCCCATGCATACCTTCAACAACACCAACATCAATTAGACACTTAACCCTTCCCTTTGGTATTATTTATGTAATTTACCACCACGCATATAACGCAGCAAAATTAAGTTACAAATCTTGTCAAATAGTCAAAGTGGGACCAACCCCTTGCATATGAAAGTTATTCCTTTTGCTAGAAGCCGAATATTCCAGCTGGAAAAACCAACCAATATATACCTAAGCCACAAACACCCTCTGTGATGGGCTCTGAGGGGCGTTAAATAGCCACCACAGAGTGCGATACAATTCAAATTCATAGCAAATATTTCATTTAAATTGGCCGCGCACTGGACGCGACTCCACCTTATCGATATCTGCCTATATGACGATGACGAGACTGTGCATATACAGAGCTGGAGCGACAACACTAGCGTTTATACTAACGAGAACCATTGTGGGACACAGACAGACCACATTTTCGTTTTCGGTCATATATCGTCCAGAAATTTTTAGCTGCTAACCTCTAATTTTCCAAATGGACAGACGACACGATATCATCTGCGCGGCTGTGGTCTGGTCATAGTTGCTGTACCTATATGTACACATTGTGGTTGGTTGATGGTCGCAATGTTCTCCCATATACAGCATAGAACTCGTCCTCGTATTTGTATGAAAGAAAAGTTAACCACTGCCATCATTCTGGACAAAAGGTATACGATGATGACAACAGAGACGACCGACTTGGACGATTGTATAGAACCCCCTTATTACTAGAACAATAAATAACACTCCTCTGTAATTTCGATAGCAATTATCTAGCGATAAAAGTCAAAAGCGGGACGGCACTTATGAGCGTCTACTGCATAAATACCGTAAAGTGATTCACAGGATTTTATCTTTAGGATCGTCATCTTATAAGTGCTGGTTGTTCGTTTGTCCTTGCCTTTTGAAATTGGACAACTTTTCATTGGAAGAGAGATGAAAATTGCTTACAGGCGTGGGTGAGCCACGAATGGTGACTTTTTACGTTAAGGAACTGTGTCTTCACAGGAAGTAGCTTTTCTTCTATAAAATGGTTCAGAGTAGGCACTTCAAAAACTATATCTGGTGCATAGTAGAGGTAGATTAGAATAGGATAAAAGTCTTTAAGGCCCTCGATTTCTATTTGCTAGAAGTTCCATTAGCGAGTTCCGTTGCAAAATATAATAAGTCCCCCATTCAACCAAGTCAACAGATTCCCTATCCCATCGACCCCAAGACACATGGTTAGCAAGCAACACATTCGCCTTATGCTCACACCACATCCGTGCACGCAGCACTCTCATTTGCCACAAACGTAAACATAAATTGTCAACCCCAAAAGCCGTCAACTATTTTGATCGTTTGACAGTTTGTTTATTTATTTAGCGAGCGGGTATTTTTCCAAAACGTTTGCTTACGACAAAAAACCACCGAAACTACTACCTCCACCTAAATACACACATTCGTCACCACCCACGCTGAAAAAACTGAAAAGCCATTTCCCCACAGTTTGCCTTCTAAACATCCATCACCTTCTTGTTGTGTTGTATACGTTCATAGATGTCATCCAGCGGTAATGTCAAACTTGTCCCGCTGTCGTTGATGTGATTTGAAAAGACAAAAAAAAAAAAAACAACGAAACGTACGCATAAACGATTGCTGAGATGACAATACGTCTGGCTGTGGGGAGGTTGGGTAGAAACGAAAAGGAACACGGGACAGCACAAAATGTTTACTCTTTGTAAACATGTGTTTCTGCCAAACAGCAGCAGCACAGTGCGGTGTACAACGCCACCACCGACCGCCAGCACCACCACCTGATCTAATCAGGTAATGTGCCTGCACGCATCACCAATTCTTGGCTGTCACGCGTGTTGTTCACCGCAATGGGCGACAACGTGAACATTGCTCGTCGAATTATCAGCAATTATCGGTGAAGAGCTACAAAGAGCAAAAAAATAAAAGTAATATTAAATGCAATCATGCCAGGAGTCGATTAGCAATTATTTTTAGGACCAAACAGGAAATTCGCCATGTGGCGTTGTGCAAACTGACAGTGCGAGCGATCATCTTCTTCTAGATACCTTCTCTCGGGTGCTTCATAAACACCCTGACAGAGATCAATATTTTTTGTTTGCACCCAGCCCCGGCTCTCTTCTCTGTTCTGCAATAATATAGTGGTGTGGTATAGTGATCCTCATCGATCTATCCATAGAGACACGGGAGATGGGAACTTGTAAACAGCTCGGCACTGGTGCACTTAATTTTGACCATCTGGCTAGGGAGAAGAAGGGTGCTTGTAACCACTAGTATCCAAGTTAATCCGACACGGAGCGCTGAAATATATCATTTTGGGACAAACTGTGATCACTCTCCCACCGAAGAATAGAGTTACCAACTGCCTCAGAATCAGGGCAGCAAATAGAAAGAACATTTTCGGTGATATTTTCTGAATAGTTTAAAAAATAAATAAAATAAATAGGGTGGCGCAACAAAGCGGGGTGCTACGGAGCCTAGCGAATTTCTCATAACCATGGGAGGAAATGGAGTGGGCCTACATCTATCTGCCGGTTCCGAACGTCTTATCGAGAAAGCGCTTTTCATGGCAATGAATTTACTAACGGAAGGCCTGCTAACTCCTCGCGAAATGCGATACCCGTGGAAAATCATTTTGGCCTCTGGTGGAATTCGAACCACGTACCTTCCGCGTCCCGCTTAATAGGCAAACATGCCAACCATCACTCCACGGGTACCACTTTTGGATAATTTGTTGCATAGCAAATCACAGAGTCTCCTACACAAGTACGAGTTGTGATCAGAAGATCAGCAAAGAAGAGGCTTCTTCTTGGTTGTCCACTGAAGATATTTCCGGCGATCGCATCAAATATTCACCGTACAAAATAATTGTATAGAGAGAGTCTCTTGTCAATGCCTAATTTACTAGGGAACGGCTGAGCATAAAGTTAAAGTATAAGAACTCGTATGATCGGTAAGATCAGAGGATCAAAAAAGTGTATGGTTTGGACGATCGCATCAAACATTCCCCGTCCAGAAGAATTCAAGATAGAGTCGCTCAGTGTCAGTGCCCTATTTACTATGGAACGGCCTCCTATACTCGTATGATCGGTAGGATCAGTGCCTAATTTACTATGAAACAGTGTCCCATGATCGGTAGGAAGTCCCTCAACAACCATACAATGGCCACACCATTCAAAAGTAAGTACTGTTCATCTTATAGTCCCATTCTCTCCCATCGGTATGTCGCCCATAAACTGCTGTCGTTTTGAAAAATCTTCCAATTTCGCTTGGCACGCCAGAATGTTATGCGGATGAGATCTACGCGTTGTTACTGCTCCTGCTGTTTGCTGCCGCTGCTGCTGCAGCTCTGGGAGATGATGATTATGATTATAGTGAGACGGTACGGTGATCGGTGATCGGTGATCGCTTCGTTTTCCCTATTGAGGATCTTCGTCATCATAGCGCCACATAGCTAGTGGAGCACCAAACACACAAGTGGGGTGCATCAAGATGGTTCATCTCATAGAGAAAAGAAGAAGAAGATTTCTTATGGCAAACAAGATCTCTGTGACTGGGCATGAATATTGAATGGCAGAACGTGACACTAAGTCACGATCTTGATGAAATGAGTCGTCGCACTGCTCTATGAAGGTCTTTGCTGTGCTATTTTAGAATTCGGTATCAGCGAAATCCTTTGCGCTTCACTCGCTGTACAATGTCTGCTTGGTAGTAGTCATAATTTTGTTGCGAATAATAGCTTCACACCCAATGACGTTGATGATGAGTTCCTTCTTCATCGTTCATCTATAAACACGGCTGCAGATATACAAGAAGTAATTTTCGACGCTTGGCTTTTCGGTTATGTGGATGTACATAAAAGCATTTTCCAGTGAAACGCGAGTAATTACTTCCCTGTAAAACGGTTTTCAATCAGAATTGATTTGGAAATCGTTGATGGTGTCGCTTTGGATTGGGGTTTTATGGGTTAAGTTTGATGTTGATTGTTGAGAGGACCTGGAGCTGATGTTGTTGTACGTGGATAAGAACGTACATAAGTGAGCTTGCTCTAGGCTCCGTGCGACTCTCTGAGTCTCCAAGAAGTATAGGGCGGCTAGTCAAAGCTTTTATGTTTGATAGCTTGAACTGACAACGGAAAAAGACTGAAGGATAATTAGTTCAGACGTGGATGGACTCGACTGTTGAAGTGCGACAAATTTCGACTCTCGAGTTGACATTTCTGAAATTTATATCTCAAACAGACAATGCGGGAGGTAATCCAATGCAGTTAACAAAAAAAACACTAAACAGGCAAACGTAACAATGGCTCAGATCAAAAATCAAATAAATCAAATTAAAGAGATCGGAAAGCCATGCAGTTTAACACATTTCTATTCAACATATTTCTTTGAGGAACTTGGGGGCCTTATAATTTTTCTAGTTACTAACGTGAACGTCTTAGTGAGATAGCACTTTCCATGGCAGAGCCTATAAGGCTCAATTCGATAAGTCGCCTTGCAAGTTTCTGGGCTATCTCGTATAAAGATATGATGTGATGGCGACCACATTCAGAGAGATCTTGCATTCCTGGATCATGTTTGAAGTAATTAGAAAGTTGATTAGAGCCCTGAGCACAGTTTGGCTGTTGGCACCAGCGCCAGATCCATCATTGGTCTTACCTGATTTTGATTCTAGATCGGGCCAGTCCTGAAAGGAAGGTCGGTTAAATGTGCATTTTTGGCGCAATTTGAGCCTTGAGATCATCGTGTCAGATGGCATATCCCTTAGACGTCATTCAAAATGTATTACGTTTGAGAGCTCCTCAAAAAGTGTGAGTCAAAAGACATAGGTACTGTTTTAGAGTTCCTTAAAGCTCCATTGCACATTGTGCCAAAGACTACATCTCAAGGAGTATATCTTAACGAGTATACTTTCCTAAGTTTGGAAAACCTCTTTTACAACCCCTATTCACAAAAAAAGGCGAAAAATCCGAAGTTAAAAATTACCGTCCGATAGCAAACTTTCGTATATCTATATCCAAAATCTTCCGAAGCATTTTGTATGAAATTTTGAGTTTTCATTGCAAATCTTTCATTTCTAAAACAGGCCAACAACCATTAATATCGACGGATTCGTCCCATTTGCGCTTTTTGCCTTGGAAAAAGAAAGAGAATTCGATATTATTTCTACAGATTTTATAAAATTTGATAAAATTTCCCATAGACTAAATCGTATTTAGCTATCTACCCTCGACTTCGCACCCGTCGTCGAAATGTAATTCCTCTTATTTCAAAAACCGTTTTAAGGTGTTCGTTTTAGATCTTCTCTTTTAAATTCTATTTTAGCTACCTCCGGCGCGGCGCACAGTGTGGTATTTGGGTGTAAAAGCTGGCCAAAATGGTATTTTTTAATTTCAAGTTGGCAACACTGAAGCATTATTTTTTGTATAGCTTAATAGTAAGAGTATCATATTTCAAAACCATCAAAGCTTTATACTGTCATCACGTTCTAGGCAATCAGTCTAAAGTCAAAAATGTGTAAACTGCATTGAACGTTGTATATTTTTGATATTTTTTTTTACTTAATAAAAGTTGGTATGGATGGCTACAGACCAGGTAATTATTATTTCGTGATATATATATTTTTCATTTCTATTTTTTGTTTTTGTCTCTAAAGGCTATAACTTGCCCTATCATGAATTGTATGAAAATATTCATTGATCGTTTTATTTGAAAAGCATTTTAATATGTTTCTAAGTGTTTCTAAGCAGTGAAATTTGTGTTGTTATGTGCTGCTATATTTTCTGAACTGTGTACAAAAAAATTTAGCCGCCCCAATGCGCCCCCCTGTAGAATACCTTGTGTTTTTTGTGTTAGTACATAAAATGTTTGCAAGATGTTTTTTTGCAACACAGATGTTTTGAACAGGCTTCAGATCCATTTATTACAAGTATGAGATCTTACAAACATAAAAAAAAATCATTGCCCACAGATGTTTTGCTTGAAACAACTTGAAACAGCTCAGAAAGTGCTGTTGTTGTGAAAATGTTTCTGAAGAAAAATAAAATACTTGTATCTTTATGAAAGTTATTCCTTTTTGTTTTTTTAATTTTAAACATGAAAGTATAAGCAATATTTAGTATATGGTGATATAAAATATTTTTGGTCAGCTTTTACACCCAAATACCACACTGTGCGGCGTTCCCCAGGGTAGTCATTTTCTATGTCTTTTGTGAGGTCTTTTTCGGAAAAATGCTTTGATTCTACTTCTATACCATGATCGCATTAAGCTTCTCAGTATGAATACATTGAAAGATTGAAGAGATATATTCGGTACTGCCTTCATTTATCGAGCCTTTGCTGGAAAAGTTTACTTTACAACCCTTTAAAGCTCTTTCTTCCCTAAAGCTAGTCTCTTCAACATTCGAAATCCTTTCGTCTTTTATCAACCCCCTCATCGAACGTTATATGACTTAACTGAACCTATTTCCCGAATGCGGAGCAATGTTAAATCGAGTTTTAATTGCTTATGAACTCAACCTCAGTACTCCTTGTTGTAAGCTCCCTCTTTTAAAAAACCCTCCTCATTAATGTTAGTTTCTTAATTTTTGAGTAAGATTGAGAATTAGCTCGTATAAAGTTGAATAACTGGGGGGTTTTGCAACACCAAAATCTCTTTAAACGAGTCTTGAGAGTACGTCCCATGATGTAGGAGTCGAAAGAGGAAAACTAAGCAGTGTCCAGTGAGTCGAGAGCAGCACTCGAGGTACTGGAAAAGGCCCAAATACAGCCAAAACATATGGTTTTATTTGAAATGTAGCAATATTACCTTTCTCACCAAAAAACTGAGGCCTCGTTGCAAAAGAGCTTATTATAATGTATTATTTTATTTTGTATTGTTTTATAAAAATATTATTATATTATTAGTATTATTGCGGTAGTGTTCGCAGACCCTGCCTCAAACACCCGAATACGCGATCGAAGCTCAGATTTCCTTAGTTCTACAGGTAGAAATGAAGTGAGCAACATGAAGAGGAGTAAGCATGCGTTTGCTAAAATTGAGCTACACCAAAATGCGAACTTAGTTCTGGTTTTAAAGGAGAAACAATCAATGGTATGTGGTACCGATGGCGTAATTGTTAGCATGTCCACCTGTTACGTGTGAAGTTCAAGGTTCGAATCTCTCAGAAAACCAAAAAATGTTTTCCCACCGGTATCACCTTTCGCTAAAATTTTGCTAAGTCCCCCGAAAGTAGTTTCATTGCCGCGAAAACTTCTCGATTCGGAATCGGCAAAAAATGTAGGTCCTCTAATTTTGTGACTATACGTCACACTTTTTGTTACTGCCGCCGAACCACCTACAGTTCACCCTATGATTTGCTCCATCTACTCGTCTCAACACAAGAAGTAACATGGGCACCGAGAAACAACCTACGCAGCCACATAGAAATGCACACATCGCAGCAGCGACCGCCGAAAGCCAACCGTATGTGCAGACTCACAATTCGGTTGGTACACATTGTGACTCTGGCAAATTCAACCAAGCAGCGGCAAGTAAGCTGCCATCAACCATCGAATTTATTTTCTCATGTGTTCTGCTCACCGTGTACGGTATGTATGATGGCCTTGGAAATTGGAATCTAAGCACCAGAGGCGAGCGTGTACATTGTTTGTAGAGGTGTAAATATTTCACTCACCCGTTACAATTCACACTTGCTTGCGACGAAGAAACTTATAAGTATAAATGAAAATTAAAGGAAAAAGGAGAGAAGAAACATCAGCGAATGATTAGTTTTTAGTTGTGGGAGTACCACTCTGATCAGTGATTATTCTCTTCTCCGATTCCTTTTGAATTTTGAATTACCCGGAACGGTGCTCCCAGTGGGCCGCCGCCGATCAAAATCCCAAGAACCTTTATGAATTACCCGGAACGGTGCTCCCAGTAGGCCGCCGCCGGTCAAATTCCCAAGAGCCATTTTGAATTACTCGGAACGGCCCCAGCTGGGAACAAAGAAGCCTCACAAATTATTTACAAGGCATATTTGTAAGAAGTGCGCTTGACCCCGGGGTCTCTGCTCTGTTACCAAACCCAATGTATGTATGATCAATGAAATGATCGGCATCAAGCCTGTAAGTTTCCGGCTGTTAAACGGAGGGAAAGACCGCTTATTTACACTGTGCTTAGTTTCAACTAATCAAAAATTCCGCTGTTAAGCTGAATGCCGCATTCAACGCCAACGATGATAGGTAATTTCATCATTCTGGCTTGGAGGGGATCAGCTTACCCCAAGCTTCAATCTAATAGTGCTGAACCTGAACTCCGTAACGAAACATAAAAACGGTTAGAAAGTAAACGTCTAAAAAGTTACAGAATCCGGGCAGTGCAGAAGCAGATGGACATGCTGCGGGCAAAAGTCTATTCCGCTTTTCTGTTTTCTTTTGCATCTTAAAAACGATGCGTCATGAAATTCAAATAAGATTACAAGCTTTCCACACATATTTCTGTAATTCACAACCGTTTTCGAGCTATGAAAAAAGCTAGTTATCTGAAGACAATTGGGGTTTCCTTTATAATTTCCATCAATCATTCCATTTCGCCCTGATTAAGGCGTATAGGCCAAATATATCGTCGAAATGGATCTCCGATTGTCCTTCAATAGCCCGTCGAGGTACGAGTGGAATGCGATAAACACCCAGATATTTCATACATGAAACCTATTTTATCATAATTTGATGCTCACTAATCACCATACAGCTTTTGGAGTATGCCATCAAGTGCCTTACGGTGGATCCTTGTTAAAAGTTAATTTAATTTGCGGTTCGATATAATTTGAACATATTTTTCAAGCCATTCAGATTGAATTCATAAAAAAGTCTTTGTGTCACCAAATCGAAATGAAATCAGCATCTCATTAAATCGAATGTCTCCTCGAAGCTAGACATGCAAAACCAGATTCATATCTTAAGGTCACAGTTGCGACTTCCTCTGGCTCGACATGCTGCACAAGAACTCCTCTTCATGTTCAGTCATCCTCGGCTAGACGAACATGTCTCATGTCTACACAGTGTCTTTTCCAGTGACATTGCTAGCTGTTGGAAAAATCCGTCACTGTCATCGAATTGCTCAGACAAGGAAGCCCCCAGTCATAGCAACGACCGGCAAGATAACACAAAAAATAAAATAAAGTAAAGAAAAGATGCCCCACAGAGACGTCACCAGAGCGACCAGAAACACACTGGACTGGACTCATGAATATTAAACGTCACAATTGGGCGCACACCCATGGAGCTCGGCACCAGAAATACTATCTCATTAATATCCTGAAGCCAACAAGTGTATAGAAGATAATTCGGTTTGTAGTATGAGATCGCTTTCGTAGGATTTGTGTATGTAAACGTTGCGGCGACAATGCAGCGATCCGATCAGTGTCTTTAAAAACAATGTCACCCTTAAGGGGTAACCCTCTGCTTTGTGTGAAGGTACGAGTATAGCCTGGGACTCAGCAGTGACTCCCTCCAGTTAATGACACTTAATTGCCGTATCCTGTATCTTTGATCGGCGAGCAGGTGAATGCAACGGTCATTTATCTTTCTCGAGATGGAATTGAATAATCAGTGGTTTTTATTGCGTTCATATGGGGTCATCTCCCGGGGGCAGACTCGGTCACAGGCTAAAACTATTCCGACCAAAGGAGGTGGTCTGGGACAAGCTATTATGAGTTCAAAGTCGGTCGATTAATAATAATAATAATTTTTAAGCCACTGCTCCCGAGCGAGGAGAGCACGATGAAGAAGGAATCATATGATACCCGTTCACGATGAGCTGCTCAATCTTTGAGGCAGCCGGTTTCTTGGCAGAGAGTCGTCATATCAGTGGCACAAAAAAAAAAAAGAAAAAAAAAACACTGTGCAAAGTGTGGTAATGCACATCCGTGTGGATTGCATGTGCAATGTGTACACAACACATCATTGCAACTATACTCTGACCATGTACACTTTTCTATTGGAATGGACGGATGAACGGCCGACGGACGGTGGCGGTCTAATTTATTTTCTGTGGTTGGCCGCACTCATTATCATGTCATCACGAACCTCAAAAAGCACTACTAAGACGACGACGACGGACAATATAAGACGAGGAACGTGTGCGCGCGTTGTTATATTACCGCAAACAACAATAACAACAGAAACAACAACTTTTGCTGATGGTCAACTTGATGAGCTAGATGAGTGACTGATTCTTTGGTGCAATCCTACAGTGTGGTTGGCAAGTAAGACAAACATCATAACAACAAATAATAGGGGACCACATAAAGCTCGAGACGAGCTGGGGCATAGAGCATTTTTTTAGCCATCTTCTAATAGAATTTGAGAAGCTGTTCCAGCTCTTCTGCCGATTCCCAACCGCTTAGTGGTTTTTTAGGTCAGTGTTTTACTCTCGAGTGGAAAAAAAATTAGTTTTCGAGCCTGGTGCGAAGCAGACATACGTATGCTAACGATTACTCCGCAGGCAACATAATCAATCAAAAAATTTCTGGAAATTTCGAAACAAGAATCCTCAATTTTTTTGCAGGTACTATTTCGCGAACTAGGTGGGTAGTTTACTTCCAAACTAGAACCACAGATGATAAGAAATTCATTCTTGGCAATAGCACCTTACCACTGGTGGGGGTAGGTTTCTGAAAGGAGTTATGAAAATACTCTATCAGAGCAAGTAATAAATGACTCAAGTAGATAAGTAGACATGAATTACATTCATTGCGGGAGCAACAAAAACTGATTTGACCAAATATTTTCTGTTTCATTTTTATCCCTTTGTTTTGAAAAAGAGTATGTGAAAGATACAAGTCGCAGTTTATGTGAAATGGAATGTTGAAGTATGGAGCTGTTCGTTGTGATAATAAAATTTTCATGACAATCGATTGAGAATTAGGTGGTTGATTATATCGTGTGGATTTGTAGAGTGTCTGAAATATTCAGGGACCAATTCGGTTGGATAAGGGTTGCAGTGTTGATTTCTATTTTTAGTATTCGAAATGAAACGTGCGTGTAGACCGGCGATCTCACGCAAAACAGTAAGATTGTCCCGTGTGAACAGGGAACACAACACCCTCAAGACCAATGTTCAGTTCCTGTCCAAAGATATGAGTCACTTTGACGAAAAAAATGCCCTTCACTTCAAACAAGATCCAAAGGTTTAAGTTAAACTCAGTTCCTTCCTTTCCCAAATCTGTGAATGGGTTCACCTGAGAAATTAAGAGTTTTCCTCTTACAGTTCACTTATTATGGGTCTCACTATATTCACTTTCTACGCTGTGAGAAGATATAACTGAAAAAGTATGAGTGGACCATTGCCAAGTTTTCGAGGTCTCTCATAAACGTTTTGGTATTGTGTGACTTAGTCACTTGGAGCTTTTAACATAAACCAACAAGTACTGGCAATACAAGTCGATTATGACAAGTGCAAAAAATTTCAAAAACAAAAAGCTACAAGTTTGTTTGCTCTTCTACAAGTATAATGGACGAAATCCTACAAGTGGCTCTTGACTTAAGAATTTGTCAACCTGTGTTACAGACCCTTGAACTCATCCATCGAGAACGACAAGTTTTGGACGACATATCAAACAGTAATCGAAATCTTTGGTTGCTGAGAGAATGGTCAAGCTGTGAACGACACCAAACAGTGTCGAACTCTATGATTGGCGAGAGATTTGTAAAGTTTTTGACGTCACCAAAAACTTGTCGAACTTGTTGAACTCTCGAACCACAGTAATTGGCTGAGTGTGTGTATATGAGAAGTAGAGTTGACCCCAGACAAAGCCGTCGCAGAAACTTCTAGGATAGCAAGCAAAGTGACAAAGCGTTTCTTTTAAAGAAATTGTATCTTAAGTTCTGAAAAACTGGCTAAAAATAAGTTTTGGTGCAAAAGCATCAAATTCTTTCAACAGACACTGATTTGGAACTAGTGTCTTTTGACTTTTCTACAAGATCTGCAGTATCAGTACGCTCGAAAAAATGACGCACTCCATTTGTAATGTCCATGTCCACCTAAGTAAGTAAGCAAGCTGTGAACTCGAATGGGTGTTCCTGAACCCTAAGTCGAGTGAGGAGGGTTTAGTCGTAGATTAGATTTTTAGATTTATTGTTTCGTAAAGTTTGAATACATTACATAATTAACATCAGTTTAAAGCTTGGCTTTATGCCGTCTGTTAAGTCGTATAAAAAGGCAAAGAAACGGACTAAGTCAACACGTTCGATGCTTTCACGGCGAAACGAAATTGTGCTTCGTTCTCAATTGACAAGGCTTTCCTTTCTGAACTTCATAAGAACGTAACAAAACACACTCTTTACCACTGTACCTTAAATCTTTTGCCTAACTGCCGCTCATTTTGTCACACCTACTGTAACTTCAATTCAATACAATTTCGTGCCGTTCCGTTTGTGTCTTCCTTGGACACTCGCACGTTAGTGCATCATAGCCAACGGTGTGTGTCTACATGGTAATCCCTCACTGTCGATAATTTGACATTCATTTACGATGACGAAGACGACTGTAAAAAAGTTTAGACGAATAGGTGGCAGCCAAGCTACAACACTCGTGTATCTAAACCCAATCCGCAGGCCATTCACCACATTCACTTATCGCCTGAGTGGTCGCCACTGCAATTAGGCTTCTGCAACTTTTAATAAATAAAAAAAAGAAAAAACAGAAAAATTAAAGAATTTCTCTTGCTGTCATCATCTGGGTTGCATATTTGTCTCCTGTTACGCAAGCGGGGTGGTTTTGCTCGCATTTTGTTTCACAAAAGTCAACCGCAGCAACGCATGTGTGTCTTTGTGGTTATTTTTTTTTTTTTCTTTTTTTCACTTTTTAGATTTTAGTTTCAATCGCCCCAATCATTAAAGGATGGTTATTGGTTAAGCAATTAGTCTGAAAACCCATAATTTCAAGTCAGCTATTAGCTAATAGTAATAACCCAATGACTATAGACAGATGGTTGCGGATGGAGCTATGGGAACATCAATTACACAGATCGATGGTTCAATCAAAAAGTAAGTTTTTTTTTTTTTTGGCAAAAGCCCGTTTAATGAAAACCAAGGCTATAGCGGTCAGTTCCGCGTTGGGTCACGTTTTCTAAATAATCACAAAATATAAGAAAAAAAACAAAAAAAAAAAAAGATTAATTGATCTTCGGCATTAGTGACAAGCTGTGGCGTTATTAATGGAACCTCAATGATGTTCGATCACGACGCTTATGATGATTATGGTTCCGCGAGATGCATGACATTGATGATATCTGTCAATGACGCGATATGAAATAATGGGACCGCATATGGATATTTTGGTACGGGTACGGGTTATAGTCGTACGACGAATGGGAACGGGAAGGTATTTAAAAACGCTGACAGATGATTGATATTGGACTTAAAAGAGTTTCTTTTAATTAAATGAATATTTGGCATAATTACTGTCTCTTTGTGTTGAAGAGGTTCGATGATCTGAGTTGTGAGATGCACAAATCAGTTTCTTCAAACAAACTAAAAGGGGAAAGCAGCTGTCACGAATTGATTGTGATTGTGACTCACCCGAGTCTGACTTAAGAAGGAAAAAGTGTATGTCTCTATTGTGTTCAACATTTCTTTGCCTTAGATTCGAACAAAGACTTCTTGACAACAATAAGCTGACACAAACTGAGACTCATAACGATCATCGCTCAAAAGATTGCTGATGAGAATTCTGTAACCTTGCTCTGATCTCACACTCAGTGATTATGTTTCAACGACGAATAAGATCAAATTTATAGTTTTAAACGATTCTTTAAGGTCAGTCGATAGTCAGAGATGAATGAAAGGAAATCCAATGCACTGAAGAAACAACTTCACTCGAGCACAGTTCACATGTGCTGGCTTCACATAAAACTAAAGTATGTACTATGACAAGGTGCTAAATAATGGACAGTAATTTATTCAATCCTTTTGCCTTACCGTCAGCAAATGGTTATATTGACACAGTCATTAATTCTTCCCGATAGCTGGTAAAAGTTCAAAGATACAATTTGTGTTTTGAAATTAGAAATAAAGGAAATTGTGACATAAGACTTCAACACGGCACATTACATCCACATTACCCCCAAAAGTCAGTCCCATGTGGCCGGTAATTTTTTCTTTTTCCTTCTTTTTAATCAAATCCATGTCAAAAGACTCTCGGTTCCTTCCATCAATCAACTACCCAAAACAACACCCTCGCTCGTTTTCTATTCATTTGATGTTTCAAAAACAATTTGCATACCAGAAAATTGATGTCGCTACAACTGTCAACAGGCGATTAAACTTTGTGTCAAAATTGACTTGGGAAAGTGATGATACCGAGTGCTTTGGATGGAATGAGTCGGTATTCAATGAACAAACAACTAAATGAAACGGAAGAGAAAGTTGAAAGAAGAAAAAAATAAAAACCTATTTTGAGGGTGTGAAAAGTGTTGCCTTAATGAAGTGTAAGTTGCCATAATATACCAGGCGTAGGGTGAAAATGCCACAGAGCTAAAGTGTCATGTCATACATCTCTGTCGACTTTAGTTCTTGCTTTAATAAGTTTATTTCGAAATTGAGAAGGAAACTTATCGAAAGCCTTTTGTTGGCAAGGGGTGTTGGTTAAGGGATAATTGTGAAGTGTGTATGACAGAAACAGCATTATTCTTCGTGCAGTGCTTAATTGGAAGGCATATTTAGTTGATGCAAAAAATGTGGCTTTTAGAAGCGTAGTTAAGTTAGACATGTTTTTAAGTATGTTTTTCAAACTGCTACTCCGCTTTTTTCATCGATGTTTTGCACCAAGCTGACCCAGTGAACTTCGAATCACCCTTTGATTTAAATTAACGCTATAAAATGAACAATAAACAGACATGAAATATCGTTGGACTCCTGACATTCTTTTTTGTAAATATCTAGAGAAACACATTTTTTCAAAAAAAAAGAAGATCAAATTTTCAAATGGTTTTACGTAATACATTTTTAGACTCTGTTCTAAGTCGTCATTAGGAATTTATGTTTGTATTAAAGGAAAAACAAAGCTTTATAAAAGAACATTGACCAAAGGATATTCTCTACCAAAGAAAATCTCCTTTGACCGACGCCGACGCGACGGCCATAATTTTTTGAAAACAGGATCAGAAAACAAGAAGAAATGATGAAAAAAAAAGAAAAAAAAAAAAATCAACGGTAGACTTCAGCAGTCAGAAAGCAGAAACTTCTGAATGAGTTTTTTGGAAGTGTTTGGATTCAGAGTCTTTCCACATAGAGTAGGTACTGAAGTAGAGATAGTAGCGAATGAATGCATATCGACCAAGGGAAGCTCCCAATCACCTACTGAGACCATTTTAACCGAATAAAGGTCAAAGAACTTAGGATCTGCACATGGAACGTAAGATTTCTTTACGGATTATGTGCAGCCACAGAATTACCTGAGGTCTTAAACTGCATCAAAGTATATATAAAAGCCTTCCAAGAAGTACGTCAGAATGGACCGGGCATAAACTAGATGAAAAAATGCTAGATCAACTATGCTGACTTCTGCAGATAACATAGTCAACTCAATATCAATCAACCGCCAAAGAAATTCACCGTGTTGCGATCGAATGAGGTTATACTGTTCACGACCAGTGCTAACGCTGTGAAACGATATCGTGTCGGAATGTTACAATCGCATGATGTAGCCAATACCATTACAATCGAGTGTCCTTGAGTCTTCTTACTTTGTCTCCAGCATTGATCAGACTTGTGACAGTAATGCCAACAAACCGTAAGAAATACAGCCTCTGCGGTTTGGGTTTCCGCGCCCTGGGTGGAGCAGATGGCAAATGCAAGTCAAAAAGAAAGTACCAAAAGTCAACAAGAGCTGCCCTTCACCAGTATAGCAATGTTTACAGAGAACATCAAATTCTCAAAAAAAAGAAGAAAATAGTTGCTTCTCGTTTGAGGAAATTGATAGATGCCATGGTAGGAAAGGTGCAGTGCAATAAGCTGGAAGGAAGTATCCATACTTCCCCGTGTGCCGGATTCTCCAAATTGTACTAAGCTTGGCATACCGACTAAAACTACAAAAGTTTCTCGCTGATCTTACCCTCGGGACCACTTGCACATTTCTTCGACTAGGGATCCGTGTCTAGGTGGCAGGTTCTAGTTCCTCAACTACATCTTCTTGTATATCTTTGTTTTCAGGATGTGCGTCAGATACGTGCTTATTCGCCTCCAACTCTCCTCGTCTCTCAGCATCTCCTGGATGATATTATTCAGGCTGAGCTCTCCGATAGCTCTATTTATTTCCTGACGGGGAGATTCCCATCTACTACACTCGAAGACTGTATGATAAACGTTGTCTGTCAGCGAATCTCCGAAGGGCGCGAAGGGCTTCTTCTTTTTCTAATTTTGTGGTGGAAAGCGTTGAAATACCCGTGTCCGGTGAGGAACTGTGTAGTTCACAAGAACTGATGACTCTGACACTGTGCGGTACGCGCTCGCTATTCGCAAGGCATCGCGCCTTTGTACCGATACAAGTGTTTCCGGTATTTTTCCCGTTTAATATCAGAATTGAATGTGTTATTGCCAGAAGACGTCTCTGTTTGCTTGCGGATGGTCCACCTTCATTTGCCATCAACCTAGATAGGTGTTTTTTACTTGGATGCGCGTTCAGCAGCCGTATCTCGTCCCAAAACCTCGGTTTCGTGTCGAGCTTTATTCCCAAATACTCTACCAGGTTTTTGTGTTTTATAAGTTCGGTTTCGATGTGGAAGTCGATAACCGTGGGAATTCGTTTTTTGTTAGAATTACTACTTCAGTCTTCTCAGTAGCCATCAGCGACAGCCCATGTTCCTCCATCCAAGAATTTGTCATTCGCATGACTTGGTTCAACTTTTCACGGATAGAATAATGAAGCTAAGAGCGAAGCGGATCTCAAGGGAGTATGGATGTGTAGTGTAAATATAAAAATTCGCGCGATATAACCTCCGGGTAATACGGGCTTGTGGTTGAACTGAAGATATTCGCTCGGACTGACCGTAGGTACTTAACGTATAGTATGATACATAGCAGTGGCGTGGCGTGGATATTTTCAAATGGTAAGTCGAGAAAAATGAATCACCTACGAGCCATTCCATATGAAAACGGTCAATCCGAAATGTTGCTATACCTCCGATTTTGCTCAAACTTTGTAGAAATGTTTCTTTGCTATCGAAATACGAAATAGTCAAAGGATTTTTTTTTTGTAATTTTCCTCTCTCCTCCAGCCATACTCAAAGAACCGAACATAGTGATTTTATGGGCTTCAGACTCTGAAGCCCATAAAATCACTGTTCAGACTTTTTTTTAAATTGTCTGTATTCAAGCGATGAGGACGATTAAGGTGTCATTTTAAAGCTGATAAAGCATTCTTTTCAAATTTTCAAATCAATCAAAAGGTTTAAGATATTTGAGTTGCTTTAGAAACCTGATCCTTTTGAAATCAACACATTTTATATACATTTTTGCCATTTTTGAAGTAGTCCTGTGCCTAAAATATCAATAGTAAGTCCCTAAAAATTTCCCTGATTAAAAAAAAGCTTATTCTTTTAATAAAACACAATTCTTAGTTTTTTGAGGAATTCGCCGTACATTACTCTAAGGCGAAAACTGTATTATTTTTTCCAAGCAGAAATTGCAGTATAAGACGAAAATTATCGTCTTACTTTTTTCAATAAGAGAACGTGTATTGAAAAGGGAGGCACCGGGGTGGAAGTATATCGTAGGAAAGGCAGGGACAAACACAGAATATGTTCTGCGCGGCGATTTTCAATGCTTTGTGTTTTGTGTATGCTTTGTGTATTGTGTGTGTATCTCGCAAATTTAAAAGTGCTTGAAGAACATTGTATGTATGGGCAAAGATAGGCTGTTGACTGCTTAGTTGTAGACTTATGTTGCTGGTTTTTTCTATGAACAAGGGACACATTTTAAAAGGTAAGACGATAGGAATCGTGTTATATGGACGCCACGCCACTGATACATAGTTCCATAGATATTTTTTATGGACGTGTGTTCCTCTTTGGTATGTCATAATCCACAATCAGAGCCTGTACTTATGTCTAGTGGAGCTACGTCCCTGTGCCAGTTTATTCACATTGAAAATAAGTTAAGTGCAGTAAATGGTAAAACTTCTTTCCATTACAAAATGGAATTTAAGTTCGTAGAAAAAGGAACTAAGGCCCGCGGCTCTTACTGCCATTTCATCATGGAAATCCTTACTTCCAAAACAAAGAGGAAATAAGACCCATGGGTCTTAATGCCGCCGGCCTTATTGCACTGCACCATCAACTCCAGAGGCATAATCTTTCAAAAGCCTGTACAACTCTGTCTCGCCTACGCAGACGATATGGGAAGATGTTAACGTGATTTCATAGGTGACTTTGCGAGCATTGAATCAGAAGCGGCTAAAGTGGGTATAATTGTTAATGAGGGTAAAATGAGGTATATCCTGTCCTCAAAATCCAAGAAAGTAGAGGATTTCGTCTAACTAGCACCCGTTAAAAAATACATCAGTGTGGAGATCAGACGAAGAATTGCTCATGCCAATTTCTACTTCTTTGGATGAGGAAACTCTTTTTTGTTTCTGAAGAAAACCAATTGCGGTTATATTTGGTTTTGTATATGAAGACAATATTTGGAGAAGAAGATTTAACAACGAACTGTACCGCAGCATTAGCATAGTTAGAGGAGTATTCATTGAGAGACTACGGTGGCTGAGACAAGTAGCGTGTGTGGGAACCAACGCTCCAGCTCGACAGTTTTGTGAAAGCGCATTGCAATGAAGTCACGGAAGAGCAAAAACCCTATACCTCAAGTGTGTTATCAAGTGGATGACAACATCAACCGACTGAGAGTAGTAAACTGAAGGTGCTCGCCTTAAATGGAAGTTGCTGACGAAAGATGTTGGTTTGGGTCCGAACCCGCTCTTAATTGCAATGCCTATACCCAAGTTAATTGGTATGGAATGTCATTGCTTACAGACTAAGATCTTTCCTTCCTCTCTGTGTCGCAAATCGGTTAAAACAGCCATCATTAGTTTTTTGAAATTGATTTCAAAATATTAACACCCTACCCAATAGCCAACGTCGAGTCCTCCCCTTCAGATAAAAATCTCTCTGTTGCGATCTTATCTTCAACCAAAACTTATCCAAAGTAGTGCACTTAGTCCACAAAATGCGTATCCCTAAAAATCTTCTCATAACGTCTCATTATCAACCTCACCCTTAAGGCCGTCTTTAGCAGGCCCAAATAAATTATTTCGCTCAATCCGAGGAACATCCATCTCATCGCTTGACAACATTTTCGAAGCCTTCATCTTAATTGTCTGCTAACTGCAATTTAATCGAAACATTTAATCACACCAATTTAATTAAATTGCCCGTCGAACATTTAAAGCGACAGCCGATATCGACAAATCTTCCCTAACTAACTATACAAGTTATGTAAAGAGTATTTTTCGGGGTACCTTTGTGTCAGTCAGTTAGTATAAGACAAGAACTGAAAAGAAAAAAAATTACAACTTAGCGACCAAAACGGTAATTGTTAACATTATTTAAGTAAACTGAATCCATAGCCCCAGGATGTCAATCATAATTCATGTTTACACGCAGCAGAGGACACCACCGACCATGACTTTGCCTCCTTATCAACTCTCTATACCAGTGCTAGCAAATTATTAATAAAGAAATTTATTCAAGCTGCCGGGGCTGGCCGTGGCCATGTGGACCCTAAATGTATAGGCTCTCTCCCCCTTTCTGATCGGGAGATGCTGATGAGATGACGAGATGTAGGTATAGGTACGTTGTTCCGCACAAAACAAAACAGAAAAAGATTAAAAAGAAATGGAGACCTTTAGAAGGCTGACTAATAATAGCAATGAAGTAATAAGTGTTTAACATGACGTAAACTGCCATTAAAGGACTCGTTACGGGCGGAATACAAATTTCCTGATGGCCAAGGCCAGTCTGAGAATTCTACACTCACATCTCACCAGTCGCTCCAACATAAAGCGACCAACGGAATTTAATTACGAAACGCTTTGGGTCGAACACACAAAATCGAGAAAATATTTAAAGAAAAAATAAAACAAAAAACAGACCGAACAGGAAGAGGCCTGATTATAAATCCACCGGAATGAAATGGTGACTGGGTTAGGGAGTTGTATTGTTCCAGCTTGGCTCCTCTCATTACCCAGGTGTGTTGCGCAGTTATAGTGCGGTGGTTGCTGGTAATATTCAAGTAGGCAACATCAATTGCCGCTGGCAACAATGCGGCGCGGCGCGTTGTGTCGATATCGCATTTTCGCCCGAAACGGGACAGACTTCGATTGCTAGTTGGACCAGCCGATACCGGCGGAGCTCTCTACGAATATGCGAACAACTCTGGGTAGCAGCAGATGGTCTTTCATAATTCTGCTCTGAGAGGGAGTCCATTCGATACAACAGTCATGTTGACCAATCACTTGCTATCGGGCAAACGTATTTCATTGCGATTTTGAGAGCTGCAAAAGTATCTCTAGATGCCGAATGGCGATAAGTTGTTTAGTGGATGTGGAACGCGCAAACAAATGGACTCCATAACGCGGTGGTGGCGATGAGTAATATTTCCGGAGTTGAATTGGGTTCTTGTGTAAAGTAAGTGTACCTACTTCACATGGACCGGCTGAGTTTTACTGATCTGGATGTTGCAGCGGATGAGCTTTAGGTTATTTGCGCACGTTAATGGCGCGAGTGCAGTTGAACTTCCTGCAGAGGTCAGGGATATTGTTATACCAAGTTGCTTCAAAAAGAATCATCTTCTCAATGATGAACACATAATATGTTGTGTCTTGAAAATAATAAAATGCCCAAGGTTACACAGAGGGTGTCACATGTAGGTATTCGGTCATACTGTTACTAGTGAACGTAGATGTTTCCCACGCGCGCAATTGAATGTAAATCTCTTGATTAGGCGTTCAATGAAACCGCACCGCTGCGCTGTGATCGTTCTGTCGTTTGTCTTTTCAAAGCTATAATTAAGGTGACAACTTGGCATGACGAGCGTGAATTAATAATTGAGAATTTTAATTTATTCAAATTTATTCGGATGATGTAAGTGGTGCTGCGGGAAACAAACGACAAACAGGTGCACCGTGTTGCTGGTTTGGTCTAGGTCAGCGGAACGATATTTTCAATGTTTTGTTACAGAACTTGCTTCGAAGGGGAAGGGAGTTTTTTTTAATTACGGTTGCCCTGGCCATGGCCATCCATTGAGTTCTCTAACAGAAGTTCTGTCTTCTGTTAAGGGTTGTAGTCAGCACTTTGTTGTTGTGCAGGTATTCTCTTTGCGAATAAGTTGTTACTGCAGTTTGAAACATGGGCTTAAGCCCCTCAACCAACATCTTTGGCCATCGATTTTGGGAGAGCTGTCTTAAATTTTGCACTCTAAATTAAGGTTGAGGAATTTTTCCAATCGACTGCTCCAACTAAGGCAATGTCTTCCCTTCTCCGATTACTCTGCACTATTCTTTCGAAATCTCGTCTAGCCAGAGCGTTGGTTTCCTTTAGCTTCTTGTAAAGAATTACCTTGGGGTTTATAGAGAGGATTTCATTCCCGGATTGCTTTGTTAACCCAAAGTGCAAGTGATTGACAAGCGTTACTCTTCGTTTGATATCCGCATTGATTTTCGTGATGTTTGAGTTTTCTACAATCTTTTCAAGTATATGATGTTAAAGAAATTGCTTGACAGTTTGTCGCCTTGCCTAAAGCCCTTTTCGACATCAAAGGTCTCGGTGAGTTCTCTACCGACCTTGACGGAGCAGCGTGATCTCTCCAAAGCCATCATGCATAGTCGTACGATTTGTGCAGGGATGCCGAGACTAGACATGGCTCTGTACAGCTCGTCTCTGTAAATACTGTCATACGCGGCCTTGAAATCGATAAAAAGATGGTAAATATCGGTATTATATTCTCGGGTTCTTTCCAAGATCTGCCGTAATGTGAAAATTTCTATTGTGGACGTTTCTGGTCTAAAACCACATTGATAAGGACCTATCAAGTTGTTGACGTGGGGTTTCAGACGTTCACATATTTCAGCAGACAAGATCTGATACGCGGCATTAAAGAGGCTTATTTCTCTGTGATTGGCGCAATTGTGAGGTCTCACTTTTTTAGGATCGGGCATACGATACTGAGGTTCCATTCATCGGGCATACTTTCTTCCAACCATATCATGCAGTTCAGTTGGTGTATACTCCTTTCCAACTGGTCTCCTGCTGCATTGAAAAGTTCGGCATCAAGGCCATCTGCACCTGCAGTCATATTTGAATTAAGTTTGCATATGGCACCAAGTTGAATGGGGCAATCTGCCTGACAGCGAAATTAGTGTCTTCATCACATAAGCAGTCTGCTGAAGTGGTCTTTCCAGATCCTCAGTAGCGACTGCGTCTCTATTAGACACTATGTTTCTCTGCTGGTCTATACAGGTATGAGTTCGGGTCTTACTCCCTCGTAAGATCTTTTTGCCTTTTGTTTAAGCTTCAAAATCTCATACATGTGATGGCATCTCTCAATTTTCTCAAACGAAAGCTTCCTGCTTCCTTTTCTTTTTAAGAATTCGGTGTTCTTTCCTTGATTCCTCCTACTGGTCGAAAGTAGCCATTGTAGAAGCCGAGCGAAATCCAGAACCTCAGAGGCAGCGGCTCTGATGGCTTGTTGACATTGCTGCCCACTGGTACATACACCAACTGATCTCCAGCTGTCTTTTTATTTGATTTGAGTGTGTAGGTAGTATATATGGCAAGCTTAGCTTCTCCTAGATTCAGAGGACAGTATTGTTGGTCATTGTCTTAGTTGAATGGGCCGTTTTGTCTGACAGTGAGATCAATTTTTTCCTCTCCGTAAAGCATTTTGGGGAAGTGGTCTTCTCAGATCTAGTATAGTGAATGAGATTCTACTAGCTGGTCTTTATAGGCCGAGTTAGAGGTTTGGCATCAAATTTCTTAAAGATGTTCGGTGTTCTCTCCTTTTTTCACTTTGTAAATCTCCTTGCACTGTTCACAGGGTTCCCTGGTTTTCATCTTCATTGACATTTGTCTTATTTTTTTTTGCTGTATTTTTCTGTCTCAGCTTTGCATCGAGTCATGGGTATGGGTCTCTCGTTTTGTAGGACGAGCGAGGACTCTTATGACCGATGGCTTATTTCCATCGCTGCTACTGGTCTGCAATGTTTAAGCTTGTGGCACAGCATCATATCAGTTATGCTGCTCTTCAATCTTTGTTCTGAGAAGCTTCCCTTGTTTTGTTTTTGACCAATTGGCTGTGTTTTCATATACGACCTGTGTTGAACCTTAGTAACGCCAGTGTGGTAGGACGTATGAAGCAATCATTAGAGAAAGAAAGAACCTTAAAAATATGACCAAAAACTAAGGGTAGCCTGCATTAGCTTAGCCAGTACCATGTGAACGACACCAAGTAAGATGAGGCGGCCAGAGTTGAAGTCCGGCTAAAACAATGCAACAACTGAAAAATAAGCTTATCAGGATACCGGACCACAATTATTACATCCCACAGCACTTTGATTTCATCCAGTACCCAAAACAGACGTTCCTTCAATGAAGTCATTCGGTTTGAAAAGGAAAATCACTTTCACGGAAGACAAAACCTCCAAAACTGACAAAGGAAGACGGAATAACGAATAAGTTGTAGAAAATAGGGTTCTGACTGAAATCCAGCTGTAGACCAATTCTTCTGTACTTAAAGGACTAGAGCCAAAAATTAACAGAAAGTTCTTAAAAAATGACGACGACTATGTGGTCAGCCTTAGGAACTCACCGAAAGGAATTAGCCAGATATTTTTAAGAAGGAAACTGAGTCTTTACTTAAGCTAAGGCCTCGCACTCAAACTTTCTTCGTTATTTGAAATCCTTACGGGTCACAACTCATTGGATAGCTTCATCATGAGAATGGGCTAATGCACATGTGATTTATTTATGTTAGAGATTTTACGACGATGAAATGATGAGACAAAAAAAAGTATTTCTTTTTCCATGTGTACCCCAGCTTGGTTCACGCCAGGAAAATAGCCCCCATAGAACGCACTTTTTTTGGGGAATACATCTGCCAATAATCAACGTCCTTGGATAAACCCTAATATCCAAATGGTTAAAAAAGGGTTCACAGCCTCAAAAATCCAACAACTCATCTTTCTCTTCACTCTCTTACACTCCTTGGAAAGATCCATGGTTCAATGCAGACTGTGAGAGAGCAAGAAAAAAGTCGTTTAGTTTTTTGAGACTTCTCAGGGCAACAAGATCGAGTTTCGCAAAAAGGATGTACTCGTATCAAGAGGCGAATAAAGCTTTCAAACATCTTTGCAAAGAAAAACAAAAGCAATACTCCCGATATCGTGCAAAGATTGTCGGAAGTAAGAGACAGTCGATCCTTTTGGAAGCTAGCACGTGCACTCAACGGTATACCTTTTACAAGGAAAACAATAATTAGTACGAGTCTGCTTGCTCATCATTTCGAACAGCTACTAGGTGCACCACCAAGACCGAATGAAATGTTATATGCTAGTCCTTTAGTAGAAAATGGAGACCTCGACCGTGCATTCTCAGTTCAAGAAGTAATGAGAGTCCTACACAGATGCAATCTTAACAAGGCTCCAGGGGATGATCGTATTCCGTACGAGTTTTACAAATACGCTACAGAAACTTTTGTGATTAAGCTTACCGAAAGTTATAATTATATTTTCAATTCTGGTGAAATCCCAGAAAGCTTTAGAAGGAATATTATCTTCCCAATGTTTAAAAGAGGCGATGCGAACGACCCTAACAATTATAGAGGCATATCCTTCATGAACTCTGTTATGAAAATTTTTACTGGTGTCATTCAAACAGACTGTTAAACTGGATACAACAAAATAATCTTCTAGGCGAGTTTCAACCCGCTTCAGGAAAGAATATTCAACAGTCGATAACATATTTTCACAAACTTGCATTGCTAGATCATACTTAGACAAGGGGAAAAAGTTATATGCTTTCTTCGTAGATTTCAAGGCTGCCTTCGACTCAATCGACAGAAATGCCCTCTTCTACAAACTTTGTAGTCTAGGCTTATCGTCAAAAATACTTAAAACATTACGAGGACTTTATGAGCAAAACCTCACAGCAGTATGGGATGGAAATGAAGGATCTTCCTGGTTTCATACTTCTAACGGGGTCAAACAGGGTTGCCTTTTGAGCCCACTTCTGTTTTCGCTATTCTTGGATGACCTTACATCGTTTTTGCCTGGAGGTATTAGTTTTGCTGGTACAGTTATAAAAACCTTAATGTATGCGGACGATAATGTCATTTTTGCGGAAACTCCAAATATGATGCAAATAATGATTAATAAATTGCAATTGTACTGCCGCAATTGGGGTCTTACAGTTAAAACAAACAAATCTAAGGTAATGATATTTCGGAATGGCACAGGGCGATATGCAAGCTGGTGAGGGAATATAAATATCTTGGAGTCATCATAACGCCTCAGATGTCGTTCAAAAAGCATTTGCAGGAAAAGCTTATAGAAGCAAAAAAAGCCGTTAACTGCAACTGGAAGGGGGTCCTTGGGAAAAAACACATAAGCCCGAGTGCTAAATATAAACTTTTCGAAGCAGTGATGTGCTATGCTGGTCAAGTATGGGGGTTTCTTCAATATGAGGAAGTAGAAAAATTACTGAGGTATTTTTTGAAAAAGATCTTTTGGCTCCCCGAAAACACCCCTACATTGCTACATTTGGAGACCGGGGTGTCTCCGCTCTACGTCTTTTCGCTCAAATTGCACTTGTTCTACATTGCAAAGGTTATGGGATGGCTCTTCCAAATCATCGTCTGCCTAATATTATCACAAAATATCTGCTATCACGAAAATCACAGTTCTTCGAAGAATGGTCACGACTTGGAGTTCAGCACGACATCCAGTTGGTGGAAAGAAATACTAGTACCTGGAAAGACATCTTTCCAGAATTATTGGGAAGGATTGAAGATTCTTTCTTTGGTAAATTTACGGAGTCAGCCCAACAGAGTTGTACCCGAAACATGTATAAGCTCCTGAGATACGACCTTGGACCTAACAATTACTTCAACGACCGATATGCAATAGAAACAATCTCTTTAATTTTCAAAACCAGAGGAGAATTACTACGACTGAACTACATACCATACGGACCGGCTGTAAGTACGGAATGCAGTTTATGCAATCTTCGTGTGGAGGAAAATGTTCTCCATTATATAAGAACATGTCCAATCCTGCGAGCAATACGGAGACAGCACTTGTGGAAAAACTATTTAACTGTTGATGAAGCTGCGAATGTCTTGAATGGTCAAGATTGGATAATGTTATCAAGCTACGTTAAAACACCCCTTAACTACAGAAATCAAATTTTAAATGAAGCTTTTTAATAAGAAAAACAAAATATTTATATTATTATTTGTTGTGATCATCTTAAAGGAGTCTAATCTTTTCAATTTTACTTTAATCTTGATTATACATAATGTTTGAATAATACTCTTTTTTTCTGGCTGACGGAAAAAGATAATGCTATACTTGTGAATTTGTAAATATATGTAACCTATTGTAAATATCAAATAAAATCACATTCTACTACACTCCTTCAACTTGCGCTTTCCTGGGGAGTACCATGATCAGAAGCATGAATGAATGCGCCTGGCCCACCCTGCTCATATCTTGTTGTTGTTCTAGGCTCATATTTCACGACTTGCTTTTCCCTATGTTAGAATTTTTTCGATCGGTCAGTTGATTGAAACGGAGCTTCTAGCAAAGTTAGTCAATAAAAGTGATGCTGGTTAGCTTCTTCTAGAGCAAAGCCACCTCTTTCTTTAAAATTTGCAATTATGTAACCGTATTGGTCTAAATATTAGTAGCTTCGCTAAGAGCTCAGTAAGGATCGAAATGTCAACTTATTACCCGTTTTATACAGCATTACCATATCATAAGTTTGGTCTGTAAGTTGATACTAATGGGTTATTTTATTAAACATGTGTCTTCTGTGTGTTCATTCTCAGTTAATTACTTTTTTTTAAAATCTCAATCTTAAGCCGGAATCAAGTTGTGTTGTAAGCTAGTGAGAGGAACGAAAATAGAATTTCTCGATCGTAGCTTCCCATATCTACCAATCAGTGTGCTTTAATGTTCTCGATAACTAAATTTGCATAAAAGTGATTAACTTGCACTGATGACGAACTTGTTTGTCAGTCATAATTGCACAAAACTTGTCTCACCACCTACAAGCAAACAGCACCAGTTATCAAAATTACCATGCAATCCCACTTAGACAGTCATATTCATGAGAAACCGTGTGACATTCCGTGTAATTAAGCATTTAGTTTAATATTCAGCGAAGCCCCTCACTTCGATTGGAAACTGATTAGACGCACCCTTGACCTCAGTTTACGAGTTACGACGCAAAACTGGACAACATTCGCCATTCAGATTAATTAAAATTATCATTGGAATGACATTTAATGATATGTCACTGTAATAGACACTGTTTGTTATATTGAGTGGCGCAAACGACGATAATCAACTGTCAAACCCATCGATGAAATGCTGTCGGCCAATAATTTAGGGTCAAAAGTGACTCGGAGTGACAAGACACTTTAATGTCACGTTAAATGCATGATCTCCATACACAAAAAAAGTACTCTTATAACATCCGTCGAACGTTGGATGCCTTTACTTCGCCCCTTTGCACTTTCCCGCGCTATCGCCAACATCCATCCCGTGCTGGCCGCTTATCGATTCACAGAATTTAAACATTGAAACGAGTGCGGTCACATTTTGTTGTCGTTGGAGCTGTCACTTTGAAAAGCGTTTTGTTTACACGATGCTTAATCGGCTCGATCTCCTTGATCCGATGCTATGTGGCGGTGTTTCGATTTATTATTATTTTCATCGTCGTTTTCGTCTCTGTCGTCTCAGTCGTCTCTGTCGCTTTGCTCGATTTGTTATTTGCTTTTTTATTTTTATTTTTGTAGTGGGACAAACTGAAATGCAAAATTAAAATTGTCAATCAAATAATTAAATTGTCACGGCCAACAGTTAAAAGTCCATTGGACTGTGAGACTTGCAACTGCCAATGACTTTACACGCGCAAACCATTCCATTCATCCATGTAGCTCTTTGGGAACGATGTTTTATATGGGGGCTGCTCGTCGTGTCGGTGTCGGTCGTTGAGACAACAAAGGTTGACATTCGATTACGGTCACTTTAAGTGAGGCTAAGCCCACTTTAGCCAAAAGTGAGATTGAGGACCTTATACCTACAATAACACATGAAAAACATGTACCGCGTGGATGACGATGATGACAGGTGGCCTTGAATGGATCATAGAACTATATGTTAATCGTGTTGTCAGATTAAGCTTGGGTCTTAGCTCCGAGGTATATCACATTGACACGCAATCATGACTCTCGTTAGATGCAAGTGGTCGTTGGACGGAACTACTCAAAGAGACGAGATTGTTTTTTGGAATAAAGTTTTTATGTTTTCCTTATAAAAGTGATTGATATTAAAAGCAATTAGTTAAAAATTTGGTTGAGTCAGATTTAGTGGTGATTAACTGCGTGATTTGCTTAGACTGGCCTTTGAGAATTGTCATTTTTACCGGGCATGACACTTTAGTTTGTTTAAAATAAAATAAATAGGGTGGCGCAACAGAGCAAGGAGCCCCTGGGCCTAGCGCATTTCTCACCACCATGCCTTGTGAGGGAATGGAGGGGACCTACAATTTTCTGCCGGTTCCGAACGGCTAATTGAGAAAGCGCTTATCATGGCAATGAATTTACTAACGGAGGACTTGCCTATTCCTCGCGAAAGGCGATAACCGTGAAAAAAACATTTTTGCCTCTGCTGGGATTCGAACCTCGAACATCTGGGTTAGCAGGTGGACATGCTAACCATCACGCCACGGGTACAACTTTAGTTTGTTTGCTTTGATTTAAGTTTAAGTGCTTTGAATTAAAATGATCCAGTCAATTTTGTCAAGCTGCACTAAAAAAATATTGGTTGTCATATTGATAATCGGTGGTTGTTAACTGAAAATTGTCATATTGTTGACTAAAATAATCAATATGAGAACCTGTTTTTCGCATTTGATAATTGCAGTCATCAATTCCGGTTATCAATTTGTAATTGTCAGTGATGATCACTACGATTGTCAATACGATGATCGTTGGATTGCAGTTGACATATTGACAATTGCAATGTTTAATATGAATATGAATTTTCAATTCAAAATTCTGTAACTGTCATCATTATGATCTTTTATTAGTAGTTGTCATATTGACAAATTTGATTGTCAAAATGATAATCGTCCCTCTCAATTTTATGATCACGATTGGAAATATAATGATTGCTTTTAAGAAGTTGTCATTTTTACAACTGCGGTCAATTATATGAAAAGCAAGATAAATTAAAAGAAGAAATAAAAACGGTATAGTTATTAACAAAAAAAGTTCGGTTAAGACTTTTGATTAACAACATTGATCGTCAATATGATGATCGTTACTTTGCTGTTGTCAAATTGACGATCAAAGTTCTTAATATGAAGATCATCTCCTTGCAGTTGCTGTTGTGGAAGACCAAAACAAAACGGTAAATGTAAAGACAAAAACAGTCTTCTGAAATTTTTTCGTACTAACAACTTTGGTTGTCAATATGATGATCATCACTTTAAAATAAATAAATAAATAGGGTGGCGCAACAGAGCGAGGAGCCCCTGGGCCTAGCGCATTTCTCACAACCATGCCTTGTGAGGGAATGGAGGGGACCTACAATTTTCTGCCGGTTCCGAATGGCTAATCGAGAAAGCGCTTTTCATGGCAATGAATACTAACGGAGGACTTGCCAATTCCTCGCGAAAGGCGATACCCGTGGAAAAAACATTTGTGCCTCTGTTGGGATTCGAACTCGAACCTCTGGATTAACAGGCGGACATGCTATCCATCACACCACGGATCATCACTTTGGTATTGCCATATTGAACATCGTGGTTGTTAATATGATGATTTCATTTTAGCAGTTTTGGCATTGAAAATTGCAATCATCAACATGAAAATTTAGACAAAAATAATACGTTAAAAAATTTTGTTTTTTTCTATTGACTATTCTAATAATCGCATTGAAAGCTGCGATCTGTCTATTGACATATCATATTGACAATCACGGTAGTCAATATGATGACCACAGGGTATGATCGTAATAGAAGTAGTCAATACGATGATCGCGGTTGTCAATGTGATGATAGCTGTTTCCAAATTACCATATTGATAATCGCGGTCGTTGGCTGGAAAATAACAACTTTTTTCATCAATATGCGAAATAAATTCATCAATATGACAACCGTTGTTGGTTCAGTGTGGTTGGGCTCAAAGTACTTGCAACTTTTTAAGTCACTTTTTTAAATAATTGTCTATGTTTGTTGGAAAGAAGTTCCCTGTCGCAAGAATTTTCTAGAAAAACCACTTAAAATTTTTATGTATTTTGTGTTTTTACTATTAAAACTTTAGTCCCATTACGAACTCACTCACAAAAACTCTTACGAGAAAGAAAGGAGATACTTCGCTCTCAAAATACTGCTCTAGCGAACAACAATAGAAAATACTTCAAATGGGGATTCTTAAAGGCAGAAACGCATTGCTATAGCTGAGCTCAGTATAGAAACGCAACGTAGGACGGTGCGTTAAGAGTTTAGGTAGGTAACGTTAACAACGTAATGTGTCCACATGAAGTTAAACTATATTTCATTCCCGGAAGATTTGAGTTAACCTGTAGTGTTTCCATCTGAAAAAACAAGTTATGAGTTGTTTTTTTTTGTCTTTTGTTAAAGAGAGACAGAAATGAAATGTAAGACGACCGTAACAGGTGAATGAGAGATAGCTTTCTTCTCCGCTCCCTTTGCCGAACAAAGAAACAAATCTTTTTTGATTTTTATGTTTAATGTTCCAGAGAGTGCAAATGATTGAGGATATTTATGTATATTTATAGAAGCAGTGAATATGGTAGGATATCAACCTGTAGTCACAAAAAAATATTACAAGTTCATTCAGGTGTACACCAAGAAAGTGCCTTGAGTTATCTCCTTTTTATTAAAGGGACTGTAGGACTATCTGCTCGAAGATACAGTACAGAGAACACCAAAGTACATCAACTATTCTTTGCTGACGATATGGAGCCATTATAAGTGAGGATCGTACACCCCTTTCAGAGAACAATTTTGGCCAACAAATATTTTTATGGGAATTTGAATTTTCTTCAAAAAATGTCAAACACAAAATTTTCGTCAGACTTACTGTTTCTCAGTAATCAAGCTTTGAAAACTAATGGTTTCTTTGTTTTTTTTTTTTTGAAATTCTGCAAAAATATTCTTGAAATTTAATGGTACAGTCTTTCAACACTTTTCATAAAGTATTTTTTTCAGAAGTAATTCGTGTTTGAAGTTGAAAAAAAAAAAAATAATTTAAAAAATCCATTGCCTCTGGGAGCTTTCCGGGTGATATTCAAATCTCTACTGTCTCATTTTAAAGGTGATTTAGGCTAAGAATCCAACAAAGCAATTGGAATGAATGAACGGAACGTAAGCGGGTCGATGACGGGTGTAGTATCGTCGTCGTCAAGGAACTTTTTCCATGTCCGTTTTTGACTTGGGATTTTATGCAATTGCAATAATGCCTAGCTGTCTCAATATCTTCGAGCTTCGAGCGTTATTGAACGAAAAAAATATTAGAGGTTGTTGAAGAAAAGCTGCTGGAGAAAGCCGAGTAAGCGCAGTTCAAAGTGTGAATCTTTTTCCTTCCAGATTCACAGTTAATGTAAAAGCATATTGGTATGAGAACCGGAGAAGAAAACTGACAATGCAATTTGCCTCCTAATTTTCTGATACAATTTCATGTCCACGAGCCCAGGAACTGTTTACGAACAGTCAACACTTTCTAAAACAACGTCGGCATTGGGTATACTAAAGCCTGATACATAAACACTATTTTGGAAATTTGCACAGTTTTCTTGCATATCATCAAGCAAAAAAACTTAATGATCAGCAACATGTACATTTGTACATGTACATACTCATTTTTCATCGAACCAGGGATTGAAAGCCTCTGATTTAGTTTAAAAAATATAAGCACTACTTTATAAGGTAAAATTTCAGTTTGTGGAGCCATTTTGGGACATATGAATAGGACAGGAGCGCTTTCCTCTGCAAAAAGCTGAATCTTACTATAGAAGTCAACTCGATAACAGTGGTTGGAACTTGTTTTGGCTTTTGGGGGCCTCATTGCTTGACACATCCTTATTCTAGCAACGTTTTACATGCCAGAAGCATAAAAGCAGCCAGAATATGGATATTCAATTTCAATGGTCTCGACAAATGTGATAACTCATAAAACAATTCCTGTGATGCTAAGGTAGCTTCCAAGTTTGTGAAGAGTGCACAGCTGAAACGTTTTCCATCGAAGTATAACGAAGAGCTTAACTGGTATCGACGAAAGAATAAACCGATTTTAAATAAGTAAATATTTGGGCAAAACAGCTCGGGATGGGCCATTGCCAAGTGCGTAATTTTCTCAACAATGCCTGTGAAAAACCGAAGGAACAAGTGATTTTTGCCTATGCCGTTATTCTAAAGTAAAAGAGCTATTTTCAATGCGATATTATCTTTGAGGGACTAACCAATTCCTCGCGAAACAGCATTTTCGATTAAGCTGCAAATCGAACCACAAACTGTCACGTGATGTCCTTTTAAAACTAAGTATATTAAATCAAAGGCTGACAGTATGCCTCAATTGAATAAACTTATGGTTTCCTTACAAACTTCCATCCCTTGGATTCAAAAACATGAATCAGTTGATGCATGTCGCGTTCCTGACATCAAAATCATCATCTCCAATGTAAAACATAAAATCTAGCGTCTAAATTCTTCGCAATTTCTTTGAAAAAAGGCTCGACAATCGACATGAATAAAGCAATTCGACGCCAGATCTCCATTCTGACTTCCGTTGAAATCATAAACCAAATGCATCTTCGTCAAAACTTCTGCTTCCGTAGATTCAGACAAATTCCATGTTCACGTGTGGCAATAAAATATCTCTGCGCCAATTGCATGTTCTTGTAATTACCAAAGAATTCCTAAATAGCGCGAAATTAATCATAAACGTCCATCATCAGTCATCCTCATTACCTCAAACATCGAAACGCGATATTTCGACTTCGAGCAGAGAACAGAAAAACGAGGAAAAAAAGAAAACAACAGCGAAACAATGCCCCGCCAACAATCGTGCGGAACTAAACACTACTCACGATGACTTCATAATAAAAGTGCGACACATATGGCGTGTGGTGTCCCGCATGGTCCCGCATTAGAATTTCGCACTCACCCCAGTCCATTGCCAAACAATGCGCTCTCCTGCATTAGCTCGTAAATCTCTAAAAATACATTTTCGTATTTCGGTGCGCTCCTCCAATTTCATCAGGATCATCCGAACCGACCGAACGACCGACACCGACGGACGGAAGGGAAATTGTAAACCCTCCACTTGCGTCGGCATAATCGGGGGATTTCTACGAAATCTTGTTCGATTTGCAATCGGCAGCAAAAGATATTTGCGCCTTAGTCACGCACATCGTCTATTTTTGGGGGTGGCACTGTGGCAAGTGCATTGTGCACATGTATCGCTCAAACAGGCGCAACGGACAATTTCCGCAAAAGTGTTTAGAGCTCTTAAAAGGCCCAAAATAGATCGATTGGAACGGGAACTCATGTTGGACAGACCGCGCGTTTCGCGTTGCATCTGCGGTTGAAAATGAAATTCCCAAGAACTCGGCCAGAGTTACGAGCGGGGGTGTATACTCACCCCGCGAAGGCAATTTCATATCATGCATCCAGAGACAGAGGCTCTGTGCGATAAGAACTCCCGCAGTCGTTTGATAAATTTGCAAACGCTCCAGCAGCGGCAGCGGCGGCAAGTCACGGGAATGCATGCGGCCAACTGGCTGGTCTTTCAGCCCTTTGACACTGCTATATACTGTTTGTGTGTCGCAGTATAGTCCATGGGGACAGTGGCGGACTTTGTGCTGTGAAATTAATGTCACGAAATTATCATCAGCACAGAACAGACAAAAGATCCGACAACGATAGCCGAGGAATGATGTCGCGAGCGGGACAAACTTTGTGTGCGCAATCTATGCGACTTTTGTGTGACGTCCGCACGACGACGACGACGACAACGACAACCATGCAATGGAGCATCATCATTGTCGCGTCGCGTCTGACATTCTGAGTGGGTTATTGTGTTGGAGGCCAGTCTAAAGATGGGTGGTGCGGATTTATCGAGGATTCATGGAGATCAAAAACAACACGACATGACCACCATTGAGCGTGGCACTGGAACTGAATACAGTAGCAACCACGACATTAAAAGGATTCCATTGTTTGATGAGGCGCTTTGCTGTGGTAGAGCGAGAGATGCCTCCGAAACAAATGACCCAAGATTATGATCGCGCTTGGGTGCTGCTGATGCTGCCTAGCTTCCAGTTTTTTTTTTTTTTTTTTTGAGAATGGAAATCTGTAATCTGAGACATTCTGGGAAAATTTGACGTTTTGAAGACGTTTGTCATTGTGGTGTGGCATGGTGTGTCTTTGTGTGACTTTTTGGTGTCCTCTGTTAAAGAGTTACACTAATCGTGGTCTATGGGTTCATGTATTTTAGTTTTTGTGGTATATCCACTTGAAAGGCAAGGTTTCGATTACAGAGTTGAATGAGTGAATGAATGCTGTTGCAGTAAGTAAGTGGCGTGAAGATGAAGTAGGAGAGATAGGCAATTTGGACGTTTCCCAGTGCGGGACAGACACTGAGACTTGATGGCAGTTCGCTGGCTGATGACTGATCTGTTGAATCAGGCAATTTTGACATTAAATTGAGTGAGGAAGCTGTTGAGTTGAAGGATACTGCGGCTGATCATAAGTTGATGTTGCACAGTAACACTTGGATTGTTATCTTTCTGTCAAGAACACGAAGAAACAAGATATTTCGGTCGATGATCTTTGAAAGGGCAAAAAAAAAAAATGAAACTTAAAAACTCAACATCGGATGAAATTTGTTATGAAAGATGTGACTTAAGAGGAAATCACTCATTCTATTGGTGACACACGACTGATTCCTGAACAGTCATGGTTAGAAACTAGACCATTGGGGTATCAAATTGAAACTAACGACAGAGCAAAGCCTTTTCAAATCGTTATAATGTAAGGGCTTCCATAAGTCTTTCTGAATAATTAGTACTAGTTCCCTTTGAGGACAAACTTCTTCTGAAAAAAATTGTTACCTTGCTGCACATGTCTTCGAACCATTTTATTCTTTTCTCAAAGCCGAATTTTTTTTAGCTTATTTGAATTAATCAATTTTTTTTTTGAAACTTCACGTTGTTTGTATGAACATCAGAGTGAGCTTCATGCAACAGTGACGTAACGTAACAACATAAATATATCAATTAAAAAAAAAAAAACTTCACATTCGTTGTATGATCATCAGAGTGAGCTTTATGCAACAGTGAGGTAACGTAACGTAATGTTGTTTTTTTAAGTTATTTTTGTCTCATTTAAAATTTTAGCGGTTAGAAATCTATATAAATACTAGTGCAACGTAGCTGTGCCGTAGCATGACGTGAATTTTCTCGGCTTCCCTATTTTGCCATAAAAGCAATCACACTTCTTCTTCGATTCCGTTACGTGTAAGCACTTTATTTTGGCTGTGGATTTAAATTATGATGATGATTTATCTATTTTTCATTGTAGAAATGAGCAAAAGTTCAACCCGACCCAACTTATTGCTTTAAATTGGAGACACGTTACGTTGTCTTCTACACGAACCAACGTAACAGTGAAGTCAAAGCGACATTGTGATGAGATCTACTTCTTTGTTATGATTTAACTTCTCATAAACGACTGCATGGTAAAGATAAAATATAAAGTGGCATTGTGATGCAAGCAATTTATTCATGTGACGTAACGTAACGCAAATGTTTGATTCTGTGTATATTTTCCCTCACTCGACAGAAAAAGACGAGAATGGGCCAATTGAAAAATTTTAGATTTGAAGATCAAGAGCGATAGTGGGAGAAATTATCTCAAGCATGTTAATCGTGTTGTATGGCTTGAAGAGATTCTATGCCAGCACCCCTTGTAATGAAAGTGACATAATTGAAAAATTACAATTTGAGAAAAATGAGCACTACAGACTTCAAAAAAGTATATAACTTCAGTTTATTACGAAATCAGAAGATACAGGAATTTTGAGTTAGGTCACTTTAATTCTAAGGGTGCAAAATGAGTTCTCTACGATCGATGATACGATAAAATTATTAAAGAGATGGGAAAAGAGAGGAAGTAAATTGAAGGCTATGTCAAGGGATAGTCCCGCAACCTGAATGAAATTCTAAATTTTACAATTGTAGCAAGGTTAAGACATTTCCGAGTTCACTTTGAAAGTCTGAGTAAAGCTAGAGGACATCCAGAGAATGATGAACTCTTGTTACTTCTTTTAATTTCGAAATAAAAAGTTGGTTTTGATCGATCTTAACCGCTCTCTTTTGACAGTAATGGTGTTGCCAGATTCATTTTGAAAGAAATGATGATGATTCCAATAAACCAAAAACCAGATGAAACTTTCCATTTAGGTGAATAGAATAATTTTTATGAATACTTTGCGGACATTCTTCGCACTAGAATCGAAAATCAGCCAATTCACGAAGTTTACGGTGGTCCAATGGCTTCAGTTCTTTAGTGAGAACTTTGTTGCAGACCCAAATCCTTTCTCAAAATCCACCAGGTTGTGGTTTTAAACAGTCTCAATCGTTGAGAACGTCTTGAAATCGACAAATTGCAGTCTTCAACATCACTTGCCTGAACATCAGCAATATCTGCACTACTACGAACGGCTCGCATACTTGAACGACTATTTATTAGAATAGGAAAAGCGCGTGAAAAGTTTTAATTGGAAAACGATTGTCATGATAATGAAACAGAACGATTTGTAAACGTTGTTCTTGTGTATATCTCTGCATGATGAAATTGTAAATACTACTGAATACAATAAAAAAGCTAATGACAGATCATGCCATATTAAAAAAGGCTTAAACGTCACTTCAAAATCAAATCATCTCTATTGGACAACCCTTTACGAATATACAAGTCGTAACAGCAAAAATAATGTGGGAAGATTGTCTGATTTCCGGAAAGAAGCCACATTCAGTTAGTTCCAAAACAATTCTTTGTACACACCTATACATAGGTACCTTGAATTCTATCATCGATCAGTCACCCATCCCAGCAGGAGTTGCCCAATAATCGAAGTTTTAAGTTCTTTCCTGTACAGCATCTTCAGTCCGAACCCACCACAACCAGAAAACGCCACCAAACTTCTCTTTGCGGATGACTCACTGGCATACATGCACTCATTGTCACCTGTGATTGCAGCTCGTATGGTTCAAGACCACATAATTAGGCTCCTTGAGAACTATCAATGATGGGGAATCAATTTGCGTAAAACTCAAATTAGGACGAACAGGTGCGCGATCAGTAGCGTACCTAGGGGGGGGCAGGGGGGGCGGTCGCCCCGGGCGCAACGATATGGGGGCGGGAAAATGAGCTCCGCTGTTCCTCAAAATTGAGAAGTAATACACAAAAAAAATTTCTCATACAAAATTTTTTTAATCACAATCAAATTGAGTTTTACATCTATGAAAAAGATGACGTTGACATTTTATATGAATTTTTGATGAAAAATTAAACTTCGATCTTATTTTCATACTCTCGAAACATTGAAACCTCAAACTTTTTCTTCATAACAATGAAAAAACTCAAACTCTCGATTTCATTGCTGCAAATTCACGTATTATATCCTCGTAATCTAATATTGCAGCAGTTTCACTTTCGATTGAAAGAATTGCAAGGTTTGATAATCTACTTTGACTCATGGTTGATCTCAAGTAAGATTTGATCAATTTAAGTTTGCTGAATGATCTTTCACAAGAAGCAACTGAAACAGGTATGGTTAGTAAAATTTGCAAAGCTGTCGCTAATGTCTTGTAAGCTTCTCCTCCCATTGATGAAATGTATAACAGAAGTTGTTCAGGCGAAAATCCAATTTCCTCTTCGTTTTTCTTCGCTCTTTTTAATAAAAGTAGGACGTCTTGAATATCATTGAACAAGTCTTCGTTGTCCAAGTCATCTGGATAACACTCGGCAAGCTTCTTGCATTTTCCTTCTATTTTGAGAAGCTCATCTTTGTAAGAATCTCTGGGAAGTTTTATTATTTTTTCAAAGTTACAAAGGAAATTAAAACGTTCATCGAGCTTCTTCAAATTTGTGAAACGTGTAGATATTTCCATTGAAAGTTTATCCAAAATTTCAATCAGAGATCGTCGCATTTCTTCTTCCGAATTCAATTCAGAATCTTCTGATGATTCTCCTCGCATGTTTCGCTTTTTTCGAACTCTTTTGACGGTGCTCACACCCAACTCGTTACATTTTTCTATAGCTTTACAAATGGCACGGTCGCACAAGTCGATTCTCCAATCATTCAGTTTGTCTGTCAACATTCGCAATTGTCCAAGTACATAAGTGAAACTGATTCCTTTTTCTTGTAACCGTTTCTGAACTCTATCAAATTATACGAGAATTTCTGCCCAAAAAAACAAAAGAGCGAAGAAATCAAATGTTTCTATAGCATTGACAACCAACGCTGCCTCTTGTCTGGTATCAATATTTTCTGTGACCGTATCTCTCAAGTGTTCAAGCGCTGAAATGACTTCGTCCAATTGTGTTGATACTGGTCTCACAGCTTCGCTTCTGAGCTCCACCTAGTTTCACAATGCCTTTTGACCGTTATACTCACGTATTTTTTGAGAACGTCCCATCTGTGGGTAGAGGAGGAGAAATAAGTGAAGAGACGCTGTATTGTTCCAAAAAATGTTACCGCTCGGACATTGACGTGGGCTGCGTGTACTCCTGCCAAATTGAGAGAATGATTATCACAAGGAACGAAAACAGCTTGTTCATTCAGGTCGATGATTCTCTGCTGGACTCCTGTATGGATACCGGTCATTGTAGGTGCATTGTCGTACGATTGACCTCTACAATCTTTCAGGATTAATTCATCTTCGTCCAGTTTGTTCGTAATAGCATCAGTAACTCCTTTTGCTGTTTTGACTTTCAGAGGTATGAAATCAATGAAGACTTCTCTGATTTTTACTGAATTTGGTTTAACTTCGACGAATCTGATAATTTGAGACATCTGTTCCTCATGTGCGGAATCCGGAGTTGAATCGAACATTAGACTGTAATATTTCGCATCTTTGCACGGAGAAATGAGAAACTTACGCACTTTGTTCCCCATCATAGTGATGAGTTCGTTTTGAATTCTGGGAGAAAGAGGCGATAAGCATCTTGGTTGTGAAGAAATTTGTTCCAAGTGAGATTTCATGACAGGATCAAATTTGGCCAAATATCTCAGCAGACCCAAAAAATTCCTAGGATTTAGATTATCGACTGACACGCGATGTCCTCTCAGAGGCAAATTTTGTTGTGCAAGCGTTTGAATAGTTGCGATAATTCTTTCGAGTATATTCCTCCAATATTTTTCCTCTTCAGCAACTTGGCGTTGTAAATCATCATCGATACCTCCACCTTGATTCAGAGTTCGTTCTAATTCCTTCCATTCTAAGAAAGCTAAGCGGTGAGCAGGACTATTTTCATGATCTTGGACACGTGGATTTAATTTACGCCACGATGAAAACCCCAAAGCATTGGTAAAGTGACTCTGACTGCTCTGACAACTTTTTTATGGGAATAAGATGCAACAAAAACAAAACAAAGCATTTTTGATCAGGGAAAAACACATCCACGTGCGAGCGATCCGCTCGCCATTTTTCAAAGTTTTCTCAAACCAAGTTTTGGTTAAAGATCGTCCAGTATCATCCTGTGGGATTTCCGCATTAATATTTTGAAGTTTGCTCGTGACTTGCCCAACCATAAAAGATGAATCGATCTTAACAGGCCAAGTTCCCACATCTTGTGTAAATGTAGCATTCACACCACTTGCGCTTGGACTCTTGTCATCTTCAGGATCACATCGATTGATATCATTTGCAGGATCACGCAGAGCAATATCTTCTTCCGGATGATTTGAGGGAATATCAAGTTCATCGCTGGACGCTCTACGGAGTTTGTATGTATGAGGATCATATAAAACGAAAAGGGGGGGGGGGGGCGGCAAATCATTTTATTGCCCCGGGCGCTAAATGTTCTAGGTACGCCACTGTGCGCGATCAACCACAAACTGCCACAACATCTATATGACGGAACACAAATGTCTTGGATGTAGTCCACTTCAACGAACTGATGCTTTCATTACCCGCATAGGCCAATGCAGCAGTTGGGAAAGCTAACTTTGCTTTCCAACATGTGCTAAAAAAGTGGACTTAGCCAAAAAACCAAATTACAACTGTTTAAGTAGCTCATACGGCCTGTCATCACATACTGCTCTCCCGACTAGCTCACAATATCCAAGACTGGAGTGTATTCGGGAGAGATGTTATGTTCATCTATACAGGATTACTATCCGTTCAGAAGGAACAACTTCAATAACACAGAACATTTTATAAGCTAGGACCATCTCTTTAGCTAAGTGCGTGGTGCAATTTGAAAGACACTTATTTGGAAACCAGGCCAAAAATCCAAACAAATAATTAAGAAGGAACAGAGGGAGAGAAGCCCGGACCCGAGGTACAACGATACGATGACCCTATTGGATGACAAC
This sequence comes from Melanostoma scalare, assembly GCA_949752695.1. Taxonomy (NCBI): domain Eukaryota; kingdom Metazoa; phylum Arthropoda; class Insecta; order Diptera; family Syrphidae; genus Melanostoma; species Melanostoma scalare. The sequence goes on along the minus strand of OX456985.1, from coordinate 34,008,437 downwards.
ACTATATTACCAACCATGAAGCAATGACCTTCTATACGCTGAGGCAAGTTTAACCTACCTCCCAGGCTGCTTGCTTCATTCCAGTCAGCCATCAACGGATGCTCAACAAAAGCATACAATAAATCATCAGACGTCAGAAAAAGCAAAATCCAGAGACCAAGAATAAAACTGATCGGTAAAAGGTTATTTCAAAGCTAATCATTAAGGCATCCATTTCCCGACCATAGCGACCAACTAGGTACTGCTTACAATTGGCTTTCTGCTGTTTTTCGTGTCATAGGAGTCGTAAATAAACCTGATGATTAACCAAAGCTATTGCTCTCTGCTTTGTGTGCAATCATCAGGGGCCATAAGTAAACCTAAGGTAATGAATTTGTTTCAGACTAGGTAAATAACGACCGAAACCCTGTCGAGGATCGGGATTCTGCTTTTTACTTCTTAAGTCCACGGTTCTGTAAGTCGAATTCATCCGCTGTGACACTCCCCATAAGCTCGAGATCCGGCAAAAAGCACCTACTCGTATAGAACATAACAGTGTTGTTCTACTTTTTCTCCGACCCTTTGTCAACACTCGTACTTAGTAGTTTGGGAGATCACCTCTGGTTGAACGACACCAAAGTGGTTAGTCCTTGTAGGTATAGTAAGCTCAATTGATGTATACTATCAGTTTCAACATCTGCGGTTTTTTAAACCAAATCGTATGTTGTTAAAGCTCTTACTTTGTTTTTTGATCTATTGCACTTTGGTGTAACATGGCACTGTAATCAAAACCCAAAAAAAGGAAAGAAAACCAAAACATCCTCAATCCTTCTCAAGGTTTCTGCACATCCTCGAATGCAATAAAGCAAAACACAACCTTGGACCAAAAGTTGTGTTTATCCAATAAAAACAAAAAAAAAAAAAAAATAGAAAAAGGAACAAGCAGAACTGGCACTACTCGGCCAGTTTATAGTTGGAGTATAAATGCCCCCATCGCAAAGGGTAGGTTGCATTCCAAAAATGTAATCAACCAAAGAATATTTATGGTTGCCCCGAAACGGTATGTTTTCCAAAAGCTACTCCTTATATTACTCTTTGCGCGGGATGAAAGCTACGCCGCGCCGCTCACAAAATTCGCAATGTCGGTCATGAAGCTACCACCGCCATCAATTTCCAACCCAAAAAATAAAGGAGTTCCTTACCAACAAGACACAAAAATCAACACACAGCATCCTCGCAAAGGAAATTATCCGCGATATTACATTTCAACCCTCTATTCCCCTCTCCTACCAACCACTTTCCCGTGTAAACATGATTTATAAAGTGATATTAGATCTGGAGTGCGCGAAAGCCATGTTTTCTATTTTGCCGCATCATGCAGCTCCTTGATGCAGCTGGTTGCTGTTAGCTGCTGCTGTTTTAGTGTTCCATAGTGAGTATGAGTACACACATGTGTGTACGGCCCACAATGATGCATAGCCCTGCGATTGACCATAACTCTCAGCGGCAAAATATGAACATGGAAACGCTATGGTGCAAACGGATATGGGAAGACTAAGAAGCCTTAACCGCTTCGAGATTGATGGCGTGGCGGAAAGTCATGTTTTGGTCAGATTTTTCGTTTTCCCAGAATTATCTTTTTTTTTTTCATCTGCGCCGTGATTGCTCCCTGGGTTAACTAGGCGCTAATCACTATACATAGCTGTGCTGTGCTGTGATGGCCATGTCACACTCATGTGCGAGTGTCATGCATCGGACAACTTGCCCCATCACGTGCAAATGATTTAACCAACTTAGAGACACCGACACACTAAAGACGCACATGCATCAGTGACACTGTACATGACCGTCACTAGGAAGTTGGTTCCTAATCAGCTACAGACCAAGAGATGCATTTAAAAGATACTCTTCTCCTTGTCGTTGTTCTTCCTCTAGCAAAAGACAAAGGCGACGCATTGTTCTGACACCAGAGACTGCGCTAATTATTGGAGGGATGTGGGCGGCCAGCGGCGGCGACGGCAGTAGAGGTCTTATTTGTTGCCTAAGTTAAGGAGGTAAACAGGCGTAAATTGATGTTCGATCCCGAAGAAGTCGTCTTCTTCGTCTCCCTGGTGTCGTTATTTTTGTATCGTTGTTCTGCCTTTAAAGTTGGATGGATGGATGGCTGGTGATGTGAATTGTTTAAACGTCAAGTAGTTAGCGGTGTTAATTTGTTTGCGGAATGTTTATCGCCGGGAGTTGTTTCGGATTTTTTTTTTTTTTTTTGTTCTTTTGTTCCTGTTGATGTTTCTTGTTGTAAGACGATTTGGGAAGGACAAATGATGGTGGTGGTGGCGATTATGATGGAGATGGAAAGAAGATTCAGAGGAACTGCTATGGGCCCTTTAGTTCCGCTTGAGGGGTTGAAGCATTTGTTTTTGTACTTAGCAGAGCTGGTGATTGGGATGAGTGCATGTGGAAATACATATTGTTTCTACTTGCTCACTTCTATTCTTTTTTTCTTTTCTGGTTTAAAAAAATCTGAAATTGAGTGTTCTGTTAAAGAGGCAATTGGTCTATGGCACCATTCAAGTGATTTCCTTTTAAAATGAATCAAGTAATTTCCGTTTCCTTTAAACTTAACTTGTCATATCATCAGCATAGTTCATTCAATGCTGCCCAATTCTTAAGATTTACTGAGAGATCTCGTTGTCAGTTGGCAAATACTTTAAGCGATCGAGTGGATGGAAGTACATAGTCGTAGGTTCTTTTTCGGCTTGATCTAATTCATAATCTTTCAAAAGACTGCAGAAATTACTCACTTATTCAAACGATATTGACTTTTGCGATTACTATAACATAACAGAAGCGTCCAAAATTTGTTCAATGGTTGATGAGGGCATATACACTGTAATCAAACAAAGACAGAGTACAGTTGTAGATAAAGTGCAGAAAGATTACTGAATTCCTATATTGGGAGGTAATTTAGAAAAATAAAAAAGTTCAAAGGACAAAAAATTTGTCAGTTGTGGAACCCTTTTGGAACGTTTAAAGGTCGAGGTATCGTTTCATCTATCACAACCGCCTGCATTTACCTGAGGTACCGATGCACATTGATTTTAAATCGCTACAGATCGTAGTGCATAGGAAAAGTAAACTCAAATAATGTAATCCACATTCGACTTAAATATGAACGTCTATGCTTGATTGTTCGTCCGGTATTTTGGCCTCAAGGTAAGACTGATGAGCGTTCTAAACAAGGAAAAATTGTTTAAAGGAATCAATGCAACTGGTTATGGTGTCAATATCAGTGATCAGGAAAAATCATCAGGAAAAGTTGATTTAAATGGAAACATGATTTTTTTTCTGGTGACCGTTTATAGCGACGAAAGGTATGTTAGTTGTCAGGCTCTCAACTTTTCAACGAACACGAAAAAAAACCTCTTGATTCGTTTTCCTGATCACTACAACTGGCCCCTATTTCACTCGAGCACTGTTTGTGAAAAGAAACGATGAAAAAGAGTGAGACAGGTAACTTTTCGACTAAGTTCAATCGAGCCTACAATTATTGAACTATAACCTATCAATATCTACGCTCTTTTTTGTAGAATGTAGAAGAAGAATGTAAGGTAAAGAATTTCCTGCATCTTTTAAAGAAACGTAAGCATTTAGTAGCATTTTTGGCAACTTCAATGTTCACAAATATATACCAATAACTGACAGAGAGCTTTTCGGTTTCATGGATGCAGCATGCAGGTACCGTTCATCGATGATGGCAGTAAGGGAACGTTAAGCCTTAGTGACAAATGACAGCATTGAGCTTATATGAAGCATTTAATTTTGAATTTTACTAAATTTATATTAACCCTTTTGAAAAGTTTCGCTGTTCGAGATATTTCAAAAGTAAAAGTTGACGGTTTATCAACGTTTCCATTACCTTGGAAAGAGTAGCCGGTGTTTTAAACAATGAAATGGCTTTCGCCACTTTAAAAGAGTAAGGAAAATACGATGGGGTTAGTACGGTGCGAATGGTATGCGCGAGAGCAGGTAGGATTGGGTTAAAACCGGATTAAGAAATTGTGGCTGGTTGTCATCAAAGACTTTAGTTCACATTTTTTCCTACACAAGTTTGCATTTTTAAACATTACATTGGGCCCAGCAGCCAGTAAATTCTTTCTACTATGATAAAAATTTAGTTTCTTAAGTTTTAACTTAGTTTGCATAAACTTTTAGTTTAAGTTTTTGGGACATTTGAGAGTGGTCAACATTTCAACGTCAAGTGCGTGAATGTTTTTAAGTAATGTTTTTTATAATAAACTGTTGCTAAGATGTTTTATGTACTTTTTCCTGTAGTAGGTTTTTAAAATACCGGCTGGAGCATACTTGTACATACCAGATGACAAGCTTAGCTATATAGCTTTTGAGATGTTCGAAGACGAGACAGAAGACGCTGCCATGAAGAGGAACTTAAATTACCATCTATCACCTTGTCTGCGCCGCCGAGGGTCTGTAAAACGACTCGAAAAAAAGCAGCAAATTCACATAGTAAGTGTCGTCATCTTCTATCATAAGATTTACAGTAGAGTTGTGTAAAACAGTTCCAAAGGCGGAACGAACATGGAACGGTTCTTTTTCTGGTCTGAACTAGTAGTTCAGACCTGGAACCATGTCCGCGGAACTATATTAAGTGGCATGAGCTAGACAAATCTCCTTGACTTGAAGCTCTAGTTTAGCCTGAATCTAAAGACTTACATATTAACTTTATTCGTTGGGGATTTAATTTAATTTCAAACAAATAATGATTGCGTATTTGAACACAAAAATTAATACGAACAAAAATTCAGCTTGGTTTGGAGTTGTATTTAGCTCAAATCAACTGGTTCTTTTTCTTGGGTATTGACTTTGTTTGGGAATTTCGCAACACAAACACATAAGTGTATTCGATAGTTTCATTTGGCATTTTCGGTCTCCTTAATTATCTCGTTCTTTTGTGTATCGTTGTCGAAACTATGGATATGTGGCTTAGTTCATTTCTCTTCACCTTAACTACTTGTGATGAATAAGAAAGGTCCTAAAATTTTTTTTCGCAAACGTGTTAGCGCTTATCGCTTAAACTCCTCACAACTCACAAGCCATTCACGAAAGACCACCTTAATGAATTTCGATTTGCTTATATTTTTCCTATTAAGAGCCAAGTGTGTTTGGTTTTCATGAATAGGTCCATCCATTTCAATTCTTTAATCGCGAAACTTTGATGTCTAAGAACCTGAGACCTTACCGCCATATACCTCGATGTTACGCGGGATTTTACACCTATGATCGTATAGTGGAGCAAGCAGAAGAAAGTAAAATTTAATTTGAAACTGAGCTAAAATACTTCTACTTTCGAGGATTTTGATGGTTGAGGTCGTTGTTTGTCAACGTTAATGAGATCAAATCCTACTCAAAAGCTGTGATGCTAATTAAAAGTATCCAGATGTCCAGAGATCTTTGTTGTTATTGTATTTTCTCCAATCGATAAGATTTAGGTATTCATGAGCGAAAACTTCTGAACTTTTAAATAATTCTATTTTTATTTTATCAACCTTGATAACAATTGTCCTCACAAAATATACGAAAATGAGCCTTTTTCTCGAATTTTTCCTTGATCAAAACATGTCATGTCTTCCAATAAACGACTCAATTCTATTTGTTCATTCTATCTACCAAACAAATTCACCTTTCTGTTCATACCTTTATTGTACCCAATCATCTTTCTCCTCACTTCACCTTCGCATTCACATCTTAAATACCTAGAATAAATCCATCAATTCAGTCATTAAAAGCCAGCAAATTGCAATATACCGCCACCGCCGTCGTTTACCATCATAATTGCGCAAAAATTGAAACAAAAAATCCAAAAATCTATAACAGCCAATAAAATGTTTGGCATTCACTGTCGGCCGTCTGCAGGAGCGGCGCCTACGCTCTACACCCCGTTGACATTCTTCAGAGCACATCAATACAATTTTATTCTTAGAACTATGGCAACCTACAGATCCAATACGTCCCAATACACCACCCCCAACAGCAGCACCACCACCAACACCAACACCCACACCCACCGACTAATCGTATAAACAATTCACACACTATAATCTGCCGAAATGACATAATAAATCTTCGGCAAATCTAAACAAAAACCCCGAAAAACGAACAAAAACTTAAAACGAAACAAAAGTTAAAACAAAAACAACAAAAAGCAGAAAAATTTAATTACAATTACCTGACAGCATGTAGCGATAGCAGCCCCAGAGGTTTCTTCTTTCTTTTTGTGTTGTTTTTGTTTTCTTCAAGTCGTAATCGCCATCAGGATTTCAAACCACGACAAGGTATAGGTACCACGTACCTACCAACATAGCATCATAGCTGTCAAAATGGCCGGAATCAGCCTCGTGATAGTGGTCTGCATTCCATTTCTTGACAAACTTCCCTCAGATTGGCTAATCCTCTAATAGCTTCTTTTTTTTTGTTGATACAAATGTGCCGTTGATTTGTGCTACTTTGTCCAGATATGTAGGTACCTATATGGCTATCTATGTTCCACAAAGAGTAGTAAAAGAAATGGTTTAGTGAAAAACTGAGAAAACAACACCATCGGCACCGCACAAGCCACAGGATGCCCACCCAGTATGTCATTAGCTATTTTTAGGTCAAATAATCCGTTTTCGTTTTGGTTTTCTGACCCCCGTTTGGTTTTTCCCAATCAAAGAAGACGCGATCACTGTGACCCGCAGTGGATCGATAATATATTCATTTGTTGTATAAACGCAAATGTGTTTCCCCACCCATCCATGCCACCAGAATGTATGACTTTGGGTATCGCACTTCAAAGGCTAAGAAAAAGAGCGGTTCTCACACCGATCGCCACCAAAAGAAAAACAGCACACACATAACACAAAATGATGATCTTTCGGGAAACCCATTCGTACATAGAAGCAATCGGGAAGGGGGTGCGTGTACTGTGTTCTGTGGCAAACACCACAACCTGCTGAAAAAAAAGCTCAAGCTGTGTTCATCTGGAAAGCGTCAATCAGCTTCCGATAATTTAATAATAATAAAAACGGGAAAGATGTTGGGGGCAAATGGAGAAGAGAAAAAAATTGGTGTTTTTGTTTGTGGGACGATTTGGAGCACTTTCTCGAGTGCTGGAATGATGATCATGACTATCTTGAGGACCGAGGACGACGACGACGACTATACGAGTCGATGATGATCGCGGCTATGGTGTTTTTGGTAGATGTTGGTGTATTTAGTGTAGTGTGTTGTTTTAATAATCATTATTGGCTGATGCGGACATTTACCTCTCAACTCTACGTGAGGCAGCGCTCTCAAGCATCGATTGGAACGAAAATGGAAGGAACCTAAGGAAAACTTTTCGCGGTAACTCAATCGAGTTTTAATTTGACTCGATTTGTAAAAGGCAAACAGTTCTCAGAAGTTTCTTCTCAGCTGAGAAGCACTGATGCAATCATGTACTTCTCACCTCATCCAAAAACAAAAGGAATCCAAAAAAAATCATTAGCTGCTAAGGATTGACATTTCTGTCTTGGTTCATTACACTTTAGGCTCGGATTCGATCTTCAATTATTGCTATCGTTTTGATCCTGTATATGCTTATTCCCAATCGGTATACCGTCTGGTAAGCGCTCGTTCTTGGTCGTCTTGGTTGCGGTTTTTTGCGCAGTCTTTTTATATTAGATTTGACTATGCGGTGTCGGAGCTTAAACATTTCTGGACACTGCGGTGAATAGTTGAAACCTATTGCGCCAACTCATGGAAGCTTCATATCAGTTCGTTTACTCATGATTTGGACCAGAATTCCATGATCTTCTGTATATGAATGAGTTGAAGTAAAATCCAAAGCTAATGTCGAAACTCTAAATCGCTGTTGCGAGTCAAACACTCACATACGGTTCACAATGTTGGATAGTGTAGTGCAAAAAATACGAGTGTTTGTCGACGGCAACTTAGATGTAGGCTAGCAGGAGTTGCAAAGCTTGATTGTAACAGAAAAACCAAAATTCGAGGAAGCTTTCACGTAAAAAATATCATCTTGTAAGAAATAGAGCACACCCGACTCAGTTGGTGTTGTCATGTTCAAAGGAAAGTTCCATAGAACTCCCTCCAAAAAGCAGCAACGTTCAGACAGAAAGAAAGGCAGCCCAAAAATACTCTTGATATACAGCAAAAGGTAATCTACTTGCTTGGGATCAATTCTCAGACATGGAACAGTCTGAAACTACATAGGTACTACAGGCTTGTCGACTCTTTCTGAGGTAAACGTGTGAAATAGTTAAGTGGGAGAGCAGCTCATCGCTTAGAGATCACGATCCTCTTAACGTCGAAGAAGGAATAAGAAAAAGAATACAGCTGGTAGTCATCATTCTCTGCGGTGCTGCTTATTTCCATTGCTCCTTAGAAAAGTCCTTCTTCTTAGATCGATGACTTTGGGGCGATTAGAACTCTTCGTCTAACAGAAGAAAAGAACTTTCTTGTGCTTCAATGGCTCGGTGAATGACCGGTTTCCGTTCAGTTTTCGTCAGTTCTTGTTCCATTCGTCTTTTTGTTAACTTTTTGACTTCATTGCCATCTTGTGGACCTAATATTTGTCATTCCTTATGCAACCCGCCCATTATTAATTGTTTACAAAAGTTCCACGCTTGTTTCATTCTACGTGTTTTTTCTCAATTGCTCCATGATTCTTCTGGTCCCCGTTGCGTGATGGTTGGCATGTCTGCCTGTAACGCGGTAGGTTCGTAGTTCGCACCCCAACAGGAAACAAAAATGATTTTCAACGACTATCGCCTATCGCGAAGAATTAGCAAGTCTTCCTATGGTGAATTCATTACCATGAAAAGCGCTTTCTCAATTAGCCGTTTGGAATCGGCTGAATATTGTTGGTTCCAACCATTCCTTCAGAAGGCCTGGTTCTATGCCCTTCTATGCCCTGCTCTATTGTGACACCCTATTAAAATTTTATTTTCTTTCCAGGTTCTTCTAAAAGAGCCCTTCTGTGATGACATCTTAGTTCATAGAACCAATGATTAGACAATTTAATTCTTGTTCATTTCAACGCTGAATAACATCTTTCACGACCCTTCACTCTTTGGGGGTTTTCAAAACCGTTGCGCAATGAAAAAATGAAACATCTCAGTCCAAAAACCTTTCTAGATGAACAGAAAGCATTTCTCGTGGAATTCCAGTCACAACGTGTAGATCTTTGGCAATATACGAAGTTTCCCTCCAACCGATTAGCTTTCCACAATTTCTTCAAGCAGCTTTGTATGCGCTGTACTTTGGAACTTCTAACCGAGCGGAGGGGGGCCAATCACAAGGAAATAGAATTATTTCGTTTTGAAATTTGAAATTATTTACACAGCTCTTGGCAGTAGCTATGGTGGCACTTGCCACACATTTTTCTATTTTTATAGTCAGTTACTCAGTCAGCTTAAAGTATTAGTTTTATTCCTTTGACATGAGGCACACAGCCGAACAAGGCCCGTCCGCACATGCATCGAGAAGAATAAGTGAGACATGCCAAGGTATCGATTGTTTGTTTCTTCGATCGAAGAAAAAAGAAAAACAAAAACAACCTCCTCGCACCAGAAACAGAATAAGAAAGGGGGTGAACCATTGAACACTCAGCCGAATGATGAAAGCGTTGAACGTGTTCGTTCGTTCGCCATCGCCCCTTTCGTGCAACGTGTCGTCCAAACAGGATATATTTTTATTTTGATTCCAATTGATTGTGAAATTGATCGTAAAATATATCACGATCACCGAAAACGGCAAACAAAAACAAACAAAAAAGCTTTTGTGTATACACAGCTCCAGATGCAATGTGTCTTGGTCGGTGGTGGTGTTACTGCGCCGAATGTGAAGCGACAGAAATTTATAGCTTCCTAGGAAAATTGAGTTCGACAATTACGAAAAGGAGGTCATCTGCAAAGAAGTAATTCGAAACAATAAAAGAGAAAAAAAAAAAACCATCAGCTGGACACGTTTACATTGAAAGAAGCAGAAGCAGACAGAAGAACCCTTAACCTTAATTAGCACATTTTTAAGTAAAAGCGGTGAATTTACAAAGTACTACTCTAACTCTATCCTATCGCTTGGTCAACATAAATGCAGTCAACGAAGTACAAAAATGCCGACCTAATGTCAATTTCAAGAGAATCTAACATTACATCTCCCAGGGTCTAGCAGGACAGTTCATCGATTACCACATTCAAAAATCTTCTATTGCAATCCAAACAAGGACGCGGCAAAGGATCATAGACTCATGGCATAATGGTGGTAATAAAATACGGTAGCTTGTTTGTTCAACATGTCGCCTGGGTGTTAATATTGATCAACAAGTTGAGGGACACGAAGCAGGATCTATCGTGTTTAAATTAGTTGTGTTCGCAATGCGCAGAGAATTGAGTTACTTCGTTGGTTTTATTGGTTTTTATCCTTTTTATGACAGTTCATGAAGAATTATGCCGACTAATGTTTGCTTAGGTTTGTGTTACGCATGTTTTTCGATGTCCTGGATGCGTCATATTCTGTTTCGGTAGCTCAACAGGCAAAAGAGATATATTTTTTTTTTTTGTTTCTTGGACGATTTGACATGCTTACGATAATTTTCGATCAAAGGATTAAACTGGCAATGCCGCGCTGTAATGTTTGATGTCGGAGACGCTGTAGATGGAGATAAGAAAAGGACCAAGCAATTACATAATCCTTTTCAGGAATTTGATGTGTAAAGTGGTGCTATGGTCGGTTATCTCCGTGTGATGTTTTTCATGTTTATTTTGACAAATGGTTTATGATGAACAACTAACCACTGACCTTAAAGTTATTTCAATTATCTATGACTGCAACGGGTAGGTAGGTATCGCCTTTCACGAAGAATTGAAAATTCCTCCGATAGAAATTTCATGCTGTGAAAAGCGCTTTCTCTTTCAGGCGTTTGATGTCGGCAAGACATTGTAGATCCCTCCATTTCTCACAAGGTATGGTTGAAAGGTTGAGAGAAATGTACTAGATTACCCTATCAATATTTTTTAACCAAGCCTGGTTAGTCTGGTTCCTTCCCTTAATTGCTCGACCATTGTGTTTCAGTTCAAAGCATTTAGGGCTGCCTGACAGTCTGAGCAAATGCGTGTTCTGCGGAGTTTTCTTCTTATTCATTCTTTTCTGCAGAATGTTACAGCAACGAATTCTGCTTGCTTGTTTTTGTTTCTCCAAGACATCTTCGTGATTTGAAATCGGCACCAAAAATCCGTTCAGGCGTCTGTTGCTGCTAAGCCATCAGTTTGTAATATATTTTGGAAGATGCTAGTAAAAGCTCAAAAAATTTTAGATTCTGAGAGGCTGAGAAAGATAAACTCTTAAAGGACGATTTTATAGATGAAGCTGACGATAGAGCTAGGCATGGGGGCATAACAACGGTGATACCTGCAAAAGCTGACTTTTGTTGCTTAGACAAAAACTTCTTTTCAGAATATGCTCTGTTTTTTGCCGCTGAACCGGTGGAGCATATTTTATGGTGAGTAGTTTTTAGCCAAAGTCCCTTTTCCTTCGAAGGAATCTTAAAAATTTCCAGAAAAATTCTATGTTCCCAACCCTCCAACACCGCCCGTCAAAAACCCATGGTCAAATTTCCGTCGGTATAGGGCTGGTTGACTCTACAAACCAGCAACGAATTGTTGTTGGACCTTCACGGATGGTTCGAAGACCGATGATGGATGACTTTCTGGAAAGCGATGACATACTGCTGTACGCCTCATTAGAGGCATACGCAACCATTTTCCAAGCGGAAGCGGATGCGTACACTATTCAAATTTCTATAGGCTACTTTACAAAGAATGGTTGAGTGGGGAGAAGTATTCGTGTCTGCAGCGACTGCCAATTTAAGCTTATGGCCTTACTCAACCATCTAACTACTCCGAAACGCAAGACCTCTTTGAATGTGTACGAAAGACTTAACTTTTAAAGTCTTGATTGGGTTTCAGGTATAGTCAAGTCATAACGGGAAACGAGATCGCCGATGAAAAGAATCTCAGACACCTTTCTTAAGAATTGAAGCTGAGATATGTTATCCAGTGTCCATCAGCGATTGGATCTTTAGCAGGAAGGACTGTATAAAGCTTTTTGACGAGGCACTTCATTTTTCCCAAGCATTTAAACGGGCTGGGCATAAATAATACAAAACTCTGTAAGTCCTGTGGGGAGGATCACGACACTGCGCGCGGAGCACTTCCTCTGTGAATGTCCTGCAATTTCTATAGAATCAAATATTCTGAGCAGACATGGTGAGATTTGACATCCTAGGCTACTTATCATGATATTGCTTTCTGACTTTTCTGGAAACATCTGGGAAGCTATAACAAAAGAACCTTGCTATCTTTAAATACAGTAGACCAGTATTTAGACATGAGTGATCCAGTTAGTATTTCAAAAACCTCGATCAGGAAAAAAAATCCCTGAATGCTTTGTTCGCCTTTGTTATGGTTTTTGTCCAGATGTTATTTCCAATTAAGTGTGCCGTCTAAGGTTCGTTTTTAGAGAAGTCAATGTAAACGCCATTCGCTTATAGTTTCTGAAGATCAGCCTTGTGTCTTTTAGTAAATTATCATTTTAGTAAATGATCATTGTTTTTGTATAAAGCTGACTTGAAACCCTTAATTTGTGTTCATCTACGTAGCTATGTGTGTTAAGGCCAGAGCTATTGACGTCCAGGAGCTAGTCAATAACAATAAATTATAGTAAAGTTCATAGAACAAATAAAAATAAAAAAAAAATAAAAAAATAGGGTGGCGCTACAGAGCAAGGAGCCCCTGGGCCTAGCGCATTTCTCACAACCATGCCTTGTGGGGAATGGAGGGGACCTACAATTTTCTGCCGGTTCCGAACGGCTAATCGAGAAAGCGCTTTTCATGGCAATGAATACTAACGGAGGACTTGCCAATTCCTCGCGAAAGGCGATACCCGTGGAAAAAACATTTTTGCCTCTGTTGGGATTCGAACTCGATCCTCTGGATTAACAGGCGGACATGCTATCCATCACACCACGGATACCACAAAGTTCATAGAACAGCTCCTTGAAAACTTCTTTTTATAGCTTTAACTGTTATTGAAGTTCTGCCTAGTATCGAAAAGTCACTTGGTCCCCTGTTTAATTTAGGGTGTGTGAATTCCTTTGGCTGTTGCCACATACTTATTTGGTTGATGAGTGTTTGATATGATAAATGAGGATCTTAAAGATTGAAGATCGATTCCAATGACCAACTGATGAAAAATGTGAAAGTGGATTTTGCAATTTAATTGAAGAAATGGTTCACATTGAGATTATTGACTTTTAAAGTATTTTCCAATACGAAATTGACATTTTGAGTTTATTTTATGAATGCACCCTTTCAGTAACCATTGAACTGACATTAGGTTTGTTCGTTGAAGCCCTAGGGTCGCCCTGGGATCGCCATAAAGCGTTTTTTGAGAAACCCAAAGTCGCCCTGAATATCAAATTGAGTGTTTTTTGAGCCCTATAGGGTTGACCTAGGTTTTCCATAAACTCGCCCTAGCTTTTTGCTGTGGCGAGTTGAGAGCAGACAGGGATGTGTGGTGATTTGTGGTTTTTGGTGGCCAGGTTTTTTTTGACAACTCATGGGGTTGTCAAGAAAACCTGGGTCAACCCTGGGGAAAGTTCAACGAACAGACCTATTGTCAATTCATTTGCTTAGCTCAAATTTTCTACCGAAATTCGGAGTTCGATCGGAATGTACGTCTTAGTACACGGTAATAAGTTTAGTGCAAAACATTGTCGCTGTGTCAGAGAGACAACGGGTTGGTCGAACTGTCGAAAAATTTCGCTACCGTTAAGGCGTCTATAGCAAATGGTTACAATCACTCAATTCCAGCGTGTCCAATTGGGTCCAATGAATCGATCGTTACAAACATGCCCGCCGTGGCCTTATAAACAAAGTCGAGTTCCACTGTAGCTGAATTCAAAACGAGTGATGAATACGAAAATGGTCAAAAAATAATGATGCAACAGAGCGAGAATAGTTCCGAATTTCCAAGCAGCCTTGGTGGTTTGTTGGGAGCACATAGCACATCTGATTGAGTTTTTTGTTAAGGATTTTTTATAAAAAGACTTGCTGTGGTGTAATTGAAGATATTTTAGCTCACATTTATTTGAAAATTCAGTCCGTGCTATGTTCAGAGTCTGGAGTTGCCAGGTGTAAGACGGACAGATTCAAAATTAGACGTTTCATCCAAAAGTACCATCAATTTGACAACCTTCGTGTCTGAAAGGATAGTGATCCGTACATTTGGTAGCAAGGCCTAGAAATTATAAATATTTTACAAGCAAGCACAACAGTGATAACGATGTTTACTGACGAAAAGGTTGCCAAGCTGACCAAGAATCCATCTATGTTCCGAATTACACTTATAACGATGTGTAAGTTCAAAAAACCCCTATGATAGGGTAATGACAAAACAAGGTTGAATCCCATAACATTTAAATACCCCCGATCAAACTTCTACAAGTTTCTTAAGCTCCTTTACCGATTAGGTGCTAATTCATTTTCGCACTGACTTTTTGGTGTATACAAATCTGTTCACCCCATCCGCAATAAAGAACCGCATCCAAACCATTTAAGACATTTACCGCACTTGAAACTTCTTAAAAAATAAAAGTCCAATTTCCTTCAGCTCAAATTTTGTAGAAAAGGATACACAAAATCCTCACAACAAAAGAAAGGACTTTTTCCATTCAATTGTATTTGCGAATTCTATCGCAATCCAATTGAGGATGAGGGCTGCGAGGGTGCATATAATATCATACCACACTGCACACAGAACACACAATTGATTGAATCAAGTGTATCCTTTTGAAATTATGCAAAGCGTCCTGCCACAGCCATCAAAATTTAAACATGAAAAAAAAATGAAAATTCCCCTTTTTGACAGTTAACTGACAACGCAAGGATATGAATAAGTGACTTGATATCGTTGTAATCCAATTTTTCACACACATCCACTCGGGTCGCTCGATATTACATTCTCGTTCATATATCGATGATAATGAATGACGATGTTACCGTCAGGCCACTTGTCCTTTGTTCTCGCATCTAGGAAAAGCCTCCCCGGGGATCTATTTATTCCCGCTTATTTTTTATCTGCTCTCATGGCCTTCTTGTGTGAGCCTGGGGCTTCGGATGATGATTCCGATTAGATCCTGACATGGGGACACCCAAAGCAATAGCAGGCGACTGATAAAGGTGGTTCGGTTCCATCATTGAATTAGTTTCCCCTGTGATGCCAGTTCCGGCGGGCGGTTGTGGCTGGGCTCTATACCAAAGTCAAAGGATGATGATGAATAATTGCGGTGAAAACTCTTTTCAATTACAGAATCCTTTTCCTTCGAATGTGTTCTGTGCTCTGAGCATCCTTTCAATCGTCAGAGACGTCAAATTCTACCTATTTATTCTATTTTTTTTTTCTTTTCTTTTTTTGAGAAATGACGAATGAGAATTATTCACACACTCGCATCTGTATCTCTCTCTTTGTCAGAATTTTTGACATTTTCACGGATATTTTCCCGGAACGATAGAATAGTTGGGAAGGTTTTTATTTCCATTTTTGTTAAACTTTTACATTTTTGTTTTTTTTTTTTATTCTAAACAGAATGAATGGAAATTCAAAAGAATTCCTTTTGACAGTTTCGAGGGTTGGCGCGGCTTGGCGGTGCTGTGTGTGGTTGAATTGGAAACAGAATAATGTAGTATATGTGGTCGAGGACTAGGGTAATTTTTTTTGTTAGATGTCTTTATACCCTGATGTGGCTAGAGGTGTGGGCTGCATATTTTTTGAATGCTTTCATCAAATGTCATAAGGACGGTGTTTTATCTTTCTGTTGGAAGGATGTTGTTTTTAGTTTTTCAATTTTTCAAATGTAACCTCTTTTGTGTGGTGAAAATGGTTGGATGTTGATTTGAGAAAGGATCAAGTGGGTTTTTGGATGGAATTGGGGCGCATTTGATGGACGGTGAATGAATACTTTTACTATCTTTCAAGTTGTGTTTGAAAAGTGGATACGCTGAGCTATGTTGGTAGATGTAAAAGTCATTGTAGAGAATAATCTAACAATGTGTTTCATACAGGAAGATATTGAGCATTGGCACCAGCATCTCATTGCCATTCCAAAGGGTTCTAACAACAATTACCTGACGTAAGGTTATTATTACTGTTGATCCTTCGACAATAATACTTTTGCATTCGCTGTCTGAAATAAATCTACCTTGATGGACTATGGCAGCATTTTCTTTGGTGACGATAATACCACTTTTTATTTCAAATAGCTTTCTATTTCAAAGAGCTTTGTTACGTTACGTTACATGAACACTCTATCTATTGATCAACATTGGATTCAAAGTGATATAATTTTCGTCAACGCCTAATCACAAAAGAATTTCGAGATTAATACGTTACGTTACGTTGCCAGTGCCATTATCCATCACTACACCGAATTGAATAAGACAACTTTTGTCTCTGTACTTTGAATGAGAGTGGAGTTGATCTGCTCTAATAAATTTAAGGTTTCACGCTTTAACGAACCCAGCACAACGTGACTTCATATTACGTCAAAAATTCCGTTACCATCTAATCATACTCTTAAAGCTGCAATTATTTTGATTTGATTTTGGTATTTACAATTGTGTTACGTCAGATGCTGACTATTATTTGAGTCAACAATAAGACACTGCCTTTCTTACTGTTTACTGTCGTGATAACGTTCCGTCACAGTTGCGTTACATAAAATGGTAACTGTTGCTTTGTAATTGACAAATTGTTTCTCACATTCTAAGCTTGGTACTTGTCCAATCTACATATTATGTTAGGCGAAGAAAGAGTTTTTCAAGTCTTACAGTAACGTTACGTGTCATACATTTAAAGTAAACTGGTCTCTCTTACCACTTACGCAAAGGTTTTCTTAAATTTTTGAATGATGGCAATTTGGTGTTCCGTAAAATCACGTGATCGATTTACGTTACGTTACAATTTTTATTTTGTCAGGTTGTCATTGTAACCCTTTATCTTTAAACCCATAAATTTACTTATTGGAAGCTGTGTCAGATTATGAGCAACTATGTACGACACATCTACTCCCATTGCCTTTGTTTGTGAACAAGTGTCCTTCCCTGTTGGCCGTAGACCGTCACGCCAATTTAATTACTAAATCTCTGCGATAACACAAAGTCCCATTGACAATCTTAACTACAACATTTCCCACTCAATATCATCACAATCACAAAGTATCACGCAATCTCCATCAGGGAGCACTCCGACTGATCTTTTAAAAGTCGCGTCGCATTTGAAAATCAATTTGAAGCTCATGTACCATCAACTGAATGATAATTTGCCAATCTATGCAAATCATGTTATCCGGGCTGAGAACGCGCATGATGACGACGAAAACGACGAGAACGACTCGATGCCGACGACCGACGAACGACAATACATGAACCAGTAGAACGAAGATCAAAGTAGTGTTCGCGGCCAAAACGTGGACCACCTACAGAACAACAAACACACACAAGGTGCTTACTGTGAACGTCCAGGAAAGCAATCGGCACGAATTCACGTTAAGATTTATGTTGCAAGTGGTGACAACAAATTAATTCCTTACGCCCATGCGCGCACAGGACTAATGGAACAACAGAAGCCAAAGTGAATCCTGATGCACGAATGAAAAAAAAAAGCAGAAACCATCTCGCAATCGGTGTCGCCGTTTTGATATCCCAAAGCTGCTTTTGTCCAGTATTCGCTGGGCTGTGCATCGTCATCGTCGCGTCGTCCACATCCAACATCCGACATCACCATCATCATCACTATCATCATCATCACCAACAGCATTGCAATCGCGAACCCACTGAAGCGAGCGCGTAATCTCTGGCAGTGGTGTCCGCGTTCTCGGAGTGTCCTGTCCCTGTCCGTGTCCTGTCCACTGTCCACTGTTATCTTAATATTGTCATTGTCACAATTTACAAAGAGCAACGCTAATGGATTACACGACTTTCGCATTATCTCTTTGTGGTCACAGCCGCGATCTGGACTTATCGCGCCCAGCACTGATGCGGTCCTGAGGAATCGGAAATTATGCGCGAGCCCGGTGGCGATTTAAGTGGTTGTGCACATAGTTTTGCACTAACGCGGCATAGCGTGCCAACGGAGTTACACCACACCAGTTGGCAGATAAAGTTGATAAGGTTCGGCGTTACAAGCTCGAGCGTTTTACTGGGGCCGTTCCGATTCGTTGTTCGTGTGAATGCGGTTGCGCCTGCGCACAGATACGTTTATACGCATATCGCTATAAGTTGGGACCCTTTTTGGCGTAGGCAGATCCTCCGGGCTGATTACCGTGGCATAGTTGTGTATAGTAGATGCGCATGAAACACCTTCTGCGTATGAAATACGATCGTCGGCAATGTGAATTGACCTCGAACACAAGTCACAAGAGGAGTCTAGAAGAGGGCGTTTTAGCCTATGAGACAATAATCTCCGCTTGATGGTGATTAATTGAATTTTGAAGTACACAACGACACCTGTGTATAGACTTTGCACCACGTAGGTTCAAAGAGCATCAAGATTTTGCCAGATTTGATGGGAACTATCGCAGATGAATATTGTTGTGATGGAAACGATTGAGTGGATACACACAAGACACAAGCAATTAAAGGAAGAAACTTAATGCCAGTTTGGCTTGAATTAGAGTTCTGTGTGGGTTTACAGTGGGAAAGTTAGATCCAGCGTTTTGTTACATAACAACCAGTGCTTAATTGGATCTGGGTGCATTTCCGGGATTCACTATAGACATACCTCATTTTCAGAATGAATAAAATTGAAGTCATTAGAGGAGTTCATCTTACTTCTCAGCTTGAACCATTTTGAAGCGCTTGACACATTTCCTAGTCCCTCATGGAAAATTTGAATTCCGACGCCCAATAGTTTCTCTGCATGGCACTTGAGCATAACTATCATCCCAATTTGAAACAATTGGACAAATTAACAATCACCTCGAGGTCTTTCCTTAAACGAGAGATCTTATGCCAAACAAACCAACTCCATTGAATATAATTAGCTGAAACAATCTAATCAATTTGCTGGAGAATACAAGTAAATAGAAGTAAATAGTTTCCATATGGCCGCCAGGCATTATTTGTTTAGGCCATCAAACCATTCAAGAGCCAAGAGACCTAATCCCAATTAACCCTCACTCTTCGTTCGAGTGGAAATAAATGATGTCTGGCAATTTATTATGCCCACCCTCTCCCATACCCCGAGCTATACACAGTTATGTAATGAATTTTTAGCAACTTCAAAGATTAACCCCTTCCCTTCCTTATTTTTTCTCTCTTCTCTTTTTTTGTGTATACCTATCAGTGTAGCTCCCCTTGAAGTATTGAATCAATCGATTGTATTGTAAGCTATAGTCGTCAGTCCATTGAAAAGCATTCTCTTATACAATCAATGAAATAAACATTTGCCCTTAAATTAACCACGAATAGTATGGTGTATGGATACTAATGCAACCCTATAGGTCTTAAGGGAGCGAACAAAAAAAAAAAGAAAGCACTGAAGACCAGAGGACTGCTGGTCAAAAGAAATTTAATCAGCTTAATCGGGCTAAAGGTATTGAATTGCAGCTCAACGCTACTGTCAATGATGATGATTCTAAAACTCGAGTCCTTTTTGCAGGAATGCTGCGAGGAGGACTCGCTTGTGTTAAACCCTTTTTTCTTCTGTACACCACTTTCAATGCATTTGCAGCCATCACAGGACTCCAGTTTCAGTAATCATCGGCGAGAAAACAAATGATAAGCAGAGAAAAAAAAAAAAAAACATCCGCATTCGCATTTGTATGGAATAAACACAGAAAAAAGACGGTTCTCGTGAGATTAGCATATTTCTGGGATTCAATTCTTTTGCAATCTTTAACTTTTAGGGATCCAATCGAGTTAAAACGTTCGGAAGTGAGTATAGTTGGTGCAGAACGGTAGCTGTTCTTTTTTTACGATGCTCATTTCTTTTGATGGCATCGCAGCATGGTATACAGTGGAAAAATATAAAAGACTTTTGATGGGGTGGAGATGAGTATTGGTATGAGATGTTCATTCAGTGAGTTTTAGCATTCGCAAAAGCCTGGCTGGCACTCTTGTTCTATGACTACATTTATTTAATGACATCCATTGAATTTAATTTTTATTTTTTTTTTTATTTGAAATAGATTTTTACTGAAGGTTGATAGATATTAGCAGTATGTGACAAGGGGTTACTTTCTTCTACAATTCTGTTCATATTCTCTATGAATGGTTGAGCTTTCGCTTTACGGCTTTGGATAAAATGTGATACGTGTTTAGAAGTTAAAAATTCCTTGAAGCGCTGGGTGAGAAGAAAAGCCAGATCGAAAATGAAATAAATAAAGCGGCAAACAAAAGAACCCGAGCCACGAGAAGCTCTAAAAAATAAATAGGGTGGCGCAACAGAGCGAGGAGCCCCTGGGCCTAGCGCATTTCTCACAACCATGCCTTGTGAGGGAATGGAGGGGAAGCTCTGGCGGGGCCTTTTCTCAACTATTACTTGTGATAGTGGATTAACAGGACTTACAGGACCAACGGTGGACTTCAGCAGTCACAAATGCAGAAAACCATCAGAAATATTTGGTTCAACGTTTTTTCTCAATCCAAGAAGTGCCATGGAATGGGACGGGCAAAAATTCAATGAAAGAAAAATTGCGACATTAACTACGGCCACTGTTACAGACAACAGGGTGCGGATTTGACGTTAGAGGTATACCTACTCAGAGACAATATTATCAGTCAAAATGCAAATGAAAGCATTACATGCACCCACGCCCTAACAGAAGATAAAGCCAATATGACAAAACTTCCGAAAATATACTCAGTCTAATCAATATTGCCGTGGGGCTAAGTCTTCCTGTTAGTAGTACACGCTTCTCGCATTCAAATTCAAAATGGTATACGTCGATTTACAGTTCAATCAACGGTCAACCAAATTTGAAATGGTGTGATAAGCTAAGAAGTTTCTAATTTCCTAGATATGTTTTCGTATATATGTTCCTGTGTATATTCCCGTTCCTGTGGGAATATGGAGATGAAATATACAACATACAGTGGTGGTCCAGTATAACGAACGATATAATGTCCAGAGTCAATTCGTTATATCGAAAACTCGTTGTATGGAAACGTTTTGTCATACAACTCTTTAGGTAAATAGACTCAAAATGTAAACTCAAATTTAAGAAAAAAATCGTTATGCATATCGTCGCCCTAAAATTGGGTTGCCGTATACGCCATTTTTACATTTTTGGGAAATCGCATTTGAATGTTTGACATCCAGTTTCAGAAAAACCAACCGCTGAGATTTTTTGATTTTTTTACAAGATACTTTTATGAGTGCCTTCTTTCTAAAAGTGCAAGCAGATGTTCATGAATTCTTTTAGATTATAAAATATTTACAATTTATTATAAAAACATGATTGCCGTATGCGCCACAAAATCAAAAAAAATTCTTACCTCATGCACGTATACGTCAAAAAATGTGCACATGCGGCATTCCAATACAAAAACTTAAATTACAGATTTCTCTGAATAACTCGGTTTTTGTGCTTCATATTTTAAATAAGAAATAAGAAGTTTATTATTATATTCAATTCAATAAAAATTTATTTCATTTCATATTTTGTACTTTGAAATTAAGATTGACAAAAAAAATATTCCATAAACAAAAACAAAAAATCAATCAAAAAAACAGGAAAAAAAACTTAACAAAGCAATAACAAAAATAAATTAAAAATATTATTCATTATTTTAATTGATTAAAAAGAGCTTCAAAATATTTTTTGTCTTCTTTGGACATAAAAGGATACAAACTTTGAATATCTTTTATTTTTTCTTTTGATATTATCTTAAGCTTTTGCATTACAGCCAAATTTTGGTCCAATAAATTTTTTGGTGTTCCCAAATTTGTTTTCGAAGGTTTTTTTAAAATAGAAACTGTTTTATATTCCACGTCTCTAACATTCGATCTGTAAGATTGTTGAAACATTGTTGGATTTTCGTATTTAATTATATCTTGTTTGAGAAAAGGGAATGTTTGAATAATCCAGTTGACCTGCTTTCACGGAGTAGGCCTTGAAATCTGCTGGCTGCATTTGCACTAGTTTCAGGGTAACTTTTGAATATTGCATACTTTTCAATTGCCGTATCAGCGCCAATGGACTATGTATTTCGATGTTTTTTAAATGTTTGTCTATAACACTGTGGACCGAGTCCACTTCTTGTAAGAGAGTGTCCTGGGATTGAAAATTTTTGAACAATCGTTTTCAAGTTCGACGAATTGTGCAGGAAAATGTTAAGAGCTGTGGACATTATTCTGTTTTTATTCTGAGGGACGCAGGAATCACTCCACAAGGTTAATGTCTCTACAAGAGGATATTCCGTCATAATTTGGTTGAGTATTTTTATTAAAGCACTGGCTATATCATCACCCGATCGTCCACTATGAACTTCACTCCATAGAGCGCAGTATGTTAATTTTGGGCTTTCAGCAGGGATGCAAACGGTTGCCGTCATGTTGAAAACACTTAGTTTTCGTTTATAATAAAAGGATGAAGCGTTTCCTTTAGGAAGCGAAAAAACGCTTTGTAAATCGAAACACACTATAAGATTTTTTGATTCTAAGTTGTTTCGGTCCAAATCCCTTTCGCTTTTCATAAATAATTTTTCCATTTTATGTTCATCGAATTTTTTAACTTCTTGAGGCGAAGGATTTTCCTTTGCTTTGAATGCCAAGCATCTATCGCATTGATCCTTTTTTGGTTTGTAAAAGGATAGATTAAATGAATTGTTGAATTCTTTTCGATAGATGCATTGTTTTACTGGTTTAGTTTTTGACTCTTTATACAACGAGTACATCTTTGATATATTCAAGTTCGGCTCCAAATATTTTCTGTCAGAACTTGCACGGCAATAGTGACTCTCTATTGTAGGAAAACTTTTGATATGATTATGTATTTCTATTATTTTTTCAGGTGGAGTAATTTTTTTGGTATTTTTCCCTTTAATGTAGGGCTTTTGGATACCAGTTGCACCAAGGTTTTTAAAATAATAGTAAATTCTCTTTTCATTTATTGCGAGAGTATTCAAAAAAAAAAGCTTGCAGACTTGATGTATGACGTTATCCGTTTCCAAATAAAAAAGAAAAGTATTATTCTTTTTAGTTGATTCGGGTTTTCTTCTACGCTTGATTGGAACTTGCTTCACAAATTTGCAATAAAATGTTGGCTTTTGTTGTCTCTCACTTGAGGAGAAAATATTTTTGAACACATATAAAAACAAGTATGCTTACACGGTTCCAAGACTTTTCTCTCTCCTTTTGCTTTTCCTTTGACATCCGAGTACTCCTTTCCAGATTCTCGTAAGCGTTTTCTTAAATTCTGTTTCCATAAGTCACAATTTTTTTGCCTTTTCCGAGTGGAGCTTTTTGGAGTCATATCAGTTCCTGTCAAAAATTGTTGAATGTGAATGTTTAAAATGAAGAGCTAGGGCTTTTTAAAATCACACTTATATGCAAAGATCATATTACCTGAAGATTCGCATTCTGATGGGATACTTCTTTCTATCCCTGTAAAGGATTTCGGCGAGATTGGTAGGTTGTAGTCAGGGTCGTTAAAGCTATCATCTGAACCTAAAAACATTACACAGTGCATAATACAGAGATTCAGGCTGGAAAGTAAATCTTTACCAAAGTCTGATCCGGTTAAAGATGAAGAACAGTTTGTTTCTTCCCTGAACTCAGCCTCAGTTGGGACAAGCTCATCTATTAAGCTTAAAAGAGACTAAATTCAGTCTTCTGTATGACCTATAAAAATTTCAATTCTTACGAGAGAAGGGATTCATCCATTGGAGGTATCGGAGAATTCATTTTCAAATTAATTTTTCAGAGATACACGTCCTCTCTTGATGGAAGCTGGGAAGCGACTGAAAAATTTTCTCGAAGAAACTCTATTTATACTTTTTCCAGTTCAAGTAAAACCGTATGCACGTACGCCAAATTAAGAAAACATTTTTTTTTTATTTAGTGACGTACGTGCATATCTAGGTCATCGTTTTGTATACACATAAGTCAAAACAATACTAAAAAATATTTTTTCCTTTTACGGCGTACGTTGGAAGATAAAGAACGTACGTCAAAACAATTCTTGCAATAAAATTTTGGAAAATTGTATGGAAATTTTGACGTATATGCCAAAATTTGGCGTTTACGTCAAAACAATACCTGAATTTAATGATTTCGGTGGATATACGTCAAAATCATTCCGAATATCTCCGCAATGGAAAGAGATAGAGCAAAGAGGATGAAAAATTTGAAAAGAGCACCCTCGAAAACATAAGACTGCATATCAAACTCAAAAAACGAGTTTTGGCGTTTACGGCAACCCAATTTTAAGGCGACGAATTATGCTTTTTTGGGTGTTGAATGTTATTGTTGAATGCTTTTTCCCGTAAACTACTAAGAACTAAGACTGTGTTTTCAGTGCCATTTTGTCTGAAATTCGTTATTTGTTCGTTATATAGAATACCAAATGGACAAGAAAAAAGTGTTCGTAATATCGGTCATTCGTTATATCGGCATTCGTTATACTGGACCACCACTGTATAAGATTTTCTCTTTAATCACTTTATCTATTGAAGTAAAGTAAAGTAAAGTAAAGCAAAGTTAAGTAAAGTATAGTTAAGTAAAGTAAAGTAAATTAAAGTAAAGTAAAGTAATGTAAAGCAAAGTAAAGTAAGGTAAAGTAAAGTAAAGTAAAGAAGAGTAAAGTAAACTTTACTTTACTTTACTTTACTTTACTTTACTTTACTTTACTTTACTTTACTTTACTTTACTTTACTTTACTTTACTTTACTTTACTTTACTTTACTTTACTTTACTATACCGCAACTGAATGCATCGCATTTTGATTATATTAAACGAAGGAGTTAAGTTCAACCAGGTAGAATCTGGTTGGAATTATGTATAATGTTGACAGGATTTGGAATGAGATTACAAGTGTCTATCTTTTACCGACAAATTGTGTAAGGGCGGGATCTGGATGACGTAGGATAGATACTTTGGATGCGTGTTGCAGTTTGATGCAGCATTGATGAGCGTTTGTTTATGTTTGCACTTGGGTTTGTTTATGTACACATTGCACATGACGTGTTGTAATTACAAGGATTGATAAGCAGGACGATGTGACGGCCCCCGATAGCAACCAAGGGTAGAACCTAGGGAAATGAATATTTCTGTGGGGCAAAGTGGAAGGGGGGAAATGGTCCTGTTTCCATTCATTTTCTGATTTACGATTTTAACAACCAACTGGAAATGTAGTGACCACTTTTAACTGGCTTCGCTGTTTGTGTGCAAATTACACGAGTGTGTGTGTGTGGTTAAAAAATTTAAAAAGGCTGGACTGGTTTTGAAAAGAAACACCGTTGAGTGAACAGCAATGGAGATGCACTTGTTTGTACATAAACCTCCGTTTGAGCAATGAAAGTCGAAATGCCAGGGGCTGTACTCTACTACTCAATTCGAATTGAAGTAATTAATTAATTTGTAAAAGAAAGGATATAGCTTTGATAGGGTTTGAGGACTATACTCGTACTAACATGAAGTGTGTGCTGATGGAAAGGTTCACAGCTCATGAGTTTAGAACACCGTTTAGACTTTCTATTTTTCAGAATTTCTACAAACAGTATTTGTGATCAAAAAATTTCCGATTACACGATCCCTAAAAGCCAGGCGAACAATGTCTCTTAGCCCTTAGAGAGAAAAGCAACTAAAATAAATAAATGAATAGGTTGGGGAACCCCGGGTTCTACCACTATTCCGCAACTGTGCCTTGTAAGGGAATGGCAGGTACCGACAATTTTCTGGCGGTTTCGAAAGGCTAATCGAAAAAGAGCTTTCATGGCAATTAATTTACTATCGCAGGACTTGGTGATTCCTCGCAAAAGACGATATCTCCCGTTGAAAAACATTTTTGGTTTCTGTTGGGATTCGAGCCATGAACCCCCTGCGTAATCTCCCATGGGCAACAGAGAAACGCAACTGTGCAACTTTAACTTGAATGTTTTGTTGAAAGATATCCCTTCAAAAAGGAACAAAACCTAGTGTGTAGACTTCATTTCAAGTGCAACAAATGAACCTTTTAAAGTTCGA
Source organism: Melanostoma scalare (assembly GCA_949752695.1). NCBI lineage: Eukaryota > Metazoa > Arthropoda > Insecta > Diptera > Syrphidae > Melanostoma > Melanostoma scalare. The sequence continues at coordinate 33,982,160 of OX456985.1, read as the reverse complement.
AACCAATAGAAAATCACTTACCTGTTTCCAAACTTAAATAACGTAATCGCAAAGATGGCTAAGAAAATATCTGTACCGGTTCGTATATACTTTATGCTTTGTGTGCCCTGTGCCAAAGAGTGACGTGTTGCTATTGTGGTAAAAATAAAAAATAAATAGGGTGGCGCAACAGAGCGAGGAGCCCCTGGGCCTAGCGCATTTCTCACAACCATCCCTTGTGAGGGAATGGAGGGGACCTACAATTTTCTGCCGGTTCCGAACGGCTAATCGAGAAAGTGCTTTTCATGGCAATGAATACTAACGGAGGACTTGCCAATTCCTCGCGAAAGGCGATACCCGTAGAAAAAACATTTTTGCCTCTGGTGGGATTCGAACTCGAACCCAGAGGTTTAACAGGCGGACATGCTATCCATCACACCACGGGTACCACTATTGTGCTATTGTGGTCATGTTCTTGTTTTATCGTGGGTATGAGAATTATAATGTATAAAATTTGACATAGCATAGTTTATAGGTATTAAGAAACAATTCTCTACCAACAAGAACGCATTACGATTGAGTTTGCGAAAATGAAAGTCTCTTTGGGTTTGATGTAATTTATTCAGTTCGTGCTGTTCTTATCCCCCCACCAGTGGTAGGTTCAAAATAGTACGTCCACAACAATTACTCTTGACTGAATCTCAATCTGAGTTGTGTCGAAAGACTCCTTATATTCATACATTTTAATTGAGGTGTATAAGAATATATATGTTCGAAAAGCACTCTGCCTTACCTAAAAGTTGCTAAGAACAACTTCTTCTTTATGTAAATGCCTTTCAAGCTATCGGAACTAATTAATCTCCGAAAAAAAAACAACCTAATAAATCAAGATTTGCACTTTTCACATTTGTAAATATAATAAATAAATTTAACATTTTTGGCAGACCTTAAATAAGCAAACCACTTACCTCCACTTCACCTTGAATTACACTCCATTCCCTCTCATCTTTAATGTATCAGTTAGCACTTTTGCTGGCGAAAACAAAACAATTTGGATCACATTTTTTTAGGTTCTTTAAATAGCAAGTTATAAAAAATAAGATTTGGCTGAATAAAAACAAAACAAAAAAGAACAGACACAGAAAAACAGCAGAAAAGAAAAAATTGCGATTAGGAGCCCCCGAGAACATTTAAATTATTTCAGAAACGATTAAGTGTGTTTGCAATAAAAATTGAATTCGGTAGCTGGTAGTTTTTTTATCTCATTATTTTTAGGTAGCTGTATTTTTTATACTTTCGAATTGATTTCGATTTCTGATTTCGATACTTTTTTATTTTGTTCTTCTTTACTTTTTGCTTCTGGTAGGTGTGGGTAGATATGAGTTATCTATTTGTTGGAGAAGGTTGAGTGTGTGTGGTTAAGAAGTATGTTGATAGTCTTTGTTCTTTATAACGGCGGCGGCGGCGGCGCAAGTTGCTCGTATTTTGAGCCATAATAATAACAACCCTCCTGATGGCCTGTTGCAAAATTGTGATCCAACAGCCTGGTGCATTGTTGATTAGAACTTAGAAGGCTCAAACTCAAACTCAGCCCAACGTAATCACATCTAGACAATTAACATCAAAGTGAATCTAGCAAACATTTCCACAAATGTAGACCCATCAGGGTTTACACGAAACAAAAGAGAGATTCTACTCATAAAATCAAGCATTTACAATTTGTACATGAGTGTTCGAAAATGAAAATAAGTTTCGTGAAATTTCGAGTACTATATATGGAATTACATGTAAATAGAAATGGGACCATCCTGCCAGGCACTACCACTTCTACGCGTTGATCCTGGAGCGAGCAAGTCAGAGCTAAACGCATTCCGGGCACTAGGAAAATATTGCGACGGATTGAACGTAGTTTAAGAAGGGCGGGTTAAAACGTTGGAGGCTTCGAACTTTCACTACCGTCTTGTGTTTGTAGAGTTATATGACAAGCACCATCAAGTCAGTGGTACCCGTGGTGTGATGGATAGCATGTCCGCCTGTTAATCCAGAGGTTCGAGTTCGAATCCCACCAGAGGCAAAAATGTTTTTTCTACGGGTATCGCCTTTCGCGAGGAATTGGCAAGTCCTCCGTTAGTATTCATTGCCATGAAAAGCGCTTTCTCGATTAGCCGTTCGGAACCGGCAGAAAATAGTAGGTCCCCTCTCCATTCCCTCACAAGGGATGGTTGTGAGAAATGCGCTAGGCCCAGGGGCTCCTCGCTCTGTTGCGCCACCCTATTTATTTATTTTACCATCAAGTCAGTGCCGGGCAGAAGTGCAGCAGAAAGTAAGTAGGTTAGGTTAAAATGGCTGTCAGGAAAACACTTAGCCCAGCAATATAGGATGCATTGCGATATCATATGCGTGAGGGAATACTTCACTTAACCAAACCACATGGAGCTTTTAATAAAGTGATTGAGATAAAGTGTATCTATGTTCACCAGATCGCTTTGATCATCAAGGAAGTATTCTCCTAGATGCATTTTCCTTTAAGGACATGAGCAGAGAAGGTGTGACATTGTCCTCCTCGTCTAGGCAGCTTCTGCAGAAGTCGTTTGATAGAACGCCGATCCTTGTCGGCTGAGTTTGCATATAGCGATTGGTAAACCGATTCCATTTTTGGAGATTTCATCGACTTTGCCTAGGATATCTCTGTGCCCCGGAATCCAAAAAAGCTGAATATTAAAATTCTCAGTCTTTATGAGAGGACAGGCGACAATTGAGAGTATGGTTACTGAGTTCGAGGAAACAGCGCCGAGTGATTTGAAGGCACTTGGTTGTCTGAGAAGATTCAGATGTTCACTGAGGAATTGAGAAAAGATGTGTGCTTATAGGTTTGCTTAAAAGATTGCTAAGGGCTTAAAAGGGATACTGCCTACAAACCGAAGAATTATTGTGGTGGAATGGTGAAAACGGGTCGGGTATACCGTATACCCAATGCCAGTAACCCAATACCATCGCACACACCTAATACCTCGGACACTTCATCCCAGGTACCGTTATTAATGGATTGGCACTTTGATTTCTTTAATGAATATGGAGTTTAACTGTGCCACCATTTTTTGAAGACTTAGGTATTGTATGATTTGCTTCTTAGCTGATAACATGTGTGCGCTAAGAAATGTAGTGCAAAGCATTTATGTGATTGAAAAAAAGAATTTCAACAACAATAACGTTTTGAAAACGTAACACCCGTTTTTCTGCATTATGTCGTTCAGATTCGTTCGCCGAAGCTAATTGATGGTGTTTCATTACAGCTTCTTGTGGATGACGAAAAAATTCATCACATGTGACCACATTATTGTAATGGAATTTTTAAGCAACGCTTTCTTCGATAAGCATCCTATTGAAAAACATTTTGATTTGATGAGAGGATTTGGATGTTGAACCAGTTTTCTTCCAAAAAGCATTGATCGACAAACACGATGCATCACCCATCGTGTTTGTCGATCCTCAGATCTCAGACCCTCAGACAACAAGGAGTTCCAGAAACCTATGTGGGGGTGATTCAGGATATGTAAGAAGGATTACTGACGAAGGTAGGATATCCAGCTGGATTCATAGAAGCATTTCAATTCGAAGTGGGTGTACACGAAGGAAGTGTCTTGAGTCCTCTGCTCTTTATTTCAGTATACTTGATTACCTGTTAGGAGATAAAGTACAGAAATCAAAAGTTCATCAACTTACTATTCTTCGCTGATGATGGAGCCATAATAAGTGATGATCCTACATCTCTACAAAAAGCACATTATGTATGGGTAAAAGTATAGTGGGTACCTTATAATTCCAAAAAAGACTGAGTACTTGTGTTGCTTTTTTCTGATCCAGACAATTAAATGGAATTGTGTTTCACAAATGTGACAATCTTTAATATGTGGGATCAATGATAAATAGCGAAGCAACTTGTGTTGAAGCCATCAATCGTTGAGTATGCGTAGGGTGGATCAGGTGGCGTGAAAACTCTGCCATATTCTGTTATAGGAAAATGCCTCTAAAACTTAAGGGAACACTCTTCACCTCGGTTGTGCGTCCTAAGCACTCAAATACGGTTCCCAATGTTGGAAAAAGTTGAATGCCTTAAAAACTTATTGAGTGAGTTGTCGCGTATGATAATAGGAGTAACAAAGCATGATTTTATTAGCCAGTACCAATATCTGCGCAAGATTTCACTTCAAAAATATCATCTTAAAATGAAAATAAAGCACAACTGGCTTAGTTGGTGTGCCCATGATCAAAGGAGAGATTCAGAGAACTCCACTATAACGCAATGTCGCACAACGTTAAGACAGATTCTCAAGGAAACAAATAGAGTTGTAGACCAAAAAACTCTTGGTACAGACACATACAATGACATCTGCAGATAGCAGATACCAGAACAATCCATGACTTGCCCATACGCTTTCTGAGGTCAACATTACGTTCCTCCAAAGATGGATGTGAATTAGATAAGTAGGAAAGGCTGTGATGCTTTCTAGATCACGATGCCTGTAACACCGAAAAAATATAGAAATGGAGCCTACTGCTGAACAAGGAGCATTAAGGTATCCTTACACTCAACATGTTTACATTCTTTTGCATAGAGTTTTAAAGCCACGAAACTCATCATAACACTAATTAGTTGAATCAGGTTTTCCACTAAGGAATTGACCTATACTTCGAAAACATATGGCCACCGAGAAAACGTTTTTGCAGTGGTCGATTCATTATGGATCTCACTGGATGTCGTGAACTGATTGACTTATTTGGAGAATTTGCTACGAACACCTGACACTTCAACCAACCCGTTGCCTCACTGACAGGGCAACTATACACAACGAATAGGTATGTAGACTAAAATGTTTTTTCTAAACTTACCTGTCTACTAGGGTGAGAGTAACGACTGAAAATTGGAGTAAGCGCTCTAAAAGTTATGGTCAAGAATCCATAAATTTTTATAACTTCCAGATTTCGTTCGGTCGTGTACTTTACCATGGTGAAAATATGAAGTTTAGGTACTGAATAAATTATCAAGGTGACTATGAAAGGGCACGTTCACAGATTAAATTCAAAGCTTTCAAGTCCCCATTGGAAAACATTTTAATCCAATCCGCCATTGATTGTGGATTTAGCTTCTTAAAATTTCGTAGACACAACAAGTAGGTATATTGGGGTCGATACCAAAATGATCTCATTTCCTTTCCTCAGGCAGGTAAACAATTACAACATAAGAATCATATCACAAATGCCATTGATCCTTGCAGTACTCAAACTCTCAGTGCAATGAACTTAAGCGACAACATTGACAACGAATATCAATTAGAAAATGGAATAACACCATCTCCATATCGACTAAACAAATAAAAGCTATTTCAAGAGTCCCCATTGTGCTATGGGGTGAGTTACAGTTCCACAATGTAAACACCCTTTAATTTTGACACCTTCCCAGCACATTGATCCTCGTTCTTTTCTCAAAGAAAAACAAATGACTATTCAAACTAAAGTCTCGGAACGGAATATACACGCAAGTACAAGCACATATAGCAGTAGCACACGTGTGTCAAGGAACACGTTCCACATTTTACCCTAAATATTGTTTATCTTAACTCCACACATAAATACAAAAAATCCCAAGAAAATGATGACGAAGATATCTTTTCCAAACAAATCGTCAAATTAAATTCGGAGAACTTTATGCATCAGACGCACGTCTACCTTCATATAAATACGAAAATGCATCCGGATCGTTGTGTTCGGTGGACTATAATGGCTTTCAACGTGTCCAATTTGAATATCCCAGATTGCAACTAAAGCAAATCTAAACAATGCGCCAATACGAATTTATGACGACGACGCACAGCGGTAGCGACGACAAGACGACGACAACGCAACAGCAACGCTCGAGCGGAATTATTGACATTGTTTAGCGGCTTGGTGGCGTCTCCGAAGTGAACACACCCGGTCTGTCGTAGTATGGCCAGATATGTGTTTGGTGTTGCAAACCAAAATGCACATGGATGGCGTCGCCATCCATCTAGTTCGGTTAAACGGGCATCCATTCCAGCTGGCGTGAACAGGATAATCCTTAATAGCAGGAGCGGACTGGCTCGGTAAAGGGAGTTCTTTGACTATTTTTGAAAAGGCCCGCGTAGTTTGTTGTTGAGTCATGAAGACTTTATAGCCTCGTGCAGCAGAGCGGCTTTCAATAAACTGCAGATCGGGTAGATGTCTACCAGATATGAGTTTCATTTTGACAGCGATAGGGAGGCTTTGATTTTTCTCTAGGCTTTTCTACAAGAGTATCTGAAAAGCTATGTCGACACAATGTCGCTATCTGGTAGCAAAATGGGCCTGAGTGTTTGAGTCTGAGTGCTTACGTTGGGCGCGCTCATCACAAGTTAGATTTTCAGATTAACTAACTTTTCTCGGCCTCTGATTGGCCAGACGTTAAGTTTTTCAGTTGACAACTCGTCAGCTGTTAGTTTTTACCGATTCAGTTTTTCAGTCAGGAAAAGAAGGCTGAAAATCTAGATTCAGTTTATTAAGCTGTCAGATGCGATAAGTGACATCAAAAATTTATACTTGCCAAGTGATGGTGATTTTGTTTTGCGTGATTTAAAATACAATTAACTAGTTCTAACTCCATTACTGATTGTTTTTTACGCTTATGAAGTGTTTATCGCAGTAAAGTCAACAAGTTAATGAACTTTTTTTACATATGCTAATCAAAACCGTCGCACCCAACATATCTTTTAGATAACCGTTCAACGACTGAATAAGTTTTTCAGTTAATCTGAAAATCTGAATTGTGATGAACGCGCCCATTTATTTTTAACATTTGAACTCATAGTTTACTTACTTACTTGGGTGGGAATTGCTGTTCCGGGTGAATCTGGGTCTCAACACACATCTATCGCCAAAAATTTTCAATCCGGGGGAGCTCTGTCCAGTTTTGCACTCAAAGTCGATTGAGGTCTTCTTGATTGCGGCATTTGAGACGAGGTCTTCCCCTTCTGCGACGTCACTGCAGTGTAGTTTCGAAAACACGTCGAGCAGTAACGTAGATGTTCGGTATGAGTGCTACTGTTGAGAGTTAAGTGGCTTCAAACAGAAGAAAAACACTCCAGGCATTATATTACCTCATACAAAAATGCGGAGTCTCATTTTGAAAACCCAACAAAAAGTTCTGCACTACTCAGGCACCGTCTATCTTCTTCGGCTTTCTGTTATAAAATTACTTCGAAAAACCATTTTAAGATGATTCCCATATTTATGTTGCGCCTACCTTCACGGAGAATGCATAAATGCGGCCGTGGTAGCCTGGCGCTAAAATTAGACGCAAGCTTCTGGTTTTATTCACATATCGCAAAAGAGTGGCAGATATGTGAAGCCCATGTCTTGTCGCGCATCACCAGATGGCAATTGTGGTGTTGTCCCACCACACCTTAATCCAGAGCACCCATCCATACCCGTATCCTATAGCTGCTATATGCTCCACATAGTCGGACGACCAAAAGTGACTAATGGAAAACTTGTTCATATCAAATTGATTCTATTGACAGGAAAATGTATTCCTCGGTGACTTAAACTAAAAGGAAATTGCTTTTTCTTAATTTTTTTTTTATTTCATTCTCTTGTCGCATAGGTGGGTGGATGGGGATGGGATGGGAGGGTGCATGGTGCGTGTTATGGCCGCCTAACGAAATTTTAATTGAAGACATCAACGCTTAGCATTGCCGCAGCGTCGACGCAACGTGTTGGACGACAATTTTACGACCTCGCTGTCGTATGGAGCTTTAGTGCGTGTAACGAGGTGACAAATAACACGACGAACAGCAGCAGCATCCCTGTGTGTGGGTGAAAATAGTTTTTTGTTTATTTATTCTTTATGAATTGTTTTTTGTTCTAACGCAAATGAAAGACACACGAAGAGGAATTTCTGTGTTTTTTTTCTTCTTTTCTTTTTTTTGTTGGAAAATTGTTTCGAATTTGTTTACACGAGTGAGGTGAATCTAAATTTGAATTATACTTCGGTGGCATATGATGACGCAGCCGATAATGATGATCGTCAGGTTAGGTTCGTCGGAGTTAATTGTTTAATGGATTTCAGAGTTGAAGAGGGGGTTTGACATTTGTATTGGGGTTGTTAAACTCCGACGCCGACGTAAGTCTCGAGCACAGGTTTAATGATTTATGGAGACACTATGATGTGTCTTGTGTCATGGCTGCCAGATGTTGAGCAGGTTGCTGGGATTTAAACGAATTGATTGAGATCAGAAGAGTAATCGTTATAAGGTACTCAATAGAGGATCCGATAAAGGAACGAAACATATTACTTCGCATACAACAAAGTACCTTCCATTGCAAGGAATATGTCGTTTGAGATTGCACTTACTTTGAAGTTTTTATATTTCAGGAATATACTGGCCTGGATTAGAAAACGGGGAACACAAGTTCCTAGCTATTTAGTCTTTTTGGGAAAAATATGTGACCGACTACCTTCTTAAGCCTTTACCCATACCTTGAGTGCTTCGCATCCCTAGATAAAAGTGACCTAACTCAAAATATTTCTGCCGCTGTGCTTTCAATTTTGTTCTAAATTTGACGCCCTGCCCCTTTGCCGCTCAGCGTGTTTCCGTGCCCTTAGAATGAAAATGACTTAAACAAAATTAGCAATTTTTATAAAATGAGCAAAGTCTTTAAAAGAGCATAGGTATATTATGCCAGTTTATTTCGAAATCGGAAATTACAAGAATTTGTAATTTAGTTACTTTCATTCTAAGGGTGCGGCTCGTGGAGGGGACAAAGGATCTTCATATATCGTCAGCAAAGAGTTGAGTTGAAAAGTGTTGTTTTGTGCTTTATATTCCAGCAAGTATATTCAAAGAACTCAAATAAAAAGCAGAGCACTCAAGCCACTTTTTTGGTGTTGACATACTGTGACTTGGAATGCTTCACTGGGACCATCTGGACATCTTACCTTCACACACATCCTCAGTCGTCCGCAAGTAGGCATCTGGAACTCCTCTTTATTTGAGAGTCGCCCGCATATAAGACATTGTGGTTGCCAATAAAATGCTTTTTCGAAGTCAACCAACACAAGATTAGATTCTCTAAGTAATCACGTTACCTACCGTCAGGATATCTGCACTTTGAATTGCATCAGATGTTGACTTTCCCGCTACACACCCGAATTGGTTATCAGATAAAGTTTCTTTATTTTTACTGTCGGCTACCCAATACTGGCTCCACATTCTTCAAGGTGTGGGACATCAAGTTGATCGAATAGTGGTTACATAAACTTTGTCTATTTCTCTTCCTTTTGTACATTGGCAGAAGAAAACTCTCCTTTCATTACTCAGGCAGACTATCACCTCTTATTAGCTGGTAGAGGAGTATGGTGAACCATTTTAACCCGATATCTCTCATCTATTTCCTTAACTCATTTGGTATCTCGTGGCCAAGCACCTTTGCCTTTTCTGACGTTTTTAACAGCCTCATTAACTTCCTTGACAGTGATATCGAGTTTGTCTGTTAATTTGAGTTCTGTTTCTTGAAAGTGCTCTCGAAGCTCGTTGAAAAGGACATCACAAACTGTAGCAATGTAGCAACCTGCACAGAATTTTGTTTGTTTGAATTGGCCCATTATACCGAGACGAGCGATGGCCATGAAATGGCACTTGACTGTCATTACGTGACACAACAAAGCCGAATGTTGATAATTCTCGTACAATCCATAGAACTGCAGTACAGCGTTCATATCTTTCTCGACTGATTTTTGTACAGCTTCTAAGCCCAACGCCCGGAAGATTTCCAATAAGTGTAATTAGAAAGTATCCTCACCTGGTCTACGTCAATCCTGTCATTGATGTTCCGTCAGTTTCAGGAACGATCTCGGACAATACGCTTCATGCTGTCTTTCTATGGTAATTGCATACACACCTTGCCGATGGCTTGAACTTGACCCTAATACGGGGCTCATTTCAGAAATCATGTTTGCACTGATGCAACGCAAGAACATGCAATCCTAAATCTTTCGGAATCTTGAAATTTATTATATTATTTGATCATTCACATACGTCTGTATGCACTGTCGTCATTGAAAATGCAGTTCAAGTCATCACCGAAACCAGCGCCGATCTTCTCAGCAATCCGTTCCAGCTTACGATTCAGCTCGATACGAAGCAAAAATGGCGAGATACGTTTCGGGTCGAAGTCGAGCATTTCATAGTAGGTATACGTTGACAAATTCTCGAGGAATTGGCAAGTCTTCCGATAGTAAATTCATTGCCATCAAAGAGCTCTCTCGATTAGTCGTTCGCATCCGGCAGAAAAATGAAGGTCCTCTCCGTTCACCCGCAAGTCATGGTTGTAAGAAATGTGCAAGGCTCCGGGGCTCCCCACTTTGTTGCGCCACTTTATGACATGTTCACAAACTCTTGATCCTCTGAAATAACTGTGAGTTGAGGATCTACGTCATAGAAGGAGACTGTCATGTTGATGGCCGTAACTTTACGCAGAGTTGTGTGTTCCAAACGGCAAAACACGTTCTTTGCGCTTTCTTAAAGGGGTTGTTCTTCCACACCGGAAATGTTCCAATTCACCAATGCTACATAAGTTAAAATTTTGTAAAAATTAACTCTTATACATTTGTACCTAGTACCTATCAGCTGCAGTAGCCCGAACATACTTCACAAACTTCTTTACTTTTTTGTCTTAAAAAGTCTTACAATTGCCGCTTGACACCAAAACGTTCTTTCAGCGTCAAGAAAAATCATATGGGTATGTGTGTCGATTGGTATTTTACACAATCTAAGCTAGCTACGCACTCATTCTTCTTCTAGTTTATTTATATCGGCTTGGAAACGCCAAAAACCAAAAATCTCTCCAAAACTAAAGCCAAAATCATTTATTATGCCGCCATATCACTTAACCTGGGTTCATGAAATTAAAGGCATATACACGACGCCCAACATAACTATCCTCTTCACAGGAAAGCAGCAGATATTTCTCCATCCACTGTACCGCGGTTAGCATACCCCAATTAGAGGTACATTAAATGTTGATCCATTCCATCATTTATTCATGTACACAAACATTTATTAAAATCCAAAAACAGGGTTAAACAGGACCGCAAATTACAACATTTCGTAACTTGAACTCCGTTGCTCCGTAAACAGAGTATACTCGGTAGCTCTGTACCATCACCAACACCACTACCAGCACCATTCACACAAAAACGAGGGATATCTACTTGAAACTACGAACGAAAGAAGTATCCACGATGGTGCTCTGTCATCATTCTGAAAACATATTTTAATAAATTAAAATCTGTCTCTCGGATTTCGAGAGATCTCAAAAGTTTATACCGAAAACGCAATGCAAATACCATTAGGACACTCTAGCCCTTGGTCTTTCTCTCTTTCCCATCCTCTCTCTCTCTGTCTCTCAACCTCTAAACTCCTTGAGCCAAGTCAAGGGGGGATGATTGAAAATCATTTTCATCTGGCCCAGAGCTCGTCAGAGTGTAAATTCAAAATCCCTTTTACTGGTGGTACGAAATGTGTATTGAGTGTAAATCAGCTCGGCAATCCATCATTGCCCAGGCCCTGTAAAGGTTAATAAGCGAACAAAAATCCGATATGAGAGATGCCATCCCCATCCACCTGTATTTGAAAACTTCACCTTTAAGCTGGTACGGGATGTGAGATGTGGGATGGATGGATGCTTCATATATGGAAGCGAAGGAGTTGCTTCTGTGCTGGACGAGAAGAAAAGTTGGACATTTTGAAATTTCGTTATTAAATTTTCATCTGACAGGATTGAAAAGTTCAGCTGCTCCAACTTCGACTATGGGTAATGTGGGTGGTCGTACTTTTGTTTGGCTCTGTTGTGGCACGTTCAGTTCAGGGAAATAGTGAACTCGTTTAGTTTAGTTATAGAGAAGTTATTAAGAAGCTCTGTACGCCTGTGGATGTCATGTTTTGTTGGTAAGCTTGGTAGCCACGACATTTGACAGCGATGCAGGATGACAGGACAGGCATATGACATGACAGTGTTTGGTTTACTTTGCAATAAAGGGAAAAAAAGCGATTCGGAAGAGCATGAAAGGAGCTCTTGTGGCATCGCTAATAGGAAAAGTTTTTTCATAATGCACACTTATCAGTCGTGTCCTCTTATGGCACTTTTGGTTGCAATTCGAAATTATTTGGTAGCTTTTTTGTCCATGACGCGTTGACTCTGAGCTGAATGTTTGTTGCAACTGATTGTTAAACTTAACCGAGAGATTAATGCTGCCATCAAACTCGAGGGTATTTTTGGGTTATTTTAGCGAAAATAATGTTGTCTATTGGACGTACCTGCTCTGTTTGGTGATTCAACGTATTTGTACATTGATTCAACGCATCTATTCAGTGATTCAACGTATCTGTTCACTATTCGGTATCTGTTTATAAATTCGATGTACTTTCTCATTGACAGATTGTATTTGGTTGGCCAATCACCGTTTAATGCAATTTTACTGCAATGAAGCACAGTTTTAATGACCAATTCGTCTAGCCAACGAATGTTTCGTTCCATTCACGTTCCCCTTTCCTAAAGTAACACAGTCAAAGTTGTTTAGTTGTTCTTACCTCTGCGCCTTTGCAAGTTAAACTAATTTATAATCCACTTAAGACATAGCTAAAGCCACCATATTACTCCTGCGATTCGAATGACGAAGGGGAGCCTTCAAAACCAAATGCTGAAGGCGACTAATCAACAAGTTCTACAGGCAAGCAAAGAAAATGTCCTACAGCATCAGCACTAAACAAACGTGCTGATGACTTATTTGTCAAGTGTCCAGCATCGGAAGTAGCATCTGGCAAATTGTGAACAATTTCTTAACAACACGTTTAGTCATCTTTGAAAATAAATGACTGTCACGTAAGCCAATCTGTTGAGGAGCAACACGCAATTGTCAGCTGTCCGAAACTATTTGATGAGTCCTCTAATAACATCATTACACATCGGGGTCCTAACAATACGTGACTCACTTTCAAACAAACAAAAGCCTCATCTGTGAAGAGCCCAAAACCAAAAAGCCAAAAACGACAACGAACATCTAATTCGATTACAGTGAAATCTCCCTTGGGCGGACAGCCATGGTGCAGAAGTTTTTGTCCGCCTAAGAGAGTTGTCCGTTTAAGGGAAATCAAACTAAAACACAAAATTTTAAATATAATTGCTGATGCTTTGAAATCTGTGATTCCTAAGCGCGTTGCAACTTCTGTTGCCTGATGTCGAATTGCTCTTCCAGATATCTTAAACCTTTTGTTTCGAAATGCATTGAACCACTCGAAAACAGTTTGACGAAATAAATCGTCTTTTAAGATGAGTTGCATTGTAGTTTGACTGCCATTCACTTAAATAGCTCATTCTTTTTTTTCAGTAGATCAGCAACCAACTTGGGTTTTTCTTTTTTTAAATTCTGTTGCTTTTTCTCGTATGATTTTTTTTTATATTTTTGACTAAAGCTAATTACGTCTACCTCAGTCAAAGTTCTCTTTTTTGGTGGCATCCAAAAAATATATTTCTATAAAATCGACGTAGGTAAAAATTATTAAAAATAATTTTGAGCTGCCTGAGCGCAAATAAACTAAAATCAAAAAATTAACCCTTTTTTACATCCAAACAAGATCAATTCCACAACATGAATGAGAGAACGAGAGAATAAATATATTAAAATATCCAACACATACATGCCTTCAAATCAAATACTCATTCAACAGTTTCTGAACTCGCAAATGGCACGTATGTACATATTTTTCAAAGAATTTTATGCTCGCTGAAAACTGCAATTTAAAAAAAAATACCGCTGCCAAAATTATCAGCGTGATGCCTTGTTCAATCCTGCTCTGGTGTACGTCTAAGAGAAAACATTTTTTCTTTCATACGTGAAATTTTTGTCCGCGTCCGTCCAAGGGAGTGTCCGTCTAAAGGAAACTGAAAACAATGAAACTTATATGGAGCAATTTCCGTCCAAAAAGATTTGTCCGTCTAAGGGAAGTGTCCGCCTAAAGGAGGTGTCCGTAAAGGGAGATTTCACTGTATCTTCTTGTTGTGTCCTAGTTGTTTCTTATTTGATGTAAGTATAGTAAGCTAAAGTACAAAAGCAGTGATTAGTTGTGTCTATGAGTTTTCCACTACCCCAAAATGAAACCACAAGGGCTCGCATCGGCATCACCCCTCCATCGAATTCCATCGGTTGTTTGTTGGCTTTGACTGATTAAAATTTCATGAAAATCATTTTCGTTATGCGAAACGATTTTCATTCGAAAAGTCCTTGGTGTTTTGGCGTCATATTCATTAAATCATTTTGCAATGCACCCCAACCCTAAGCACACATGTGAACCCTGGGAGCTCATATCAACCCCTTTATGGATTATTCAGGAGATGATCCTACTTAAGACAATATTCGGGAATATTCTTGTTTTTTTTTTTTGGTTTTGCTTTTGCTCAACTATGACCGAAGATTGGGGAGGAGAAAAATGTTATATTTGATGTGCTGTGTAATGTTACATCATAACGGGGGAATGGGGCCATGCACCAAATACGAATGGTCAAAATATATGTGTGTGGCTGTATGATTGGTAACCTGTCCCCAGGGTGTCGTGGTCGTTCTTAAGGTATGAATACCCAGCATCACAAAACCACCACTCGTATGAGAAAGTCCTATACGAGGATGGACGGTTTGGTTTTGCATCACTTGAGATGCCAACCTCTTCTTTCAAGAAGTAGAAGAAGAAGGTACTAATGCAGCACTGGACAGGTCATAACTCATTGAGCAAACGAAATGAAAAATAAATTTCCATACTCATTCGGGGTTTGCAATTTGGGCAGCTTACGAGAAGAAATAATTCTTTGTTTCGGTCGTTGCACATTTGGGAGTAGGGTATATGAAATGTGGAGTTCAGGGGTTTTGTATGAAAGCCAGCAGAAACCTCAGACTTTTGGTTTTGCTATTTGAAATAATAAATGAAGGCAAAAAGTGGATGACTTCTGGCCGCAAAGTAGTTGTGTCAAAACAATGGACAGTTTAGTGGTAAGATATTCCACATAAACTTATTCTATATGTGAAATGGCATCAGAGGAATATCTCGAAGGATTGAAGTAAGATAGGTCGTTGTTATTAAAGGAATAGTTGTACGGCATTTGCTATGTCTGATGCTGATTTCGAAAGGTCAGTGAAACAGTAACCATTTTTTGATGCTGTTTACTCCAGAAGTGGGAGTGGAATGAGATATCTTTAGCACAAGAGTGTCAATCTGAATAAGCAGCCGAAACAAAAACCAGTTACGCAAAATTTCAACTATACCACACCAGCTTAATGGAGCCAGTTTGGTTCCAAAATAGTTTCTCAAAGAAAGGAATGGCCGCTACTGGCTACTCCAGAAATACGACACACGAATTGATCAAATCTGCTATCGTCTTTAAAACAGTTGTTCAAAGAAGAAGAAATATTCAAGAAATTCGTTCGCCAAAGCTCATTGACGATGACCAAGGACAACTTCCTGTGGATAAAATATATAATTAAAAAAAAATATGGTGGCGAAACAGAGCGAGGAGCCCCAGAGCCTAGCGCATTTCTCACAGCCGTGACTTGTGAGGGAATGGAGGGAAACTAAAATTGTGTGCCAGTTCCGAACGGCTAATCGAGAAAGCACCTTTCATGGCAATGAGTTTATCAACGGAGCACTTGGCAATTACTCGCGAAAGGCGATACCCGTAGAAAAACAATTTTGTTTCTGTTTAGATTAGAGATACGCCACGTGTACCTTCCTGTGGATAACAACCAAAAATTGAACAAATATGGCAGCAGCACTGTGTTGGATACCTCCAAGAACTTTTGCGGACATCACAATCGTTGATCTTAGTGAGTCAGTAACGGAAAAGGTACTATGCCGAACAAGATACCACACAAGCCCTGGGAAAGGATATAAATCATCACTTATCTCTTCTCCAAGTTTGTTGGAGGTGAATTTTAATGAAGGGAAGGTTTCCTTCTACAAATGTACGAAACAAAGGGAGATGCACGAAAGTGCTAAACAGCCTTCTTTAAGGATAACTAAAGAATACTGATGAAGGTTAGATGTCCGACTGAGACGAAGGAGCATTAAACGTCATATTAGTTGTAAACCAAGAAAGCGTCTTGATTCCTCTGCTTTTTTTACAATCCTTGATTACCTCCTGTAAAGTAAAGTGCAGAACACCAAGGTACATCAACTATTTGTGCTTCAAAAAGTCTCCATGAACAAGGACCCTACATTTTACAAAAAGCCTTAATTTAAAAGTTTTAGAAAAAAGTCGGTACCGTACTTCTACCAAGTGCGGCATTACAGTTCGGGGTTAAACTAGGCCTCCACAAACATCTTTCCGCAAACAATTTTCTCTTCCGCTAGATTTCTGTTGTGATAGATTATGGGAAGCAATCTACTGGTCATCAATGTTCAACGCTTTCGGTAAATTTTTCAGCACGGAAAGTTTGGACATCCAGAACACCAGAAGAATGTCTTGTCGCAGATGAAGTTAGATTGATCTGGGATTCGCCATATACCTTTATGACCTTTGACACTATGGAAGCGTGTGTTAACACCAACAACAAAATCTCTCTATAAAAATTGATAAACCTGATTTCGTTCGCGAAGGTTTTGTTATGCAAAATATGCTTACCGATAGCACTTCCAAAGATGCCATCTTATCTTAGTTTTTCGTAAAGAAAGTCAAGAACGATTTTCAGGTCATGTCATGGGCGTTGCTCATATGTTTCTTCCAGAAGATCGTAGAATAATTTTATATTCCTTGGATCTAAGGTCTTTCTCTTCTATGGGGAGCTTGAGCGCCCCTGAGACTGAGTCTACCCTTAAAGGCAAAACCAAACCCAAACAAGCTATGTTTCTGTGGTCTGTAGGTCTGTAGCAGTACCGTTAACCGTTGAGCCAGCAAATGGATGGTTAGATCAGTGGAAAAAACGTGAAAATAATCATTTTAAGAAGATTTGTTGTGAAAATAATTCTGCTGACACAGTTGCTGCTAACCATTGGCTAGAAAATTTTTTGCCAAACATTCGTCAAAGTTACAACCCAGATGACGTGCATAATGCTGATGAATCCGGGATAATGTTTAAGGCTCTACCGACCCGACGGCTTCATTGGTAAATAGATGTGAAAACCTTCAGGAAAGAAGCTACCAAAGGACCGTATACTGTCCTTTTCATTTTCAATTCGATTGGAACAGACAAAATTATTTTTTGTATTGGTGTGTAGACTAAGATTAAACACATTTTGTTTTTCTTTTGCTAATAACTTTTCTTCTAAATATGTACAAACATAGGTAAATCTCATAATCCAAGATGCTTTAAAAACAGCACAATCCCCGTTAAATATTATGCCAACACCAAAGCTTGGATGAAAAGTAAAATTTGGACGATGATCATTCAAGATTTGGACAAAACATTTAAAGAAAAGGAAAAAAAGGTTTTGCTGATTGTGGACAATGCATCTTGCCACAAACTTGATCGTGATGCAATTAATTTGGAAAATATAAAAATTGAATTTTTACCCCCGGATGCCACCTCTGTCATGCAACCTTTGGATCAGGGAATTATACACTGCTTTAAGGCCCATTACAGAAGATGTATTACAAAGAAGCAACTTCTTCATTTGGATAATGGAGAGTCCTTATGGATTTAAAAAAAAAATTAGTTTACTGCGTTAAAAATGATAAAAAGGGCCTGGTTGATGGTTAGCCCATTGACCATAAAGAACTGTTTCCGGAAAGCTGGTTTGACTTTTAATACAGACGAAAACTTAGAAGAAGTTGAACCAGACGACGAAGAAGAAGAAACTAGTTTTCCAACAGCAATAAGAGAAGAAATCGATTAGTAAATATAGATCAAGATCTTCCTTGTTTTGGTGATATGACGGACGAAGACATTATTAATGAAGCATAGCACTACTATTCGAAGAGCTTGATGCTAACAGATCTATATCTGACAATGATTTGCTAACAGATCTGATATGTGGAAGTTATGGGAATTCAGAAACCAACAATCAAAGAAGCTTTTAAATCTCAATGTTCTTAAGCAGTTTTTTTATGGGGATAATGAACTAGATTTAATCTTAGATGAAATTGAATATAAAATGATGAATTGCCATTTTCAGATTTTGTCACAAACGAAAATTAATGACTTTTTGAAAAAAAGTAAGATTATTTTTTATATTTGAAACCTGAAGCCAAACTTGGGAGTGGAATCTTTTTGTTTTGCCCAATGTGCCTACGAATTAACCTACAAAAACTCAAATGCGATTTAGTTTGATTTATGTAAACTTTTAAATCCGCTTAAGTGAAATATTTTTTACTTATCGGGACTCCGCTTAAGTGAAATTTTTTTCACTTAACCGGGGTTCGGTTAAGTGAAAAACCCGCTTAAGTGAAAGAAAAACTGTGACAATTCGCCTTTTCTCTTAAGCGGGTTTCACTGTACTCTGCGTTTTGAGTTTGGATGTTATGAAACTGATTTGACAGAGTTCTGCAATGCACTTGTCTCTCTCACGCCTATCGTAGACCCCGCGTTGTGAATACTGTACCATAGTGATGTAGGCTACTGCTTTAGGTTGCTGCTGTAGGCACTCGCCAAGAGCCTCAATTACAGCCAACAATTGATTCTACACAAACGTCTTAAAAGCATAAAATTCAAATCTGTTTGCCCTTTAACAATTCTTCCTCAAAAACTGTTATTAATTCACAAAACTTTTTGGAAATCACCCCAATTTATATCCATCCCCTGATCAGCACAAGAAACTTCATACAATTACAATTGTTTCTTCAATGAGTTGCTTCCTTCCTCCTTACCAAGCGGCAATCGGCAGCAACAGCAAGTTTGCTTAATTAATTTACCTGCCACTTACCACACCGCCAAGCAACAATCACACAGAAGCATACAATCAGAGATGTTGGCCCCCCCTGGCACAGCAGATGTGTTTTCTAAGACAAGAAATTTACTAGAAAACTCTTCCTAAGAAAGCCCTCGAGTCAAAAGAGTTGGTATTGTAGTTGAGTGTACAAGAAAGTGTATTGTGCGTTTGAAACGTTAACGTTAACGTTACCCTTTCAAACAGAATATCCTATATTTTGAGTTTTGAACAGAGACACAAAGGGAAAGAGACAGAAAGCGAGAAATTCCTTAATTGCTTACGTTTTGCCGTTTGTTAACATTTTAAGTTATCGTCCCACAGAGACAAACTTTTTGGCTAATTGCCATTTAGCTTTGAGAGAGTACAGTGTGGGCAAAACCCTTTACTCGACCTTCAATCAGTCGTTGGTTCATCTTCATAAATATTACGAAGTGTCAAATCTGACTTCTTTTCTTTACGTGATCTGAGTCAGCAGTCAGGGTGTATCAAAATGAGAGAGCAAAAAAATATAAACAATAATTCGCGGAAAAGAAATCTTCATCTCCTTTTGGAGGCACGCAGCATGGGGGTAGAAAGATCCTTGGCACAACTCTTGCATATGAAATGAGTGCACATTCTTTTTGGGATTGGGATGGCAGTTGACTCTGAGGATTTAAGAGGTCCTTAGTGCAAATTGATATTGGGTCGGTTGGGTTTGTTATTTATGTTCGCCTGGGGGACAGAGAATACTACACAGGACACGAAGAGAAACATGTCACAACAAGGAAACGGCCTGATTATTTATGTTACCCAATTTCCATATCCCAGCACAGCTCACAGTGATGTGAGGGAGGGCACTTTAGAGAGTGGTAATTGAAGAAGGGCGACAAATCATCCAGAGAAGAGGGTGAGTTCAACCCTTTTTTTGGTTTTTTCTATTCCGCAAACACTTTGTATGTCGTTGTCCCTGTGCCTGTCCTGTGTCCAGAGTTATTTTTTATTGGTTGACCCCAAGGTGCCATGAATTATCGGAGAATATCGACAAAGGATCATATGTATGCACTTACCGTAATTGCCAATTGTCGTCCTAGTCCCAGACCGGTGTGCTGAATGCTGATGGTCTACTCCACCCCCAGAGCTGCCATGAAATTGGATTCAAACAGGTTCGCCGCTGTATAGTTGGCCCGATATCGGTTGTGTGGACTATTATGATGACGACGATGTCGATGCGGGAACTATGGCGACTCCTGGACTCATTAACCGCACTACGAAGCGAACCAAAGACATCTATGCCGCGTGGTTTCGATGTTGTTCACTACGTCAAGTAGGCAGGTAGGCAGGTAGGCATAGGTAATGGCTTGTCCCCATGATGGAAGCGTGAGGAGAGGCAACTGCAACATCCGCATATATATTTACAAGTAAAACACACCTAACCTAACCATACCGTGGCCGTAGGTACTCTTTAAGAAAATTACCGTCGCGTCCCGTCTGGCGGCAATATATATGATGACGAGTACGACCAACGTGGTTATAGAGAAGAGCCAAGCCATGAGGTTAAGTAATCGCTTCTAGGATGTAATGCACTTCGCGCGCATCCGTTGGAACAGCAGCGCAGTAGTAATGGAACCAGCACCCATCGGCAGCAACTCAGAACCGCGCCATTGAAATTGCATTGCAACTTGCAAATTCAATGTTGTGCGCACGGATGTAGTCTCTCATAAAAGCTGTGAATATGTGTAGCCTGGGAGGTGGCATGGATAGATGGATATACAGTATACTATATGAGATTTTGCTCTGGCTCTGCTCTATGGCAACTGTGGATCAAGGATTGCGTGAATTTGGAATTGCTAGGTGATTCGTGATCTTTGGTCACGTTTCTGGGTGTGATCGAAGCTATTTTATTGGTGGAATTTATGGGCGAGTTGCGATTTTTCACTATAAACTGGAAAAGAAGATTAACAAGACCAGGGGTGAAGGTAAGTGTGGATGTGGTTCAGGAGAGAGGAGGGTGGTAAAAGGTTTCAGTGCGAGAGGTGGATGGTTCGATTTGTTTGGAAGGTAAAACCATTCGACACAAGTGCGAGTAACTGTCTGATAAGAAGAAGGACATGGTGCAAGGGATCAATGGTGGATAAGAGCTTCTGCTGCCAATGGAATTCATTTATCAAACAATGTCAACCAACATTGGCGACAGAGGCCCACAGGAATGAGAAGATTATGGAGGCTTGGACTAGTTTTGAGTCCGAAAGTAGTAATCAAACTTTTAGGGGCATGCCAGTGCCTAACGCACTTTCTATCAACCATACTTTATAGCGATATCGTGTTGTCTAATTAAGAGAAGTCGATGAGACTTTTCAATGCCAGCTCTACAAATCAGATTACCTCCGTTCTTTCACAAATCTGCTAATAGCTTAAATCAGCAAGAAATTTCCCGTAAAATACGCTGAAGTTCTTATCAGTGAGATAAGCCTGGAATCTTTGAAGTGAGGTGGAACGGCATGAGGACGGGATTTGAGCTGAGGTGATAACCGCTCGGAGGTTGCTCTGCATGCTCACGAAAGACTGGTGGTTTCAGAAGGTCCGTAAAATGAGACTTAATATTCGAAATGTGAACTTGTGCTCTGAGCACAATGATAGCACTGGGCACAAAATTCTTAAAGAGAAAGCCCCGGACGCTAAATTCACAGCGGGACAGCACTGGACACAAAATTGGCACATAAGGCAATCAGAAGTCGTTTGACCTTGTCAAACTTTCATTCCGGGCGGTTTTGCTGCAGTTGATTAAAGGGATTGTTGTCGATGATAACGTTGTCGTTCAGGGCTTCCATCACAATGAGGTACCTCCTTTTCATTAGCTATTTTGGGTGGTCTGTGACGTTGTGTAGAGCAATAGCTACTAGTCCTGAGGTATATTATATTGGTTTTTTCTGTACAGCTGGTTGTTCCTCTTGTTGTCTTTTTGTCACCGTCAGTCAAAGTAGAGGCTAGTGCAAATCCTGAGTATTTTTCTTTCAAAGAGTTGGAGCTCTCTTATGGCTATCTTCGATATGAAGAGCTAGACTGGGAAATATTATCTGATAACAGGTCGCAAGCTGCTTTTAGACCAATAGCTTTGTCGGCTCTGGCTAAGTCCAGTTCTTCTTTTCAGCAGAGGGTTCTTTCTGTTAAAGGCACAACTGGTTTTTTTTAAAGAACATTCTCGTATAGTGCCGTTTGAATTTCATCAGCTTATAAAAATGGATTGCTACCCATGTAGTTCACGTTAGGGGTGGCATGAATGGTGAATCCATCAGGAAGCTTCAGGACCAGTTTTTTGCTTTTGTTCGACCACATCTGACACTGAAGCAAACTAGTTCCGATTTGGAGGTGTTACCACTTCTGATAGAAGTGGTAGAGTACTCACTTCTGTTTGCATTCACATGTCCTCTAATAGCACTTTTGGGGAGAACTTAATGCGAATTTTAAAATTTTTAGAATATTTGTATCGGGTAATTCCATTTATCCATACTTTTGCTTTGTAGCTTTCTGCTGACTGATTTGTTATTTCATGGTGCAGGGCTTCACTGTGCAGCATTCCGCTTCTTTTAGTGGCAGGGTATCGTTGATGTGAAAAATTACAGTGGATCACTTCATTTTTACAAGCAGATTTTGTCGTTGGAGTACACCTCTAGAACATAATATGCAACTCCAGAGGTTTAAAGATTTATCGGTTTTACTAAAAAAAAAGTTGTACAGAAGCAAAGGCCTCTCTTCGTTTAAAAGTCTATCTTTGGACTGTGGACCGTTTTGGAAAAGTTAAATCCAAATAGACCAGGTTTGTCTTCGAAACTAAGGCTCTGGTACTTCAAAGTAGTTCGTTTCTCATTTGCAATTGGAAAATGTCTCATTAGAAAATTTGCTCTCGGACCAGAGCTTAACTAAGGAGTTCAATTCCAAGTGAGATTTTTCTCTTGGATGGAGCTGTCTACTATAACGCAACATGTCTCATTGGAAGAAGTTGTCTTGAGTGTAATCTGTCTTACGATAACAGGTTGTCTTTGGATTGTTGCCTTAAATTTAGCATGAAAGTAATTGTCTCTGGGACTTATTTAGTTAAAATGAATTGTTGCTGCGGAGAGGTACTTGCAAGTTCATGACTGATGCGAAGAAGGCAATCTTATAATCCTAACACTCTCTTTATGCTGATTGCGCTTACCTACATTTTTAAAATGATTTCTTCTGAACGTAACTCTTCCCTGTTTTGAAATGACCTGAATTAAGTCTTTATTGGTGAAGATATAGTTTTCTAGAGCTTAGCAGCTAAAAACTCTTCCCAAAAGTACAGTAAAAATCCTCGCCTCAGATTTTATCGCCTTCTCATAGACGGTTATACGACTGTGCTTCAAATTTTCGCTATAAACTGGATGCAGATACATCAAAAGCCTACGGTGCCTTGCAATTCATTAACAAATGTTCGAAAGAGTCTCGGAACATCTTTGTTAGAAAATCATTTCATATTTCACTATCTGACTCGACTGACGTAACTCCTCGGGTTCTACGGTGATCGAATTGAGTAAATTAAGTAAAATAGTTTCTGAGTTCCCGTTTCCGTTCAAATATGAGAATGAAATATGTATAGTCATTTTCACTCTAACGGTGAAATAATTTTTGAAATCGGTCCAGTATTTTCTATGTTCCTGGCAGTGGCGTAGCGAGGGGGGGCGGGGGGCGGTCCGCCCCGGGCGGCAGTGTTTAGGGGGCGCCAAAATTTAACAATAAGTAATAAAAATATTTTGTAAATACTTGAACTATTTTATATTTTTATCGCAACTACAAATTCGGACCGATTGAAAAGAGCACGGCACGGAGTTTTCAATTACTTATTTTGTGACGAATTCAACACACAATTGTTGCCTCAACATTATTAGCGTTTGGCTACATAACTACATTACCTGCATGTATCTCGCTATTTGTTTCCTGCTTAAGTCGAATTATTATATCATTTCACAGATGCGAAATTAATTAGATGCCCAACTTTACACACACATTGAAACCTGCCTTCAAGCAGATTTACGAATATATCTACCGAAATTTACCCCTTCTACTATAAGTACAGCTTCCACTATTTACTTTACACAAAATCTCACTACCACTTTGAATACAGCTTCCACCACTGATTCTTATGAAATTCCACCTTAAGGCCACGTCTGGCTGACTTTTTGAATTTTGAAAGTGTTTCAAAACTTTTTGTGAAAAATTTTGTTTTCATTTTCGAAATTCCACTTTTCAATATTCTTTTCTTTAAAATATCAGATCAACAAATGTTCATTTGATGATAAAAGATTCCATAAGAATAGGGAGTGTATTCTAGCACTGCAGTTATCATTTAGTCTTCATTGCATTTTATTTCAAACAAACAACCTGTTGGCAACAGTGAATTAAACTAATAGTTTTCTCTTAGAATTGTGTTAAATAGGTATGCTAAAGCTAAAATAAGAGTAATTATTATTATAATTATTATTAGCATTCCTAGAGAGCTGTTACAAAACACGAAAAAGTAGCATTAATCAAAAATCAAAACAGTAACAGTTAAGTTCTGTGCATAAAACGCATTGACATATACAACACATATGCACTGACTGCCAGTACCCAAATTCATGCCTTTTCAAAAATTTAACAAACATTTCGAAAAATGTGTGAAGAACTTGGATATTCCATAAAACCACGGAGGCACATAACAAGAAAGCATATTTTCGATGACGGAACTAGAGATGCCAACTTGTCTGGTGAAAATGAGTTGAGACGAAAGCTGTTTTCTTCGTTAGATAGAGTGATTGTAGAAATTCGTGAGCGTTTTCAACAGCTAAAGAATTTAACGGATAAGTTTGCATATCTAACGCCGGCTATATTATTAGATCCAGACAAAACTGAATCCAATTTAGACTACGCATCTCACGAAATTGACGAGCAGGATTTCAAGCTGGAAAGACTTTGACTGCGGACTTTCGTTGCTGCTACAGGTAACGAAAATAAATTGATTAATGCAGACTCACTTTAGTTATTTAAATTTATTGTTAAATCCAAGCTGGAAGATACTCTGCCCAATATTTTAATAATGTTCCGAATATTTTTCACAGTTGCCATAAGCAATGCCAGCTGTGAGAGAAGTTTTTCAAAATTGAAATTGATTAAAAATTATTTAAGATCGACAATGAGTTGTCTAAGACTAACTAACTTGGCTATTTTGTCTATTGAGCAAGAGATGTGTGATGCGATAGACATTGACCGGGCAATAAAAGACTTTGCTCTTAAAAAAAGTAGACGTGTAAATTTTTAATTTAATAAATTTTAATTCAATTCTAACAAATACTCATATTACTTTTCAGTAAAAATAAGAATATACCATTTTAGTATACTTCCTGTTCTAATCAAAAAATGATTTTATTTAATCTTGTCGATCCGATTTACCTAAGTTTTAAGTTATATCAATTAGTGGTTAAAGTAAAAAACTTTGAATTAATAAACGTGATTGAAAAACTTAGATAAACTTTTTTATTTAAAATCTAATCTGTATACAGCGCTCCTGCGAAAAGTATTTCTTAGGTTTTGCTATCTTTTATGTGCAATTAACCGGGAAAGTTAGTTATTGAAACCCGGTTACGTGCCTGATAAAAGGACCCGCTTTAATACCTTAAAAGCGTTCGTAACCGAGGAAGTATGTAGTATTGTTTGTGTTTTTGTTGGACATTGATGACATTTGAATTGCTGTGAAGTCAGTTGTGCTCCTGTGCTGATTTTGAAACAAAACAAGGAAAATTTTATTTTTATTCTGTGTAAGTAAGATAGTTATCTGAAAAAAATGCGTACTTATTAGATAAACGTGTTGATAAATAGAGGGCGTTAAGCGGGTTGGGTAAATATCCAATAGGTATTTAACAGGGTTAATTTGTGAGCAATATCAAACAAAATAACAAGCGTAGAAGAAGATTGCTTACATAAACGGGTTGTGCATCAAAGCGGGGAGGTAAATAAACGGGAACTACTGTAATGCAAAATAATGATGACTGCTCTCACCGAAAAGTTCTCTATAATTAATGTATGTAATGTATAGTATACATTAAATTAAAATAACTAAATAAAAGGGCGGCAAAATTGTCTTCCGCCCCGGGCGGCAGACACTCACGCTACGCCACTGGTTCCTGGTTATGTTCCCGAGAGAATATAGGGATGAAATGTAGCCGTTGTCACTTCTCAGTCTCTAGAAGTCTAGACCATGAGTTTTTTTTTTTTTTTTTGTTTTTTTTTTTTCTCTAGACCATCTCAATTCCAAATTTATTTCAAATCAGCTCAGTGGCTTAGGAGCCTGTTCAATGCAAACACTAAGTTCAAGTTCGAGAGGAAGTATGGGGATAAAATATAGCCTATGCTATTTCATAGATTCTATAGGCTATCTTTGTGCCAAAATTCATTCGAATCGGATCAGTAGTAGTTAGTAACAAAGAAGTCTTTCATCTTTAGAAAAGTGTATAGGTAGATGGATTTTCGTTCTTTTCCAGTCCATGCTTCTCGAGTATGAACTTCTAGTCAAGCGGTTCTACTTCGATAATCGAAACCGGTCAATGTCGCTTTTCGTTGTTTACTCTTCAGGGTTTCCTGAACGTACTGACAAGTTCTTTATTCTATCGCCCTGTATTGAACGAAGTTGTTTTTGAAATTCATACTTTTGAAATCAAAGCGGTTGCCGTGAATGTCCGACTTGTAACAATATAAAAAGTTCTGTACCTTTTGCACATCAAAACATCTCCTTAGGATTATGAACGAATCAAAGACTTTTTTGCCTATTTATTAATTCAACTTAAACATAACTTGAAAATGTTAAAAATCTACATAATGTTATACTATCGATTTATTTGATTAGATTATACTCTTTTTTCTGGCTGACGGCAAAAGCCATGCCATAATTGTGAAATTGTAAAAAACAACAAAAAACCTTTAATTTTGTAAAATAAAATCACACACTTCTACTACTACTACTAAAAAGTTCTCCAGCTTAGCATGTTAGCTACAGTTACATCTGACAGTTATCCTTTGCTTGTATTAATTATTTGCATAAGTTGTCCTTATGGTTACATTTTAATAAAAAAAGAGAACAGCAAATCACTTCGGAACTAACTTACTTTACAAAAAGTATTTATTTCATTGAAAAAGATCCTGATTGATGAATAAATTGTCTTATTTGGAACATTACCTCATTCAAAAAGACACTTTTTTAAATTTAACCTGTTTTATTCAAAAAAGTTTGTGTTTGCTTCATTGAGGTTGAAGAGGTTGTCATTGGTAAGACAACTTACATTATGTCGCTTTCCATTGGACGAAAAGAACCCTACAGGAGCGTCCAGGAGCATTCTCAAACCGGTCCATTACAAAAAGATCGCTTCTCATGATTCTCGACTTGAAGCGAGAATCGACTCAAGAGGCGCTAACACATGAAACCCAAATGTCAAAAAAAAAATTATTCAAAGAATGTTTTTTAAGAGAGTGTTTTACCCACACAAAGGCAGTTACGTTAAAATGAATAGAAAAAATATTGGGTGATCTATTGGTTTTTAAAATGAGTGCTTCCCCGAGTGAAACAAATGGAAATCGATATTAGTATCGTTAGAACGCTAGCCGTCAAGTTAATTGGTTCGTTAAGGATTGAAGCTGATATCATGTTTGATATGAAACACATTCATTCCAACACTACTCTAATGGAAATCCTTCAAAATGAATGCTTTTATAAAACAAAATTAAGCACCAATTTGCATAATTCCATTACAAAAACAATCTTATGTCAAAAGTTGTTAACCTATAGAGCATTTCAATCGATAACCTTTCACAAATCCACGATAATCCTCAATTAATCAGTTACAAAGCCTATTTAAGCACTGTGTCCCCTTCTATTCAGAGATGTGAAAAAAATCCCCTCAACAAACATATCATTAAACTAATTGAGACATTAATTGTCGTGACACTTTTCGGTTAGCAAAATTATGCAAATTTCTTCAATACCTGTCTCTACTTTGAATTTCGATAGATAACTCCTCTCGGAACGCTGCCGACTCGGCCGTGCCGGCCCACCAATTGAATATATTAATCCAAAGGCATGCACTTGTGTTTAGTTTATCGTTGTGCGGTAAAGTGGCTATACTTTCGTAGACCCATAATCAACCATCATAGCAACAGTAGCAAAGCAAAACTTAAAATCCCAACCCGGACCACTACGTGTATGTAGTTTGTATATATGATCACCTGCTGCGATTTTTATTGTTTGTAATTATCTAAAGGTAATCATTCAAAATATTTTCGTTTAAACATTTCGATAGCGAATAATTTTCAAATTTTCGTGTTTATTTATTCAAAAAATGGAGAAAGAAAGATAAAATAAAAACGGCAAGTGGATATTAGGAAATAACAAAAAAAAAAGAAGAATCTAAATGGACTCACAACAGCCAGAGCCAGAGTCATTTTCTAATAAAACACACACAGAGTGCCACAAGGTTGCAATATTAGTCCTTAACTATTTGTTTAGTGCGTAAACAATGTTAATCGATGTAATTTTCGGTTTGTAAAATGTATTCATTGCTTTTCTTTTCTCTCTTTGATTGCCTATGTATGTATATCTTGAAAAATATGACCGGGAAATCCAGATGCCCACTCTATACTAAATGTATTGATGGAAACGAGGCCACTCACGCATCCATCAGCATGATGAAGATTAACTTATTCCTCATAGGTGTTGGTTTTGCAATTGACTAGCAGGTTTTGAGGAATTCTCCCGCAGAGGTATGATGATGAATTTTTATATTCTTTGAATAGTTTTTCATCGTTGAGTGTACGAGTATTAGCACAGTTTTGTGTCTATTTTTGAGGTTTAATGGCGATACTTTGAGAAATGCAAACAAATTCTCGAGTATAGAACAACTGCCGGGTGTGTAGGAGTTGTGAGGTGGTGGTTTCTGCAACTTGTCTGTCAGTTGCAGTGATCATAGTCATTCCATTTAGGCTTTGTTAATTGACTGTGGATTTTATTAGCATTCCTGACTGTTTTTCAAAAAGCCTATACAACGCCAACGTGTTTGTTTCATTGTTTTGTTGATGGAAGATAAAATTATTGTTATTTATTATGAGAATCTTTTTTCACGAAAGGTCATAATCGACGAATTGTTATACTTCTATAATGTATATATTTTTTGGGCTCCGAATTCCTTGTCGAATTCCTTCTTTATTAAACATGTAATTTACTTTTGCTTTCTGGTGTTTGTGTGATCTGAGAGGCTGAGATTTCTCTGATTTCCGTTTGACTACTTTTGAATTGTAACTTTTTTAACGCCTGATGGGGGTGAAATTCCAACACTATAGACAACGAAGAAGAAATGAATCAGGCAAAGTCAAATAGGAAGAACAAATAAATAAATGATCAGGGTAGCGAAAGAAAATTCCGGGAGCTTCAGTACTGCATACGGGGAACTTCAACTGCTTGCAGTGTTATTGCTCTCAAAGGACTTTCCAGTTCTTCGCGGAAGTGATATCTACCCATGAAAAAACAACGTCATGTTTCTGGGACGCCGACAAAGGTTGATTCATTTGACTTAGCAAAACACTTAAGTATAACAAAGCCGCTAAAATAATTAGCTATCGAGTATGTCTTGTCAAATCAACTGCAGATTGCTTATTATTGCAATGCAGCATTTTTCATCTTTTTTTTTTTTTTGTAAAATCTGATCGTAGAAAATATGGAGCCTCGTCATTTATCTATTAGTGTAGAATCAACGTGGGAGGTTTAAGGTTTGAAGGGAAACAAATACTTTTGCACATGTTCTGTCTTTTGGGATGAATTGGGATCTCTCCGATTTTAATTTCATGCCTTAAAAATCGCTTTCTCTCAACTACTGGAGGTGTATCTATAATTGGCCGACTGTCATCTGTCATCTACCATCTGTCATCTGTCATCTGTTATTTGTCATCTATCATATGTCATCTGTCATCTGTCATCTGTCATCTGTCATCTGTCATCTGTCATCTGTCATCTGTCATCTGTCATCTGTCATCTGTCATCTGTCATCTGTCATCTGTCATCTGTCATCTGTCATCTGTCATCTGTCATCTGTCATCTGTCATCTGTCATCTGTCATCTGTCATCTGTCATCTGTCATCTGTCATCTGTCATCTGTCATCTGTCATCTGTCATCTGTCATCTGTCATCTGTCATCTGTCATCTGTCATCTGTCATCTGTCATCTGTCATCTGTCATCTGTCATCTGTCATCTGTCATCTGTCATCTGTCATCTGTCATCTGTCATCTGTCATCTGTCATCTGTCATCTGTCATCTGTCATCTGTCATCTGTCATCTGTCATCTGTCATCTGTCATCTGTCATCTGTCATCTGTCATCTGTCATCTGTCATCTGTCATCTGTCATCTGTCATCTGTCATCTGTCATCTGTCATCTGTCATCTGTCATCTGTCATCTGTCATCTGTCATCTGTCATCTGTTATCTGTCATCTGTCATCTGTCATCTGTCATCTGTCATCTGTCATCTGTTATCTGTCATCTGTCATCTGTCATCTGTCATCTGTCATCTGTCATCTGTCATCTGTCATCTGTCATCTGTCATCTGTCATCTGTCATCTGTCATCTGTCATCTGTTATCTGTCATCTGTCATCTGTCATCTGTCATCTGTCATCTGTCATCTGTCATCTGTCATCTGTCATCTGTCATCTGTCATCTGTCATCTGTCATCTGTCATCTGTCATCTGTCATCTGTCATCTGTCATCTGTCATCTGTCATCTGTCATCTGTCATCTGTCATCTGTCATCTGTCATCTGTCATCTGTCATCTGTCATCTGTCATCTGTCATCTGTCATCTGTCATCTGTAGAACAAAGAATGGCTCTGAAATTCCTGAGCTTAAGACCAACCTATTTTTATACCAACCCAAAGTTTAGAGTTTTGTCGGGGACCGTAAGTGATATCCACTGGCATGTTAGTCTCACGAACTTTTCCACAAACTTTCGCAATGGTTACTTCATTACGGGTAAAATTATCTTTTAAAAAAACACACTGGCTATACAACATTCACTTTGGAAATCGTTTGAAGCTATTAATTTTACTCCACGTTGTTGGTAAGAAACTTCGATCGAGAAACAGATGCAATAGTAAAAAGCCTATGATCCATGAAGATACCACTAGATGGCCCGCCTTTTACCTTCACAAGTTTTGACCAATAGGTCCCACCCATTGCTGCATTTACTCTTCTCAATTCAAATTGACAGCATTGGCTCGATATTTATGAAGTGCCTATAGAAACCAGAAGAAGGCCCACACATAATTGCCTTAAAGATTAAAAATATACTTGGTATCTAATCGAAATTGTTCAAGCAATCTTAGTAGGTAATTCTTAATCATTTTTCCAAATTTGTCCATTTAAGCTTTCAAAAAGTTATGCTCCAGGTTGCCAGAACGGTTGAGAGAAAATTCGGGGCCAGAGGTAGTAAATTTGTGGACTTATTGAAGTTATAAGGGTTAAATGATATATGCGGTTTAGAAGAATCAAGGCCCAGTGGCAATCCACCCTGACCAACTTCTTTCGTCGGGCTATCCAATCCATTTTTATGTAAACAATTCTATCAGATCATCCTCAAACTTAGAGCAGTGTAAGCATAAAATATTGAACGCAGTCGGAAGAAAATTTCAAAACACACTTTCAAGACACCTCAATCTTTTTTGCTAGGTACGAACCTCAAACACAAAACAAAGCAAGCAAAACGATTCAAATACATGACTAAGTTAAATGAAAACAATTTTGTAATTTCCATAAAATCACTATCAGTCAAAAAAAAGCTCAGGCCATAACTTTAACGACAAACTCTATGATCTCAGAAACTGGAAATCGAAAAAATGTCATAAACTCTCATATGTTTGCTGGCAAAACAGTCAATTGTGGAGACTGCCAGCGGCTAACAGCTCCAACGCTTGATGGCGGCACTGCTAATAAAAATAAAACGACAACACAGCAGTTCGCCATTAATGGCACCAGTGACGACTTTAATGGCAGGACCGCAGAACTATTCAAGAACGCTTGATTGATGGGTGACATATGTCAACATCGATGATATGTGGACACACCAGCCGGGAGAGAGAGATATTTTGCTTTATCTCAACAAGGCGATCTTTCATCTCGGACATAGATAGACACTGCTTGAGAATGAGTTACAACAAAACACAGAATGTGTATAGTGTATGCACAAAAAAAAAAACCTTCAGACACCCAGAGCTTGGTCAGTATCTGACTGCGGCTGGTCGTGGCCATATTGTTAAAGAGCAGCGCGTATTCAAATGTATAGTCGCGCTATCATGTGCCCGGACAGCAACGCATCGTCGTCGTCTTGGTGATTGTAGTAGAATTTTCGAATCACTATAATTATCTCGCACAGAATCGCTTCAATCACAGAGTCACAGTCAGCCAGGTGTAAACTGGCCGAGCGACTTTAGTAAGCGGTCCATTCTTCGATATATGTATATCAGCGGCATGTAGTGAGGGGGGCTTTGAAATCACTTTGTCACCTGTCGTCAACAATTCCACATTCACATGTCGGTCGTACGGTCATTTTGGTCGATGGGCTGGTTGGTGGTTGCTGGACCGACCTGGACCCCTTTTTTCATGACATGACAACGACACGACGCGACGCGACGACGACGATGCGGAGAAATTCAGCGAGCTTAATTGTTAGCTTCACAGAGCGCGTATCTGGCATTCGACGTTTCATGTAGAATGAACATTAATAGGATTTTGTGAGCTTGTATGTGTATGCGTATTCCTGTGACGTTTGAATATGGGAATGTCTATTAGACATGCGCGAAAGGCTATAATTTGGTGAATTTGTGATGGGCCTTGCTGGGGCTTGATTTTGTTTTTGGCTTTTATTTTTGTTGAAATGTTCTTGACAATTTGATTTGTTTTTTGGTTTTTTTCTTTATTTTTGTTTGTGAACAATGCCAACCTGCGCGAGGTCGCACATGTGTAAGATCATTTGTTGCAGACTGCGGCAATTTTCAATTTGACACAAGGGGGCGAGACACTTTTGACTGACGTTGATTGTATAGTCGACAACTCTGGGCATTAGGCTGTTTTTGTGTGAGTGGACAATGGCAAACGTTGTTTGACCATAGCTAGCGATCTGATTCAAGTTTGCCATCAGTTCAAATGGGCGTTTGTGGGTTTGACAATCTAATATGGGCGCACTTTAATGCCGCATTTTTCGATTTAAGGGCGTTTGCGTTGCTTTCACTCTTTTCAATGCAAAAACCTTCTCCTTGGTCGACTTGAGAAGTTTATTGCAGCGTTTCGCGTTAAAAATGAGACTACAGTTTCTTAATTGCGATTTGCGAAATTTTTCATCGAAAGCGCCCTTGAAATCTAATCGGCACTCTTCATTACCTGCTTTGTATTGGTTTATTGAAGGTTTGATTACGACGCGACGGTTACATTTGCTACTGATTTGAAACAATTTCTGACCTATTTCTTGCCATTTTGTTATGTTTTGTTTTTCCAAAGCTAATAGATTGATATTATAAAGGTTCAATCCTTGCTAAGTTTTCAAATGATAAGCTTAGGACGATTTGGGACGACTCTAGTGGTGTTGTAGTGGAACCTTCAGAGAGCATTTTTGAATTAGAGGATAGCCTTTACGTCATGACAGCAAGCATAGTCAGCAGTGGCGTAGCGTAGGGGGGGGGGGTTTGGGGATAAACCCCCCCCCCCCCCCCCCCCCCACCACCGAAAATATTTCAGTCGAATATCATTTGAACATTTCATTTATTTTTTTTTTTTGTTTTATTGATGCAAATTTGTTTGTCATATTTAAAATTTAAGTTCGAGCTTTTCACAAATCAGTATTTAAATACATGTATGTTTGTGTTTTGCCTACATTGAGCTATAGAAAAGAGTTGAAATGCGTTAGTAGGGCTCCTATTTATTAAAATCATTGACTTATTAAACATGGACTGCTAGAACCCAACTTCACTATGGTTCCACTTATTCTAAGCAATACTAGCGAGCATCATTTCAGCGGAAAACGAGTGAAACATTTTTGACACTGCTAAATAATCACGCTAGCTAAATCACAGCAGATGTCGTTAGTGTTTTAGTTAAGAGTAAGATATTGGCTAGTGTAACCAAAAATAAGTGCAATCATTAGGTCTGTTTCTTTACTTTGTGGACAGAAATTCACAATCTGTCATATTATAAGGAGTGGGGGTAAAATTCTCTCAGAAACTCTTAGAAACTCTCTGAAAGAGCCTAATTGTCCTAAAAGTAAAGAAACGCATTGAACAAAACATTCGCAGCAACGCTTGGAAAAATGTATGTTTGACAGTTATTGTATTTGTTTTTGCTGTGCACGATTTCTGTCCATAGAAATTTAGGTGGCAGAAATTCACAGGGTGGGGAAATTTTTTACTCTCTCGTGAGCACTCTCTTTTGTGCACTGCTACGAAAAATCGCTGTGCTGGAACGGCATTAGACTGACTTTCGACGAATTTCGGTGCATTTCGTGCGAATTTTCAGTAAAGAAACACACAATATTATTATCCAACTTTTGTATAGAGAATTAATGCAACTAGCAGTCCGTGTATCATAAGTCAATACAATGCTTCAATCACAATGATCTATTACGCCAGTTACACAAAGAAAAATCTCACTGAGCGCTCAATGTCACTGTGACGGAGCGCAAACAGTTTTGTGGGACATAATTCTCTGCTCAACTGTGTCCTTGTTTTCAAACTTTTATTCATCATCATCAGAATGTACAATATCTCTCAGTATATTCGCTGATGCTGAAAAAATAGCCGAGTCTATAGGAGAAAAAATTGAAGTTTCCAAGATTGTGCATCGTCAAAAAAACCGACAAAATTACCAAAGCAGCTCAGCAGAAGATTATTACCGTACATCAATATTCATACTTTTCCTGGATCACTTCATATCATCCATATCTGACAGATTTGCGAAACACAAAAAAATTTTGTCAATAATCGGAAATACCATCCCTGAAAAATTGGTCAGGAAAGACGTTGAGAATATTGATGAAACCGTGGAAGTAATAATGAATCAATGGCCAACAGCGACTGAGGCAGCTGCTTCAACCGTAATAAATGAAGTGTAACGTTGGGTTGGGCCAGAAACTCAACCAAAGACATTTATAGAATCATGAAATCTTTGTAACGATGCACTTTTTCCAAACATTTTCAAGTTTTTGAAAATAGGTGCAACATTGGCTGCGACCATTGCTAGCAGCGAGCGTAGTTTTTCCACGTTGAGGCGTCTAAAATATTGGATTAGGAATTCTACAGGCGAAGATAGGCTGAATGGGCTTGCTCTTATGAGAATTAAAAGGCACATTGACATTAAGGTGAAAGAAGTTATCGAATGATTCGTGCAAAGCAGAGAAGAATTGATTTATAATTTCGTGTATTTTCATATGTTCTTATTTTCTGCACTTTATTATTGTATATCAATAAATTGGAAAAAACCTAATCAATACAATTCAACAACGACTTTTACTTACGTACAAATATTTACATGTGAAAGGAACCCTCCTGGTGAAGAAGTCCTAAGTCCTAATTATAAACAAGCTATACGTAAGATAAAACTGTTCGCTCGAAAGGGTATACTAAAGATGCAAGAAAAAAGCGAAGAAGTGTTCCCAACTCGTAGAAGAACAAGGAGAGCATGTATTGTAGGTTGGAAGAAATTCTGGAAGTGGGTGCCAATCTTTAAAATTTCCGTCCAAGAAAACAATAACGATTAAGAGATTCGTTGGTCGAAGTTCATTGACAGTGCTTAAGTTAAGTAAACAGCTTCTTGTGGAGTAATGCACATCAGGAGGAAACCGTATTGTAACGCCCTAAGTGCCTGTCCAGACGGGTTATGCTGTTAACGTTATGCTGTTAACACCTAGTGTCCAGACGTTGTTATAATTCCTCACACAAATTCTCCATTTTGTGTTGGAAATTGTATTGAAAAAAACATAACGTTATGAGCATAACCCGTCTGGACACACCAAGTGTACTGCTTAGGTAGATAAATCAAATTTCATTTTGCGCATCCAGCCTCTTTCTTCCTCACCCCTTTTGCCTAGGAAACGACCGATATAACGTTATTTGCATAACCCGTCTGGACAGGGACTAAGGAACGAACCGCTTCCTCGAAAGCACTTTTCAGTAGCTAAACCTAACTCAACGACAATACCCGACATCACAGTTCACAGTTGAAGAAGTTATTGAAATATTGGAGAACTCCAGAAAAGGCAAAGGTGCTGGGTCAGACAAGATACAATACAGGTTTTAGAAAAAGATGGGAAACATCAGGCTTAGATTGGTCACGGTTCTCAGATCAAAGCTTATTGGAGGTACTCCTAAGCAATGGAGGAAGAGTCACCTTCTACCAATGAACCAAGGAAAAGGAGAACTCCAAAATATTAACACCGATTCTGAGAAAGTTTTCGAGTTATCTTCCGCTTATCTCTGCAGATGTGTCTGCAAGTTTTTGGTTTCTTGGTAATTTCCCGTTTTTGTGTCAACAAAGCTTTCCTGGCGACGCCGAACGTCGGGTTTGTCAGCTAAAGAATAAACAAAAATAAATATGGTGACGCAACAGAGAGAGGAACCAAAGGACCTAGCGCATTTCTCACAACAATGCCTTGTAAGGAAATGAAAGGGACCTACAATTTTCTGCCGGTTCCGAACGGCTTATCGAGAAAGCACTTTCCATGGCAATGAATCTACTAACAGAGGACTAGCCAATTTCTCGCGAAAGTTAATACCCGTAGAAAAACATTTCAAGTTTCTGTTGAGACTCAAAGCACTGACATACTAACCTTTAAGCCACGGGCACAACACTTGTTTCCGCTCAAAATTGTTAAATCTATTTACGTCGTTCAGACCAAAGATCTTTACTATCTCAAAGGCCACCCTCGCCAAGGTTTCAATACTTCATTCGGAGATCGAAACTAGTTAAACTTATAAGAAAATTTTCTATTCAAAGGCTTAGAAGAACTCTTTTGAGTAAGTGGCTATTGTGCCTCTTTTATCATAGGTGATTCGATTTGATTGTGATTGTCGCTTAACTCCGCAGAACAAAGGGAATTCCTTTTATTCTGCCCTAGCGAGGTATCCGTTCGGAGAGGAAAATTCTCCGATTTGTACGATTCGGAGGCTTTTATCTTTGAAGTATTCTTCCGAACAGCTTTTAGAAATTTTTCTCCAATATTATTTCAACACACAAGGCGAATTGCGTTGAAGTGCGTTCAATTGCTTTATTTGTGAAACTTCTGACAGCTTATTGCAATAGTTTTTTCAATTTTGTCCGACGATGCGGACAATTTTCCGCTCCGAACGGATACCTCGCTAAGGCCGATTATAAACTTTCCTATACCAGCAACAAATGATTTCGACAGCACGGTCTCAAATAAGTGTAAATTCCTTTTTCTGTCTTCAAAATGTCCCGAGTCATAAAACGTACAGCTGCACTAAAAAAAACTCACTCACGTCACAACACATGACAAAAGTCTTGACGCTTCGTATCAAGCGTAACGTATTGCGAATTACTCAACAAAATATTGAAACCATCATTGATCGGCAAGTAGCCAAACTAAAATCGTTTAAAAAAGATAGATAGTTTAAAAACGTCCTCTTGAATAACAACACTCAAATAATTTTTATTTTGTATATAAACTCATTTTTATTTGCCGTTATATCGATTTGTTCTATAAATAAAATTAATATTTTCTTACAAACTACACATACAACTTTACAACTTAAAATAAAAATAAAAAACAATACTCGTAAGTACGATACGAATCAGTTTCAGTAAGGATATGATAAAGTTATCCTTTCAAAAATAATCTTACAACTTGCGTGACAATATCCTTGACTATTAAGAAAAGAATCGGCGTATATTTACATAGACATTTACAAAATCAAGTCATCGGACGGCGCCAATCTTCTTCTCTTTATCTCTCTTTCGTATTGCACATCCTTACAGTCTAAAAAACAAATTAGGAATACTAGATAATACTTTCGTAGGTAAGTCGATGGATGCGGTTTTGTATAAGTAGTTATTTCCTTGAGGGAAGGTATATTACATCATGAGTGTGGTAAACAACAAGTCAACAAACAGAATAACAATAGGACTCAGCGTCATTTTGGACTCTCTGGCTTTTTTAATTAGACAGAAATCGTTGAATTCGATTGCAGCTCACTGTATTGCGCTTTGAGGCTATTGTTCATCAACATGGATCGATAGACTTCGGAAAGGATATTCCACATCGCTGGGTTGCTCTGTTGCATGAGTTCCGCTGGTGGTGGTTGCACATGGGATTTTGAAGACGGTTGCTCGTTGGTTGGCTTGTTAGTCGATAGATCTAAGAGATCAACTGATTCGGTGACCTCTTCGGTTCGTTTTCTTTTTCCCAAAAGGCAGTCAACGGAGAAGTTTCCTGACAACTTTGTGGGACGTGTTTCACAGGCGGGCTCCTCACTCGATGTGACTGGAGGACTTAAACGATCTTCGGCGATTCTCTTTTTTACAGAAAAGTCAAGCGGTTGATTGTCATCGTGTGGTAGAAACTTTTCTTCGCCCTCCTCTTCTTCGTCAGCCATTTGAAGTTCCTCGACATATTCTTCGTCATCCTCTTCTTCAACAGACACCATCAGCTCATCTCGACACTCTTCGTCTGAGTCAGAACCACCGATTTTGTAATCGTCACTAAAACTACTGTGACTACTGCTTCCCCCACTAGTAGCTGGCAGTGAACACATCTCTACAGGCCCCATACCAGGGAACATACCCGGATGTCCATGTGTATACGAAGGATAAGGAGCGAATCTCTCAAAATGATACCCACCACCAGGAACAGCCGATGGCATCAATGGTGTTTGGAAGATAAGTGGTGGAAACTGCTGTGCTGTTCGTCCATCGTGAGGAGAAATCTTCCGACGAATATGAGGTGAATGTAACTTCGGATTTGGATTAGCGCTATGACGATTACGCGAACGTCTTGAACTAAACACCATATTGCAACCCTCCACCGTACACTTGTGCATCTCGCGCAAATGCACTGCAGAGAAATGAATTTTGAGGGCTCCTTTGTCGCAAAACGTCTTAAAACAGATGCTGCATTGAACGCGCTTCTTTCCAGTGGCAGGATTGATAAATTGCCCGGCGAGATTAACTGGCGGCGAACCCCAGCGCTTT
This sequence comes from Melanostoma scalare, assembly GCA_949752695.1. Classification (NCBI taxonomy): domain Eukaryota; kingdom Metazoa; phylum Arthropoda; class Insecta; order Diptera; family Syrphidae; genus Melanostoma; species Melanostoma scalare. The sequence goes on along the minus strand of OX456985.1, from coordinate 33,942,963 downwards.
GGTTTCGACAAGGACGATGGTCCTGTCGGGCTAGATGCCGAAGGTGACGTTGATGTGGGAGACTTTGATGAAGCGGCAAAAGCTGCTGGCAGCAGATATGGTGGTGGAACGAAAGACAGCGGCGAGGTGTCCATCGATTGAAATCTTGACATAATGTGCTCCATCTTTCTGCAAAGAAAAAGAAAAGAAGGCAAATTTAGAGATTTGAAGAGAGAAAAAAAAGGAGTAGAAAAAAAATCTGAGCAGTCATTGTTATCAGCAGGGGTGCGGTTTCTAAGGAAATGTGCAAGGATACACAATATTCTGCACAATCATCCCTTCTGAGAGTATTCCGTTTCCGGCAAAGGCAAAATGATTGATGAAGGATGCAGGAATGTGTGAAGAATGAGGGTGCTGACTCTTGTTGAAGACGGAATGTTAAGTGGAGCCAGCAGACGTAAGAATGACGGGGCATGTTTTCCTTCATTTTTTTTTCGGTGGAGAAATCCCGAAATATCTACACGGTAGATGATTATGATGCCAAAAGAATGTTGACCACGATTTGATTCAATTGAATAACTGAGAGTTAACTTTTCGTCGCTGTGATATGAGCATCAGCTTTGGGGGATGGGGTTGTGCACAGAGTAGAGGTTGTTATATGTTTCAAATATTTGCATGACTAGTTTTCTTGTTTTGAAGGTTTAATAGAAACCGTTTTAATCTCCCAGCAAGTGACTGGAGCGCTGAACTGTTCAGCGAAGCCCGACTCTACCCCAAAGTCACAGCTTGTGAGCTGGTTAGAACCACGATAAGTGGAAAGTTTTGGCCTGACTTGAGCGTTTTGTATCTTATGGTATCACGGTTTCAGTGATGTCGTACAGATTCAAGCCGTGAGTTGGTTTTCGACTTTCAGAAATACCTAAAATGCTTTGTTATGGGTGCCATCTTTTGGAAAGAGTTGAGAAAAAAAGTGTATTTTACTCAATCGTTCAGATTCGACAGAATCGTTCAGATTCGACGGAAAAATTTTAAAGCCCAGCATTCTACAGACTTAAGGACTCTCGTTGGAAGGCTCGACCGAACATGCAACAGGCCCAGTCTCGCATCACTGAGCTGTTGCGCCAAAACATAATTTTTATTTCAGTGCTTCACAATAAAGAACAGATTTTCCCAGAATTCTAGCGATGACCCTCATTACTGCTGCAATCACCTGCCATGTGCCCGCTTCACACCTCAAACGACCTTCACCGATCATTTGCAGCCACCATAGGCAACACACAACATTCTTCAAATGTGGAAATGCCTTGCGTGACTGTGACTGAAAATTCTTCCAACTTGTAGGTATATAATGCCCCCACAATAAAACTAACAGAAGACGGGAAAAAAGGGATTAAAAACGACAAAAACCTAGTGAAATCGAGCGGATCCTCACACTATCTAATAAAACAGGATCATCACCATATACCCAGCGAGGTTGCGCGATACGATACTGCTGCCGTTGTGTGGCTGTAAGTGGGTAATAAAACTTTGTATTTTCACACCACATCATGGAATATAACAGCAAAACGAACAACAAAACAGTGATTCAATCTCTAAAAGAATAAAAACCTATTCGAGGGCATCATCGCAACATCACATGCAATAGTACAATCCGCTGAAGCTGTAAAACAGCACAAGATTCCCTGGCAATGATATACCCGTGCAAGAGTCTCATGACAAGACACTTTGGATGCAAGGGCGGCCATATATTGCTTCATATAGAGCCCTGATCTGATACTTTAGGTGCGCAGCACATCACCATCACACGACCCCGGTGTACTTATAAGACTCTGTGTGGTTATAAATCCCAGGTAACGATCGTAAAAATCGATCGAAATGAGTAGTTGCTTCGTCGCGTCCGTTTCGTCGTTGCGACTTGGGACACCAAATGCGAGTAACACATCCCCGGCCGGTGCGGCATGGCGATGGCATATGTATGAAAGCGTCCCACCACGGGGACAAAGCGTTGTCACATAATCCCGCATCGTCTGCCGTTTATACATAGAGATATGAAAGGAGTCCATCCCAAATGCGGATTCCACAGAAACAAAAATAACAAAAAAAAAGTATCGAAAAGGATTAAACCCCGCAAGGGACATTATGAGTGAATAAATCTTCGAAAAGTCATAATTCAACTGGGCTAAGTTGGGCTCTGCGTACCTTATGGGGAGATTGGTGATTCCTCACGGTTTTCTAAAATAAACCAAAGACACGCATATCACATACAGGAAAGAAAAATTGGTCACACCAGCAGCGCACAAGATGACCGTCGTCGCATGACATTCAACTGTCAAAAAATTATTATATTTCTTGTGGTCAAGTAGGTTTATGTTGTGTGGTGGTGTGTTTTATTTTTTTTGGCGATTCGGATAGTGATACAGAGTGGGTTTTATAATTGCTCTCTTGGACGCTTGTGGTGAATGTGTCGTTATTTCTTCGATTATTTTTTTTTTTTAGGAAATCACACACAGAGGGAGAGATTATGGCATGTTGGAGCAGGCGATTGCTTTTATAATGACTGTGAACCGTCGTCATCATTTCTAGAGCTTGCGTGTGAAAACGACTGTATGAACCACATCAGTCATAATGCCGCAGAGACAAGGCAGACAGAAATTTCGCATAAATCGATGATTTTGGGTCATAAAAAGCAAATAAATCAGCACACAATCGCAAGAAGTTTTGTCACAAAGACGTCTTTCTTCGAATTTGGTTATAAAATGTTGAAGGGGGTTGAAGATTAGAGTGATGAAGCGATTCCAGGTTCAGGATATCGGTTAACGATTACAAAAAAAAAAGAAATTGGCGCGGGTTCAGTTGAGAGAGGTTGTCAGTAGGAAAGTAATAATTCCTTTGTATCTGTTCTTTGGATTTGTCGTAAAAAAATTAATCTCTAAGCGAATAAGTTCTAAGAAAATGTTATTTTACTCCAAACGTTGACAGCTTAGACTGTAAGAACGAACGAATAATTATTTAAGGACTTGGCAATGCTTGGAATCTCAGATTTGGTTCAACTCATCTTTAAACTTTTTCAAAGTCGCCGGAGGAGAAAAGGATTCTGAGTACCTACTGAAACTGACTCTCCAGCAACTTTGTCAAAGTTTTAATACAGTGGCAAGGCCCACTAGTGAATCAAAAGTGGGAAAGCTATGTTCCGTTCGACATCATATGCTCGCTTTATGGAAAGAAGAAGAACAGGGTGTACTGCAAACAGATCCAATGAGAAGAAGATAGAAAGCATTTGAATGTTAAGTTCTTGCAAACTCCACAGCTGATATTTTGAGGTCTTCATTTCCCTGGTAGGTAATTTACAAATAGGTACACTAAAAACCCTCATTGAGTTCCTGAACGGATTGCTTATTAGCTTCAAATTCGATGTTATAACCAGAACTCTTTCTCATAAGCAGATACACCGGAAAGGGGGTATTTCTGGAAGACTTCCCTAAAATAGACGAAAAGGAAAGGAGACAGTTAGACACCTTCGTTCGTTGTTTACTTCCTGCTTTCTCCCATAGACGTATTCTTGGATCGTAGCACGATAAATGTCCTCTTCTACGATTCAAGTGATCTAATCGATGAACGTAGACCTTAACTGCCTCTTTCACCTTTTATCTTCGTCTTCTTCTTCTTCTTTTCTTTTTTTGTTTCGTTTTCTTCTGTATTTTAAGCCTCTTCCAAACCAGTACGGCCTGCGATTGCGCTCCGATCGCTACCTTATGGAGTGGAAGCCATTTACTAAAAGAGAATTCGTTCCACGAATCGCAATTGCATACTTTGATTGTGCTTTGCTCTCCGCAACTTTCGAAGTTAAGGGTGGCGTTACTAATAAACGGGCATGGCTACTTAAAATTTTATGAGTATACAAAAATCATCCGATTTTGGATTTTCGGTTTCGTGAGGAACTGACAAGTTTTACAAGAGAAGAACACTGCAAAAATTGTAGAGAAATGCAATAGTCCCGGCCCTCCACGAGCTTGTCGTGCCCGTCTAATTTTTAGTCGTCGGTTGCACAGGCTCTCAATGAAGTAGAAGATGGCGAAACGCAAGTTTCTGGAGTTATGGTCACTTGAACTCTTGATAATTAATCTTCCTTGTCTTTCAATGCTTCTAGGAATTGAATTTTCAACTCGCAAGCAACAGGCATACTATATAACCATTAGCCACGGGTCCACAGTTCCAATTCAAAATAACGCGCTGTTTCTGGTCAAATTGGCAAGTCGATATCCAGTGACAAAAATGTTCATTGTCCCAAACATCGTTAGAGTATTATCTTCTCTCATCGTTCCAGATCTTGATCTACCAGGAGTAGAAAATCGAACTGTTACAGACTTTACCCTCCACATCTTGAGTCATACAAAGTCATTCGTTGTGAGTAGCTGTAGCCTCCTATTTGCAGCCACTAGACTCATTTAAAGAAGGACTAACTAGTCACCTTCTCTCAACCTATCCGCACAACACAAGCAAAGTAATTAAAAAACCTTCGATCCTTGTCGATTTCCAATATATTCCCACTTCCCTCTTTCAACATGACATTCTTTTTTTCCTCAACTTGCTGACTACAGAAATGGGTGCTCCAACATTTCTCGTAGGCATTATAATTGCTTATAGGCGTCTAGGTTGCCTCTCACAAACTTGCAGCACAAGTCCTTCTTAAAATGTTTAAATTGATTCCCGAACACGGCTCGTAAATTGAATTACAGGCTTCCAGCACTGCGACTGTTACAGCGCAGACACATTTACGTAGAGTCTGGTTAGTTTTGATGTTTTGTCAACTGGTTCGCCCGTTGTGTTGCAATACTGTGTGGTGCAGTGTTGCACCTGATCATCAACTCGACGCTGTGGCAGTAATAAAGATTAGGTACATGGCGAGTGTATGGAGTTAAAAATCAAGCCATTAGATACATTTTAATGACAACCAGATACAAAGGCGCACAGAGCCATTGACTTACTCGAAGATTATGAGACATTGCCGATTAGGCCTTTTCTAAACTCCCTACAGAGGCAGAGATGAATGGAAGGAGGTAGGTACACGACACGACCTTTTTACGATCGAAAAAGCCTACTGCGACTCACTGGATTTGTATCTCACGTTAGCCATTAGACTGATCGCTGATGGAATCAGCAAAAACAAACAAACAACAATAAAAATATTTTCTAAACTTGGACAGTAATCATAAAATGAATTCCAGTAGCTCGGCTCTTCTTTAAGTTTTTGCTCAAAATTGACGGTCATTGGCCCTTGGTCTAAATGGAGTTGGTTCTATGGCATGAGTCTATGGGAATTGGAGCAATTAAACGAGCCTCAAAGAGATGACAGAGGCTTTCAAGTTATTATATGCCTTTTAAGTAGATAGGTATGCTTACACCAAAGGGGATGCGGAGTAGCTCCATCACTCCAAGTCTAATTAAACTGTCCATCATTTAATGTCCCATACGCTGAAGGCACCTGTAATTGCCTCCTCTCTCGACTAAACTTATCAATTTGCCTAAAAATACTTTTAACCTAATTGTGGACCGTTTTGTTAGCTTTTTTTTCTCTGAATATTTTCTCACAATGGCTGCAAAGGGCCCCGAGACAGCAATCTAAAAAGCCTTTTAAGCCATTCTATTGTGTCAAGCTGTGACGTTTTATTGGTTTGAATTTTGACAAGAGTTTTAATTTAATTTTTTTTTTTTTTTTGTCTATAATTTGACACATAAATGGTGCGTGTTAAGAGCTGGAGTTGAAGTTACGGGGTGACCTCGTATTTTGTTTTAATTTTATTCTTTTTAATGGCTTTTCATGGGCTTGTTGTTCAGCTGCGCTTGACGCGCCGAAGGTCTTCTATTTCATCGTTGTGGTGCGTTTGGAAGTTTTTTTTCCTCTTTTTTTTTTTTGGATACACTTTCACTTTAGACACGAAATAATGGCTTTAATGGGATCCATAAGTAGATACAATTTAATCCCAGCCAAAGAGACGTCTAATTGAGACGCTCGAGTGGAGGTTAAGTGAGGCATTTGATTATACACCGAAATGAAAAACAAAACAACAAAAAACTAAAAATAATATTGCACCAATTGCAAAAGCATCACAGAAATCCGAAGAGTTACAAAGTGTTGCTAATTAAATTATGAAAAAATGTTTGTTTTGGTATTTGTATGATGCGAGTGGGGATGCGGATGGGAAGGCGCAAGTATAAATTAGAAAGACAATATGGTTGATGAGTACCTATCTATTTAAAATGGAGATGGAAACTTCATATGAGTTGTGAGGTGGTGGCACATGGCTAGCTACGCTTTTGGCATGTAAAGGTCTCAATATACTCACTGGAATCTTGGTTTGGGACTCTTTTTTGTCTTATTCAAAATAGGAGACGATTTATGAGTATCGAATCAGTAGAAGAATTGTGGTAGCTGTCCTCAATAATTGTATGTATTTGTTGAAAGAAGCTTTTGTGTGGAGAAAACTATGCCAAGCATTAAGAAATTAAAAAAAAAGCAAGACTTGCCTTAGAGTACCTATAATCTCAAGTAAAAATTTTAGGCAGGAAGGTACTAGATTTTTGGGCCAGCCACAACTATCCTTTCATTTCTCAAAACAACCATTGAGATTTGCCCAGCAAAAAATGGAAATGAAAAGGGGAAAGAAGCAGTTTCTTGTCTTGGAGACTCACACACTATAAACGATTTACAGCTTCTGCATTGAAGGACGAAGCGACACTTAGGGCAGTGAACTTCAGTAAATGTGTCCCAGGTCTAATGCAAAAGCTTATAGGACCGTTGTATTTTGAAAGAGCTGCCCAGACCTTACAGCTTAACTATATATGACAAGTTTAAAGAATCATTCTGATTCAGACTTAATAAAATAAACTTACTTTAAACAGGCTTTGAAGATTCGTTAGTCTAAAAAAGTGAATGAGGAAAGACTTCATTTAGAAGACTAAAGGCTTATCCGGCTTTAATGGAAAGCTCTAGCCTCTAAGATTCAGCAAAAAAACTATCAACCAAATCACAAATTAAAAGATTAGGCCTAAACTTAGAACCATAAGGCACACCACTAGCTTAGGTGGGTGCAACTTGCCATCCAGCATCTAACACCCAACACAATAAATAAATTACGAGTCTTTTTTCAATTACTCCTTTTGATATGATTGCTTAAAAATGAAGCTTTAAATGTTCTTCAAAACCAAAGCGTTTTTATAGTTGCAGCAGTGACAGAAAAGCTTTTGGCAACATTTCTACAGCCGCGACAAACACAAATATTTGGAAACGCTATGTTTTTGTTTAGTCAGTGTGGGGGTAATTCAATTGTGTCAGCTAATTTTTCCGCTGCTGCGTCTGCAGAGTCTTAATTCCAAAGCCTCTTGAGGTGCCCGTGAATTGTTAGAATCTCTTCTGCTACGTGAGAGTTCCGAGGTTCGAAAGCCAGTAGGTAATTTATGTTTCTTGTAATTTCTTCTTCAAACATGCATCGATTTTTGATAGTATGGACAAGTTTCATCCATATAAGCTAATGTACCTTGTGGTTTTTAGGTTAGGACTTATCTCTTACTTCGCGAAATCGTTGAACATTGTTTTATTTTTCTATGGGTCTTTCGTGAGAATTGGGAAAATTGTCTGAGAGTAATTGCATTGCCGCGAAAAGCGCTTTCTCACTTTGCCCGTTCGGAATCGGCATACAATTTTAGGAGAAGCATCTTCTCGCTTACGTTTTTCGAAATCGGTGAAACGTTGTATATTCCTGAAATGCGTTAGGCCCGGAGGTTTTTTAAGTTTTGTTGCGCTATTCCATTTGTCATATTTTTGTCTCGCTAATTTCAAGACTAGTTTTGGTTTTGGATTAGCTTCAAAATCTTATCGAAATCACTTCGAGCTAATTCTCCAGCTTTGGTGAGGCAGTTATACTGATGGAAGCTTCATTGAGCTCTGAACCACATCCGCTTTAAGAAACTTGTTTGGAAGATTGAACTGTATGTACAAACTTGGAAACAATTACAGATACCTATAGACAGCTACTTCAGAATGCCCTATGAACACAAAAGAACTAAAATCTCCCATGAGCGCTAAGGAACTGCAGAGTAAAGAATTCAACCCTTGTCAGAGTTCCTTCCACGTTTATTCGCGAAAGGAAGATCTAACTCGCTTTACGAATAAACAAGCTTGTCCTATTTTTTGCGCTTACTTTTAAAATCAAAATATAGGTACCTAAGGTTGGAAGGAAAGGTACAAACTACGAAATTTGTTTTTCTTTTCGTCACTTCGCCCCAACGATCGATAGACTCATTGAAATCTTGGTGTATGACTCTTTTTCCCCCATTCGAAGGAAGACATGTTTTATTAGCTGTCCTCAATAATTGTGTTTGCTAAAAAAAACTAGCTTCACTTGTGAAGGGGATCTATGCCCAGCGTCAAAAAAAAATATATAAATCTTAGGCGGGAAGGTTCTAGATTGTCGGGTAGCCAGAAACCCGACGCAGCCCCCAATATGCCTCCCAAACAAAAAAATGCTGAAAATGCCACTGGGTAAGAACAAGAAACAAGTTCGCCTTCTGAGGCAACACGACAGTACATTTCCAAGGGTGTGTTCACAGGACACAACCGTGGTCTGAGGAATAAGCACGAAAACTAAGACATCCTGAACCCTGAAGAATGAACGATGCCAAAGCGGATGGATCATGGTAACTTCTGCATTGGCAAACGTTGTGGTTTTGTGTACAAATCACAAACCAGGAACTGTAAGCCATAGCACTCTGTGAGGAAGACTATACCGCGACTATAGTTGCCCGATTGAATAAAAACACTGATCATTTCAACAAAACCCTCCCAGTAACGCTATGCGACACCTCGTCCTCATTGTGTTGCATCCCTCAATGACTTAAGTTGGTGTGTCAAAACTAAAGGCAAGTTCCAAGAATGAAACTTCAACTACTTAAATTTCAAATCAAAAATGAAACTTGTCATTCGTTGCTTTGCAAAAACAAACTGATCTTTAGTCAATAGGATTAAAGGACCCAATTTCACTGAAGGTATCTCAAAATAAAACAAAATTTCGCGCACAAAAAAGAACTTGTTCGTGAGCGAGGCCCATCAAGTAAATAAGTAAGCGGTTAGCTATTCCCCTAAACTTCAAATACATATGTATATGATAAAAGGTCCAAGGCTTTAAAAGAAAAATTTAAAAATAGGGTAGTTACTAGAAAATATTCCACTTTGCATAACCCGTCGGTAAATTGTTTTTTTTTTTTCTTTAATCAATTTACAGGCAGTATCTATAACAAGGGCCTCTTTGGATACTTACAGTTGTTTGTATTAAAATGATCCAAAGCAGCTCTCAAGGTTTGATCGGCTACAGGAACACTTGGAGTTTTAAAGTTCACTCAGCACTTAGATAGATTGTTTTAGAAATTTCAAAGAAATGTTTTTGCGTCGGCAAGAATGAGTTTAGCAGCAGGCACCAGCTTTTGATTCAGAAACAGTTTAATTGCAACAGATATGCGAAATCACTCGTTGCTATTGTTCGTTTGGGAATCTTTTAGTTTGTTTATGTTTTCCTCAATCAACACGCACTATTGAGACGATTTAAAATTTAATTTTCTCTTCTCAAAAATAAGTTCAAAAGTTTCGTTGATTTGATTGAATATTCACTTGAGTTCAGCGCACTACACGACTCTTAACAGATGGAGTTAACAAAAAAAAAAAACTATCAACTTCACTTAGTTGACAAAGAATTAAATTTTTTGGTGACAACACCTCACCTAAACACAACACTGATACGCACAAGACGACAAGTTCAACGCAACTGCCCACAAACGTCTCTCGTTTCGTCATCCTATCCCAAAACTCCTCATCCTCAGGCGCAATAAGAAGTATGTAGATAGAGGTACATAGATACTCTTTAGCAACAGATACAGAAAGCAGCAAGAAAAATCAAAGAAAAAAGAAAAAATAACACTGTAATCCCACAGTCAACAAAAATACACACGACAATGACAAAAACCTCCACCTCACAGCTTACACTTTACACACAGTATGACACACACACACATCCAAAAACAGAACGAGAAAAAAAATACAAACACTCCACAACACATAAGAATTTATTTTTGTCACAAATGAGAACGGCTTTTTTCCTGTGTCAATAGAGAATAAAAGCAAAAAGATACAAAAGTATCTATAAAGTCACATCCACCCATACTCACTTAATGTTGCTCTTTCTCTCTCAAACTTCACCAAGTCGTATCTCGGCTTCTCGGCAAAGGGACAATTTTTTGTAATTCTCCATTCTCGTGGTTTTGTTGACTTATTTCTCATTCTACCTGCGATGACGAAGATACTAAAGAGAGTATCTTTTCTCTATTTATCCAAAGGCACCGTTCGTCGGTAAGGCAGACTATCAGTTTTGCACTGTTAACTTCACCAAGTTTCACTCTCTTCGTCTGCTGAAAGAGAATTTCAATGTAAATTTATTGAAATTCAATCTAAATGCGGATGTATTTGTATAAATTTTATTTTTATTTCTCAGATAAACAAAACACACACCCGCATACGCTCTTTTCGCTATAAATATACAAAAATTCTATGTGCTTACTTGGGTATGGCTTTGTGGGACGACACTTTTCGATTTGTGTAGTACTACAGTCTACAGCAGAAGAGAGAGGAGACTTTTTTATTTGGTGACATGCGACTTGGTGACCGGTTGGGAATATTGTTTTTCATCTTAAAGATACAGATACATAGGATGTAGAGGGAGATGGTAAATGGTAATACGGATGTGTAAAATGGTGTTGTATTTGTGCATATAGCCTGGGAATGTTTTATTCCAACCAATTGGGACATTCGATGTGGTGACAAAATCACAAATTCTCTACTTTTGTCATTTCATTTTATATGTAGGTAGATTTAGGTATATAGCTTGTGAGAACTGTGTGTAGAGCAAAATGTCGCCGAATATAGGGATGCCATGGATTTGGGTACATACCTACCTATATGAGAGGGCGTTATCCAATGGAAGTACAGACTTTTTCACTACCCCAGCTCAAGGCATCCTTAAGGTAATGTCACTCGTTATAGCTACACTGAAAAATCGATCAAGGAGTTTGTTTTTTGATTTGGACAATTTTCTAAAATGGTGGCTATTCCGTTTATCGCCGTAAGATCGAGCTGGATGTCCAGTGGATGCAAAGATTTGTTGTTTGCCGACGGCAAAATGCTTTTTTTAGCTAGGAGCTTTATTGGATGAAAGTAGTTTCTTCTGCCTACTTACTGAGTTAATTAAATAAATTTGAGCATTTTATTGTGTTTTTGAAAATTGAAGGGCTAGGCACTTTTGGTTGATACCTAACTATGGAGACTTATTTACTGATTTTGGTAAGTAAGAGTTCTTTTGGTAGAGATTGAGCTGCTTGATTGATGTTCCATCGTTTCATTTGTAGGTAGGTACCTAGGTAGAAGGTAGTTCTTAAGAAAGAAGTTTGATTTGTGAGGGTTGGAGGTCGGAGCAACAACATTTTTGTTCATTGAAGCACAAAGTTTGCCCTGTGGTCGCCTTCGGGGCCCGGGCGTACATATTTTGAAAAATCTCAACTCGTCCTGAGTGTCAGACTGAGTGTTTTTTCGAGTCCTGGCCTTGCTCTCTTTAACCAAAGGTAGCCCTTGGTTTTTGCTGGGGCATCATCATCAAATAACGAACAGGGATGTCAAATAGCATTTACAGGGGCGGGTTTAAAAATGTTGAGGCCTAGGGACAGCAAAGAAGTTTAGGCCCCTGGCCCCAAATTATTTTACAAATGGACGATATTTTGTGGTAGAGGTCTCCAGTAAATAATTTACTATGAGACCAAGTAACTACCTATCAATTTTTTTACTAGGTAGGTATTTGACAAACATACCTACATACATACAATCGAAGACATCTGAAATTATATTAGATTGTTAATTAAAGGAACCTTAACCTTCCGAGCTTTTTCTACCCCATAATCGTTGAATTTTTTTTTGCTGAAATTGAGTTTCCCGAGTAAACCACTCTGCAAACTCATAAGAGGAAAAGAAAAGAAAAAGGTTTTGTCCCAACGTGTTTCGAAATGTATTTTTCTTTGGAAAATTTTTCGATTTGGAAATGAGCACTTTCCAGTTCAATTTGATACCATCGAAAGAAGATAGGTAGGTAGGTGGGTAGGGTAGTGGCACCTATTTCCGAACATCCCCAGTTTTCGAACACTTTAAACTAAAAAGGCCTAGGTACCTATACCTATATTTTCGTTGTTTTTGGTGTTTCAACCTTGAAAGGACTATACCTTTAGGTGTGCCCTCATATTCCCAACTCAGTTTCCGCATATGCTCACTAATACAAGTACAGCGCAGGATCTTACAAAAATTCAGTTTGCCAGTCCGTGCGGTTCGACGCTTGGAAGCAGTAAATAAAAACTGGCACGGTGCACGTGTTGGAAACTTCAGTTAAAAAGCAAATAATGTACGTAGGTACGTACTTGAACCTGTGGTTTTTATTATAGGTAGGTATATTAGAGGAATTGCTTGTGATATAGAGAGAAATTTTGAGAATAAAAAGTTAAGTTAGCATGTGTTTTTGCTCTGTTCGAGTGTTCGGAATAGGCAACTAGGGGGTCATTCAAGTATTACGTAAGCAGAATTATTACAATTATTGACCCCCCCACCCCCCTTGTCAGCAAAAGTAAGCAAAGCACATACCCCCTCCCCCATGCTTACGTAAACGTTTTTCAATTAATGTAATAATATTTTTATAGTTGTAGTTTTCAAATAAGTAAACAGATTTAAGAGAGAAATTTGATTTTACTAATAGGTACGGTATTCAACATAAAGTAAGGGAAAGAAAATATAAAAGATATAAAATATTGAAACTTTCAAACAATTTTTGATATAACTTTGATTTGTCTATTTGAAACGACGCGACATCTTGAACACTAAACTTAGAAAAATCGGTTACACAAATGTTTACTTGCTTTGCTATGCTTACAATACGTCTACTCGCTTTAGTATCAGAGCAAATTTAGACCAGTGAATAGATCGCAGGAATTCCCCTACTCGGCTCCAGAGATAAGAAATTAATTAGATGGCAAACTTCCTTCCCACACACATTGAAACTGCCTACAAGCTACAAGCACAAATTTACCGAAAATCACCTCTACTACTTTGAGTACAGCTTCCACTCCACCTTTACTTTACACAAAATCTCACTACTACCACTTTGAGTACAGCAAATCTCACTACTACCACTTTGAGTACAGCTTCCACGTATTCACAGCCAGAGGATGTGATCACAAAAACAACAATGTAAACAAATGGTTGTTGCGGGGCAAGAGAAGTAAAGGTTTGCCATCTAATTAATTTCTTATCTCTGCTCGGCTCTTAAGCGAGGGCTCAAAGTAGAAAATAAATAGAGGGCAAACTTGTGCATACGTCAACCGAAATTTAACTCTACTACTTTAGGTACAGCTTTCACAAAATCTCACTACGATCAACTTGAGTACAATTTCCACCACTGACTTTGTACAAAATTCATCTTAAGGGAACGTGTGGCTGACTTTTTTGGACTTTGAAAGCGATTTACAGTCTTAAATTTTGACCTTGACAGCATTGTTGCATGGGGTCTTATGAACCGAGTAGAATTCAATGCTTCGAAAACTCAATGCTGTCTCTTGTCGTTGAAGCTTAACATTCCCCCATTGCCATTATCCATGAATGGTACCTGCATCCAAAAAACCGAAAAGCTGTCAGTACTGGGTATGTGTGTAAACGATGATCTTCGTTGGAATGACCACATATTTGAAGTCGCCAAAAACGCTGCTAAATGCTTAAGGCCTCAACCCATAGAATCCGTTGCGTCCGTTCGCTCTCGGATTCACCTGACAGCTCGATTAAATACACACGATCTTATGAGAGGTGACCCATAAGCATCGGATGCAACGGACGCAACGCAAAAAGTAGCCCAACTTTTAACTTTTTGCGTCCGGCAGAAGAGAGACATGCGCAGTAAGAACCAATTTGAAATTTTCTCTTCTGCTAACATGAGTGGTCTTGTTGAGTTGAGACACCGCAACGGATTCTATGGGTCACCCCAATCCGTTGTGTCCGGCAAAACTCACTGCTGTCAGGTGAATCCGGCAGCGAACGGACGCAACTGATTCTATGGGTCGGGGCCTTTAGGCTTCTTAAGGAGATGCAGGAAGTTCTTCTACCCTTCTGATCTGGCTATAATTTATAAGGCCTTCATCCGCCCAAAACTGGAGTATAACTCCCATATCTGGTCAGGTGCTTCTCAAACATCTTTGCGCCTACTTGATAGGGTGCAAAACAGAGCGTTAAGATTGAAAGGTGATAGTTTAATCGCAGAGTCGATTGATTCTCTTGAATCGCTAATCGCTATTTTATCGCTTTTTTCTACAAACAGTGCTCTAGTGAAATAGCCACCTGCATTCCCCCCTGAAACATTTTAACCGCAACACCCACCTCGCCAGGAATGCTCATCAGTTTTACTTTGAGCCCAACTTCGGGCGTACAGTCAAGTATAGAGATTCTTACTTTAGTCGCACCACCCTTATGTGGAATGCTTTACCTGGCTCTGTGTTTCCCCTGCATTACGATTTACAAAGATTTAAAAGCAATGTGCATCGGTGTCTCCTATTAAACCCTCTCCTACTTTCCTAAATGCTCGCACTGTGTTCTATAACATTATAAGGGTAGTCATAACCCCTTGATGTGCGCGTTAATTATAAAAAAAAAAAAAACAAAAAAAAAAAACTCCCGATTACGTAATCATCATTTAGACCCCCCTACCCCCTATGTCATCCAAAATGAGCAAAGCAAAGACCCCCCGCCCCCCTGTAGTGCTTACGTAATACTTGAACGGTCCCTAGGTAAAAATGAGTTTTTTATTTTCGAACAGGGCAAAAACACATGCTAACTTAACTTTTAATTCTCAATTGAAATTGTTTTTCATCGGTTTCGTATCGGGATTCATCAGAAAATATATTGCTATCATTTACTTACCTATATAAAAAAAAACAATTGTATTTAGTGTTACATTTTTCATACATCGATTTTCTTGGTGTTCGATAATAAAAAACTAGTGAATATATGGTTTCTTCTTCTCTTATTACCTATTCCTATTAATTTGAAGAAATTGGTTAAAACCAATGAAAATAATTCAGCCGTAACTATATTAGTGATCTCGGCAGTACCTACAAAGAAAGTTTTGTTGTACAAACATACCTGCCACTAAGGTGTTTGATTTTGAACGTTTATTCAAAATCAGTCTTGAACCCTTTGAAGTTCATGTATCGTTTGAGTTGCAACTTGCGAGTTATCAAAGTAAAGTGTATTCAGAAGAAGGAACTGGTAGGACTAGTAAATGTTCTTACCAGTAGGAGGTAGGTACACGTAACTAAAACCAATTTTTTTCATTATTGACAAGATAATTAAAACATCGGTAAAACATTGGAAAAACATCGATGTATCGTTGTTATGACCGATGTTTTTTTTGACATCGATGTTTGTCGAAGACCATCGATATTTTCCAACATCGATGTTTTTTATAACGATTTTGCAATCCTGATTGGGAGACGCCATGAACCTAATTTTAGACTGTGAACAGATAAAGGAAATACATATTTCCATATCTTCCATTAAATGGAAAAATTGTATGGCAAAGAAGCAGCGAATAAAGGAGTAAAAAATTGTTTTTTTTTTTATTATCGAAAAATAAAATCGTCAAATAAAAACAACGGAAATCATTCCATTTCAAATCTAGATTTCTCAAATTTTCGACTTTATGTCTTAACATTTGAAAAATCCCATACAATCTCAGTGTTCAAAAATAGGAAACTTTTTGTTCGGCTTTAGGCAAGTCGTGTTCGAAAATAGGAGAAAACATATATTTTTCAGTTTTACCCATTTTTAATTTTTTGATGCTAATAGTGATAAAAATTGCTACCGGACACAAAAGTATTTGATTTTTGCTAACAAAATAAACTAACATTATTATTTTGAGTCAAAGGCAAATTTTTTTTATTGATCATCCAATCTTTGAAGTCGCAAAAGTGTTCGAAAACTGATGCCATGACCATACCTTCTATCTATCTACATTTATAATGCATTTTCAAGGTTCGAGAATGTACCTCTGATATTTTGATCCTCGAGAATTTGGCAGTAAAATAGTTCTGAAGATGGGTCTTTTCTAAAATCCTTTTAATAAAAGTCGATCAATTACACTAATTGAACCAACACATTTGCAAGATTTGGTCGTTAATCATCCTGATAAACTTTAAAAATGGTTCAGCTGCAGCGCAACTGTTCAGCATCCATATCTTCTCGATGTGATTAAGAAATACAAATTCCGAACACGCAGTTTCTTAAATACCTCAAAATAGTTCCTTTTTTTTTTTTTTTGATTCCAGGAATAATTTCAATGGTTCTAATTGATGGATTCAAGAGTCAATTTTGGGTCTTGTAGCATCTTGTTTGTAGCGTTGAATCTTTTCAAGATGTTGTTCAAAAAGATATAAGAAAAGGTTTCGATACCATTCATATTCTGTAGAAAGTAACCGCTATTTTTCATCACGATGATTATGGCTAATTACATCTTCTTTCATTAGCAAATATCCGTCCACTGAGCTTTTTGTAGCTTCTGCTCACTGCTCGATAGACGAGTCACTAAACTTTTCAACACGTTAAAAGTCGGTTTTTTTAAATTTCTTGACTAGAGTTCCCTGACGTTCCGTACTTGCTGCGAAAAACGTCAATGAGAAATGAAATTGTGCTGATTTTTTGATAAAATTTTTTATTTACAGAGGAACAAACACAAATTAAAAAACAGTCCAAAAAAAAATAAAGCATGAAAAAAAAAACAGCTTAATATGAAGCTAAACAAGACCAAAAAGAACAATATTTTTTGCAATACGCATGAGATATCCAGTGTGACTTAAATCTCTTTATTTTTTTCTTTTTAGACACCTCCGTGGCTACGTCCAAATATAACTTTCAGCCGACGATGCCAAGCCTCTACATTGTTTTACGTTCTTGGGAATGCATCTCTAGTATCATAGTTTTATCATAAACTAACTGAATAATGTACCTAATTCTTTTGAGTAGTTTGAAAGCAGAATTTAAAAAAAAAAAAGAATTTTGACCCTGGCAGAATTTTGACTCCAACCCCATTAAAACATCGCTGGACACAGGATTAAAATTTAAATTGAATTGAAATTTTAAATAAAATCGAAGGAAACTATGAAAGGCATCAAGGAAAATAAAACATTGAAGTTAAAATTTCATTGTGTGATTTCTTGGCCAAAAACTTAAAGCGCATAGTTCTTTTATTGTATCACACATTGTATGCTGTGGAAAACAGAAACTGTACATGGAAGGACAACGCAAACTCAAAGAAAATATGGCGCGCACCGAAAGCATGTAGGAATTTCTGTGCCGGATGCAAATGTTAACCTGCAAAAAGAGCTAAAAGCAGTTCAAAAAACGATACAAAACAACTCAAATAAAAGATCAACCATCCTCAAAACACTTACTTTCTCAGCTGGGCATCACTGTTCGGGTTGAAACTGTGCCCAAACTAACATATTTCGCCAACAACTTCGTTTTCGGGTGAGTTTTCTCCAGTTTTGCACTTTCAGACGGTTGAGGTCTAGGTATTTTCCATTTCTGCAATTTACTTTCGAAGACCCGACTAGCCAGAGCGTTGATGTTCATCCGCTCTATATGTCCCAGTCATCATTAGTCTATTCTCGCTATGTCCATATCGCTCACAAAGTTCGTTGATGAAACTTCTTTTCCGCAAATTGTGTTCACATAAGGGACCAAAGCTGACGACCAAGGGTTTGCTCACTCGCTTTAGAAATGGTAAATACCAACTACTGCTTCCCATAGCAGGATTGGAGTGGTCAAGGTCTTATAAACTTATAAAGAATTGACTTGTTTTTTTCTAGAGAACAGTTTATTTTCCAATTACATTCTTCGATGTTATGGTGGTTCCAAAACCAATTTTGTAGCAATAGACGTTCCTCGTTGGAATCTGTAAGGCTAACTTCTCAGTCGTTAAACTGATTGACTCTGTGGATGAGGGGCCTGCGTCGTTTAATGCATTTCTAAGCTTTTTTTCTCTTCGAGCTAATTTCTCTTTATGAATGTTGGGTCTGAATATATTTGGCACCAATACCTGCTTTTTATCCTTATTCTGATAAAATGAAGATTATCATAGAAAAAGTATCTACACTACATGACTATTTAAGTACCTAAGACCTAGGTACCTATCTCTATATATATGCATTTTATTTTACCTAAGAAATTAACGATTAACACTAGGAGTCTACAAGTAAGAGCTTTGAAATTTGCCATCAATGGCTTCAACACAGCTATAGGTAGGTACCTAGCCTTTCTGCAACCAAAAGGAGACATTCTTTCTTCTGTTCACAAGAATCTACAAACCTATGCACTACCTATCTATATTATAATTAGTGATGTCCGAAGGCTGTTTTAAGTCAACTTTATAATGAATGCTGTCCCAAAAAAAATACTATTATGTAAACTTTTATATTGGTGCCCGACCCCCCATAGCACTGCCTTAAGAATATACCTACCTCCCTTTTCGAAAAGAGATAAATGTTTTATCAAGTTTAGATGAGAAAAGGATTAAATGTCATGTTTCTCTAGGTAGTGGGTATCTATAATAACGGACAACTAGAAGTTCCCTTGAGGCTTTTGTAAGACAATATAACAGACCAAAAATAATTTAGATAGGTAGGTACCTACCTATCTACCCACAAACCACTCTGACTCTGGTGTCCATTTCAGTTGTTGGGAATCTGCAATAGTTTTTAAAATGTGATTCCTTACTGCAGTTCGTTACTCCCTTCGGCCATGTTTCTACAAAAAGACATTGCATAAACTCTACACAAACACAAACATAAACAGACACACACACACATATTCAGAGAACTTGGATTGTGGTGACTCAGAGTCAGAGAAAAAGGAATCTAATCTACCCGATGGCAAAACTTCATAATGGTCACCGCCCCTATTCATCGAAGGATAACTGAACTGCAGTACCATTACCATGAGACGAGAGCACACCGTAATGTACAACTAACCAAAAGGACGAAAAATTCCATCCAACTACGAGACTATACGACATAACGACTAGGTATACACCACACCAAAGCAGTAGCAAGAACTATCGACTTCATAATAATGAGGGTTGGGTTCCTCTACTATACCAACTCTTCGTGTCCTGTGCTTGTCGTCCATGCAGAAGCAGCAGTGGTTGGTATTATGGCTGTGCAACCCTTTCCCATAAGTCCACCAGACATATCAACTATACACAACTCTATTCCTGCTTCCTGATTCAAGCAAAAGGGGGCACCCATTAAAACTATAAAGGATAACAATAGACTCCGGGGTTGCCCTGGAGCACGAACTCTTCTTGCAAAACTTGTATACACATTTTTATATCTAACATATACCTAACTACCTACTATACTCTCCTCTGTGTTAGGTCTTCCTTTCAATCGTGATTTTTTGCTCCTTGAATTCGTCTCCTTTTGTTTGGCGGTGGATGGCATGGGCTTGGGTGTACCCTCTATGTAAAAACTAAACAAAGGACACACCAAGAGACAGGCAATCTCGTCTTTCTCCTGTCCTCCTGTCATATAATGAATCCCATGACATTGCAGAACGAGAACGGAAGCTGGAGATGCCTCCAACAGGGATGTTGTTATTATTTTCATTATATTTATAATTATGCAAATGTGGTGGGTGATCCGTATACACAAGGATGACGATGAGACGACAATGATGAGATGATGATGATGATGCCGCCGTAAATATAAAAAAAGGGTTCACATCTTAATAACGTATCCTCACAAACGGCTGCCATTTTGCGTCAAGGAATCTCTGGATTTATTAATAAAAAATACCCTTTCTTCTCTGTGAAATCAAAATAAGAATCACTTCCACCTCAGAGCGTAGATTTTGTATTCTCGTTCTCGTGTTGTAGAAGAATAACGTTTTAAAAAACAGAGAAGCCTTACCTACCCATTACTCGTAGCCAGTGAGAGCGTCACCCTTGAACTCCATCTTTGCTGTCGCATCAGCCATCAGTTTTTTCTTTCATCACATTTCATAACCATCCCGGTTTGTGTATGTCTAGCCTTTACGCAGTGTCCTTTTATATTGATTTTCATAATTTTAAAAATTTAACCCTTCCGGCTTGATGATGTTGTCTTTTCGTATCATCCCGTTGTAATTGTTATGAAATTAGGTGGGTATATAAAAAGCCAACAACTCCTCGAATTAGAATTAATTAGGAAGGGCTATACCTAGACGTTTTTCTCAGCTCCTCATTATGTGAAGGTATAGGCAAAGCATCAATCGGAAGGGAGGAGAGAAAGGAAACGATTCTTGGCATTTCTGGCGATGTGCTCATAATGATGTTCAACTTTTCATCAGGAAATTAAATGAGAACCGGTGAATTGGAAGAATTATTATCTAAATATTGAAAGGATGTGGACTTGTGGTAGGTACCATCAGGAACTGCAGAACACTTTTTTGTGGGGATGTGCTCTCTAAGGACTTTTGTCGACAAATTAAGTCTGGTAGATTGGAAATTTTTAATTGAAATTCATTGAAGGCTTAACATTATTGATGAGATGAAAAGTGGAAGACATAAAAGTAGACGAAGAGGCAGGAGTGAAGACTGCAACTTGGATAAAGCTTTTTCTAAAGAAAAATATATCATTGACTTCAACGAGTTCATTAAGGCGGAAGAGATGGTTGAATTTTGCCATATTTATAAAATCCAGATGAATTTTAAAAATATGACAAAATTCAATTCGTGCGAACGATCGGCACTAACTTCATTCAAAAGGATTATATTAGCTCTTTAGGGTCATCATTTTGCTGTACATCTCTGGCTACATAAAAGATGCGTTATTAAACTCTAACGATTACTCTATTGTGAGTACCTACCTAACTGCATTTGCACAAACCCGAATGAAAATTTTTTTCAAAAGAATAACACACTAGCAAGAGATAGCCAATGCCTTTCAAAATGGAGTGTCTCTACAGTCATTCTCGTATCCTATGCCGCCAGCATTTAAACAAGTAACAGCAATGTCAACAAGTCTTCAGAACAGCAGCCTCTGAGGTTCTAGGTTTCACTCCGTCCTCAAAACGAAACCCGTCGTTCGATAAGGATGAATGCGAACAGAAGAAGAATCAGCATGAGATGCGCTTTTTGGAGGAAGAAAGTGATGCTATGGTATGAAATTCAATTTAAAGAGGTACAAATATCAATTCAAGCTTCTAAAAAGGAGCTGGGAAACATAGTCATAGAATAGTATAGTCACTACTGAGAACCTGGAACTGGAACTTCAAACAAACTACTGAGAATTTGGAAGGACCAATTCTACAGACTGCTTTATAGCGAAGAAAACACAACCGAACCAGACTGAATGCCCAGTTCTACTTGGATGACGGTCAAGAATGTCGTCCTCTCAACTTAAAAGAATTAAGCTTGCCCCTTATCATATCCAAGCTTAAATCATAAAGACTGCAGGTGAGATGGCCTGACGCCGAGCTTTTTAATGCAGTTGAAGATCAGTTGAAACGAGCATGCATCCAGGTAATCTCAGTGAAATGGTCGGAGGAAAGCATCTCAGATCAATAAAACCTAAGTACAGTATGTCCAATCCTCAATAAGGGATATACACCATCTTTTCATCAATTTTAAGGCCGCGTTTGACAGTAATTACAAATACAGCTCGTCAAAGCCATGTTTAGTTTGGTATCTTTGCAAAACCTGTACGGCTATGCTATGGAGACATGATGATCTTTAATGTCGAAAGAGGCTATCGGCACGACTACACACAGTCATGTGATTTACTTATCATCATACTTGAAAATATTGTGCAAAACTCACACGTCAACTCCAGAGGCATAATCTCTCTAAAATATCTACAAGTCTGTCTCGCTTATATGCAGACGATGCTGGCGAAATGGAAAGAAGTAAGCATAATGTTAAGTTCTGCGAGTATTGAAACAAAGGGGGTGGATATGGGTTTCACGGTCAATACAGAGAAAGCAAGGTTCACAGAAGATGTCATCAAATGAAGACAAGAACATCATTGAATGAAATAAAATGACACGACAGACAGACACATAGCTTCCAGGTTGTTCAGGATTTCTTCTATACTTAGCGCTAAAGGCACGGAAATTACATTAGCGCAGAGATCAAACGTAGAATATTTCCTGCCAACCGCTGAGTCGATTGGTCCCATTCGTGAGTAGGACGTGTGATGAAGAAGACTCAACAATGAACTGAGACATGGGTATAACTGGAAAATACGACGGCTGGGACATGCAGACCGAATGGACATCAATGCTCAGGCTTTTTGAATTTGCAAATGGCAAAGTCGCGGAACGGAAAGACGTCGTCTTAGGTAATGCAATCAAGTATAAGAGGTACAAAACTGGACAGAGCTCGCCTGAAGTCGAAAATGTTGGTGAAAGATGTTGGTTGAGTATACCATGTTCACCCGGAACCGCAATGCGCATCTTAGTAATACGTAGCTCACTGGCCAGCTTTTTTCAATTGCTAGCATTTCTTTACAAGACTTTTCGTGATCAAAATGGAGGTCGACATCAAAATAATCTATAACCATAACAAGGCGGACCTAATTATGAACGAGCATAGCTAAAATGCAAACGGGACTTGAAAATGACATACGGATTGGCGGACAACGCTAAAAACTTGATCCTAAATTAATGAGTTATGAAGCCCTTTTAATGTAGGTATCGAAGCTCACAATAAGTTGTATAACGTTAACTCACTCTTGTTGCGTTCCTTGACATCGAGGGAGCCTTTAACAACGTCACTAACCCTGCAATTAGCAACGGCACTGATAAACCTTACAGTGGACAGCTCACTAGATAGCAGTATAATTATCTCAATGCTAGAAGGCTTCTCTGACAAAAGAACTGTCAGCAGAGGTACACCACAAGGTGGAGTTTTTTCCCACTTCTTTCTAAAATAGTTGTCACCGAACTTCATATTTACCTGCAATCTGAGTATATTTGCATACGCTGATGACGTTGCTATCACGGTATTAGAAATCCCCTTAAATCTTCACCGAACTCACGCAAACAGCTCTCAATGAACTACGAATACATAAGTGGACAAAAAATGGTGACTTCACAAAGAAATAAAAAATTCCTCAGATAAGCACTCCAGATCTGGCAAAACCTTGGTCTAAAACGTACCAAAATTGTGTTATCCTTAAGTAGATTGCTCTTTAGCGCCATAATTTGTGTATAATAACCGGACACTGTCTCTTAGGTAGACATGTCGCAAGGATCAATGTTTCATCAAACTACTTCTGTGGAAGCTGCATAAACGAGGAGAAAGGAAAAACAGTCACATTTTCCTAGTACATGTCCTGCTTTCTCTCAAAGATGTACATGTGCAACACATTTGGAAGAACGCTTCCAATTACTCCTGGAAACATAGACATTCATGGTCTTTATCGCTTTATAGGAAGCTCAAAAGGCCAATTCCTCAAATTTCTTGTGGTATCACAGTGGACCAATTATTGGTCTAAGTGCGTCGGTCGTTTTCCCGGTCACCTTAACCTAACCTAGCCTAACCTTCGATGTACCTACAATTGGATGGCAGAATAGTTTGAGAAGCCACCCATTTAGAAGGAACCGAATTTTTGCAAATCTCTGTAATTTTGTTTAGCTATAAGCTATAACTCTCTGAACCAATTAGTTATTGAATCCATGAAGTTCCATTCACGTTGCTCAGCCTTCAGCTGCAGGGAATATTTTATAATAAATAAAAACCGATTTCTGCCTTCACACACACTCTCAATTTTCTAATCTGCATGGGTAGATATGCAGATGGGCAATCCTTCTTTATACTCGCACAAATGTGCTGTTCGTCATAGGCAAACAATTTGAACATGCTGATTTTTTTTTTTTTTTTTTGATTGATTGGAATTTGCATTACAATTTTTTGAGCAGAATTCCACTGTAGGTATATCCTGATTTGTTGTGCACAGCATTCAAATTGAATGAATTTGAACATTCTAGAGGTGCATTTAAATAAATAAAATCAGGAAAGAGCATTCCTTTTGATTGCGAATAATTTGAAATATTTGAAGGACGAATCCTTTTTTTCATAATAAGCAGGTAGGCGAAATTCTATAATCTTATTTTAAGCTGCATCGAAAAGTGGCCTTAAATTCTTATGGGGACAAACAGGTACCTTCCTAGCTTAAATTGTCAAACAAAGTATACATTGTCTATATTACAACAAAGGACCACACAATGTCAATCCGAAAGATGACACTAAGGAAACAATGACGTAATTGTAATTATGTGCCAAATTTGCGGGTGGCTTCTTTGTTTCCTATCGCTTGACTAAGGGCGAAAGAAAATCCCATAAATGTCATTTTATGACATTTACTATTGTTCCATAATTGACTATCCTTCCAACACAATAAAGGGACATAAGAGGATCGCTGTTTTGTGGTCTCCATGGTTGTCAACGCCTATTACAAGAAAATGTTTATGTGAGATTTTCTTGTGTGGGTATTTTGAGTTAGAATTGAAACGCAGTTATGATAAAATAAAAACCAAAAATTTAACAAGAAAAAAACGTTTAAATGTATACGAGTGGTCCAGCTGTTCCTATCGACATTTTGTTGCTGTTGTTATTTTTAAGGTCAAGGTACAACATCTTAACAAGAACGAAGTTGTTAATAAAGAATATTGATAACAATGTTGGAACACTTACAATTTTTAAACAAATTTTGTATTACTGTATTTTTGAAGACTGAAAATGCTAAAAAGTATACTCCTTTGGACGATGAACTGATGCTGCGTTGTCGTAAAAAGGATTATCTGTTCTTTGCTGCTGGAAATTTATCATTAGTGTTGATGTGGCGTAGTACGATCACATCTAGTCATGGGGACTCGGGATTTCTTTCTTCGCTAATGGTGCTAGTTGCAAAAGTGCTTGTAGAATTGATAAATTCTGTGCAGATGATCTGATTAAAGACTTTTCATGACCTTATAGGCAACCTTTGGAGAGTATAATGCACTTGATGATTGGTCTGCTTTTAGAGAAGCAGTCTGCTTTTAGTCTTCAGGTTGAGTCCGCTTCTTCTTATTACCAAAGGGTGTAAGAAGTGGAAACCGTAGTTCGACTTTTGGGCACTGCTGTTGTATGAGAATTAATCAATTAATCTTTCTTTGAAGTTACTTGAAGCCTTATTTCGTCGTCAGTTGGTATCCATTGAGTAAATTGATGATTAATGTGTTGCACTACGGTTTTCGTTCTTCGGTGTCTTGAGGTTGTCCTGATCTGATGCAAGCTAATTCTCATTTCTATGATTTGACTTTGATGCCCTATCTATAGTCAAATACATATAACTAAAGAAGTCTCGTATAATCTTCAACTCTTCGGGCTGTAATTAAAAAAAAAAAAATTAATAATAGGATGGAGTAGCAGAGCGTGAAGCTTCTAGTCCTAGGTCTTTTCTCTCAACATATCTTCTCAGGAGTGAAAGGAACCTTAAAATGTTTGCTGACTCCGAACGGATAATCCATAGAAAGCGCTTTCCAAGGCAGTGGGCTTACTATCGGATTACTTGCAAATTTCTTTCGAAAGGCGATACCCGCAGAACAATTGTATGTTTGTTGGATACGAATAGCGAACTCTTAGGCAACAGGTACACACTTCATAACCATTACGCCACGGGCATGGCTGCAGTCGACACTGTGCAAGTGAGGTAATAATCCACATTCTACAAATTCACCACTTTGTCTCACTTGTGCTGATACGGTCAAAGTTTTGACTCCGTGCGAGTCTTGCCCTGATGCAGAAAAATGACTTGAAATCAAAAGAGCTGAGAATAGTTTCAACAGCCTTAAAAATGAAGCTTCCTATTTTCAAGTGTGAAATCATTTCCAAGACCCAAGAGACCCAAATTACATGTGGAAATTATGTTGCAGGTGCTACAGAATGCTCTTTCAGAGTTTTACTTATGTTCATCAGAAGAAAAATACTGCGTGGTATCAAAAATCGTCACTTCTTTTATAATTTTAGGGTATTAGCTTCCATCTGTTGGACAAATAACTGTTGTTAAGCAAGACACAGGAGTATCATAAAGACTTAAATTAACGTCGCGTCCGCATTGTCCTGCGTTGCAAGGAGTTTCCACTTGTCCGGTGTCGAAACAGTCTGAAATTCTTGGTCTGCATCGATTTTGTTGTTTATGGCCATGGATGCGTCGGAAATAGACTTGATGATCTAAGTAAATAGCATGTGTTCTGAGAGGAATAACTCAGCTATGAAAAGCACTTTTTAACTTTCGAATTGTGTCGAAATTCATTAGCCCCTGAGGTTCCTATAGGCTTTGTTACGTCACTCTACATACTTCATTGTTTCTTTCCAGACATAAAATTCTACGCAGTTTTTTTTGGTACTGTTTGATGTTGAAATGATGAAGAATGTTCGTCCAACTGCATAGTTTTGGAGAATAGAATGTATTTATTTCCTCCTAAAATGTCAAGTGGCTTGTGGAAGTGGGTGTTGCAAAAATACTAAGTGGAACTGTGATGGCTGCAATGTTAGAAGACAATTACTAACGCATCTTAAGTTCGACATTTACCTCCGAACAGATAGTTAAGGGCTGAAAGGGCAGATACTCCTACACTTGTTGGTAAACATCTTCTAGGATTTGGAATTCACCGCCTCTTTATCTTAATGTTATCACTCCGTACTTCTGTCGGCTCAGCATTTTATGAAAAACTATATTGAACAATAAAATCACACCAGCTATATTCAGTTGTGATTAATTTTGTGGGATTTGCTAACTCGTCGATTGATTCCAATTAAAGACTTCAAGCTTGGGATGTGCTTTTTCTTCTCAGCTGATGCTCAGGTCGTTGGAATATATGATCTTTCTGAAGAAAAACAAGAAAATTCATGGGAAAATGATTCCAAATGTAAGCCTAAAACTCGTAGCATGATGTTTAGGATGTCTGCCTGTTTACCCAGAGGTTCGAATCCCAACAGAGGCAAAAATGTTTTTCCACGGGTATCACCTTTCGCGAGGAATTGGTAAGTCCTCCGATAGTATACTCATTGAAATATGAAAAGTGCATTCTCGATCAGGCGTTCGGAACGGGCAAAAAATTGTAGGTCCCCTCCATTCCCTCGCATCTCACAAGGCATGGTTACGAGAAGTGCGCTCTGCCCTAGGCCCTGGGACTCCTCGCGTTGTTAAACCACTCTATTTATTTATTTATTTAAGCACAAAACTCTATATTTAGCGGGAAACAGCTCTTTTAAATAATGTCTTCTGAATCTCTACTGCGTCGCTTTCAGCTTATGCTAATGGTGTTTCAATATCCAATAGCCCCGATGATCACTTAAAATGCTGAAACAAATAGAGGAAGACAAATATACGGTCCCTGGTGGTACCCGAAACAGCAGTCAATAGCTCAGGTTGATTAGCTGGTTGTAAGAAAGCCCCTGGGTGGTAGGCAGGACAGAGGAAAAGTTGCCAACAATGAGACTACAGGCTTTTCAGTGAAATTTTCTTGTAATAATTTACTTACCTCTACATAAGTTCTTACCAATTATTTTTATTAGGTACTGGTCAAATGACCTTGCACTATATCGCCAGTATTCTGAGAGTGTATATAGCATAGGCGGATCCACGGGGGGGTTTCGGGTCCGGACCCCCAATCGGGAAAATTTATTTTTATCGGCTCCTAATGTTCAACTTTAGTTACGGGACGGAAAAACATAGCATGAGCAAGACAAAAAAGTAAAGGAGAAGCAATATTATAAAAAATTCAAGAACTTTATTGATCATTATTACATTTCATAAAAAACTGAAGAACATGCTACCTCAAACACTAGTAAATTTTCGAGGTTTTTTGAAAAATTTCGCTAGAATTTCGTCCACGGCAAATTCAATATGGGTATGGATATTTAAAGAAGCAAGACCATTTAGTCGTTCCTGTCCCATCGTATTTCTCAGGTAAGTTTTGATTCTCCTCAACGTCGAAAATGGTCTGGAGTTGCTGTAGTTACAGGTAGTACTGCCAACTGCCAAGACTCGCAAAATATATCGACATTCTTGAACGACTTGCTACTGATAACCTGAAAAATATCGTCAGATTGATGTTTGCATATGTGTCGCGATCCGATAAAAGTGACTTACTTGGCAAAAAATCGGTTGTTGGATCATGATTAATTACACAAGTTCTTTTACTGAGTATTCATGAAGGGCAATCAGAAATTGTAACATCGCTATTTTTTCACAAAATATAAATTCAGAGAAACGATTTTTCACATTGCTTTGAATGGTAGGTACATCAACGCCTTTCAGAGCGTGCCCTTAAGCTTTCACTTTTCCCTAAAAGGTGCCTTTTCTCGGATCGCGTCACATATACACTTTTTTACATGTAAATTTTTGATCGAAAGATACTAACCAGTAAAGCATGAAGCGCATTTTGGATGTTCTGGCCGTTGGATCTGGATTCGTTGCCTCCACATCTTTTCTGACAGAAAATTTTCTTTCGATCAATCCGATATATTTTCGTAAAATGTGTAGAAGTCAGCGCATTTCTTTTCGTTAAATTCTTGTTTAAAAAACAGTTGCCCGAAACTTTGGAAAATGGATTTGTGTTCCGAGAACCGACTTTTGAGTTGAGAAATGAACGTATCAAGAAACGGAATGTAGGAAGAAATTCTGTAGTAGTCTTCAATACTTTGTGCTTGAACGTTGCAACGATTTTTTTGTTGATTGCAACGGCGCGGCGGCGGCGTGGCAATTTCATTAACTGATTCCATAATGTGACAGGCGATATGGAATTCAACAGTCGAAGTCGCTGTCAAAAGATGCAATGCATTTTGCGAAGTATCTCGATCTTTCCAAGTTTTGATTTCTTCCAAAGATTCAATAACAGCCGGTTGCAATTCAACGTACGTTCCAACTACTTCATGAGACTGAGCCCACTTGGTAGGACAAACAGACTTCAGTTTTTGTTTTTTTTTTCTCACTTTTGTTTGTCATTTTTGAAATTTCTTGGTGTAGAACGTCTTGTCTTTTAGGCCAGTGAAAAAAATGCTTCAATCGCTCCGAAAGCTCCTAACGCATTTTTGATTCCTGACACTTCGCACGCTGCATTGACTGCCAAACTAAAGCTATGTGCAGCGCAATGTACATAAATTGCCAGGGGGAAATACGATCTCAGATGAGCCTGTGCACCAATGAATTGGACACTCATTGCCGGAGCTCCATCGAATCCTTGGCCATACATATATGAGCAATCGACGCCAACATCATGTAAATAATTTCTGATTGAATCTGCTAAACCTCGTATATATAAATAAACCCCCATGCCCAAATCCTGGATCCGCCACTGGTATATAGGTACCGCTCCTATTTAGCTATCGACGTCGGTTGTACAGGAAAATACCACAAGGAAGGGTAACATGGCGGCCTCCATATAAGGTTTATCGTAACATCACCTAAAACCTTTACGCCGTACCACGCCTTATACTTGCTCGTTTTCTTTGGATTGTTGAATGAATTTCCGAACAGATTGCCTTGTGCTTTCTGGCTACCTTATACATTCTCCTAAGAAATTTCGTCGAGTGTTCTTCGAAAATGAATGAAAAGCTATTGCTTCTTTTAGGTATGACCGTATGAGTTACTTTTGCAAAAAGAAGACCAAAGCGAAGTAAAGAAATGGTTATTCGCGCAGTAGTTGAACACAATTTTGTCCAACTAGGAAGAAGAAAAGCGAAAAAGGCAACAAAAAACTGGGTTAATTCTCAATTTCCCTTTAACCCCATGTAGTCAATAATCTCTCAATTAAAAATTGATACTACTTTTTTTTAAGTTACGACGCTACGCACGTCTATTAGAGCAGTCTATCAACACTAATATTGCTCTTTTTTAAGCCTACTTTAACAAGCTTAAAACAAAATCCGTTTTGGCTTTTGGTCAGACGAATAGATCCACATCCGCACTTCTAGTCCCGTTCGCTTATAGTTTCACAGAAAAAAAAGAATAATTTGCGTCCGTTTTTTTTGGAAAGGCTTTTTAATTTGCAATTCCAAATCCCAATGCTAACAATTTCCAACTTCGAAAAAAAATATGTAATAAAAAAAAGTTCAAAAAATTATTTTAATACTCTGCTGAACTCCACGCGATACCGCATGGAGTACATCTCGTTATATCACACTTTGTGCACACATTGTTCGAGTTGGTAGGTATATGTAGGTATGTGTCCGAGCCTGAGTAATTGAGATTTTTTGTCAGTCCGCGATTTTTCTTTCGTTTTTTTTTTCTCCCTCTCTTGTACAAGTATTATTCACAGTCATCAGGCGACCTCAATTGAACTCTCCGCCATAGCTAAACGAATTTTCATTCATTTCGCATTTTAACATTTCAATTTGGAAAAATGATTATAACACAACCGCATGCCCCAATGGGAGACATGATATTGGTCAGAAGACAAAAAAATTTGTAAATTTTTTTTCTCATACACGTGTACGTACATCGTACACCTACCTTACCTACTCTAGGGCAGAATCAAGGTTTCAACACCTGTCCATCAAGCAGGGGTGAAATCCAGAATACTCCCAGCAGGCAATTCGCTGGTGTATCAGTTTCATATGGCTGACTGCTGAAGGCCCATTCCACCCCATTGTCAATAGATACATCATAAAAAAAAGGAAACAGTAAAAAAGTATCTCATTGTTACAACATCACAATCACCCAGATAACAACACCAGCAACAATCGCAGAAAAGAAAATAATAAAAAAATTGGAAAACGCAGCAGTATAGGAAACACGAAACTTAAGGGATGATTGGGGGGGATTCACTTCGATGAAGCTGTCGGCAGACAGACAAGATTCACAGGACATTTGATGATTGCCCGCGTATTCGCGTATCCGCCGAAGCGCCGTATATAACCGTTTGTGAGCAAATCGGATGGGATTCCATCATTTAATGCCGTAAAAATTGGGGATTACATCGCGAGTTTTGCTTTTTTTTTTGTCTTCTACCGCACAGCTTCGAGCTACTACACGAGACCCCAGAGAGAATTTTGTTTTCTTTGATTTTTGTTTTTCTTTTAGTGTTTGGGAGGGAGGACTGAGGGCAGTGTTTCGTGTTGTCGTTACTCTTTCCCGAAAGCCTAGCATGCTTTGCTATTTTTCTTTTTTTTTTTTTTTTTATCGTTCGTCATCGCTGTTAAGTTTGTTAAGTGAATTAAATTGTCCTTTATGACTGCAGGCGACTTGAGCCCCCCACCATTGCTATGAGGGTTGATTTGTTCTAGCAGATAAGGAAGGAAGCTTACAGCCTTGGTTTTTTCTTCGTAATAACTTTGTTTTCTTTTCTTATTACTTTGTAATGTTTTGTTTATTGGCATCAAACAAGGGAGCGATTAGGATAGGCAAATCAAAAATCAGACAACATTAGCTGAACTTAACAGCGACCTTTGCTATCAACAAAATTCATAAACAGAAAAAAAAATAAAATTATCTGGTTAAATGTTTTGCACTATATCGCACTAGGGTGAGTCCAATAATCGGTTATGTTTTTTTTTTTACAAGTGACACTGAGAAATGGGTTGCCAGACACCTTAAAAAAATTGTCACCAAATATGAGCTCTTAATTTTAATGGGAAGATCCTCATCAACGCAGTTTTTTATTTTTTCTCAACCCATTATTCTAGCATATCCTGGTCTAAGAAAATTCTCGACCTTTTTCTATTACAATTCAGTGAACTCAGAAACTTACAATTATGGTAAGCCTTTCATATAAGAAACAAAATATTTTCATTTCATACTAACTCATCCCACCCACTTACTTAGTCAACCTATCCGAACGTCAATCAACGTTATAAACCATTGCAAGTTTAAGACAGATGCCAGATGACGATGAAATTCGTCCTTATAGTAAAAATTGATAAATTAGAGCCTACATTTATCGTTCTCGCTAGAAAAACTTATCCCAGCACAACCTCTGAACTCTTATTAGATATAGGTACTTTTCAAGAATGACAAAATCAGAAGCAAATGAAATCATACCACTAACACACATACCAGCCAGGGAAAGCCCTAGAACTTTCAAAATACAGCATGGTACTCTGTCTATCTTATTATTTCAGAGGAATGGAAAAAACCTACAAATTTCCGCCAATTCCGAACTGCTTATCGAACAGTGCTTTCAAGGCGATGAATTTAATATCGGAGGAGCTGCTTAATGCTCGCTTATAATGTGGCATCACGTTAAAAACCATAGAGGTTTGCTGTGAAAACAATAAACAAATATTTAAAACTCAATGCTCAACTCTTGTTCAATCTATCCAAACGACGACATTTATACAAACGGATACACCTTAATGCAACCAACACAAGAGCTTTGAACAAGTAGTAGCTGTTTCTGTATTTCAAGGTTATCCCCGCTTCAACATAATAGAATGTATGCTTTTTGAGGGAATGGAGTGGCGAGTGGGCCCTCAACTTTCTGCCGATTCCGAACGGCTAAACGAGAAAGCGCTATTCATGGCAATTAATTTACTAACGGAGGACTTGTCAATTCTTCGTGAAAGGTCATAGCCGTGGAAAAACATTTTTGCCTCTGTTGGGATTCGAACCACGAACCTCTGGGTTAACAGCAGACATGCTAACCATCACGCCACGGGTATCATTAAAGAGCCTAGATGTATCTCAGCCAAAGCTTCAATCTAAGCTGAGATTCAACCGTTGGTTGGCCAACTTTACCTGAT
Organism: Melanostoma scalare; assembly: GCA_949752695.1. Taxonomy (NCBI): domain Eukaryota; kingdom Metazoa; phylum Arthropoda; class Insecta; order Diptera; family Syrphidae; genus Melanostoma; species Melanostoma scalare. The sequence goes on along the minus strand of OX456985.1, from coordinate 33,910,102 downwards.
AAGCCGTGTTCACACTGTGCAATTAGTTGGATAGACTTTGGCTTGAACGACTAATGCTTGATAGTGTGAACCCTCAGAGGACCGCTTGACCAACTTGTTGGATGGTTTTCAAATATTTTTGCAAATCTAGAAGTTGGAGGGAGTGGAAGAGTAGGTACGTGACATAAAGTTGGACGACAAGCTTGATAAGTGTGAACGCAAACTACATTCGACCATCCAACTTCCATCAAACGAAGTCTGTCCAACTAATTGTACAGTGTGACCTGGGCTATAAAAGCTCGTTCTAGAACACTATGCTTACCATGCGAAGAGCCGAATGATATCACAGCCAAAATTAGCTTTTTCAACCCAAAACAATTACTAATTACTTATCCCAGCCTGAACTACTTCCTAAAACTTTGGCTCAGCCTATCTAAAGAGCAACACTAATCCAAACGCGTACAGTTTAATTAACAATCATGGCCTCGAACAAGAACCTGCTGCTTTCACAGCTCGAATTCAACGGCACTCACCCCATCAAAGAAGAAAAATTTTCTTGAACGGAAAAATTTCAGTTCGTTTCTTGAGTCATCTGTTTATAGATAAATAATCCAGAAGTTATAGGACGCATTTCAGCAAACGCTATGATTTGAACTGAGAATCGGTAAAACCAACTCATCCCATCTTAAAAAACTGCTGAACATCTATACTTGTTGAATGACTCAGCTGTGCATTGTGACCCTCATCGATGGGCCGAATGACACACAGCCAAAGCTTACCTTTACTACACAAAACAAATGTCTATTACTCATCCCAACTCATCCCATTGCGGAAATATCTTCAACAATCAATATTGCTGCAAATTGGATTATATATCTTCTGACGATCATTCTTAACCCAAGGAACAAGTCGTTTCAAAATAATCTCCACCTGTCATACCCACAAGAGCTCGACTACGAAAATTAAGAGGTAACTCATTCTTTTTTTGAGACCGTCCCCGCGTTGTAAATAAAAAATCAAACTATCTCCATGTACGATGTACCACACTTCCACTTCACTTTCAAAACTGAGAATACCCACTATTCTGAAAATACAGCAAACCTAAACGGTAGTGTATTGAACTACTTCCCCAAATCGAAACGAAAATCAAAGTTATTTTATAAATCAAAACAAAACAAAAAATCCCCCAGAAAAACCACACCCTCTGATCCGCTTTCATCATCCGTCTTTACACTCTGTCATAAATATCCCTCAACGAAAGGCACACGAGCCTGTCGCTAACTTGCTCGACCAATTAAGCCAATTAAGACTTTAACAAATTAATTACAACTCGGTAGATCCAATTAACTGTGATTTAGTAAGCCAGCATCAGCATCATTAACGCGCGACGCGACGCGACGTTCGCTGACGAGATGAAATACTTACTCCACTCCAGCTGCCAACCGTTATTTGATTCAATTTAGATTCCATCTTCTGCACCTCTAGCACTCCATCCATCAAACTAAAAGTACTATACAATGTTTCCACTTTTGTCGCCAAACAAGAACCAACAACAGCAACAACAACAAATCCTCGTACAGAATCTGCACACAGAGATGATCTCTACCTCGACACCGCCAGAGGTGCTCATCTTGAGCAACTGAACTATGTGTATAGTGTAGCGCATACAGTTTACGCTTCCCCAAAGATGCAAAAATCTGCGTTGAAGCCACCTCACTAATGGCTCTAACAAGACTTTCCCATTATCTGCATGCAAAGTGTCTCCTTATCGCTGCCGGGTATGTTGGACAACTAGAGGTTGGCTCTCTGGCAAGATTCAGAGTCAGGCTTATGCGCACTCGTAGTCGTCCAGATTGTGGCAGCTGATAAGGATCAGAGCTCGTCGTCATCATCGTCGTTTGGATTCTTGTTTGCTTTTTTTGGTTTAGATGCGGTCTTCGGTCATTCTCGGGAATATGGTCAATCTTTTGATCGTTCTGAAGTGTGTGCTATCTGTGTGGTGATCTGTTTGCGTATCTTTTGCTTTCTGAGGAAGATAAAAGTTGGAATGCGAGTGGATATGGTGATGTTTGTTTGTTGTGTCATGCGGTTATAGATAAGAAAAATGTGCAGTTATGTTGAAATGACCTTTGAATTAGATCGACATTGTAGGTATTATTGGTTTGATGTGAGAAAGGATCAAGAATGCTGATTTGAAGAATATTGGCATGTAGGTAGGTACGGTGACTCGGATTGAGGAGATTAATTGATTTAGAACTTGGTGGTTTGTTGATATTGTACTACCAAAGTATAACGAAGAAACAATGTCTATGGCGACCAGCTTTGCACATCTTGTTGTCAAACCTCAAGCATAAGTTTCTAAGGATTATCCTTATAGATATAAATAATTGCATCCTAAAAAAATAATATTATATGATAAGCTCATAAGAAAGAAGAACAAACACTTTTGATTTTTTTCCTTCTTTTGCACATGCTTTTTTCACAAGAATTTGGTCATAGCTCAGAGCCATTAAGTGGTAGATATAGAAGGGCTCAAAGGAAAAGTGTTTTCCTCCCGGGCGATGCAAAAAATGTGGTATACTCCTTACGTATACACATCATCAGAAAACTATACCATTATTTCCGTTGAATGAAAACAAAAGTTAAAACGGAAGACTTACTAACCTGTTTGTGAGTATTTTGGTCGTTCCCCAATGGTCAAAAAAGCAGATAGAACAATTGCAAGAACTTTAGGAGTAGGTTTAAAGTCGGGAATAATATTGACTGGGGACACAATCTTTTTTAAAGCCCAAGATACGAAAGATGAGCTCCAATTCACCATAACGCTCTGAAGCGATATGAAATCGGAAAGCTGCAATCGCAAGAGATAGCTAATGCCTTTTCCAGCCGAGTAGGATTCCCTCCAACAATCTCTGAATCATATACCGAAAACATTAAACGTTCAAAACCAATGGAACCGCAGCCTCTGATGTTCTGAGTTTAACTCGGCATCAAAAACGAAGCCCATGGTTCTAAGATAATTGCAAACATGCAAATGCAACTAAATAAAAAGCACGATAAATGTTGATTCAAAGGGGAGCAAAGGTTGCCTGTTATCAGTATACAATTAGATTTACAAGGAGAAAAAAAGGGAAGAACACCGTGTCCTAACTTCTTATCTATGTGGCTTTGGACCATAAAAGTCTACAATCGACCAAACTTTCACATTACGGCAGACTTTGGATTTCAAGTCCGAGTATATGGCAGTAATTACAGAGATTCAGATACAGTGCAGAAATCGTACGACTATTATTATTATTATTATTATTATTACTATCTTCTTTATTTTTTCATATATCAGATTACAAATATTTAATATTCAAAGAATTACAAGCATGGCTTAAAAGCCGTCTGCCGATTTAATCAAAAAACTAATTACATTATGAGTGATTATAAATAAAAATTAAAACCATAAAAAGTACATAAGATGTTCTATGAAAGATACATTTTACAATACAAAAAATCGAAAAAGAAAGTCAATAAAATATCAACGAAATTCAAAAACGTTAAGTGAACCAAATAATAAGAATATGAAAAGAAAAAAGAAAATCAAAAAAGCAAAATTAATGGTAATTTTAGAGTTTCAATATCCGTTGAAAAATGGACTTTTAGTTTAGCTAAAACAAAACAACAATAGATTGAGTCTACATATTCACGTACAAATTTCTGTAGGTGGTAGCTTTTTTTTTTTTTTTTTTTTTTTTTTTTTTTTTTTTTTTTTTTTTTTTTTATAATTAACGCGCACATCAAGGGGTTATGACTACCCTTATAATGTTATTAAACACAGTGCGAGTATTTAGGAAAATAGGAGAGGATTTGAAAGGAGACATCGATGCACGTTGCTTTTGAACCTTTATGAATCGTAATGCAGGGGAAAAACAGGGCCAGGTAGAGCATTCCACATTCGGGTGGTGCGACTAAAATATGAATCTCTATACTTGACTGTACGCCCGAAGTTGGGCTCAAGGTAAAACTGATGAGCATTCCTAGCGAGGCGGGTGTTGCGGCTAAATTGTTTCAGGGGAGGAATGCAACTGGCTATTTCACTAGAGCACTGTTTATAGAAAAAGCGATAAAAGAGAGTGAGACAGGTAACGTTTCGTCGATGTTCTAGAGAATCAATCGATTCTACGATTGAACTATCACCTATCAATTTTAACGCTCTATTTTGTACCCTATCAAGCAGATGCAAAGATGTTTGAGCGGCATCTGACCAGATATGGGAGTTATACTCCAGTTTAGGGCGGATGAAGGCCTTATAAATTGTAGCCAGATCAGAAGGGGTGAAGAATTTCCTGCATCGTCTCAAGAAACCTAAGCATTTAGCAGCGTTTTTGGCGACTTCAAATATGTGGTCGTTCCAACGAAGATCATCGTTTACACACATACCAAGTACTGACAGCTTTTCGGTTTCTTCGATGCAGGTACCATTCATGGATAATGGCAATGGGGGAATGTTAAGCTTCAACGACAAGAGACAGCATTGAGTTTTCGAAGCATTGAATTCAACTTGGTTCATAAGATACAATGCTGTCAAGGTCAGAATTCAATGAGCTTATCATACGCAACCGTTCCAATTCCACATCCGAAGAGCAGGGACGTGAATTTGGAAACGAATATGAAAAGCTGAGGGTCGAGTCGTCAGCAAAACAGTTAAGAGGATTAGAAGTTTCAGACAAGAGATCATTAATGAAAATGAGGAAGAGAGTCGGAGACAAAACGGAGCCCTGGGGCACACCAGCATTTATGAAGTGGGTATCAGACTTGAAGCCATCCAGCACAACTTGTATTGAACGGTCGGAAAGGTAATTTCTAATCCAACGAAGAAGAGACTCATCGATACCAAAAGCACGCATTTTCTATAAAAGAGCCTGATGCCAAACTCTATCAAATGCTTTTGAAATATCAAGCGCAATAATCTTACTTTCTCCAAAACAATGTAAAGATTGGTTCCACTTTTCGGTGAGATAAGCCATCAAATCACCAGTGGACCGTTTGCTACGAAAGCCGTACTGACGGTCATTAAGAAGCTTTCGTTCTTCAAGATATTTCATAAGTTGACGGTTTATCAACGTTTCCATGACCTTGGAAAGAAGGGACGTTAGTGCAATTGGACGGTAATTGGAAGGAAGATTCGCCTTTTTTAGGGACCGGCTGGACAAATGCAGTTTTCCATCTGCTCTGAAAAATCCCAGCAGAATAGGAAAGGTGGAAAAGTATACGCAGTGGTTTTACCAGCGTAGAAGAACACCTCTTCAGAATAACAGCGGGGATACCATCTGGACCAGCGGATTTATGTATGTTGAGATCTTTGAGGACTCTCGCAACCGAGCGAGGTCGAAAAAATATCTGTTTCATCAAAGAATTTGCAGACTCGAGCTCAGGTGGAGCCAATATGCTATAAGGAAGTGTCGAGTTGGCAGCAAATTGAGCTGCCAGCAAATTGGCTTTGTCGATGGAGCTGACATACGGAGAGTCATTGAAGACGAGCGTTGGGACCGATGACGTGGTCGAGTTCTTAACGTTCTTAACAAAAGACCAAAAGTTTTTGCTTCCTTTTGGACACAACAGTATTTTTTGCCTTACTTTTTGGTCATGCAAGTACTTGGCCTTCAGAGACAAACCGGATAAGAACTTTCCATCCACTCTCTCCATTTAAAATTGAATAACAGTCCTCTGTCGAAAGAAAGCTCTTGTTAAAGCATAAACGCCGAATTTCTTGAAGCATTGGACAGCAGGCTAGGAAATGATAAACGTTTTCGATCAGGTTAAGGTTACACAGAGTACAATTATGATTAATATCATCTCCGTGAGGTCTACAATTTAGCTCGAGCATCTCTGTACGGACCTTAAATATCAAGCTCATCTCATTGACTGAGAACGTATTGCGAAAATAATTAGACACCCCCAAACAGATATTCAATTTGCTGTATACCGTTCTAGACATGGATGCTTTCGCACGATTATAGGAATTTCGAAACATTTTATCATCTATGACAGAAAAACAATCGTACAAACTATCCTTCCAAGATCCAATGTTGTGCAGGTATAAGTTCAATGTGCAATTATATTTAGTCGCTAGTTCTCGCCAATCCTTGAACGGTGTGTAATTACAGTAAAATGCAGTTATGAGTATCTTTTTTTGCAGATTGTTACAAGCCCTACTTAAGACTTTAACAATATAGTCGGCATTTGCCTTTATGTTTTTTAGGAAAATCGGAGCTAATCCAGATTGAATATATAACGCGTAGTTAAGGGTGTTTGAAGGGAGTCTAAAGACACGTTTAAAGAAGTATCGTTGGATAGCTTCAAAATCTTCGCATAGTGTATAACCATACACTTCATTAGCATAACAAAGTGAGTTTTTAACCGTAGCATCAAACACTTTGAATTTGACCGTCGGATCTACATTTTTGATCGTACGACTATGTAGAACGACTTTGGGGAGTTCCTTTGATCCGTCAAAATCGGTAAGGACCTCACTGAATCGAAAGAGGTTGTCGGCAATGTGACAAACTTTCATTCGTTTCTTTCAACATTAATCTATAAAAGACATAACCTTTTTAAAGTCTGTACATAAGTAGGTACTCGCTTACGCAGATGATATTGACGTTATGAGAAGAGGCAAGCGTGTCATAGGTGCTTTTGAACTTACACTCTTGCAGAAGCGAAAAATGGGCTTAATGATAAATGAAGGCAAAAGAATTTATACCTATAGGCTGTAATCAAATAAAGACAGAGAACATCGACAAACTGGACAAAACGTTACGATAGAGAATAGACCGACACATAATGTCGATGTATTTTATATTTTATTTTATTTTTTTACGCTAAGAAAGAACAAGCCAAAAACTCAACTCTAAGGTTAGGATAACTTTGAAATGGAAAATTGATTACCGGTGGGTTTTATTAACTGTTAATAGGAGTTAAGGGATTTAAGATCGGTTGATTTTGGGATAGGAAGTCAAACTGATTCCAGGAATATTTAGCCTTACGTAACATACGAGACCAAGGGTTGTGGAAACTGTAGTTTGTACGATGATAAGGAATGCGGAAAAGGGTAACAGACCAGAGATTCCGGGATAGTATTAAAAGAGATTAAACTCAAAGTAACGGACAATCAATGTTTCCGGTTAAAAGAAATTGAAGAAAAACAATACTATCTCATCTGCTAGAGACTGGTGGTTAATAAGTTTAAAGCGATCAACATAATTACTATTATATAAACTTTAAACTTTAAATTAAGTAGCTTTCTTGCTTTTTTCTTGTTTTTTCCTTGTTTTATTTCTACAACATTTGTATAACATTCTCATAACATATTTGTATAAATTCATACTTGTTTAATATCTATCTTATCACTAACTTATAAGATATATTATCTTACAGTGTAAGCTTACAATGAATAAATAAATACTAAATACTAAATACTAAATAATTATGGCGTCAAGTGGTATCTATCATCCCAAGGAAGCATGCGTATAGAGAAAAGATAAAATATATGCGCTGAACGGCTTCTATTTGTGGAGCCTCTGTTATTTGACAACGTGATCACACAAGGTGATCGACCAATCCATCCATACTGTTAACTTTCTTTATTGTAAATTCAATGTGGGAGTGAAAATTGAGCTTCTTATTACAAGTGACACTTAAGTTCCGGAAAGTAAGTTAAGTTTGCGGAAAAAGTTGTAGCATGGCACTTACTTACACTAAGATTTAGTTTATTTTTATAACACTAAACAGGGAATCTTTCTATATAAGATGCGAGAATTAGCGGGAGACATAATGTTTCTAAGTATTTTCGTATCATCCGCGTATATGAAAAACCTTACAATTGAGAATTCTGACAACGTCATTTATCGCATCGTAAAAAATTGCGGACCGTATGGTGACTGTCTTGTGGGACACTGGAAGGTGCTATGTGGGGAGCTGAGAAAGATGACCTAAAGCACACTATACATGTTCTTTGAGTCAGTTTTTAGTTTCAAAAGGACGATTTTATGTGACATTTTGTCGAATGCCTTACTAAAATCAGAAGCGATAACATCAACTTCATTTTCATTATCTAGCGTACACAAGCCCATGTCTAAACAAAATCAACCGGATTGGTCGTAGTTGACTTGCCTACAACCAAACCATGTTGACGAGCAGATAAAATAGATTTACAGTAGCAGTGGCGTAGCTTGGGTGTCTGCCGCCCGGGGCGGAAGACAATTTTGCCGCCCTTTTATTTAGGTATTTGTATTTAATGTATACTATACATTACATACATTAATTATAGAGAACTTTTCGGTGAGAGCAGTCATCATTATTTTGCATTACAGTAGTTCCCGTTTATTTACCTCCCCGCTTTGATGCACAACCCGTTTATGTAAGCAATCTTCTTCTACGCTTGTTATTTTGTTTGATATTGCTCACAAATTAACCCTGTTAAATACCTATTGGATATTTACCCAACCCGCTTAACGCCCTCTATTTATCAACACGTTTATCTAATAAGTACGCATTTTTTTCAGATAACTACCTTACTTACACAAAATAAAAATTAAATTTTCCTTGTTTTGTTTGGGAGCGTATCGGAATCCCGCTTTTTAAAATCCCGTTTTTTAAAATCCCGACAAAAAAAAGTTTATAATCCCGTCTTCTTAAATACCGTTTTGTTAAAATCCCGTTCGTGACAATCCTGTTTAATCAAAATCCCGTTTATCAAAAGCCCGTCTTTTAAAATCCCGTTTAATCCCGCTTAGCCCGTTTTATATTTGGATAAGTATTATTCAATATTGTTCGTTTAATCACTACATATCAGTTCTCAAATGTTGAAAGTTTTGTTGTCTGACCATTTTTTTTATTAATACCATTATACAGAGAAACTGGGACAGATCTTGCAATATATAACTGATAACTATTTTTCTTGTTGCATTTTCTGCATAAAAAACTATTGCGTAAGCAAGAGAACAATAAAATTTCTTGTTTTGTTTGAAAAGTTTTTCAAAAAAAAAAATGTTAATAAATCAAGAGCAATATCCAAAATTATGGAAGCTAGAAAGACGTTGAGTAAAACTGAATATTTGCGTCGTATAGCTACCAATATTCAACTGTAATTATTTTTTGTTATTTTTTGTTGTGATCTTTTTTGGAATTACATTTTTGTTATGTAGATTTTTTTTTTTTTTTAGATTTTATTTATTTTTATTTGTTAACGTTGTTTTCAAGATTTTGTACAAATTAACAAAAATAACAAAAGCATGGCTTTACTGCCGTCTGCCTAGTTGACAAAACATAAAAAAAAAAAAAATTGCAACATTTTATTAAAGAAAAAAGATTTTAGCTCCTACTCTTAATACTGATACTGATATATGTAAAATTTAAAAACATTCGTTTATAATTTTGTTCCGATAAGTTAAAGCTAATCTGCAATAACTGAATAATTTTTTCACCTCCATGTTATTGAGCAAGTCTACAATTTGACTTTGCGTTAAGGTATTACTTCCAAATGCATTTCTTCTTATTTCCTTAAGAATTGGACATTTTCCCATAAAGTGAAATATATCCTCTCTTTCTTCCGTATTACATAAAGAGCAAATTATGGGTAAATCCTCCCTATGTGGCACGAAGTTAAGTTGAATAAGTTCTCCTCGCAGCTTTAACATCATTGATATTTCGGCAATACTGTTACCGTCTGTAAAATAGTTCTTTTCTTCCAAATTGTGGTTTAGCTTAGAGTAAAGTTGCCTGTACAAGGATCCAGTGGCATCGTTCATATATTTCTCTCTCTGATTTATGTCTGCCATAGAAATAAGCTGATATAGAGAGACTTTCATTGCATCTATATTAGAATAATCCAGATTCAATTCCATTCCCACGTTTCTAGCTAGCTCCATCCAATCACCATACCAACTGTTTTTCGTTCGAATAACTTGAAGAGCTGCTATCTTTGGAAGCCGGTGACTATCCATCTTCATAACTTTCAAGATATAATCCACTTGCATCTTCAGAGTCTGGATGAAAAGAGGAGACAAACCTGTTTCCAACATAATTACGTAGTTGGGCGTGTTGTGCGGCAATTGAAAAATTCGCTTGATATAATATCGAAGAAGTTTTTCCACAGATTCATACTGTTTTGCTCCCCAAGTTTGAACTGCGTAAAACAAAACTGACCTTGATATTGCCTCAAATATCTTGTACTTACTACTATGGGTGATATTTTTGTTGTAGAAACATTTATTCCAAGTTGCGTTGATTGCGACCTTAGCCTTCTGCAGTTTCTCTTTTAAATGATTTTCCATACTTAAGTTTCGCATGAAGTACACTCCTAAATACTTGAACTGCGTGACGACTTCAATGGACTCACCATTGTAATGCCATTTTTCGTTCGCACAGTTTCGGCCTCCTCCGCTTCGGAAAATCAAAATCTTAGACTTCTCTAAATTCAAAATCAAACTCCATAGCTTGCAGTACTGGTAAAGACGGTTTATCATTAATTGTAGCGATTCAGGTGATGATGCAAAAAGAACAATGTCATCCGCAAATAGCAGTGCTTTTATCGAATGTCCAGCGTAATCGATACCACAGGGTAAGAAGTCTACAAGGTCCTCAATAAATAAGGCAAACAGGCTTGGACTCAATGTACAACCCTGTCTGACGCCAGTTTTTGTCTTAAATCCTCTTGAAAGCTCTTCACCATTCCATACCTTCGATATTGTGTCATCGTATAGATTTTCAATTACTCTTCCAAACTTCCATGACATACCGATACTATAAAGCTTGTAAATTAGCGCTTGCCTATTCACCATATCGAATGCTGATTTAAAATCAATAAAAAACGTATACAACTTCTTGCCTTTATGGAGATATGATTCCGCAATGCTTTTAAGGACGAAGATATGGTCGATTGTCGAATAACCTGCTCTAAAACCTGCCTGAAACTCCTTCAAAAGTTTGTATTCCTCGATCCATGTATTCAACCGTTTTTGTAAAACAAGTGTGAAAATTTTGTAAGAAGCATTCAAAAACGATATCCCTCTATAATTGGATAATTCGGATAAACTACCTTTCTTATGAATCGGGAAAATAATGGATTCCTTGAATTCTCGAGGTATGAATCCAGTTTCCATAACGTTGTTGAAAATATCTGTCAACCTGTTGACAAGTTCTAGTGTGCCATATTTATAAAACTCAGCAGATATGCCATTTGGCCCAGATGCTTTTCCATCCTTCAGCTTTGAAACTACCGAAATCACTTCTTCCTGTCTTATTCCAGCATCCAGTACTTCGTTTACAATGCGTGGAATAGAGTAATGGAAATTAAGTTCCTCTTGGCCAGGGTTTAACAAAGTTTCGAAGTGCGTTGCTAAGAGACTTGGGCTGATACTACTGTGAATGGTCCATATTTTTCCGTTGAGATGTCTTGCTAGGTTCCAAAACTCTTTTGAAGTCCGACAAAGAGCCAATCGTCTAGATTCAGCTTCGAAGAACTCTGCTTTTTTTCTTTTACATATTGTTTTGTAAAAACTGTTGGCTAGTAAGTACTGATTTTTAAAATAGCTATCACTTGAAGACCTGTAGGCTCTCAGCCAACCGAACGATTTTTCTCTAGCTTTTACACACTCAACATCAAACCAGGGTCTAGTATAATTTTTCCACGTGCTAGCATTAGGTGACACAGTTGTATAAGAATCTTTAATAATTTGATCCAGCAGACCAAGGTCACAATTTACTTGTTCATTTAGTCCCCTTTCCAGCCTTATCTGGTAGTTCACTGCTTTTGCCTGTTTCCATTTTAATTTAGGGAAAGTATTGATCGGTCTCGTTTCTCCAGCTTCCATTTCAGTATTCTCAAAAGTCAATACCATCGGTAAGTGGTCGGAATACACTACACTTTCAATTTTCATATCCACAATAAAGTCTGTCCATTCGCTACCTATGAGACAATAGTCAATCACCGAGCTTCCCTGGCCTCCAATAAAAGTGAACTCTCCCTCCATATCCGACAACGTTGTACCATTAAGAATCCTTAGTCCATAGGAATCACATAGATCAATTAGCCTTATGCCTCTTGTGTTACCGATTGGATCCTTAGATTTTCTCTCAATTCCGAGTGCGTTGTTTTCGTATCCGTTTTCTCTTCCTATCCTTGCATTAAGGTCACCTACTATCAAAATATCAGATGTTTTGCCTTGTGACATAATTTTTTCCAACACCTCAAAATCGTTGTTCCATTGGTTGCAGTTGATGTAAATTGGTAAAATGCGATAGAAGTTCCCACTAATTTGTAGCTTGACATACATAACACCTTCACATACCTCAAAGGAACATTTAATATTTTGGATGTCTTTTTTCCAGCCGAAATAACATCCTCCACTTGCTCTACCTCTTGAATGCAATCTAATAGCGGGTACCCAGATAAATTCAAAATTAACAAATTTACTTTCAAAATTACTTAAGTTAGTATCAGTTACAAAAGTTTCATACAGAAACACAAATTCAAATTGATTTACAAATATATAAAAATCAGTAAAAATAGACTTATTATTTAATCCTGCTACGTTATAGGAAAGAATTTTATATTTAAAAGTTCTAAAAGCAGTTTTATTTTTCAAAGTTGTTTCTAAATTATTTTTAGTATGGCAGACGGCATTACAACTAAAAACGTCTCGTGAAAACACTCTCCACAGTTTGAGAAGGCCTGATGTCATCTTGCCTTTGGCTTCCACCATAAACATGTCTGTCCTCTAGTACAGCTGTCAGATCAAAAGTGTCACCCGCCAGCTGTTGCAGCATCAACAAACCATCATTTGCATCCGAAACCAATTTGTCATTTCTATCGAAATAAAATTTTTTTTGATTTATAAAAAGCGTTTCGCCTCTTATTTGGCTATTTATGTTCTTGTTTTTTGATGTTAAATGTGTTCTTAGTTTGTTCAAACGTCTCCTTCTCTCTCTCGCAGCTGCCGGATAGTCTTTGTGTAGTGTTGTCCCAGTGTTTATTAATTTTGTTTTTGCTCGCAGTATTTGAAATACATCTTCCTTGCAAGACATTTCAACTATTACGTTGGAAGTTCTGCCTCTCGAGCCAACTTGACGTGCAGAACTTATCTTAGAGTTGTTCGTTGTCTGCAATAGATCCAAACAAATTGCTTTAGCTCTCTCCACCGCATCCTGAGTTTCATTGGGCATTGCAGGTTGTAGATGCACGACCAAATTCTTCTCGTTTGTCTTTTTTTCAAGCACTTCAATTTGTTTTTCCAGCAAAACACACTTTGACTCCATTTTGTTTAGTTTTTCCGTCAGATCTTCATTGTTTTGTTTCAAAGCAGAAATCTCAGCGCTGATTCCCTCAATGTCAGCCTTTGTTGCGACGTCCTTCAACTTGACATCCAGCAATTTCGCCATCGAGTTTTGGAAAATTTTTTCCAAATCCGAGACTGGTAAATTACCAACAGGCGTATTGTTTTCAGACTTATTGGATGTTGTAGGTTTTGCCGACGACGATGACAAATCCGTAAATGGTCTTTTGGATGGGTTCGATTCTTTCAATACGGGTGATCGATGCATCGTAAAACTTCTAAATTTATTGCTTGAATAGAAACTCACCCAAGGATTTTTTATCAGAATGATCTTCGATTGATCAGCTTTATGAAAAACTATTTACTTATGAAACACGAACGGTTTTTAATATAAAAACAAATTTCTTTCGCAGGAGCTCTAAATTTCACAGACTTTGTTAGTTCGGACAGAGTTGCCAACTCCCCATGTATTTGTTATGTATTTTGTTATGTATTATGTTCTTTTCTTTTGAAACAATAATAATGTTTGCAATAAAATTATCTAGACCAAATATTCTTCTTCTTTTTTATATTTAATCCCGCTTTTGTATTCAACACCAGGTGTTTTATTTTAAAAATCGCGCGATTTTTAAAATAAAACACCTGGTGTTGAATACAAAAGCGGGCTTATAAGAACGGGATTTTAATAAACGGGATTTTAATAAACGGGATTTTAAAAACGGGGTTTTAAAAAAGCGGGATAATACAAAACGGGCTTAAAAAAAACGGGATTTTAAATGCGGGAAAATAAAAAACAGGATTATAAAAAACGGGATATCGAACCCAACCCGTTTTGTTTCAAAATCAGCACAGGAGCACAACTGACTTTGAAATGTCATCAATGTCCAACAAAAACACAAACAATACTACATACTTCCTCGGTTACGAACGCTTTTAAGGTATTAAAGCGGGTCCTTTTATCAGGCACGTAACCGGGTTTCAATAACTAACTTTCCCGGTTAATTGCACATAAAAGATAGCAAAACCTAACAAATACTTTTCGCAGGAGCGCTGTATACAGATAAGATTTTAAATAAAAAAGTTTATCTAAGTTTTACAATCACGTTTATTAATTCAAAGTTCTTTTACTTTAACCACTAATTGATATAACTTAAAACTTAGGTAAATCGGATCGACAATATTAAATAAAATCATTTTTTGTTTAGAACAAGAAGTACACTAAAATGGTATATTCTTATTTTTACTGAAAAGTAATATGAGTATTTGTTAGAATTGAATTAAAATTTATTAAATTAAAAATTTACACGTCTACTTTTTTTAAGAGCAAAGTCTTTTATTGCCCGTTCAATGTCTATCGCATCACACACCGCTTGCTCAATAGACAAAATGGCCAAGTTAATTAGTCTTAGACAACTCATTGTCGATCTTAAATAATTTTTAATCAATTTCAATTTTGAAAAACTTCTCTCACAGCTGGTATTGCTTATGGCAACTGTGAAAAATATTCGGAATATTATTAAAATATTGGGCAGAGTATCTTCCAGCTTGGATTTAACAATAAATTTAAATAACTCAAGTGAGTCTGCATTAATCAATTTATTTTCGTTACCTGTAGCAGCAACGAAAGTCCGCAGTCAAAGTCTTTCCAGCTTGAAATCCTGCTCGTCAATCTCGTCAGATGCGTAGTCTAAATAGCATTCAGTGTTGTCTGGATCTAATAATATAGCCGGCGTTAGATATGCAAACTTATCCGTTAAATTCTTTAGCTGTTGAAAACGCTCACGAATTTCTACAATCACTCTATCTAACGAAGAAAACAGCTTTCGTCTCAACTAATTTTCACCAGACAAGTTAGCATCTCTAGTTCCGTCATCGAAAATATGCTTTCTTGTTATGCGCCTCCGTGGTTTTATGGAATATCCAAGTTCTTCACACATATTTTTTGCATAACCTAACTGCACCATTTGCCCATTTGTCTCTTTTCTCTGTCAATATCATCTGCAAAGCATTTATTTTCTGAGCGCACAATTTTATGTCAAGTCCTTTTGTTTGTAAATATTTTTGTGCATCATTCACTTCATGTAGCACAGGTTGCCACAGGCCCAAAAAACAAAGGAAGGAAAATGACTGCATCAAAACTATTAAAGCACCTGCATCTGTTCTGCTGTTTAAACTTTCACCTGCCTCTGTCAGTTTTTCCAAAGCGACGAGAATATCTTTGTAATGATGCCATGTCACATTTACAGCATCGGGTCTTGCACTCCACCGCGTGTCTTGAACCCATTTTAAGCTTTTGTCTGTAATTGCTGTAGCCAAACGCTAATAATGTTGAGGCAACAATTGTGTGTCGAATTCGTCACAAAATAAGTAATTGAAAACTCCGTGCCGTGCTCTTTTCAATCGGTCCAAATTTGTAGTTGCGATAAAAATATAAAATAGTTCAAGTATTTGCAAAATATTTTTATTACTTATTGTTAAATTTTGCCGCCTCCTAAACACTGCCGCCCGGGGCGAATATTTTTTGGTCCTATATGTGACGACAATGTGTGAAGAATAAGATTCAACAACGAGCTGTATGAGCTGTAGCGCAATGGACCTCAACTCTCCGGCTAGACGCCGCGCCGCCACCGATGTCTTTTGGAAACCACATTGCAGAGAAATCACGGAATGGGAAGACTTCGTCTTAAGTGGCTCAAACAAGTGGAAGAAGAGCTCAACCCATTTAGAGTGCAACTGAAGAGAGCTTGCCCAAAATCGAAATTGCGGATGGTATTGGTTGAAACCCAGGTTCGCCCAGAACTATAATGTCCGCCTAAGTAAGGCCGGACATTATAGTTCTTCCATTTGTTTCTAAATATGTAAAATCATTACAGCCCAAGAAAAAAAATGTAACATAAAGCTGTCTTGGCACCCCTTACAGAATTGTTTATTTTTTTTTTTATTTTTATCCAATTACCAGCCGAATAAATTTCCATTCTTCTTAAAAAAACAATTCGGTTATTTTAAAATTAAAAACTAATCCAGATCTATAACAAAAAAAAAAAACCAGTTACAGTGTCAACCTCAAAGAGGGAAGCCATCAAAGAAAGAAAAAACAATTAGTTGTACAACAAAGGGACACTTGTTCGCTTCATCAAGTCGCCCATCAGTGTGTCACATTCAAGAGTCCCTTTTTCACTTCAAACAAGGGACAATCCACAATCGACCGTGTAAAAATAAATACCTGTTGGCCCAAAAGATTATTTCTCCCACTAATCTTACGCACATTCAGAGTGTGACACGAAATAACGACAAAGTCAAGCTATCACCCAACAACAATGTCGATCAAAGGACAAGAACATTGTACTCGAGCGTTTCAAACACATGTCGAATCGCTAAATGACACAATCCCTAAAGGTTAATGGATTCCACTTTACCCTCTGACAGATCGTTCCAGCGCTCTATATGCGGATGGACTGTGCTTGTGAACACCCAGGATAACGATCGGCCGACTATGTATAGAGGCCCTTGATTCAAGCTAGGGGTGTGCGTGAAGCAATCAATGCATGGGCTAAGGCCAAGCAGCATCAGTATATGTCACTTCAAGTCAGAATACAATCTTTTGTATTGTCCTACGTCCAGAATTTTCTGATATGTCGTAGGTGTTGTTGTTGTTTGATCAATGATCGTGCGACCCTCCGAGGAGGACGATCATCCTAATGACATACCGGTGAATGTGCCTTTGCTAAGACGATGATCACTTTTTGTTCTTTTTTAGGGACACAACAATCCTCATCTTCCTTGATGACTATTATTACACGGAATGCAGAGAAGAAGAAAAAAAAAATACTCTCGATTGAGGGCGACACTCCATAGAGAGAGCGTCATTTCTTTTGTATTGTTTCCTAAGGATTATTACAAGTGGATGAAAAATGTCGACACAAAATATGCTTGTTTCAAGGATACCTATATTGAAAAGATTTCCCGACGCCACAGCTTGGGGATGATGATAAATGACAAATGAATTGGAGGACGAATCAGCGGAACATTGACTAAGAATCCCTGAGAAAGTGGAACATGATTGCATTTTGATTGATTCGTTACGCTTTTAGAAATGTGATTTGTATTTTGTTAAAGATCGCCATCGAGAACATAGCAACTTGAGATTTCTTGGAACCGCTGTAATATAGCGGGTTGGTGTAGACATATGTTGCCTGATGGTATACCGCGCTGATCGATTACCAAAAGTCTGAAGGATTCTTTTTTTTTATTGGAATTTCCTTGAAAGTCGTTTTCTTGATTAAATATAAAGAAAATTGTGTATAAACAATCACCGCGATCAGTGCTTGACTTGGGTTTCCTACAAAACAAACCATTGATGGGAAAATGTCCTTTTGTTTCAGCAAAAGGGTCTTTCTTTTTGATCTTGTAACGCAGTCGATAATAACCATAAAACGTTATCACTTTGCGGATGGAGTGTTGCATGTTGCGTGATGGTGGACTAGGGGCAATAAATGCGCTCACATCAAGGAACGGATGTTAGGTGCTTGTTTTATGAGGAGTGGCGGGTGTTTATTTAGTCAGCGGCATTTGCGTTGTGTCCTTCAATGGAACTGTGTGTGTTTTAGTCAATTGGGTGTTGACGACCTAATTTGAAATGCAAGTTTCTTATACCTAGGTCCGCCAAAAGTCTTTGTTTGCTGATCTATAGAAACTAGACCATCCTATACACGAACGCAACTTCCAGATGGTTCCTTTATTGTTTGACGAACAACAGAGTAGCGTCAAGGCCGTTCGGTTGACGCAGCAATCAGGTAGGTATCCTTCTATCTTATCATTTTCAGATAACATTTGCTAATTTTATATTGTAAGAGCTTTTGTGTGGCTTGTATTGAAAATAGAAGCGTTTCTCCATAATCTGTTCACAGATTTTAAATCAAAACCTGTCCATAGATTTGGAGGAAGATCCCAGAAAATATCTACCATTCGCTTTGAGGGAAAAATCACTTGATTAATTTTAACGAGAACAGAAGCCATAGAAAATCCATTAAAACTTTTTCTAATTATGCTCTTCACTTCACATAAGCGACTATAGGCATACGACCAATGACCCTCCCAAAAAGAAAAAAACGTTGACTCCACAAACCCATTGCTCCACACTAATGACTCTTGGTCCCTTTTTGTTGGCGAAATTTTTTTTCATTTGAAATATTTTCTTTGGTCAAAATGGAAATTATGAACACATCCCTTCACGGCGACAAAAGAGACCAACGACGGCCACCGCATACAAAACTCATTCACATCAACTGCTTTGCCCATTATCCTTCTTCCAATCACAAAATTTTAATGAAAAATTTCCAAGGATCTGCATGGTCGCTTAAGGTTTGTTTTTTTTTTTTTTGTAAATCCACCCACCATCTTAATTGTGAAAAATCGTCCACTCACCACACACACATACCCACATACCTAAAAGTTATATATTTGCATATGCCTTTTGGTGCTGTGTGGACAAACAAGAACTTCGTAAAAATGATTCTGAAAAGGACTCATTCATTCGTGAATTCTGTCATGATGAGTTTTTATTTCTATGCATGTCCTTATACCTACAACCTTCATCGCCCACCCTTTCCTGTTCCTCGTCACAAAAAAGAGAAGACTTCACCCCGAAAAAAAGGATTCCCTTCAGAAAAATAAGGGACATGGGCTGGGCAGGGTAGGGTGTTGGTGTGTTCAGTCGGTTACAGCCCTAATGAAAATGCAGTCCTTGGTTAGTGAGTGGACTTTGACGGGGTGAGTACTAAAAAACTCATTTCAATGAAGGATATCTATACCTATACACTTCCACATATTTGGGTATGAAATGAAATATGCACTTAAGGGCTGTAGGCTGTGCCAGGCTAATGACATACTTCCTAGAGACTCATATAACATAACAACCGTTGACGATGGCGTATTAATTTTGATGTTAAGTACTTGCATGTCGTTATGGCATAGGAACAATTTGACTGCCCGAAATCATTAAACTATGTGAAACAAGGACGAAGGACTTAACTCTCTACCTACCCCTTTTACTTCCCAGTTCCCATCAGCAGCTATAGGGCATGGCTTCAATATTATTTTTATTTCTCGTTACACAATGACAAGGCTCTCATAATAATGCATTCGCATCGATGTTAAACATATTCCACACCCCTTTTTTGATCTCCTATATTGTGGTGTTTCGTAGTGCTGTTGCTTAGCTATTATTCCGCTCCTGATTATGCTCCGTGAATAAATATTCAGAACATGGGTGTGCGTGTGCGGTTATGTACCCACTTTTTACAAGAGGATGATAAACTCGTTAATGGCAAAAAAGCCTATGGAAATCACAAGGGTTGACGATTTACAAACTTATAACGATGACGCTAATGCGCAGCGTTGTGATTTGAGTAGCGTCAATCAACCGCGAAGGGTTGTGTGTGTTCGTTCGTGTTATTCCTACTCGTATGGTGTGGGTTTGCTAGGATCGCTTTATAAAATAGATAAATGGCGGCGAAATTGAATACGCGCGTCCTTGTACATTGGAAATTTCTCTACCCTCACTCCCCGACTTTGTTGTTTACATAATGAATATGTCAATATTGTATTTTATCTGTTGTTTAATTACGGAACCAAGCCACGCTGCTGGGAGCGGGAGGGTGCATCGCTCGATGGAATTAAAATGAGTTTTGCAAACAATAGGACGAACGCCATTGTTGTGAGAGCAAGTTGTTTTTTTTAATGGTTGTCATACGTTGAATTGTGAAGTGATATACTTGATAGTGTTAGTGAAAGCCTCAAATGTCACGGGTAGACATTTTGAATTTTTATTTTTATTTCAATTTTGCATGATTCAGTGCTTTGATTTAAGAAGTAAGTAGTTGAGTTTCAGTTGATAGGTAGGTAGGTACTCTAGGCTGTATTTTATATCAGCTTTCTTATTAGATAAGTTCCTTAAGCTTCCCATGTACATATATGTATGTGAGGCCTACAATTGGAATCCTTCTCTGACAAATGATCCTTTTCATTTCGATTTCAGTGTGGTAAACAGGCAATTACGCCAGAATCAAAATTTTACTTGCCGAAAAGGTGGCTTTTTTTGGATGTAAACAGCATCTCTTGAGAAATTATTAAGTCCGCCCTCAGAGCTTGCCCTTTCCGTTCGAAGGGAAAACAAAGTAAGAGATTCCAAAACCATTTTCTAAACTAAGTAATAGGTACCGAGCTTAAATTAGTGGTAAGGAAAATGTGTGGCTAGTGAGACTAAGCCTCACACTCAAGTAAAATACAAAATTAAACTGCATTATTGACTAAAATCAATACAGATGACAGAAAACAGATGACTGATGACATCTCAATTTTTTGTGGAATTTGTTTGGATCCATTTTCTGTTGGGGAAATCTTTGAAGTTAAGTCGGCTAGCATCCTAATGTCGTGTTGCCATCGAGTAGGTACTCGTGTGGCGTCCTTAGCAAACGCCTCGGCAGCTGTATTACTGCAAGCTACGCGGTGGGCGCCATGACATTTGGCCATGTGCAATATGGCCATATTTCAAAATATGGCCATTTGACACTTTTCAATTGTGTCACATGGCCAAATGGGCATTTGTCGCTTTGGCAATGTGTCATTTGACCATTATGGCCAAAAGACACTTTGAAACTTGTTCTTAAAGTGCAAAAATTCAAAACAGAAATAAATTACAATTTTTAATTGAACTCAAAAACTTTATTCAATAAAATTAAAAAAAACAATCAAAAATAAAAGAAAAAAACTCAAAACAAAATTTTCAGAAATACATAAATTTGTTAACATAATGTGCATAATTCTTAATAAATGTAAGGTAGGTATAACAAAATTTTTTGATTTAACAATAAATAGACGTGCTATTTTTAACAATTGTCCTACAAATAGGACAAAGTATAGGACTATGGTTTTTTGTGTACTGTTCTGACAGCCTTGTATAACACTCTAAACATAATTTAAAGTGGTTACAGGGCTGCAAAAGAATCGTTCGCACATTGTCAACGCAAATAACACATAAAATTGGTCTCTCCTCTGAATTTACAATATCTACATTTGGTAGATCCTGGTCTTCTTCCTCGTCCGAACCACCATTTTCGTCGAAACGAATAAATTCTTTTTTACCAACTTGTTGTTTTCGTTCGTTAGTTGTTTTAAAAAATCTGTTATTGAAATGACTTTTTTATCAAGTTTTTCTAAAGATTTTTCAATTAAATTATGTTTGTCCATAAATTTTTTTTTGGGGGGCTTAAAGATAGAAAATGTTCCAACCAAGGACATAATCAATTCCCGGGATTTGATGCGCTCCTCGTCCAGCAAAATATCTAAAAACTTAAAAAAATTTCCTTTTTTAGAAAATTTTGCACTTAGTCGACTGTTGTAGTTCTCAAGGGCACTAGCGGTTCTCATGAGGCAACCAAAAACCGAAAACGCCGATGGAGTTTCCTAAAAAATTAATGTACTTAATTAATGACGATACGTATATTAATTAAATTTAAAATACCATATCCATCCATTGTCGTTTGAAATAACTCAAAAAATTCTTAAAGTTTGATTCACCATTTATTTTAAATCCAATTGCGTTTGCTTCTGTATACAAAATATCAAACGCAAGAGAAATATGCCTTGGTTTCATCAGAGGAAGTACCAAAAACTTGCGAAACAATCGGAGTGCTTCCTTATTTTTGTGCATGAAAGTAACAAACTCTGGTATCTTCGATGCTCTTCTTCGTAGAGCCTGGAAATAGTGAAACCAGCAGAAGCTACACTTCGCTCCTGGAAAAACACTATGAAGGCTGTTTCGCATTGCCTGTTCATAGTCAGTTACAGAAGTGGTTGGCTCAAATTTGAATAAATTAGCATCAATATACTGGAACAAATGGGTGTATGCTTTTTCGGATTTTCGACTCATTAGTACATATATAAAAGGATAAACCTGGAATTTGAATATCGATGACGTTTTAATAATATTAAATTTAATTTATTTAAAAACAAAAATTCCTGATTTATTGTAAAGTTTTTTGATATAGAATAAACATTATCATTATCAGTTTTCGAAGAAAAGATTTTCAATTGGATATATAATAGTAGATAAGAATACATAAACATAAATACATATGTATGTATGCATATTTATATGTACATTCATACTTTAAGTTTAAAGGTGAATGATAAACAAAAATGATCGTCATCATCTGCACGAAACGCAGCAAGCCAATCTTTTTTTTTTTTTTGTTTTTTCCATCAGATAATCAATTTTGGGTGTGAAAATAAAATAATTCTACTATTATAGATATCCAATTGAAAATCTTTTCTTCGAAAACTGATAATGATAATGTTTTGGAAAATCTCAACGTCATCTTAATTTAACATCTTTGCATATGTTTCCAATTTATAAATATTATTTATAATTCTTTTTTAAGAAATCTCAATCCTTATTTCAACTAAATGTAAATTAAAATGTTTTTACTCACGTGGTTATCATGCGCGAAGTGCACAATTAACAATTGCTTGTAACCACAAAAAGGTATAACACTAAAAGTACCATCTAAGAGATAGTTCCTGCTCGAACCATTTTAAAAATTTTGAATTGCGGCTGCTATCGTCGGTGAAAGAAATATTGTGTATGCAAAATTTTTTCTACTATAGTGCTTTGATAGAAGGGCTTGCTGTCATTGCGGGATACTCCAAATTTGTTCATTACAGCCTCACTTTTGAATAAATCTAACACTTCTTTAGCATTAACCGGTGTTTTCGGAAAAGATTTGTTTCTTATTCGAATCAAATTTCTCCTTATCTTTCCAAACGGCACCTTATGAAAATAAACCATTTTTAAACAGATGTGTATAGGTAAAACCTTGTTGCTTTAAATAATGTCATTGATCAAATTTTAGTTGATTTTAAAAGTAAGTGTGTTCATAATTATGGACATTCATACGAATGCATCTATCCTTAAAATGAATATGTACCAAAGCCATTGTGTATTTTTAAGAAAAATCAATGAATACCTTACCTGTGGTGTATGCGGAGCACTCACACTGGCGTTTACCTCGCCAAACACTTTGCGAATACCACTCTTTTTTAGTGAGACGTTTTCACATTCTTTTTTAATTTTATTAATATGGTTCATATTTAATTTTAATTGTTGATATAAGGATGATTATGCACAGCACTTTTTTTAGGTATTCGTACCAAATTAACATTATTAAAATCAATGATATGTATGTACTGGTTTTTGAATTATATTTAATTCTATAAATTTGTTTAAAAAAAACAAGACGATAAAAAAAGGTTCAGTTAAATAGCCTTGAACTAAAAAGCCCATCCAAAAGATACGCATAACATTTTGTTTTTGCTCGAAACACCTGCAAAAAATATGGTCAAACGACACTTTGAAAATGTGTCAAATGACCATATTCTAATATATGGCCATTTGTCACTTTCAAAAGCGTCATTTGGCCATTTGGCTGAATGACACAAAAAAATATGGTAAAATGACACATTGCCAAAGCGACAAATGGCCATATGGCCATGTGACACAATTGAAAAGTGTCAAATGGCCATATTTTGAAATATGGCCATATGGCACATGGCCAAATGTCATGGCACCTACGCGGTGTAAAGAAGATAAGCTGTATCATAAACCCCAATTATGAGTCACCTATCAAACTAATACAGCCAAATAAAAAAGCTTAAATAAATAAATATTAAATTTATTGCTTTTCGTCCATTTTTTTTTTTTCAAAACATTAAGCAGTGTGACATTCCTCAAGTCTTCCGATTTCTGCTTTCTGTCTAAATAATTTGAACCCAGCAAATCGTGCTTCGAATCCCAACTAAGACCAAAACTGTCCTCCGTCAATAAATTCATTGCCATTCTCGATAAGCCGTTCGCAGCCGGCAGAAAATTATAGGTCCCCTCCATTCCCTCTCAAAGCATGGTTGTATTTTGAAAACCACTCAAAAATTAGCTACTTTCCAACGATCACATTCTAAAACTGATTATTGAATATCATATTTTAATTAAATGCCCAATAGTATTAAAAGTGAACACAATATAAATATTTTCAAGAGTTTACTTATCAATTATATTAGACAAATGAATTCTTCTTTCCATTTCCGGCGTTACGAGTAGTGATCTTGAAGCGATCACAACTCTCCCACTTTTCTGCTTCACACTAGTGATCCGCCTGTGGGGTACGCCGCGTTGACCTCAGAAAGCGTCGGCAAGCCTCCCGGTTTTGGATTGTTCCATGTCTGAGGCCAACCAAATGCTGCTGTTTTTGCATTTGCTTGTACCAGGAGTGTTTTGGTCTGCCTTTTCTTTTTCGTCGCGAATTTGTTGAAACGTTGTACGATATTGCCTTTTGGACTGGGTTCTGCGGATCTCTCCTTTGAACATGACAATACCAACTGAGCCGGTCGTGCTGAGTTTTGTCCAAGATGGTACTTTTGACATGAAGGCTTCCACGGATCTTAGTACTTCTAATTCGATCAAGCTTTGTTACTCCTGCTGTCAGCCGAAGCATCTTCATTTCGGCTGCCGTCAATTTGCTCTCATACTTTTTGTACATTGTCCAACATTGTGAACCATATGTCAGAGCTGGACGGACAACTGCTGTATAGAGTCTTCCTTTCAGCTTAGGGGGCATTTTTCGATCACAGAAGATAGCGGAGTTTTCTCGCCACTTCATCCACCCTACGCTTACTCGATGATTGATGTCGTCATCACAAGTTGCTTCACTATTGATCATAGATCCCAGATATTTAAACTTTTCACACTTGGGAAGCACATTTCCATTGAAATAAATGTCTGGAATAGGCTTGTCTGGATCAGAAAAAGTGCAGCACAGGTATTCAGTCTTTTTAGCGCTAATACGGTACCCATTTCCTTCCAGAACATCAATCCAAACGTCAAGAGCTCGTTGCAGGGATGTAGGATCCTCGCTTATGATGGCTCCATCGTCAGCAAAGAATAATTGTTTTACTTTATTGTCCGTTACTTTTCCTTCGAGCAAATAATCCAGAACAGCAATAAAGAGCAGTGGACTCAAGACACTTCCCTGATGTACACCTACTGTTATTTGGAATTCTTCGGTGACTCCAGCTGGGCATCTCACTTTTGTAACTGCTCCATCGTACATGTCCATAATTATTCGCACATAGGCTTCAGGAACTCCTCGGTGTCTGAGGGCCACCCATATCAGATGTCGTGGTTGTCGATCGAATGCTTTTTCGAAGTCAACCAACACAATATGCAAATCCTCTAAGGCATCTCGGTGTTTTTCCATAATGATCCTTATACTTTGGATTGCGTCTTTAGTTGACTTACCCGCGACAAACCCGCATTGGTCATCAGAAAGCCTTATTATTTTCCGCAGTCGGCTATCCAAGACCCGCTCAACGATCTTCATAGTGTGGGACATCAACTTGATCGAACGATAGTTGTCACAGCTTCTGGTATCTCCCTTTCCCTTGTACATTGGAAGAAGAAAACTTTCCCTCCATTGATTAGGCAAACTGTCACCTCTTATAAGTTTGGAGATGAGAATCGTGAGCCATCTCAACTCGATGTCTCCCATATTTTTCCAAAACTCATATGGTACCTCGTCTGGCCCGATCGCTTTGCCTTTTTTGGAGTTCTTAACTGCCTCCCTAACTTCTTCGACTGTGACGTCGGATACTTCCGTAAAGTTAGGTGCAGCTGTTGGAAAGTGGCGCCGAGGAAACTGTTCATTCAAAAGATCATCACAATACTGTCGCCACCTGTGAAGAATTTTGTCGTCATCCACAAGTAGCAGTCCTTGAGCATCATTTATGAACTTTGGCGAACGAATCTCCTGCGCATTTCTTCTTCTCTGAGCGGCTATTTTGAAAATGGTTGCTCCCTTATTCAAGTTGCTTTGTCTTAGCTCTTGGATTGCCTGATTTGCTTCTGCAGCTGGGGCAGAAATTTCTTCCAGCTCTCGATACAGGCCCTCCGTGCTTTTTGCTTGAAGTTGGGCGCACTTTTTCTTCGCTTCTTTTCTGCAGCTCTTGTATTCCATTTTGAGACGCGCTTTTTCATTTGTATTTCTTGAGGGGCACTTCGACCAAGCTTGGAAAGCTGCTTTCTTCTTTCTAATCACTGCTTTAGCTTCATCATCCCACCACCAGGTTTCTTTAGCTTGTTGGTAGTGACCTTTTGAGACTCCTAGCAGTGATTTGGCTCTCTCTAAGCAGGTTCGTTGTAGGCGATCCCACATATTTTGTGCTGTGATTGCATTTGAAACTGCGTCGATGGTATTACACAGCTGACTTCGCATATACGAAATGAATTGCTGTCCTTTGGTTTTCTCCAGATTGTACCACTTGTTTCTCCTAGGAGCCTTTGTTTGTTTGACTTCCTTCACCGCATCCGTAAAAAATTCTGTTAAAAGAAGACGGTGTTGTTGAGCGGCAGCTTCTCCTAGTATCACTTTGCAGTCTTTCACCCGAGATTTCATGTATAATTGGTTACCAAATGGTAATCAATCTGGGTTTCATTTTCTCCACTGCTGTAAGTGATAAGGTGTCGGTCTTGTTTGATGAACATGGTATTTAGTACGATTAGACCGTATGACTTGCACATATTTAGAATATCTTCACCAGGAGTGTTCCTGGTGCCGAATCCCAAACCTCCATGGCAGTCTTCATAATCCTCGTTTGTCTTCCCGACATGTCCATTCAAATCTCCTCCAACAAACAAATACTCTTCTTTTGGGATGTTCTTAAGTAGGTTATGAAAATCAAGCCAGAATGCATCTTTTTCCTCCTGCTCACACCCTATTTGGGGAGCATATGCACTGATGATATTCCAGACCTTTCCTTCCATCACCAATTTAAGAGACATCAAACGGTCACTGGACTTCAAAATGGTCAACACGCTGTTATATAAACTTTGGTCAAGGATGATACCGACTCCGTTCCTACCTTGTTCTGTTCCATAGTAGAACATCTTGTAAGCCTTGGTTTTTACATCTAAGAAACGGGCTTTGTTTGCTGTGTTTCGCCATTTCGTTTCCTGAACACACAAGATGTCCACTCGCCTCCTTCTCATCATCTCTTCGAGTTCAAGACTTCTACCAGTCATACTTCCAACGTTCCAACTCGCGACTCTAAATTTTCGTCCAACTCGTCGCATTACTTTGCTAGCCCCCGGAATCCGTATAGCTCTGACCCGAACATTGCTGCTGGGTCCAGGACCAGCTCCATGCATAGCAATGGAACTGCCTGGCGGGGTAGTGCTTCTTATGTTTGCAAGTACTTCCATAATGCTCAAAATTTTTCAAAAATTTTCCTTTCATCCTTTTCGACACATGCATGCTCCATTTAATGAGTTTGATTTCCCTTTTACTATACCGGTAATCTCCAGTCGTGTTAACCCCGGGATCTGCATGCATACTTGGGGAGAGTTTTTAGGTGGTATGTGTGCCGCTAGACTCACTTTGATGTTAGTCGTCTAGATATGATTGCTCCTTTAGTCGCCTTTTACGACAAGCGGGGAGGCGCTGCAGTGCTATTCTAACCCGACACTGCACGGGATATTTTTTTAGACAAATGAATTAACAACTAAAACTTGAATTCCTAATATTTAAATTGTTTGTGTTTATCTTCCTTATTGACCTAAAAAAAAATTAAAGAAAAACTAATAATACACGAAAAACACATTATACTTTTAATATTATACAACGAACCTCGTTTTATTACTTATTACAAGTTAATGAAAATCAAACGACATTCTCATCAAGTCAGGTCTATAATTAACATCAGCAAAACTAACCAGTGTATTAGCAAATGCAGTAGTTATTTTATCTTGAAATGGTTGTAGAAATAGTAAGCTTACATCAATTGAAAACAGTATTAGGCCCAGAACTGATCCTTAACGAACGCCCATATTCAAGAAACATTTAGAACTTTATGCATTACCAATTTTTATTACTTCGTTCCCGTTTGATAAATAGCAGGAAAACCATTTATTAATAAAGCCTCTGGCTCCTGTTTTAGTAAGTTTATCAAGTAACAACTTTTTCAGACGAAGCGAAATATTTGGGTCTTATCCTTGATAAAAAGCTAAGCTGGAAATCAAATATACAAGAGAGAATCAGGAAAGCCACAGTTGCTAATTTAATTTAATTTAATGAATTCTCGGTATGCGTTTGTCGTATGTCCCATAACAACGTACCTACTCAGACGAGTATTATTATGGGCTCAGTTGCAGTCAGTATGTCGCACAAACCAAATGATGAGTCCCCTGTTCCAAGTTTGTTGGAAGCAATTAATTTTCCAAATATTTTGTTGAAAATATTGCAACTGAACTCAAAGGATTTTAAAAATTATGCCTTAAAATCTGAAGAACTTAATTTCAATCAAGTTCAATATTTTAAATGCAAGTCCATCTCTTACCACAAGGACAATATCAATACAATTGGGATGAAAACAATTTTTAAGGAACTACGCTATAATAATGCTAAATTAGTGATAAAATCTTGGTCTAAGAATCCTACAAAAACAAATTTATTTAATGAAGAACTGAGAATAAGTTCAACCAAAAATATAGATGCGAATAAAAAAACGATTTAAAAAGCATGATACCCTCCCTTGAAAACGCCGAGGATAAAAGCTTTTATCGAGCCATTTTAATTAAATTTATTAAACGAATTTAAGTACGAAAGAAAATTTATTTATTATTTTATTTAATTTCTAAGAAATAAATTTTTGTTTTCAAAAATTAACCAAAAAGAAATTTAAGTTCAAAATCAAAATGTACTTATTTACGTATTTATTATAATTAATGTAAAGAATCAAGTTTTTTTTACAAAAAATAAAGGAATTAAAAAAGGCTACTTTCTTATTTTACTTTTAAGAAGTCGTTTTGTCGTAAATGTCGAAGACTACTTTATTTCAACATTTGATAAATATTTGTCGAATGTATAAAAATTTTGTCGTATGTGTTTTTGTGGCTGTTGTAAAGTGTAACATACGAGAAAGGCTTTCTGAGGAAAATGGGCTCTCAATTCTCGCTAAAGAAATATTTCGACTTTATTTTGACGTTTTTGAACTAACAATTTTATTTTAAGTACATAAGTCATAAAATTTTCAAGAAATTCTGACGTAAGATTTTCGAAAAAAGTCTGATCCTTGATCTCGTTTTCCCAAAAGTAGCCAAATGTAACATACGACAAACATTTATCCAAGCGACGAAATGTAAATGATATACCAAAAAATAAATTCTATCTATCAATCTAAGATCGATGATCAGTGAGCATTTCATGTGTCAAATGCAATTTCGTTCGATTACCTACTGTACAATAGTCGGAGCTCAAACCCACATAATTCCGTCAGGAGATAAATACTCCTGATATACTCGTATATGTATATATGGCAAATTAATACTAAGCACTAAACTCAGTATGATTCGTTTTTGTCTTTAGGAGTAAAGTGCATTGCTGAATTGCGACAAAAACGCACCTGAAGCTCCCCTGTACTCAGCAAAAGTTATATATTGCTATACCACTATCCGGCATTAGCCTTCCATGTTCGGTATTTATTCGGTATTCGTTTGGTTTAACTCTATCAAATGAAGTCTGTGGTAGTGTTATACTTACACTAGCCAAATGAGCCACATGCACGCAGATATAAGCCGCGTTTTATTGAAAATTTTCTATGTGCACTTATGTACACTTTCAATAAAACGATTTTTTGGTTTATATTCACTTCGGACGTCACTTTCAATTTTCACTTTCAGTGTTGGCACCCTTTGCAATTGTTCTAAGGATAAGAAACATTAAAAATTTGCATTCTAAGGATATAAATGCATACCTTTTACTTTCCATTTGTATTTTTCTCTATTTATTTGCCGCATTTCAACTTTTTACTTTCGAGGTAAACAAACAAATGTCACTTTAATTTTTTTTCGCAATGGCTGTGTTCAATTAGATTCATTTTGTGACTCATGTTTTTGGTTGCCTTGGTTCTGATGTTCTTATGTGTTCTGTCTGATGTTCTTTTTTTCTGACCGATTGCGAAACTTCCCTTGTGTGTGTGTGTGTGTGTGTGTGTTAGTAACTGCGTGTCTATTTATGTCCCCACTAAGTCACCACCTGACTCTTCTATTAGCCATTAGGTGTGTTTCTTTACTGAAAATTCGCACGAAATGCACCGAAATTCGGCGAAAGTCAGTCTAATCCCGTTCCGATTTTTCGTAGCAGTGCACAAAAAAGAGAGTGCTCTCGAGAGAATAAAAAAATTTCCCCGTCCTGCGAATTTCCGGCACCAAAATTTCTGTGGACAGAAATCGTGCACAGCCAAAACAAATACAAAAACTGTCAAACAGACGTTTTTCCAAGTGTTGCGTTGCTGCGAATGGTTTGTTCAAGGCGTTTCTTTACTTTTAAGACAATTACGCTCTTTAATAGATTTTCTGAAAGAATTTTACAACCACTCCTTAAAAAAAAAATTTCTGTGCACAAAAAGTAAAGAAACAGACTTATTCAATCTGTTGTCGAAAATCAGAAATATGAACGAACACAACCCAAAGACTGCCAACCTCTGGGTGCCAAAAAAAGAAATTTACCAACCATCCCTGTGTGCAGTTAGCTTACTGCGATATTTATGTGCACTTAGGCTATTGACATAAGGAGTTGTTGTTTTCCCATGAGCGATGTTTTACTGAAGTGTACATAA
The DNA here is from genome assembly GCA_949752695.1 of Melanostoma scalare. Taxonomy (NCBI): domain Eukaryota; kingdom Metazoa; phylum Arthropoda; class Insecta; order Diptera; family Syrphidae; genus Melanostoma; species Melanostoma scalare. The sequence continues at coordinate 33,879,080 of OX456985.1, read as the reverse complement.
GTGCACATAGAATTTCGATAAAACGCGCCTATAATCTACTAATCGGTAAAAAAATGATGGTGAAACCGATTGTATATTGCTTCATTCTATTCCTTGTTTCTGTCTATAGACTTATACAGTTATGTTAAATTGCCTTCGTTGGGTATGACACCAAAGGTATTTGGCGCCTCAAAAGATAAAAGAACTTTAAATCTTCATCATCAACAATCCAAAACTCAATCAACCTTCATGACTTGCAAAACAAGAACCTTCCATATACGCCATCAAGGGCTCATCGAAAAATTGGTTTCACATTAAATATTTTATAATGCAATCGATGTTTGCTCCAAGGGCGGTCTTTCTTTTCAAAAAATAAAATTCAAAGTCAATCGAAAAAGAGAAAAAAGGTTTCAACACACAAACAGCCATCATCTATCAGAACATCCTTTTTCTTTAATCAATCCAAGAGTGACTCTCAGGGGAAATAATGCTGCCCACTCGGAAAAGACTTGAGGCGCCTCTAAGGCAACATACCTTGTCTATCAAGAGAATTTTCTTCTATTACAGACAATAGAAAATTGTCAACGCATTGCGTCCTAATGAATTTGATTCTTCAGATGTTCCGCTTCAATTTTCGCCCCTGGAGAATTTTGCGAAGTCACATCAGCCTTGGATATACACATGCACGCATGATATTTACCTGTGCAAATCAACAGTTTGATTAATGAAGTCCATCGTGTATATCCTTGTGTCGGCCTCGAAATTCCGATTTGTCTTCGAAGGATCTTCAATTTATTTTCAGTCAACCTTGCTTGACAGGCGCATTACTTATTCTCTATACTCAGTGCAACATGAATAATTATCTCCTTTGTTTTGCTCTTGGGCACATTGACAGGATGCTTCGTCCTTTTTTCCTTTCAAACATTCTGTGTAGGCGCATGGCGCTTAGTTGTGAATCTGTGATACACATTTTCACAAACAGAAGCGGCATTTGTTTTCAACTGCCAATTACCTCAGTTGGGAATCAATCCAAAAAATTTGTATCCTCAAATTAAAAAAAAGGAAAAAAAAAAACTACAAATAAAAGATCAACCGCCCAAACATAAGAACCCCAGAAATCCTTCTGTTTTGCATTTTGTGCGGATGGATATAATTGGTTAACAAAAGAGATGCGCAACCGGATAAGATGAGAGACTTAAGCTTTGTTTTTGTTTGATGTACTGATAAGGTATCTACTGTAGAAAACATTCATTCGAAAAGAGAAAGGATTTTTATGGATTTACTTTCATTTCGCCATTGTTTGCTTTCGTTTTAATGCGGATGCGGATGAATGTGTAACAAAAAGGCAACACAATGTGGTCCAGTGCAAATCTGTCCAATAAAATGAAATGTTTTGCCCTAACATCTTGACGAGCATATGCCATACGAATGCGGCTTATTTCCATCATGTTTTGATGAAGTTTTGAGTAGGAAATTGGAATTACCAGCAGATTGTTGATTCAATGGCATGAAATGCATGCGGGTACAAACGTTTAAAGAAAAAGTTGTAATAAAAACTGGTGGAAGAATGCCTTTCCTCTTAAAGTAACTGCTTTAGAAAGCAGTTCACAGATGCAATTCCTCAAATTCTTTTGTGGTAAGACAATGAACCTATCAAAGGCCTTAGTGCTTCGGTCGTTTTCCCGACAGCCACTTCTAAGCTAACCTAACCGTGGAGTTAAGGTTGACTTTAGGAAGAAACGGCGTTAGATTCCAACGCACAAATGTTAAGCTTTCAAAAATAAATAAATATGTTTGCAAAAAAGCTGAGGAGATCCTTGCCTAGTTAAGTGCCCTCAACCATAGCTTGTGTGGAATGGAGGGGACTTGCAATTTGTTGCGGACTTCGAATGGATAAGGGAGAAAGGGTATTTCATAACAGTGTTATTATATACCAATTCCTCGCATAAAGCGATACCTTTGGAAAAACAGCTTGATTTTTATGGGAACTTCGAACTTCGAGGGAAAAGGCAGACATGTTAACGATTAAGCTACGGGCACCAAAACCTTCGCGTGGATAAACATTTTTTAAATATGGTTCACACGAGTGGTGGCCTAATGTTCCTGCCAACTGATAGCAAATTCGACCAAAAAGCAAGAATTGACTGATTATTCACAAATGTTGTGATCCCACACCTTGTCTCTAACAGACACGTTTGTGATTGGTCGACTCTCCGCTCGCTAAATTACATCAGAACTGCACCTTTTCACCCTCGAAAAGAAAAAAATTGGTTCAAAGAAAAATTATGAAGCGTTTCCTAACAAGATTTGCAGACAGCACCCATGTCTCACAAAACAACTAACCGCCATCCTGCTGTCAATTCAAATTTAACTGAGAACGCACATCAACCGAATGGTAAATGAGAATATGAGAAAAATATTTTTTTTTCAACGTCCTTATGTAATCCGTCCCGCACAAAGAAAGACGCGGACAAAAAAGAACTGGATTAGCTTTCTAATTGGTGGTCCTCGTTATGAGAGGACCGCCGATCCTTTTATTCTGCTTCGCATTTCAAGATCTGCGCTGATGGTAATATTGCATTTGTGCGTTTTGTTTACACATGCGATGCTGTGATTAATGCAGCCGGGAACACAGTAGCAAGCTATTGAACATAGGACACTGTCGAGAGCCATCATCTTAACGTCCTGCTTCCTGGACATATGATGAGGAGGACTTGATATGAATGCAAGAAGGATGCGAACCATTTTTGATTTAGTTTTTTTTTTTTTCTTGTGAAAGGGAGTGATGAGTGTAAACAGGGGATTAATGCAAATCGTTATTTCTATTCATTTTTCCTTCTCTCTTCATGTGTATGGACTTCTCTACCGCTCTTCTTGATGCGAGGAATCTGTGAAATTATTACACACAGAAAAAGAGTCTATTTGTTGGGTACAAGGAACATGCACATGAAAGATGAGAACTCGTCCAGATGCTGTGCTTTGTGCAAGAGAGTCCTTAAATAAAAATAATTTCATAATTTCTAGATTCTGTTTTGATTGAGATGACTTGGATGTAAAGGAGAGCCGTGATTAAAGTCAAATTCAAAAATAAATAAATAAATAGGGTGGCGCAACAGAGCGAGGAGCCCCTGGGCCTAACGCAATTCTTACCACCATGCCTTGTGAGGGAATAATGGAGGGGACCTACAATTTTCTGCCGGTTCCGAACGGCTAATTGAGAAAGCGCTTTTCATGGTAATGAATTTACCAACGGAGGACTTGCCAATTCCTCGCGAAAGGCTTCTGTTGGGTACTATATACAGACCAAACCGGAATGTTTGTATTTCACCACTTATATCCACAATTGAAGAGTTGTCCACTTCATATCCCTATACTGTTTTGTGTGGTGATTTGAACTGTAATCTTTTAGAAGATAATTGTTTAGTTGATGAATTAAGATCTCTCAACCTCTGCTCCGTAAATACATCTATCCCAACACATTTTTCAAATTTTGAGCCTACGCTGTTGGATTTGTTTATTGTGAGCCATCGTTGCAGAGTGGTGTTGTATGATCAATTAGTTGCACCTGCTTTCTCTAAACATGATCTTATTTACCTAAAATTTGACTTTCAAGTTGATATTCAAACTAACACATTTCAATATAGGGATTTCAAGCACATTAACTATCAATCTCTTCAAACTGATGTGCATAACACTAATTGGGATATTATCTTTTTAAAATCAACATCAACTCAACAGGTTGATATTCTCAATAATAATGTATTCAGGCTTTTTGAAAAACACGTACCATTGAAAACCAAAAGCTGTGATCCTCGCAACAAACCATGGTTCACTAATGAGATCAGATATTGATGCAACAACGTGACTTGGCTTATAAACGTTGGAAAAGGTTTCGGATTGGTAGTTTTTATGACTTTTTCCGCTCTTTACGCAACAAAACTATTTTAGCTATTCGCAATGCAAAGGCCGCTGTCTATTCTAGCCGTTTTAATGAATCTCAAAACTGTAAACAAATATGGCAAAGCCTTAAGCGAATAGGCATTGTTAAGTCTCGAAATAACCCAATCGAGGATATAGACGTAAATACCTTAAATCAAAGTTTTATTTCTAACGTTACTTCTAGTAACACAGTCCGTGATGCCATTTTACCTACAGATTTCGACAGTGAGACTACAAATACAAACCTCTTTAACTTTTCTCCAGTTTCTCCCGAAGATATCGTAGAAGTAATCCTTTTGATCAAATCTAGCTCCGTTGGGCTTGATGAAATTCACCCTTTATTCTTGAAACTTCTTTTGCCTGTAATTTTACCACATATAACGCATATATTTAATACAATTATCTTTACTAATGAATTTCCCATGCAATGGAAAATGGCAAAAATTGTGCCAGTACCGAAAAGTTCAAAAGGTGATGAATTCAGGCCTATTTCTATATTGCCTTTTTTATCAAAAGCATTTGAAAAAATTATTCAGAAGCAAATAAGTAACTTCTTAGAGCATGAAAATATCTTAACATTAAAACAATCTGGATTTCGAAAAAATAATAGCTGCATCACCGCGTTAATTAGTGTCATTGAAGATATTAGGAAAGAAATCGATCTCGGTAACATAACGTTTTTGGTACTTTTGGACTTTTCTAAGGCCTTTGATTTGGTAAACCATTCTACACTCTGCAGAAAGCTTTCCCGTTTATATAATTTTTCACCAAGTGCAGTCAGTTTGATTCATTCCTATCTGACAAAAAGAATGCAAGCAGTTGAAGTAAATAAAACCCTTTCTGATTTTCTACCAATTGCTAGCGGTGTACCTCAGGGATCTATTCTTGGCCCACTACTCTTCTCACTCTATGTCAAAGAGCTTCCCACAATAATAAAGCATTGTTCTATACGTTTATATGCTGATGATGCCCAATTGTACATTAGTAGCCCATTGGGACTAATCGAAAATACTGCGTCCTGTATAAACGATGATCTAGATGCAATTGTACACTGGTCAGAAAAAAATAGCTTAGTGCTTAACCCGAAGAAATCCAAGTGTATTATTATTTCTAAGAGCAAGGTTGATACATTTTATTTTCCGTCCATAAATTTAAATGGTTCCTCTATTGAATATGTTGAGACAGCGAAAAACTTAGGCGTTGTCTTTAATAGTAGCCTAACCTGGAAAGATCACGTAAACCAAATCGTTGGTAAGGCGTATGGTGTTCTCCGTACACTTTGGCCAACGCAGTACTTCACGCCTTTAAAAATCCGCACCTTACTCGTAAAAACAATGATTTTACCTCTACTTACTTATGGTTGTGAAATTTTTTGTAACTTAGACTATGTAAGCAAAAGAAAGCTCACCGTTGCTTTCAATAATGCTATACGTTATGTATATGGTCTACGACGGTTTGACAGTATTTCACAACACGCAATAAATTTTCTGGGGATGCCATTTCAAAAATTTATTGAACTTCGGGCCTTAACCTTGTTTTCGAATATACTTCTTAATCAACAACCAGCTGATTTGTACCAAGAAATAAGATTTTTAAATTCAACCTTGTGATTCCTCGCTTTAATTGCCTCACATCTGAACGACAGTTTTTCGTCAATTCTATACGTCAATGGAATTTACTGCCGCGAGATATAAGAAGCACAAATAGTACAATACTTTTAAAGAGCAAACTTAGAAATTACTTTAGTAATGTGTGATTTGAATTTGAATAATGAAACATTGCATGTAATTCTTTTTTTTTTTTTCTTTAATATATAGTAGCTGAATAACTATTTTAAAGCTACACCCCAAATAAGATATTATATCTTACGGTGTAAGCTAAGCATTTACAAATAAAAATAAAATAAAAAAATAAAATAAAAAAATAAAGGCGATACCCGTGGAAAAACATTTTTGCCTCTGCTGGGATTCGAACCTCGAACCTCTGGGTTAGCCAGTGAACATGCTAACCATCACGCCACGAGTTCAATTTCAAATTCATAGTCAAACTTAAAAATGAAGTACCTAGGTATGATAATTACGTAAAGAAGACTATGACTGCCGGAACGACCAGCGAAACACATCAGAACAATCACCTGAAACGATTTGATTTATTAAAGTTTGGGACATTTAAACGACCAAGGTCAACGCTGTTAACTACCCAAGTTGACAAAATGTTTCCCAAAAAGAGACAAAATGAGGCCATTACTCCACAACAAAATTTCCATATAATAAAACTACATTTTTCCTCATTTCCGATTTCCCACACTTTATAGAGCCGAGTGTCTTCTCTTATAATATAATGCAATGCTATCCACCGACTTAAAAGTCGCTGGGTTAACAAATCATTCTCAGATCAGCAAACATAGCCATCTGCAACCTTTAGCCACGTAAAACAACATTTTTTGTATAGGTGATACTTACCACAGAGGCGCAACATTAAAATTATTAATAAATTCATTTAATTAAGATTCATTGTCCCAGACGAATGGCTTAAGTGTCGTCGTTGTCGTCGGTGTGAGAAACAGAAGGAAAAAAATATGTCACTGTGTGACAATAACTGTGGGGAAACTTTTTAGTAATACCCTGAGAAGGAGCCGCGTCACCGCGATGAGAAGAATCATTTGTCCAAGGTTTTCCGCTTTGTGTCATAGTCTCTTTTGTATTATTTGAAACCCAGCGACGACTGACGTGACATTATGCAAATTAGATTGAAATCAAGCAGACACTTATTTTTGTAATTCGAGTGAGTCGCTTTGCGCCACTGTGCTGGGAGAACATTCATCGAATTTTAGCATAGATACACATCAGTGTTTCCTTTCTGTATCTCAAGCAGAGCCAAGGAACTGAATTTAAGGTGTGCACACAGGTTGTATAAATTGGTTCATGTCGGTTCATAAGACTTGCTCCGAAATATACGAATCACATCATAGTCACAGGTCACAAAGTTGTGGCCTACAGAGAACCACATCATTGAGTCTGAAGTGAATAGTTGTACCTACCTCAAACGTTGTGACTCGTGCCCGATGGCAAAACGGGTAGTACACGGAAAGAATTGAAAAATCGCCAATTGCGAATTTCTAGTTTGTAATTTGCGAAATCCCTTTTTTTTGTTAAATACACCGCTTTAATTATAAATTGATCGAAAAAATAGCAATTTACTCTAAGTGTCATCTCAGATTATAAAATTTTTTAACTTGTGATTTCCAATCAAGTATCGTAATTTAAGAATTTTGTCTTTTTAGTAGTTTATAAGCTTTTAATCGCAATCTACTACTTCCGGAGCACAGCTTCGTTTTTTACAATTTATTTATCGTGGTTTACAAAATAAGTATGGCGATTTGCTTTTCGAAATACTCAAATCAGGAAATTTAAAGGATGATGTAGATATTGACCCCAGACGAACGTAATCTACGAAAATACTGTACAGTAAATTACAAATGATGAGTCGTATTTCTCTAATCTCTTGAACACAACCTCTTATTTAACTGTCTGTTTATGGTCACATTTTAAGCGACCATTTTTTATTTGCCTTCGCAGCTCAACGTTATCATCGCCGACTCACAACCTCAAGATGTCTGGTTCAAATCCACACAGCGCCTAAGCCTGCATTGTTTTCTTTCTAATGAAAGACACTGAACTGAATCACAACAAAACAATTCACCAGTCCCATATCGCCCTATAACTACCTATACCACTATCCTATACAGTTTCAAAAAAGGGGTTGTTATTCGATTTTTGCTTTTACTACTAATTGGTTTAAAATTGCGATTCGCGAGTCACAATATTTTTAGCTGGAAAATATTTAATGATACTTAAAATTTCTGAAATACGATTTTTGAGTGTCAATATCATCATTTCGCTCTTTTTTTTAAATTGCAAACAAAAAGTCGCAATTTGCTAATAGCGGATCCAAGGTCTAAAACTGGATTCGTTTGTCGTGATTTACAGCAGATTTTCCTTGATCTGATCTTGGATTTCTTTCCGTGTAGAACTACGTTTCATAAGCCTGATTTTGAATTTCGATGCATACTTCTGTCAAAACATAAATAATTTGCGATGCCAATATTTCCTGTGCATGGGCTCTGAGAAAAGTGTCCCCCATAAGAAAAAAAAAAGAACAATTCAACTAACTACCCTGCCCAGAAAAGCTTTTTCTATTGCTGGCTGACTCGAAACAAAATTATGGATAACTAATCATAAATGGTAATTGTCCAAAGACCCCATACACATTACAATGAATGAAAAAAAAAACCAAGAAATTAATCTAGGCGTCAGCCATGAAGACACACCACACCAACCACACGTATCAGCAGGCTCGCACCAACCAGAGACACCCCAGAGGGAACGTTTACACTATACGAGTACTACCACGCGCAGCAGCAGGTTGATAATTAAGCGACGAACGTCATAAATATTCACATTTGCCAAAACGTCACATTTGGCTGAACACATAAAAGAAGATGCAACAAACGAAGGCATGTTACGGACAACAAGCAACTGCAATTGCATACCTTGAATATGAAGAACGATGTCGTCACTCATCGATGGACTAGTGGTTTGGTTTGGTTTGGTTTTGGTTTAGTTGAAACCAAGTCGAGTAGCCAAAGGAATTGTGACTGTTGGGGAGGGTGAATCATGGACCTGACCGCATGACGGTAATTTCACGTTAAAAAATTACCGTATAATAGAGAAAATGTGAGAGTGTGTTCACTGGGTAGTTCGTGTTTTTACGGCATTTAGTTGCTGTACGTAAATGCAACAAGTGCGTGCGTGAAGCAGTTATTACGAATTTAAAAGAGCTTTGACACCTGTCTTTGCAAAAGGAGAAAGAATTACCTTGGACATGGCAAGTGCACATCCAAAAAGAAGGAGCTGAGTGAGGCCCTCCATTTAATTTAGTTGGAACTGATGGTTAAAAACAAATTTTGTTGGCAGCCCTAGCATTTCAACTAAACTTAAGTGCCTATGTCTTTATTGAAGGCTTCATTTTAAAGAATCGATAGATAGTCGAAGCCACCACTTGAAATTGAGCCACCAGTCGAGATAGACTCAAAACTCGAAAAAATGTGCCACCATCGAGATCGTGTATCCGCTCGAGATTGAGTCACCGAGAGATATTGAGCCAGTGGTCGATATTAAGCAATCGTTCAATATTGAGCTACCGCTCGAAATAAAGTCACTACTCAAGATTGTACTCTCTTTAGCGGTTGAGCCTCCTCTTGACATTGAGCCACCGCTAGATATCATGCACCGATCGATATTGAGCCAAAAATCAAGATATAACCGCCACTCAAGACTGCACCTCCGATCGAGATTCGGATTCGATTCAGTGAGACTGAACCACTAGTAGACATGAAACCACCGGTCGAGACCATGCCACCGCTCATTGAGCCAACGTTTGAGATTGATAGCCGCTCGAGACAGAATCATCGTTGGAGATAAAACCACTGCTCGTAATTGAACAACTCCTCGAAATGAAGGCAATGCTCGAGATAGAGCCACCACCCTAGATTGAGCCACCGGTAGAAACAGACCCGAGGGTCAAAACCGTGCCACCACTCGAGATTGTGCTTGAGGATTGCTCGAGTTGAACAAACGCTCAAGATTTAGTCATCGGTTGAAATTGATCCGTCACTCGAAACTAAGATTCATTCTGAGACTGAGCTACCATTCAAAACTGAGCCAACGTTCGATAAAGGCCACTCATTCAGAGATTGAGCCATGCTTAAAACTGCGACATCGGTCGAAATTAGGCCACGCCGCGAAACTGAACAACCCTTCAAAATTAGGGCAACGCTAGAGGTTGAGCCATCACTGGAAAAAGAGAAACCTCATGAGATGGAGCAACCGGTAAAGATGGAGCCACCAGTCGAGACTGTGCCACCGCTAGAGATTGCATTTGATTACCGGTTGAGATTGAGCAATCGCTCGAGATTGAAACACCGGTAGAAATTGAGCAACCACTCGAAATTAAGCCAACGTTCGACACTGAGCCAGTACTCGAAATCGAGTCAACGTCCGAGAGATACCTCTCCGTTCGAGATTGAGCCACCACTCAAGATTTCGCCAACAGTTGAGATTGAGCAAGCCCTCGAGATTGAACAACTACTCGAAATTAAAACTAAGCTAAAAACTGAGCCGTTAATCGAAACTATGACACCTCTCAAGACTGAGCCACCGCACGAGATTCAGCAAACGTTTGAGATTAAATACCACTCAAGATTAAACCACCGCTTGAGATAGAGCAACCGCTCGAGATTGATTCACCGTTCGAGATTGAGGCAGGTGCCTTATACCAATTGCAACAAAAGCATTCCTCGAAAGCTAATGCCAATCTGCACAACGCTCTCATACCCGATCATTGTGGCATGAAACCTTACAAGTTGTAATTATCTCCCGATTTTTTGCTTTGATATCAATTGCCATTGTGAACACACAAATTTATTTGCTCTTTTTTGTAGCCACCGATAATATTGAAGGACTGACAAAGGTCGACTCTAATTCTGCAAAGGATATGTGAAGCTCATTTCCATAGACCCGCTGTATGTTTACTGAAATGAAAATAATCGGGAAAAGAAGCAATAAAAACAAGGATATTATTGAAATATGTATATGCTCATTGCTTGTTTGATTTTTCTTTTTTTTTTCATGGAAAGCAAACCGGGACTCTGACCTTCATTTGGTGTGAGTATAGAATGTGGATAATGAAAAGGAAACAGAACACATCAGCAGGCGAGTGCAGCAGAAGGCGGCTTTGGGTGGCCAATTGGACTCTCAAATAGTTTAAAATTTCCGTTTAACTGCTCATCGAGGATGAAACAAGTGAAGTGTACACTAATTACACTGAAACAGGACGAAACAACAAAGAGCGTGAGTGAGGGAGAGGCGCATTTCTAGTGCATACACCGGGCAGAGGGGAGTTTATGGAATGTTGATTGCAAAAGTAAACATTTCAATCAACGCATGCACTTTAATCAGGACCAGTGTGGGGTTGTCATCCCGCTGTACTGTTCTAGCTTTGAATTAGCCAAGTACCCATCTACATACCGTTTTACGTATAGGTACCTATACTATATTGGAATTCGGTCAGCAGCGCACGGTCCAGCCAGATATTATCTGGCCGAAATCACTTTGGTGGAATCAAATTTTAACCAAATTAACGAAACAGATGAGAAAAAAAGGAATCCTGCTTATACAAGGTCGTAAGCAAAGAGAGTCCTTTTGTTGGCATCTAATTGAGGGGTGAATAGGTGGTAGGGGTGGGACCAGTTTGGTTTGGGAATGCATGCGCTGGATTAATTAATTTCCACGAGAATGAATTTCACAAATAGTAAAATAAATGGAGCGAGCATCGGAGGGGGGAAGCTGTTGTTCTCTGTTGTAATGGCAAACACAGTTTGCGGATCAGACCGAAATTAGATTTTCGGAAATTTTAGAAATGCCTGCGGAAAAATGTAAAACCCATCGAGCAAAAGAGGAGGCAAGCTTTTTGCTCTGATACTAAAACGTAAATGTTCATTTAGATTGGTAAAATGTTTTATTTTGTTTTGTGTGACTTTCTAATTTGGAGCAGCTCTGCCAACGGAAAGGAGGGGGACAGGGGACCAATTGGGCAAATACTGTGTGATTGTTCAGTGCGTTTGTTAATGCTTAATTAAATTTTTAATGTTTAACTATTTGTGGCAAATGCGCCTTTGTTTGTTTTTATGATGTTCGCGATGTTATTGTTGCTGATTGTTTTCGGAATTCGAAGTGGGAGTAGAGTAGACGCGTGCGATGATGAGGAGAAACTTCAAAGGATGTCGTGATTGTAAAAACAAACTCGAGAATGTCAAAGCTGTTTTAGAATGCTTGGGGCACTTAAATGAACATAAATCATAAAAGAAATTGGGGTGAGGTATAGGCACAAGAAAACTGTATGCTGACGTGAAATTTTGAGGAAGATTATCAGCTCACATTATTGGTTGATTCCTTCTCTAAAACTGGCAGCAATTTCAAATTGTTTGCTTTGAAAAATTTAAAGCTCTGAGGACACGAAGAGACAAGAAATTTATATTCTTTTTGGCTTTGGCAGGATCAGAAACAGGAACGAGAACGGGAACGGGAACGTTAAAGCTACTTGACCGATTTCAAAAATTGTTTTAACTCTAGGATGTATTATTACAAATGCTATTTCAAGTAACTTACATAACAAGTAACTTAAAAGGGCTTGGTAGTTGAAATGACTCATAAAAGCTGTTTTCTTTTTTCATCTGGCAATACTTGTTTCGGAGCTAGTTTTTTTGAAGTTTGGAAAAACGTTTGGAAGTCGGTCGACATAATCGCCCAGCAGAGTCGGTAATTCAAGAAGCCATGATTCGCTTTTGCACCACACTTATAAATAAAATAAATAGGGTGGCGCAACAGAGCGAGGAGCCCCTGAGCCTAGCGCGTTTCTCACAACCATACCTTGTGAGGGAATGGAGGGGACCTACAATTTTTTGCCGGTTCCGAACGGCTAATCGAGAAAGCGCTTTTCATGGCAATGAATACTAACGGAGGACTTGCCAATTCCTCGCGAAAGGCGATACCCGTGAAAAATATTTTTGCCTCTGTTGGGATTCGAACCACGAACCTCTGGATTAACAGGCGGACATGCTATCCATCACACCACGGGCACCACTTTGCACCACACTTACTCTAGTGGATAATACGCTTCCTCAAAGACGCCGTAAAGTGCCCACTGAAGGCGTTATTGCTGCTGTTATAAGCAGAGTATCGAAGAAGACCCGAATGAATTCATCCGCTATTGTCCGCAACAATTGGAGCCCTGCCCATCCACTTTATGGAAGATTGTAGAATGATCTTGGTTTGCTGCCTTACAAAATCAAGCTCGTTCAATAACTCAGAATTGAAGCCCAAAACGAGATGTCCACCGATCCCGATTTTCACAAGCAATTTTGTTCAGCGATGAAGCTCACTTTTGGTTAAATGAGTTAATAAATACAATTGTCGCATTTAGAGTCACGATAATCCATAAGCCATTGTTCAGACGCTTCTCTAAAAGTTACTGTTTGGAGTTTGGTTTGGGCAGAAGGAATCATTGATCCCCATTTCTTTGAAAACAATGCCGGCCATAATGTAACGACACAATCAATTTATAGGAGGAATGCCGTGGTAACGCATTATCATACGTTGTGTGCCTGAGGTGTGGCCCCTACCCTAAGATGATACGATTTAACACCTCTGAGCTACTTTTTGTGGGGTAGTGTAACGTCGCTTGTCTACCAAGATAAGTCTGAGAAAGATTAATGACTTGGAGGAGAATATTCGGTACGTTATTATCGACATACGGTCCTAAATGCTGCAAAAATTAAACTAACACTGTTTGAATCAGGACAAGAAAGATAAACGAAGTTGAAGTCTTCCTTGATTATCCTATTTGAATACAGAATTCGAAAAAAAATGGGCATGACTGGGTCGTATACAAACTTGTAATTGTGTGCTAAATACGATATCAAAATCTTAAGACTAAGTAAAAGGCTTTGGTATTCGCTCTTCACAATAAATTTGGTGGTACAGGATTGCCAACTACACATTCATTATGAAAATTTAATTAAATCACGCAAAATAATGAAAAAAATTACATTAAATATTCCAAAGGTCTCAAGTGAAAATCTAAAACGCCATTCTTTTGCAATTGCTAATACATATAAACGCTGAAAATTTAATCAACTTTTTTTTTCAAAAAACGGTTCTTTATTTTTCACTTTTTTTAAAAAATTTTTTTTTAAAAGTCAAGGATTCAAAGGTTAATTTATTGCTAGAAGTTGTTTTGACAAAAAATTTGAAAAAATCAAAAATTTTTTTTTTTTTATTTATAAAATTTTAAAAATTAAAACTTCTCAAATGTTGATACGCAATCTTTCTTAAACAATCTACGACTTCTAAAATACAAAATTTCGTCTAAATCGTGTCAGCCACTAACGAGGAAGTCGATTTTGAAAAATATAATTAAGACAACCTAAAATTAATCTTTCACACAAAATGGTATCGAAATCGTTAAAGCCGTTTTCGAGGAAAATAAGTATGATCATATCGGTTGTATGGCGGGTACCTACCGTTATTTCAAGACCTAGAGACTTAATTTCAATAACCCCTCTGTAGGCTGCTCCACAGACCCTCACTGCAAACTTTGAAGAAAATCGGTTCATCGGTTCAGGCTGTAGATCCATATACGGACAGACAGACAGAGACACAGACAGACAGGCAGAACTGCAAGACCCACTTTTTTCGTATTCTCTATTATAGTAATGTCATGTTTGATTGTTATCTCAAAATTTTTTGCTGCACGATTGCAAAACTTACAAAATCGCAATTAAAAAGCGATAGAGAAGTGCAGCCAGCTTCAAGTCAAGAGCACAGAGGGCATGCATCGGGAGCTGAAAGAAATTTCTACTCCGGCTACTGATGCAAGTCTAGCTATTCAAGCAATACGACAAAACGAGGACAACCATCTTCAGTTTAGCCACTCAAAGAAAAGAGAAACGCTATGGAAATTCGGTCTTCGAAATTGATTACCGATGTTCAATGACAGCTTCTTGTGGTTGATGGCAAAATTTTGCCAAACAACTCCTTTCCGCCAGCTGAACCTTGCTCAGAAACCTTAACCGAAATACCCGATGAAGTAATTGAAGACGGTAAGAACTTCAAAAACGGACATTTCGCTGGGCATGATACCATAAAAGATTTTGTGAAAAAATGGTAGGTACCGTCTGATTATCGGGCTTAGATGGCTAACGAAAACGATTCTCCTCGCCAAGCTTATGAGATGTGATGGTCTGCCGAAGCAATGAGGGGAAGTTATCTTATATTAAAGAAAAAAGGTAAAAGAAATGAACAAAGTTGTGATAACTACAGCTCGATCAAAAGGTGATGTCCCACATTTTGAAAATCATTGAGCGGACATTCAGATGCCGAGTGCGAGAAATTCTACCTAAGGCTGTCTGATAACTCGCACGCGGGTCTGTGGCGGTATAATTCAACAGCAGACGCTATTCAAAGTCTTAAGATCCTAATGGAAAACCATTGTGATTCCATGGAGGATTTTTTTTCTTCTTCTCCGAAAAAGTAGAATAAGAATGAGGCTGAATCATTTGTAGCTGGAAAGATATATAATATCATCACCATAGCCCAGTGTAAAGACTTCCGCCGGGTATTTTCCTTCCAGCTTTCCAGTTTCCACTAAATACTGCCCCCCATGAGGACATTAGTGAAACTACGACCGGACTGGTCATTTTCTTTTTCATCTAAAGAAAAGCAAAGAAAAAAAGACAGTTGTTTTCTTTCTCCCAGAGAAGGACTCTCAGATGATCGGAGGAAAATATGACTTTTCACTATTAAGGGTGGTATTGCTAGTGGTTGCAAAAATTGGAACAAGCAACGCATTGGTGTTTGAGTCCTTTTGTCCTCAATCTTCACACGCCTTCAGGTTAATCAAAATCAATGCCCTCAATCATGAAAAACAAATCCTCACATCAAAACAGGCGATGTCGCAACACAGCGGGAAGCAGAAGATCTTAGCCCATTTCTTTCAATCATACTTTGTGAGGAGTGTGAGGGGATCGTTTTCATAAGTTGGACCGTGGCCGCCCAAGTCTCCAAGCTTCCTTTGGAAAGAACCATGGGCCCGCTGAGTATACTACTCCAGCTCATGGAAACTAAAGAAGCCTCACAAGTCTTTTATCGATTCAGAACGGCTTTTGATGGAGGGATATTATTATCGGAGAACCCACCCATTTCTTTGCGAAAAGCGATGCTTGTTGGAAAATATTTGGATGTTTCCAGTATTCGAACCTCAAACTCCCCAGTAACAGCCACACATGCTAAGCATTAAGCCTCAATCACCAACACATTTGTTGTATCAGTTGTCAAAATAACACAACAACAATAATATAAAATGAGTGTGGGTGAATGCGGCAATTTTAAAAGCCTAAGTTGAGCCAAAAATGCAGTGACCTTCTAGTACAATCAATGTCTGCCTTGTTACTCAATTAATAGACAGACGTTCCACTGACTTCTCAGTTCTCTCATTATTCTTATCAATCTGGGTATTCAAATACTTGTCATGAAACCGATTGACATCCATTGACAAAACACACATTCCTCTTTCAACTGAAGGCTGAGACCAAAACAATTGCATTCGGAGTCAGACGCAAATCAGTCCTACGGATTTTCTTTGAAAGCAACCGCTCTTTTGTTTCGCCATATGATTGTATGCAGAACATACTCACCATCTGACGTCTCACGCAGAACTTCGAGCACTCATACTCTAGCATAAGCAAAAAAAAAAAAAACTGACACAAGACAAACCCATTAACTTTGTCTCCTTGCTATGCAGTCTTCTATTGATAGAAGAGTCTCCCCAAATTGACAGTCAATCGAAAGACCGGACATGATGTTACAAAAATTACAATGATATGTCCATTTCGTGACTATACATCCAGGAACAATTGCGGAAAAGACATCATGGAGGCCGCGTGTCCGTAAAATTCAAATGACCGGACCCTTTGAGGGGTACACTGCCCGGTCCGCGTGCCAAGGCCAAGTCCACTATCTCTCTCACTCTGTCACTATTTCCACTGACAAGAAAACGCGACTTCGTTACACATATCCAAGTAACATAAGCTTAATTGGAAGGTCCACAATCTCGAATGCCGTTATTGTCATTATAACTTCCATCTCCCCGTAGGCACAGGCACAGTTCGCTTTTGTATAAAGTTGAATCGAATCCATTTCATTCAGAATGTCAACTCAACGCAGCATCTATGCCACAGCATCCATGAAACGCGTTTGTCATTTCATGCATTTCCAGGCTTATGTCTCACTCAATTTAATGATTGGAAAATGACCACCTTGCGGTCGCATGTCCACAGGTGAACTTTTTCCGGGCAAAATTATCTCGTACAAATAACAAAGATGATGTATAGTGGACCAGTTCCGTTTCAAGGGGGAAATATGCCAAACGCAACGGTGGCATTTAAGTCGTGTCGTTGTAATGAGACGCCTAGGCGATGCATTAACACGCGATGTTGTAATTTGTGCGATGGCTTGATGCCGAGTTTAGAGAGATGATATGACCAGAACCGGAGGTTACTCCAGCTAATAACGCTTTGATTTAGATTGGGAACGGTCGTCCTCCTTCTTCTTTTTCCCAAATCTCTGTCTTCTTCAAATACCTAAGTAGAGTAAGGTGGTGAGGAGGCAATTCATTTGGGGTCTTCTTCTCATCTCATTCATGCTAGTTAGAGAAAGATGATTATGATGATGATGAAATGGATGACGCACGATGTCCACCAGGTGTTATAGTTGCTTTGCTGTCTTATAGTTTGAAGTAGTGGCGGTTAAGCACGCCATATGATGGAATGACAAATGCGTTTTGGTTATATTATGTTTAGTTTTGCCGAGGGCCTGAAGCAACGCGCCACGCCGGCCGAGTCGCGCAACGGCAGGCCGCGCCGGCGGTGTAGTTGTTAACGTGTGTTTAATTGAAGTTTGTTGGATGATTGGGGTAACAAATTTACCAGTCATCCGCTGGTTTTCTGGATTGGATGTTTTTATTTGCTTTTATTTAAGGCTGCCGTTTCATGCATGTGTAATGGAATTGAGGATGTGGACAGCTTAATTTGGAATTAAGTTAGAAGTGTGTCGTGTTTGTTGTGGAACTTGAAAAATTAACTGTTAAGTTCTGAGGAATAAATTATAGTGGTGGGAAGGAGTCGGAAGTTTGTTTTTAGTGTAGAGTTGTTTAGGAGTGTAGAGGCTACTTGGTATTGACAGTTTTTTTTGCATATTTTGATTAGAAATGACTGTTTCAAGGTTCTTACAAACCAAAGCGATTTTGTAGTTGCGAAAGCTACAAATTTAACTGTTTGCTTATTTTATACAGGGTCAAGACAAGAAAAGAATCGTATGGGAGAAGGGGTCTATCTCCCGCCTCTTCCACGGGAGGGGCAATCTTACAAAAATTATTAAAAATTAACTATTAAGACTTTTCCACGTACCTTCTATAGTGCAGACATCTTTTTCTTTAATGATCATTTTATTTCAAGCTATTAGTGAATAGATTTTGTAAAATCAAGATACAGTCCAAATTGGAAAAAATCAAATTTTTTTCTTGCTGGTTTTTGACTAAGAATTAATAAGAGAATTGATTATTATTGAAAGGTTGCTTTACGATTATAAGCACTATAAGGCAAGTTTCGAAGTCGCGCAGAAGAAAACAGCTTGAACTGCTTGACAGATTCTATTTAAAGTTTGCATACTTGATTTTCTTAACTTATTTTTAGTAAAGTAAAAAATAAAAAACCGCTAAAAAAGCTGTTTCACCGATATTGATTGAAAAGCCTTTAAAATATTCAATTAATTGGTTTCCAATACATATTTTATGTGATCTTATTCAATTATCATTATTAATGAGTAGTTGGCAACTCTGTACCACCATGTACAGTATGAAGAACCAATCTTTAAAATTTGAACTCGCAGCCTTAAGATTTCGATACTGTACTTAGCACACAAACTCAAGTTCGTGCGAACCATAGTCGTGGCCATTTTTTTTAATTTAAAGCCAAAAACAACTGTAAGGCTAGCTTTGTTTTATTAGATTTTTTTAACAGGAATCTTGTAAGTGCTGAAAACATGGAAAAAACCTGTTGTCACCTTCATCTAGGTTGTATATGTACATATACAATAAATGTTGTTGTGCATATAAAAAAAAAACTGCTGGATTAGACTCTGAGTGCGGATGTGGATATACGATATCGCTGCGGCTACCGGTGTGTATAAGACTGTTTCCAAGGCATCAAATACGCTGTGAATACGACTTTTCAGACGACTTTAGAAACGTCTCCCTATACAGCTGATACTGATGCGTTTGTGAATGCAGCAGCATGTATGAGATAGGGTTGCCGATACGGTTGTCGATACGGCTGCAAATAAGACTGTTGATTAAAATATGGAAATGGCTACGAATACACCTGTGAACACGACTGCGATCATGGCTTTTGACACAGCTGCCAATATTACTATATGTTCATGGTTAAAAAATGCAACTAGCTCGCTGCCCATAGAGCTACGGATAAAGCTGCCGACATGACTATGCATCTATCGTCTATAAGTATAATAGGCTTTACGGCTGCGTATACGGCTGAAGATGTGACTTCGGATATTGCTGCGAATACAGCTGTAGATACGACTATGAATACGGCCTTTGGTACTCCTGCATTCTGCATAAATATAATGTTGAGTACATGGCTACCGATATTGGTGTGGAAATTACTCCCGACATGGGCTTTGACATGGTTGTAAATACGGATGTCGATACGACTGCGTATATGGTTATGGACATGGCTACTGATACGACTGTGGATACGCCTGTAGATGCCTGCTTCTGAGGCAGCAGACAATCTTTTTTTTTTCTTCTTCTTCCCTTTTTCCATCGTTACGAGCATCGCAATCTTGATGGGATTAAATCTCTTATACTTATCAGCTTTACACTCGTGATCCGCCTGTTGGGTAGCCCTCGTTGATTTCAAAAAGCGTCGGCAAGCTTCCCGTCTAATGATCGAGCCATGTGTAAGCCCAACCAAGTGCAGATGTCAATGCCTTTTTGGTACCACGAATATTTGGGGTCTGCTTCCTTTCTCTTTGTTCGCGATCACACTTGAAAATGGTTATAATGGTCTCACCTTAAAACATGACAAGGCCAACTGAGCTGGTAGTGCTCATTTTTCCAAAATGAAGTTTTCGACGTGAGCATCTTCATCTCAGCTGTCGTCAACTTTCTTTCATACTTTTTGTACAATGTTCACCTTTGCAAGCGGTATGTGAGTGATGGACGCACCACCGCCATGTATAGAGTCTCATCCTTTCTGGTTTGCTATACTCTTACTCGATAATTGATGTCGTCATCACAACTTGCTATTGACCATTGATCCATATATTTAAAAACTTAAGAGGCATTCAAATAAATGTTTGGAGTAGGCATGTGGTACCCGAGGGGGGGTTGGTGGCATGCTTGCCTGTTAACCCAGAGGTTCGTCGTTTGAATCCCAACAGAGGCAAAAATGTTTTTCCACGGGTTTCGCCTTTCTCGAGGAATTGGAAAGTCCTCCGTTAGTAAATTCATTACCATGAAAAGCATTTTGTCTATAAGCCGTTCGGAAATGACAGAAAACTGTAGGTCCCCTCCATTCCCTCACAAGGCATGGTTGTGAGGCATGCGCCAGACCATGAGGCTCTGTTGCGCAACCCCATTTATATTTTATTTATTTGAGGCATGTCTTTATCAGAAAACTTTGCGTGACGTGACGGGCATCTTGCACGGATGCATATAGGATCCTCTTTTATGATCGCTTCATCGTCAGCAAAGAATAGTTGATGTACTTCGGTTTTCTATACTTTATCTTCCAGTAGGTAGCGATGGACTGTAATGAAGAGCGTCCATACTCATGACGCTTCCTTGGTGTGCACCTACTGTGACTTGGAACGCTTTTGGGACATCAGCTGGACACCTTACCATTCGTGACTGATCCTTTGAAGATCGAACGCTTTTTCAATGAAACCAGGATATTTTTCCAAAAGGATTCTCATACGTTGAATCGCATCTGTTGCAAACTTGACAAGCCAGCATTGGTCACCCGACAGCTTAATTATTATTCGCAATCGTTTGCTCAACATCCGCCCAACGATCATCACAGTGTGTAATTCAACATTGTCGCACTGTAATTATTACAATTTTGTGTTCTTTCTTTCACCTTGGTCATATTGGATAGAATTTTGTTTTTTGTTTTTTAATTCAATAGTATTTTCATCTCCATATAAGATTAAACTAACTTACTAGTACTGATCCTTAGCGGGTGTTTTTTTTAAATTTTGGTCCTTTTGACGCTCACTTCTTTCTTTCAGCATCTTTTTTTCAATTTTTAGACAAGCCTCTTCATCGCTTTTATTTGAGAGACACGTTACTTTAGCGTTTCTTATGACAGATGTCACTGTAGTATAGCTTCATCAATCCACCACAATGCTTTTTTGACCTTTTGGTATAGTGTTCCTTTGGAGCCACCAGCAAGGATTTAGCTCTGATATCTAAAAAATTTGCGATTCGTTATGCACTGCGTTGATTATGATATACAGATGTGTCCGCATATTCAAAGCAAATTGCTAACCTTTTTTTTGGCTTTTTTCTTTGGTTAAAAGTAACCGAAACTAGTACGTTCAAAAAACAATGTTAGTGGGTGAGAGATTTGCCCAATATTAGTTCGTAGTCTTTCACTCGGAACTTGATTAATTTGACTATCAATTTGGGTTCATCTTTGCAACTGCCGTAAGTGACAAAACCTTCCCGACATGTCCGTTCAAATCTTCTCAAACAAACAAAAACTTATCTTCTGAAATATACCCTTCAGTAGATTATGAAAATCAAGCCAAGATGCATCTCTTATACCTGCTCAAATGAATTTAGGGAGCAAATGCACCGACAATATTCCATACTCTTCCTCGGATCACCAACTTGAGAGACACCAACCTGCCACTAGACTTCAAAATTATCAACACGTTGCCAAAGTAGCTCTTTCGCAAGGATGTTACCGATTCTGTATCACCGTAATCCGCTCCAAAGAAGACCATCTTATTACATCCAAAAAGGTACCCTGTTTACTGTATTCCGCTCTTTCGTTTCTTAGGCACACAAGATGGCTGCTCGCTTCCTGTTCCTATATATCATCTGTTCCAGTTCAAAATTTTCGACTAATCATCCTTTTACTTTGAGCTCCTAAACTTCGTACATTCCGTCGAAATCTTTCGCTAGTCCCCCAGAATCAGTATAGTTTTGACCCGAACATTTCTGCTTCGTTGAGGAGCAGTACCTCAGTCGAATGCGAAGCAATAGTAGTGCCAGCCGGAATAGTCCCGTTATTATTTGCAAGTGTTTTCATAATGATCGAAACTTTACGAGATTTCTTGAAACCTATTTACATTCTTTCTACATTATGCTCCCTTGTGGTTTCCAAGGCCCCAATATCGTTATTATTTTAGAACGCAATCGTTCAATCGTCAAATAAACTGTCTTTATCTGATGTAGCTTCGCTTTCAGCCATTGAAGGACAACTTTTTTACCATCGTCATATAGTCACACAGTCTCATCAGAATCACTTAGTGCTCTCCATTCCGCATACCTCATCGTCTTACACTGATGAACAACAATTATTTATGCAAAGTCAAACATAAACACGTGCTCCATGGCCATTGACCACCATTTAATAGGTTTTTCGTCTTAACTATCGTATTATAAAGCTCCTATAACTTATAGCGCACTTGTTGTAAGCCATTTCCCATCATTGTCAATATGTGAGGGAAATTTCTGAAACTGTTTCTTCGGAAGGGAGATTTGCTGTTGGTAGCGCTCTAACACCATTAATGTATAACATTTTAATATCTCGAAACCGTTCCATCGACGTCTCACAACATAAACCCAATCCGGTGCTTGGTCATTAAGTGCGCCACAAGTCCAACAAACAATAATTATGCAAATGGACTTCATACCGCTCGCTTCGTCGATATTCTTATACTTTTTTTTACCTTCAGTTTATTTATACGAAAAAAATCATAGTACCTTCATATAGACAAAAACATTTTTTTTTTTTCGTTCAACAGTCATAAAGCACTTGCAGCACTATAGTGCTCCTCTTTATACAAGAAAGTTAAAGACAAAAAAAAAACAATGAAAAACAACATGCCGCAGTCACTGTTATGTGCGCGCAATGGCCACGACTGTGTGGTACTTAGTGGAAGCCATTAAACAAAACTGGGAGTAAAAAACTTTTTAATTAGTCGCCACAAGTTCTTGCAGAAGCGCACAAAAAAAAAAGGAGAGCCTGCGGACGGTGTGCGGTGGCGATGGCGAATGGCCATTGGACAGGAAAACGACGACGACGTCCCTTTTGAATTCAAAGAACAAGCAGCACGGAAAGCCTTGGAAATCACCTACCTATAAAGCAGATGAAGAAGTTTTTACAAAAAAAAAAAAAATTAAAAAAACGAAAAACTCATCGGAAGGAAGACAAAAATAAAAATTGAATTCAGCAGAAGCTCCTTCAATTAATAGTCGAATCCGCTTTTAATGAGGTCTCGTGAAAGTTTCGGAATTAATAAGTCTTAGAGTGGTGTGGGATGACCTATTCAGGTTAAATTTTATATTAATCCAACATCCAAGTTTTCCAAAGTAAAATAAAGTTCCCCTTCATTGGTATAGCTTTTTTCATTTGTTCAATTACTGGCTTTACAATTTCGACAGCCATTTTGGAAACACTGAGAGTTGGAGAATAAATTTTGAGTAGGTACCTAGCCTTTTTTAGTAATTTTTGCTTTTTCCAAATAGTTTGCTTTTGTATCAAATGATAGAGTGATGATTCATGGCCGGTTTTTGTCAAAGCTCCGAACGCGTAATGTTTAGGCGGTCTTCGACTATAGGTATCATCAAAAGATTGATTTATGTAATTTCATTTTCAGCGATCGATGGTAGGATGGTATTTTACTATGTTGTCATAAAGTTTGATCCATTTTTTTGAAATGTACGAGGTCAGGGCATCACAGGTCTTTTTCGACGCACTTTTGCTTCAATGACACTCTTTTTTCTTTTGACAGCAGCCAGTGACTAGATCAGGGGTTCCCAAACAATTTTGAGCTAGAGACCCCTTTTCCAAAACGAACTGATACCCTAGACCCCCATAGCCAAATTATTTTTCTTCATCTTTTCTAGATGAATTCTTTTTCTTCAAATTTTGCAAGCAATGAGCAGTTTGTTCAAAGGGTAGACATGTGCACTCAAGAGAACACAAGATTTCACAGCAACCTCTATCTACTAACTCTTAATTTTCAACTCCCCCCCGGTGGTGAACATTATTATATAGTACCTCTACCGAAGATTGGGTCTCGATCAAAGTGGTGGTAATAAAGAGAGAGCGAAGAAGAATGGTGGGAAGAGGTGTATCCATGCAAATAAACCTTGAATTTCCTTAGATGGTTGGCGTTTGCAATTCCAGATTAAATGAACCACTTAGTAAACGCCTTATAGGACTTCTTCGACATATACGGAGTTAAGGCCTATAGAGATTGATGACAGCCTATACGCAAACAAAACCGAATTTCGGATATGCACAAGGAACGTATGATTACTTAACAGACTACGTGCAACTGAACAATTAGCGGAAGCCTTGAACTGTTTTGAAGTCAACGTGTTGTACAGAAACTGTGATGCCAATGTACGGGTCTGAGAAAATTGAAATACTGCGATATTTATTAAGACGACTGCTACTTGGAACAATAGCAAAGTCTATTTCAAATCTTATTTATCGTTAGGACTCGACTCATGTAGAAAATTTTAAGTTTCATAACTCAGTGAATGAACGCCACTCGGCAATCTGCATTCTGCATTAAGGCTAAACTCACCAAAATCAACCACATCTGCTCTCACGCCTCCACTGATGACAAGGACGAAGACAATAAAGACAAATTCAATGCTGGACAACGAAGAAATCTTTGGTGAAACAGTTTGACGAAACAACCTGCAAGACATTACTTCCGATAACGGACTCAGGCTGATCGTTTTTACTACTGGGGAAAACGTAACTTTACAGAAGGCAGTTCCCACTTTTCGATATCCACAAGAAAATATGATAATCTTCTGATCAACCAACCACTAACCAAATTGACTACATTGCGATCGACGCACGGCACTTCCCAACACAAACATACAGGATGTCCGCAAATTACGAGGGTCAAACATTAACTCGGAACCACTAACTACGATACGTCTGATTCGGATACAACGATCGAATGTTAAAAGAAAATTCGGCGTCAAAGGGATACAATCGCAGTTTGTATCCTTTTGCAATCGTGTCCCCAATAACCGTCATTGAAGTTTTTTGCCACAAGCATTAAGTATATAGAGATGCAGCAAGACGCCACCTCTGGAGTTCTACGTTTAGTACGGCTACCACAACGAAGCCCCTGGTTTGACGAGAACTGCCGGCAAGCTAATGCGAAGCTCAACAAAACGAATACAAAGTGGTGCTGCGATTAAAGAGTTGAGCCGCTAGTGGAAAAGGAAAGAAGACCACGGACTTCTAATAATAAAAAGGAGAGAGAGCACGAGAAGTGAGCAAGCGAGGAGATAGAGAGATGTCACAAAAGAAAGAAGTTTCAAAAGTTTTACGAAAATGAAAGACAATCCGATCAAAGCCCCCTTGCTTTGGCCCCCAATACAAAGGCCAACAAGAGAATATCATAGTAGAACCACAGTCTTTTCTGAGAACATTTTCCAGAACTATGGTGAGGCATGGAACCTCACCCAAAAGGAACGACACTCCCTGAAGTAACAGTGAACAAAGGCACTAGTCTTCTTGATATCGCCTACAAGATCTTGTCTACCAAATAAGAATAAATAAATACCTATATATATATGTAAAGTTTTAGGACGTGCGTGACAACTGACAGCACAGGTTCTTTTCTGTGTACCTCCCGACCAGGAAATCTACCATCGACCAACATTTTTTACTTTAAGACGTTCACATCGACACCTACCACTTCTTCGTCGATTTTAAAGCCCCAAGCTCGTATAGAGCAATATCTAGATCTGACATTCCAGCAAAACTAGTATAGGTACGTTTGCGTATGGTCAAAAAGAACCTCACGGATGAATTCGATGTAATAAAACAAAAAATGTTTTCAGACAAGGCCACGCGACGTGACGCTTTGTCATTCGACTTTTTCAACATCATTCTGCAAAAGCAACACCACAATACCAGAAGCACGATTATTCAAAAGTACATCAAACCACGCGGATACGCTGACGTCAATTACCTACACATTTGGAAATTGGAAGAACACAGCTTGATGTCAGTGGTGCGTTTCGCGTTTGTTAGCTTTCAGGTGGAAGCCAGAAAATAAGTGTAAAGGCTAATGAAGGCAATGCTAGGTTGATCCTGAATACAAGAAAGGACACCCAAAATCGACGTCTTTGACAAAACATCACCATAGGCAGTTTTAATTTATCTACCTATAGGGTGAGGCTTAAATTCAAACTGCAACACCTCAACTGAAATCAAACAAATAATCACTCATGCTACACTGTTTTACTGCGCTTCGAAAGCAATTGAGCGGTAAAGCCCTCTCTCGATCGACCAAAGTGTCTTTTTGTATTGTAAGTCCATCATCCCGATTCTCATGAAAGTGCAGACCAATGGACTTTGACATCAACGGATGAGAGCACTTTAGGATGTTTCGAGAGGAAAATTCTTCGCGTGTGCGGTGCATAGAGTCGAAGATTTATCCGAGAAATTACGAGCTGCACGTCAAAATTGGTTAAGTGAGAACGCAGTCAAGGTCCAACGACATTGACAGTTGAGTCATGTGAAAAAAAGAAAGCAGGCACAGAAAGTCTTCGATTCCAAGAAGGCCGTTATAGGTGAGGAAGGCCACGACTAAAGTGAAACCCACAGGTAGTGCTGGACCTCAACTAACTTGGCGTGCGAAGCAATAGATAGCTAGCTAGGGGCCGAGCTGCTTGGAGAGGATATTTGATTAAGACCCTGGTACGACCTCAACTCTAGTGCCAACCTAAGAAAATAAAAAGTAGTGAACAGGCTCCCACACTATAGAAACAAGCTCGAGGCGAACTTGTGTGTATCTTTTCTCAATCAACGCCTATGCTGTGTACATATAGCTCTCTGTCCCTTTGGGAATCGATTTTGTTAAAAAAAAAAGTGTAAACCCCCGTTGAACCCAATTAAAAATGCAATAGTTAAATAAAAAACCTAACCGAAATGCAATACATGGCGCCTACAAGCTCGGCCACCCCACATTAATTGCTCCACAGAATGTCTCTTCTGCCTTGAGAATAAATTTGTATCACCGTCACCCCAATGCAGGCACTCTCTTAAGTAGGCACTAAAATATCTTCTGTCGCCTGTGAGGTGAGACATTTTCTCGCATACACACCTCGTCGCATCCAAAAATATGTCAAAAAAATCTGACGACACAATTAGTTTATGAGAAATCACTTGTCAATCATGTCAAAACGACATCAGCACTAATGGATTGTGCACATTTTGTCATTAACGCATATTTCTACGTTCAAGTCGCAGGGAGTAAAATGACGTGTCCCACACATGCACCGGCATTGTCAGTGTCAACAAACTGTCACATTATTTTATCACCGTCCATCGACACACTTGAAGTTGAGCCAAAGTGAGAATTACTGTCAATTTTGCTGGGTCAGTGCCTCAGAGAGAAAAGTATAAGTATACTCGTACCGTGAGTGTCTCCATGACTTGTCGAAATTCAAAAAAAAAACAAACACATAAAAACAAATACGTTCCTCCCATGCATCTCATGTACGTAGGAGGGTGAAAAAAACATTTCTTCACACTCATTGCCAATTCTGTTCAAAAATTCTATTCAAAACCAAGTCACATCCTGTGCATCAATAACGTCCAACCGGGACCGCAAAAAAAAAATTAAATAAAGAGAAAACCAAAAACGAATCCCATATTCGATACAATTCAACATCCGGCCTAGGCGCCTAGGTATAGAACGGTGGTATGTGAAATATGTGACTTTTGTTGAATGGTTCGTGCCGGGGCTCTTTGCTGTTCTTCCCCCTTAAAGAAATCGAATCATAAAGCAAAGGCCACATATACGATACCACCCCTTGGACATCCTGGCCATTAAATAATTGTAAAGTGGAGCAGGTTTTCTTTTTCGACCAAGTCAGTAGTATAGTTCCGTTTTGTTTGCGGGTTTTGGCAAATGGTTGTTTTTTTTTAGATCCTGTTCGTTTTTCTATTAAATTTTTACATTCGATTGGTCATGATACCCTTGGGAGTTCACATGCACGATTGGGGAATGATGGAGATATGAAGTTCGGCTTTGTGTCAGGGCTATAGAGGAATGAATGCTTTGGTCAAACCAGCGGGGAACCACTGAATTAGATTGAAATTTTGGTCATTGATAGCGTTGTGCAATTATTTGGGAACTATATTTTCTGCTACATACACAAGTTGAATGGCGGAATTATTGCCAATGGTGCACTATTATAGTGCTATTCAATTCATGCGGAAGGACACGGCGGAATATGCTTTTTCAAAAGAATAGGTACCTCTCAATCGAAATGTAATCTATGAAAGGATTGCTTGCACTTTACGATTCTGGGTCGAAAATGACCACATAGGACTGCAACTTGTTAGATTATGAGATTTATTTTAGTATATTTTGACGTGGAAAAGATTTTAAAGATTTTGGCGGATATTTCAATCAGCACCTACGGAAGATAGTTTTCTTGCAATTAAAAACCACGAACTGCCTGTCCTCTTTATATGCAACACCGACGCGACGAACTAAAAATTTGATCAACTCGTGCATTGATTGGTTCGTTTGTTGAAAAAACTCTTAGCCAGGGTTTGCCCATAGGCTTCTTTGAACTTCTTAAAAGCTTTTTTTTTTTTTAAAAAAAAACCTTGGTTTTTTTCGGTTCCCAAAACACTCTAACCCACTATATCACGACACATCCCTGTCGTTTTAAATAAAAACGCATGTCTTTTAACAGCCCTGTTCGTTACATGAACTCGTTCCAGCAAACCCCTGGGGGTACTTTATCGTGATTTATTTATTTATTTATTTATTTATTTATTCCGTCTTAAAAGTTACAACACTCTATAGAGACTACAAATTTGGTTTTTATCAACATAAACATATTTTAAATATACAAAATTACAATAATTAATACAAAGTTATAACAATTTAACTAGCTTATTTTTTATTTCGTTTCTATCAACATTGAAATCTATGGCGAAATCATATTCGTTGAAATCCAAACAAGCTCTAGTAATAGGATTATGCCTAGCATAGTTGGTACTATGGTAAGGAACACTTAGAAAATTCCCATTTCGGGGGCGCAAATATCGAGATGGTGCGTAAATATTAAACATAGATAACAAAACCGGACAGTCAATTACACAATTCAATATTAAGTCAATTAAAATACATGTCGTTTCATAGGATGGAACGTTCAAATAACCAAAAGTTTTTCGCAAGGCCATTTTAGTGAATCTTTTTTGAATTTTTTCAATACGGAAAATACTTGACTGAGTGTAGGGATTCCATACAACACTGCAATACTCTAAATGCGGCCTAACAAGACTTGTATATAAAGTTTTTAATGTATAAGGGTCCTTAAAATTTTTAGAGTTACGAATAACAAACCCTAACATTGAGTTTGCTTTCGAAATAACTTGGTCTATGTGATTTGAGAAGCTCAATTTTGAGTCAAAAATTACTCCCAGATCCTTGTGACTATCAAGTTGTTGTAAAATATCGTTGTCGAGTTTATAACTAAATTTCAGAGGATTATGAATTCTTGAATAAGTAACCACACTACATTTTTTCTTATTTAAGTGTAAACCATTGGAATCACACCAGTTAGATAGATTGTTCAAATCTAACTGTAGTTTATTTGAATCATTTACTGAAAATTTTTAAATCATCAGCAAATAAAAGACATTTAGAATATAAAAGATGCGATGGCAAGTCATTTATAAAAATAATGAAAAACAATGGGCCTAGGTGACTGCCTTGAGGAACGCCTGAAAAATTTATAATTTCTCGAGATAACACATCTCCAATTTTAACCATTTGTTTTCTATTTTCTAGATAACTTTCAATCCACATGAGAAGATTTGAATGAAAACCAAACAACTCAAGTTTTTTTACGAGAACACTATGTTGAACTCGGTCGAATGCCTTAGAAAAATCGGTGAAGATGGTGTCTACTTGAGAACGATTTTCTAATTGAGTGAGGCAGTAGCTTGTGAACAAAGATAAATTTGTTGACGTTGATCTTCCCCTTAAGAAACCATGTTGGTGTACAGAAATAAAGTTATGAATTTGGTTATATAACTTGTTTTTCACAATTGATTCGAAAACCTTAGGAATTAGTTGAAGTTTGGCAATAGGTCTGTAATTTTCAACAGAGGTCTTTGCTCCTGCTTTATGGAGCGGGGTTATGATGGAGTATTTCCACTCATCCAAAAATACCCCACTATTTAGAGATAAGTTAAATATAAAACAAAGTGGAGCTTCAAGATAGTTTGCTAAAGTTTTTAACAAAATTTGTGGAATTTTGTCAGGTGAAATCGAGTAGTTATTCTCGAGTGACAACAGTGCTTGCAAAACATCATCGACAGATAAGCACAAGCTACCAAGGTCGACAGAAGGATTTGTGTTTAACAAGTTAACACTATCTAATTTGAGATCAACGAAATTTGATTGAAAAAACGAAGCAAAGTTATTGCAAACAACATTAATATCATCAGATGGTATGCCACAAAACGTAACGCAGGATGGAATCCCAACTGAGTTTCTTTTTGTATTTAAATACGTCCAGAAACTTTTGGGGTTTCTTTTGATGTTCGACTCAAGAGACGAGATATATTGCTTGTATAAGAAATTTTTCAAAAACTCACACTCTTTCCTAATTTGCTTGAATTGTTCGATAAACCTATCTGAATTTTTGCTTAATTTATTCAATTTATGCATTACATTTTTAAGTCTGGATAAGCTTTTATTGAACCAAACGGGTTTCTTGGATGTATTAAGTTTTTTTTAGGAACGTATGTTGAAATTATTGCATCTAAAATATTCCGAAACAGGAAAAAAGCTTGTTTGGTATCATTACTATTAAAGATTTCTTGCCAATCAATCGTGCTTACATGATTCATCATAGCAGTGTAATCAGCCTTTTTAAAATCATACATTTGTGAATTGTTATTTAATTTTGATTCAATTAAAACTGAAAAATTTAAAGAAATTTCTATTGCTTTGTGAAAAATATTATTTTCTAACAATTTAAAAGAAGGTTCATTACATTGAGCTTCAAAATTATTATCAACAAAAAATAAATCTAAAAATCGGTTTTGTCGAGAGTAAGTCGAAGACGATTTAAGATTTAAGGGCAAATACCAAGGGTTAAAAAAAAGACCACTCATTTGGAAATTCAAGATAAGTTCAGGTTTTCCCAAGTACGCTTTGTGGCGACCACAGGAACAAACCCTATTTCGTCACTTGCATTGCACAGTGCGTATGGTTTTTAACCTGACAATACTTTTTTGGAGTTGGTCTTTTAACAGCTGTCACTTGATATATTGACATTTCAGAATAATAAGACTTAAGTACCTACTCCAAAATAGCGTTTGCAAATTGTGCAAATTTAGTACAAAATTAATGGTTGATGCGTCGCGTCCAATATTCGGTTGACATAATCGCCGGGTAGAGTCGGCAATTCGAGCAACCATGGATCGGTTTCGCACCACGTTTACTCTAGTGGATAATGCTCATCCTCAGAGATGCCCCTCCGTACGCGTACGGTGCACACCGAAGATGCTATTGCTGCTGTGATGGAGAAGTGGAAAAGAGTATCGAAGAAGAACGAATCGATCCGCCAATACGCGCAACAACTGGAGCTGTGCCCATCCACTTTATGGAAGATTTTGCGGAAAAATATTGTTTTGCCGTTATACAAAATGCAACTCGTGCAAGAATTGAAGGCGAACGACCATGAAGTGCGTTACTTGTTCGGTGAATGGGTTCAAAAGGAAATGGCCGCACCGATCCCGATTTCCACAACCAATTTTGTTCATCTATGAAGCTCACTTTTGGGCAAATGAGTACGTAAATAAACAAAACTGTCGCATTAGGAGTCATGATAATCCACAAGCCATTGTTGAAACGCCGATACATTCTTAAAAGTTACTGTTTGGAGTTTGGTCTGCTCTATGGACAGAGGAAATCACTGATCCACATTTCTTTAAAAATGTAGCCGGCCATAATGTTACAGTCAATGGGGGAAGCTGTAGAGCCATAATTAATGACTTTTTCGTGCCTGAATTGAAGGATGATGATGTGGACGACCTTTAGACTTTGGTTTTCCAACATCAATTGATTGAAAGAAGCCTTTAGTGAGCGCATTATCTCGCGTCGTAGGCCTGTGGCGTGGCCCCAAAAATCATGCGATTTAACACCCCTGAATAAATTTTTGTAGGTTATGTGAAGTCGCTTGTCTACGCAGATGAGCTCGAGACGATTGGCGCTTTAGAAGAGAATATTCGGTGCGTTACTGCTGACGTTGTTCAGTTGGTATTGTCATGTTCAAAGGAGAGATCCGCAGAACCCCGTCCAAAAGGCAATATCGTACAACGTTTCAACAAATTCGCGACGAAAAGAAAAGGCAGGCCAAAACACTCCTGGTACAAGCAAATGCAAAAACAGCAGCATTTGGTTGGCCTCAGACATGGAACAATCCAAAACCGGGAGGCTTGCCGACGCTTTCTGAGGTCAACGCGGCGTACCCCACAGGCGGATCACTAGTGTGAAGCAGAAAAGTGGGAGAGTTGTGATCGCTTCAAGATCACTACTCGTAACGCCAGAAATGGAAAGAAGAAGAAGAAGAAGAGAAGACTGCTGACGTACGGCCTCAAATGCTGCAGAAAGTCGTAAAAATTGATCCTTTCGGCTGAAATTTATTTGAGCAAACCGTGGCTAGCCCAAAGTCATTTTTAAAACATCATCCCTGATCTTTATAATAAAGCTAAATTCTTGGCCGTAACATTTAACTATAAGAAAGCTGCTGGTGAAAGCCTAAAGCCATCTAAAAACGGTAGCTTTATTCGAAAAATATGCGTTTCATTTCTTCTTGAAAACCACCCGCTTAAAAAAACACCCTTTACTTGTATCACTAAATTAGCGTGCATTCTTGGGGGTCATTCCGTAACTTTCACACACGATCATAGTTCTTTTGTCTATCTTCGACGATAACGCCCAAACGGTGCTTTTCGTAACTTTACTTTCGTGTTGCTCTATCGTCTCGTCTATCGTTAAAAATATGTCATCGAAGTTTTTTAACGAAATTATTGTAAATGTATAATCAAAGATGGCACAAAAGATGATATTTCTGTCTAAAAATGGCTAATTCCAACTGGATCTATTTTTTACCGGTGAAATAAACTTAAAATTTACTTATTTTATAGGTCACCAAGCATCTGATGAATTTCGGCACCCAGACATGGCGAGGAATTGCATTCATTTTTACTTGCGATTATAGGTACTATAAGGCAAGTCTTGCAATCGTGCAGAAAAAAAATTTTGAGATAACAATCAAACATGACATTACGATGATAGAGAATACGAAAAAAGTGGGTCCTGCAATTCTGTCTGTCTGTCTGTATGTCTGTCTGTCTGTGTGTCTGTCTGTCTGTATATGGATCTACAGCCTGAACCAATGGACCGATTTTCTTCAAAATTTGCAGTTAGGGTCTGTGGAGCATCCTACAGAGGGGTTTTTGGAATTGGGTCTCTAGGTCTTGAAATAACGGTACCTGCCATACAACCGATATGATAATACTTATTTTTCTCGAAAACGGCTCCAACGATTTCGATAAAATTTTGTGTAAAGGATTAATTTAGGATTGTTTTTCTTATGATGTAAAAAAAATTTTTGGAAAAGGCCTAAAAATGGTGCCTCCCATAGTACCGTTTTTTTTAAAACCGACTTTCTCGTTAATGGCTGACACGATCTTGACGAAATTTTGGATTTAAGAAGTCGTAAGCTGTTAAAGAAAGACTGCATATCAATATTTAAAAAAACTTAGTTTTGGAAATTTTTATAAATTTTTTTAAAAAATTTTGATTTTTGAAAGTAACTTCGAAAACATAACTTTTATTTTTTTCAAATTTTTTGTCAAAATAACTCCTGTTAAGATCTAGAACTTTGCATACTCGACTTTTAAAAAACAGTTTTAAAAAAAAAGTGAAAAATAAAAAACCGTTTTTTGGGAAAACTGCTCCAACGATTTTGATTAAATTTTCATCATTCATGTGTATTAGCGATTGCAAAATAATGGCGTTTTTAGATTTTTGCTTGAAACCTTTGGAATATTTAATTTAATTTTTTCATTATTTTGCGTGATTTAATTCAATTTCCATAATTAATGTGTAGTTGGCAACCCTGTACCACAAAA
Organism: Melanostoma scalare; assembly: GCA_949752695.1. Taxonomy (NCBI): domain Eukaryota; kingdom Metazoa; phylum Arthropoda; class Insecta; order Diptera; family Syrphidae; genus Melanostoma; species Melanostoma scalare. Next base: position 33,845,017 of record OX456985.1, on the reverse strand, counting down.
TATATTATGAAGAGCTAATACCAAAACCTTTAACTCAGCCTTTAGATTTTGATATCGTATTTAGAACACAATCGCAAGTTCGTGCGACCCAGTCGTGCCCATTTTTACTTGCGATTATAGGTACTATAAGGCAAGTCTTGCAATCGTGCCGGAAAAAAATTTTGAGATAACAATTAAACATGACATTACGATCATAGAGAATACAAAAAAAGTGGGTCCTGCAATTCTGTCTGTCTGTCTGTGTGTCTGTGTGTCTGTGTGTCTGTGTGTCTGTGTGTCTGTCTGTCTGGATGTATATGGATCTACAGCCTGAACCGCTTGACCGATTTTCTTCAAAATTTGCAGTTAGGGTTTGTTTGGCATCCTACAGAGGGGTTTTTGGAATTGGGTCTCTAGGTCTTGAAATAACGGTACCTGCCATACAACCGATATGATAATACTTATTTTTTTCGAAAACGGCTCCAACGATTTCGATAAAATTTTGTGTGAAGGATTAATTTAGGATTGTTTTTCTTATGATGTAAGAAAAATTTTTGGAAAAGGCCTAAAAACGGTACCTCCCATAGTACCGTTTTTTTTACAACCGACTTTCTCGTTAATGGCTGACACGATCTTGACGAAATTTTGGACTTAAGAAGTCGTAAGCTGTTAAAGAAAGACTGCATATCAATATTTAAAAAAACTTAGTTTTGGAAATTTTTATAAATTTTTTAAAAAAATTTTGATTTTCGAAAGTTACTTCGAAACTATAACTTTGATTTTTTTCAAATTTTTTCTCAAAATAACTCCTGTTAAGATCTAAAACCTTGCATACTCGACTTTTAAAAAACAGTTTTTAAAAAAAAGTGAAAAATAAAAAACCGTTTTTTGGAAAAACTGCTCCAACGATTTTGATAAAATTTTCATCATTCATGTGTATTAGCGATTGCAAAAGAATGGCGTTTTTAGATTTTTGCTTGAAACCTTTGGAATATTTAATTTAATTTTTTCATTATTTTGCGTGATTTAATTCAATTTCCATAATTAATGTGTAGTTGGCAACCCTGTACCACAAAATATATTATGAAGAGCTAATACCAAAACCTTTAACTCAGCCTTTAGATTTTGATATCGTATTTAAAACACAATCGCAAGTTCGTGCGACCCAGTCGTGCCCATTTTTTCACTAGGTTTCAAACATACAAATGAATTCATGCATTTGGTAATACTTTGTGCTGTCAAAAATGTTACTTCAACCATCATGCCCTAAAAAAATATACATACAAAATCGTAAAATTTTCTTCCCTTGCCCCGTAATTTCCATTTTAGCGACAAACGCAATAATTTAATTCTAAAAGTAGATTTTTCGAGAAAGAAACGATAGCTAAATAGCTTTCGAACGATCTTCCTTCGTCCTATATCGTCACAATTTGACAGTTGAACTTGTTACGGAAAGCATTGGTTCAGTCGTCTATCGTCTGAGACGATTTTTGTGTTACAGAGAGCAGTACCTACTATCGTCTAAACTAAACGATAGGTATCGTCTCACTATCGAAAGCTTACGGAATGACCCCCTTGTTATTTCTAATTAGAAGAATTTCTATTAATAGAAAATATTAGGTTCTGTTCATTTTATTGCATTTCTAAGAAGAAACTTTTGGCACACCTTTGCATGTCCCTCTATGTAAATACGTACTTGTAGTGGCAAGTAACATAACTACTTGTTGTAAATTAGGACGATTTTGAGATATGAGATATATACGAGTATTAAGATGTGGCTTAAAATGCGAAAAAGAAACAATATGGTTCATCTGGTCTTCATCAAAGTCTCTTCAATCTTACAAATGTCAAACAAAAATCACAAAACAACCCCCAGACACACAACTTTGGCATGACGTGAGTAATAATTTAGCTTTGATTTATGATTATCCTGATGCGGGGACAAACTTGCAAGGAAACATGTCTCCATCAAAGCAAGAGCTTATCCCAAAATTAATCGACACCCAAGGAAAGAAGACAAAGACAAAAAATTAAATTGAATGAAACACGAAATATTAATTAAAAGAATTTGTTGTGTATTTGTCTTAAGGACTGCGAATCTACTCACTGTATCATTCTAATCCTTGATTAATAGGACACAAGTTGTATGTTGAGTCTCTAGTGATGTGGAAAAACTGCGCAAACACTGTGACAGCAATCAATCATTTCAACACGCCATGCCTTACCAATGACAAAGTCTGTGCTGCAATGGTTGGATTCAAGGAATAAAGGAACCGGAAATGTATGCCATATGTCTACGAAATAGACGACGACGACGACAACAACGACAATGATTTTGCTTTAGTCTAGCAGTCTCAACATTCATATCGAGGCCGCACCCGCTGTTGCCACAAAATTGCATGTTAATAAACAATCAATATTGGTTCCATTTCGTTGATTAAAAATGGATCCAGCTGAGTTAGTGGTGTGGCGACCGGCAACAGGACTTACATGATGATACACACATATGGAGATTTTGTGCAAACTTTCCGGTCATTGTGTGGAATATCAACATTTTCATTTTGTGCTTTGTGCCTTGTACCATGTTCTGAGGGGGACTGGGGTCATTTTTGAACCCAAAATGGCGTTGTGTTGTTTGTCATATCCGGCGCTAATGGAAATTCTAATTGATTGATTGATTGATTGAGACTCTCGGTCGTAAAAACATTAACACAATTGCAAGCAATTTGCGTGAAAGTTTGTTGTAAAGTGGGGACCACCGCACCGGAGCGAAATCTTGCAAAACAAAACAAGAAAACTGTGCATTTTATGGAACACGCTGAAAGAATGGTTGTGGTTCGTTTTGATCCTGGAAAAACTGTTTTTTTCGTCATTGTTTTATAAGGAGGTAAGACAGTCATACGAAAACTGGCTTTAACCCCAAAATGTCTCATATATTTATATCCTTTCAATCTTATTGTGACCTGGCCTTTGCAGTTCGTTTCATGGAGTGATATTCAAATACAAATTGTGAAGTTAGCAGATTGGAGTTATGAGTTTGCCTAGAAGTATGCAGTTACTTTTTACAGCTCACTGATCAGAAAAGAAGTACACTAAGAACAAAAATGGTTTTTAAACATAGCATATAGTTAGGAGCTACAGTTTCTAACTCTTGAGTCTTTTGAATTTGCCATCTGAAAAGCTTCGAGTAGGAACGCCAAACGACCAAGAAAACACACACGTTTTGCTTGAGACTTTAACTTTCTGTGTATTTAAGCTGCGAAGTGAACTATGTGGCTAAACTGTCAAATATGCACTGAAATTTCTAATTCGTGGTAGACATTTGACTATTGCCGACTTCCAAAAGTAAACTTTGGAGTGTTTTGAAATTTTTGAATGACAGATCTCAGATCTCACAACAATTTTTTCGCTCCAAGTCTCCTATTCTCTGTTAAAAATTGACTATAACCTAGACTCACTTGCTCGTGTAGTGTGAACCTGACAGAGGAGAAAGTGAATGATTGACATTTCTCAGTAGGTTCGTTCGACGAAATTTACCCAGGGTTGACGCTGGTTTTCTTGATAACCCTATGAGTTGTCATAAAACCTGGGATTTACAGTCCTCAAAATACGCTTAACCACCAATCCACCACACATTCCATTTACATGCCATTTGACAGCCCTCAACTTGACACAGCAAAAACCTAGGGTGAGTTGAGAGAGAAGCCAGTGCTCTAAAAACTCTCAGTTTGACATTCAGGGTGAGTTCAGGATTTTCAAAGCTGAAGCGATTTTTCATAATTAGAAGGGAATTGTTTAGTTTCTTTCCCGATTTGAATTTTGAAATAGGCAAAAAATCGCAGGTCCCCTTCATTCATCACAAAGGTATTCGGTTGTGAAAAATGCGTTAGGTACCGCGACTTCTCGCTCTGTTGCGCCACTCTATTTATTTTATGCATTAACTCAAGGTCCTTTAAAATACGGTAAACAAGTTGTAAGGAAAGTGTACACGGCTTCTGTACAAAAAAACTCACCTTTGCGCAGTCAAAATTAGAGAGTGTACACATTTTTTCGTGTACACAATTAAAATTTACTATTGTAGAGTCTCCCTAAACCAGCAAACAAAAACAACATTTAGGTGGGTTCACACTTACTCGGGTCGCAATTGGATATCCATTCTACTAGGTTTGAATTCGGGTCAACTTTCGGTAAGATCAGGACTACCTATCCGGCATTGCCAATTGGTACCGTTCGGCATAGTGTGGACGCTGGACGCACCTTTATACAGTAACCACTAACTCCTTTCACAATTTCATCACTTTGTCTTGACCCATCACCACTAACTCAGCTCTCAAATTATATTTTCATAAATAAATATGACACTGCCCACACTAGGTTCGTTCGTTGAAGCCCAGGGGTCGCCACAAAGCATTTTTTTAAAAACCAAAGCTGGACCCCAATGTCAAGTTGATTGTTTTTTAGCAGTTTGCCTTGGGTTTTTCTTCAACTCACCCTAGGTTTTTGCTGGGACTCACCCTAGGTATAATGAACAGGGCTGTCAAATTTCATATATTTTTGTTCAAACGACAGGGATGTGTGCATGTGTGGTGATTCTATGGTTTAGCGTTTTTTGAGAACTGGAAAACCCATGTTTCTTTTTACAACTCATAGGGTTGTCAAGGGAACCTTGGTCAACCCTGGGTAAAGTTCAACGAACGAACCTACCGCCACAACAAGAGCGACGCACCTATAGAGAGATCTTCTGTGCTGCCTTTCTTTAAATTGCGACAAAGAACTTAAGTCGATCAAAGTCAACCCTGTGTAGGAACCAAAGGATATTGGATGCTGAGGTGTTTCTAACATCAGAAGGGCGAACGAACTCTCTCTGGAAATATTTTGTGTCTTCATCTGACGCGCTCAACTCTTTCTAAAATGGACAAAGTCGACAGGTGTCATTTTGGTTGATCCAAATATTTTTATGACGTTTTTATAAAGTCAGGAGAGTTGCTTCGAGGTATTCAAAAACCTCCGAGATTACTTACACTGCGCTATTCTATCAGCAATTACCTACCCCTCAATTTCTCACAAGTAACCAGTTGAAAAAAATGCGCTAGGAGTTTGTAGATGGGCCAACGTATTTATTTTTATGTTATCAGTTCTTGTTCAGTGCAGCTGATTGTGAGGACGCTGCGAGGTTCAGGGCCTTAGCCATGTACACCTTTCTGTCCAGAACCCAAGTGAGAGTAATCAAGGCAAGCTGTTCCACACTAGCTGGGATTGTCTTTTCTTTGAGTTAAGGACATTCATGGCTGCTGGACTACATACATACAAAAATGTTGTGGCACAACAGAGTGGCGAACCCCGTGGCCTAGCGCTGTTCTGACAACCATGCCTTGTGAGGGAATGGAGAGGACCTAAAATTTTTTGTCGATTCCGAATGGGTAATCGGGAAAGCGTTTTTCATAGACATGAATTTTCTAGCGGTAGGCTTGCCAACTCCTCGCGACGGGCAATACCCATGGAAAAACATTTTTTGTTTTCTGTTGGGATTTAAACTCGAAACTCCCACGAAATAGGCAGACATGCTAACCATTTCTCTACGGGCTGTTTGACTGATTGACTTTCTGAGGAAATAAGTAAGTGTGATGTACGGAGGTTCCTTCTAATGCATTATCTAGCACAGAACTCTACAGCGATGGCTTCTGTTTTAAAGATAAGTGATATGTTGCTAAGATGATGGCTTCTGTTTAAAAGGTAGGTGTCATGTTGCCAAGAGATTTGCATGATTTGAAATCGTGAACGAAGATCTCTGCATAAAATCAGTTATTAGGGTTTTAGCCGTTAGTTTATGATAAAAACAGGAAATAACTATGAAAAGTTATAGCGATGGATTCTCCTTTCTGAGAGGATGGGAAAAATTTAACAGAGGACACCTTTGGAATACGCAAGATATGCTTACATTTGGCTAACATTTGTAGATGGCGGCGCCTTCTCGTGGGCTTCCACAAATTGTTCAAGACTTAAGATTTCAGATTTCAGATTTCAATGCATTGTAATGCTTACGGCTGACGCGATAGGGACTGGGTTCTCCCTTGCCCTCATACTTCGAGTTCTCTGACCACATTGTTCTGAGTGACACACTGCTTCTAAAGTAAGCTAGGAAGTATTTGGAAGGGGTTGATCTTAAAAAGTGAGTCGCTCTAATATAAATTAATAAATAAATTGAACCCTCCTTATCTACACCCATTGAACTCAGCTTTCAATGGAGCCATCAAAAGCTCACCAAGGATTTATTCGCTCACAAGAAATGATGGAAGTGCAATTGTTAAAAATTTGACTGCAAAACTTTTCTAATGCAGACTCATAAATAACACTAAAAACTGTCATAAAACACTTCCAAATCACCAGTCCTGCAATAAACACTCACCCTTGTTTGATTCTCTTTTTTTTTTCAATCCAAGTTTTCTGAAACACACGTAAATGTTCGCATTAGAAGGCCCATAATGGTTTTTCGTTTAGCTGGTTGCGGTGCTTAGGTATCTGCTGTGAGTAACTCCTGTTAAAATGTTTAAATTCCATTAGAGGTCCTAATTAGATGTCGCTCAGCATTGGGTCGCATTAAAAATTCACATAAATCAGGACTTTCCTCCCTCCTGACACGAACTTTTCCATTCTTTGTTGTTGTTTGTATTCTTTTTCGTGAAAACTTTCACTCTCGTTTTCTAACCCAAAAAATGAGAAGAAAATCAAGAAAAAGTTAATTGATTGAAAAATATCCTTCTTAAGGGTGTTTTGACGGGGTTTCACTTGGTAAATTTTTCTTCTTTTTTCGAAAAAAAAAACCAAAAATGTATTAAAGTAAAACGCGAGTGTATTTGATGATGATTTAAATGCCGGATCGTAAATCGTCATCAGGCGCACACCGGACAGCAGACGTTACACGCGGGTTTAATGGGCGTAATTTTGGGTTTAGATTTTGTTTTAAGGAACGCATTAAAATGCGGTTGGCTTTGAATACATAATGCTGCGTGTAAAATCATAAATCAATTTGTGTTGTTTTGAGGGCGATGCTCAAAATGTGTGGGTAGATCTATCGTTGAACTTGAATTTGGTTCAGGTCTTGAAGAAGTATAATTAAATTAAAATTAAACAGCTTTCGTTGTATCATCCACGCGCCGTTTAATTGCGCTAGACAAAACAATTTATCAATTTGGTCTTTCTGCAAAAGTGTCATATTGTCAATTGTGATTTTTCACGGTACAAAGCCTTAAGTTCAAATGTTTAATTGCTTAGTTTTTTTTTGCTCCCGCTCCATGACACAATAAGGGGTTGTTCTTTAGATGGAATGGGGTAGACTGATTGGGTGAAACGAGAAAAATCTTGTTAACACACCATTCATCACGGTGTCGACAACGCTGCGCTATGTTGTTCTTAAATATATATGTAGTCTATGGAGCGTGAGGGCATTTTAAGTACCGAATTTGCGGCAGCAATTTACTTTGGAACTTGCTCCTTCTCTTCGGAAACTGTGTCTCATAACTCGCAAAAACAAGGAGACAAATTAATGTCATTAATTAGACTGGACGGGTTTGGTGTTTCATTTCTTTTGAGGGTTTGGTTGGTGGAGTGAAAGGATCTAAAGTAAGTTGAAACGAATTTGTGTTGCTTTTTCATACGATTTTGTTTTTGGGGGATTTTGGGTCGCCACTAAAGTGGTTACTTTATATTGAGAAGCATTTGCTAAATTACAAAAGTGAAGCGGTTTCGATTACAATGAAGTCAAAGGGGTTTATTTACAAAACGAAACAAACATTTATCTTAGTGCTGGGGGCCTTTGTTTCTCTTGTCTCAGAATTAAGACGCTTGTGATTTAGGGGTCAGGTGTGTAACAATAGGAAAGTACTAACTAACAGCTTCTTATTTTGATAAAATTTAATAAAGAAGAGGAACACGGGAAAAGAATGGGGGGGGGGGGGGGGGGGTGTAGGTTCTCCTTTCCTTTGATCTTGTTATTAGATTTGAAAAATGTAGGGATTGTATAAGGTATATTCTGTATTGTGCACTACCTAATCGGAATGTCGGAATGATGTGACCACTTCTGTTGAAGTCTGTATATGTATGTATGTATGTAAATGTACATACCTTTTAAATTCAGTAAGACATAATCCAAAATCACGCATGTATGTATAAGTTCGAGCACTTTAAAAATTCGTTTACGAGACTTATGAATCAAAATTCTTGTTTTTTTTCCTCGACGGTTTGCAGTAATTTGAAGGTTGAACTTTTAGATGTAAACAAAGTTGACATATTTCTTTTTTGTTTTTTGTCAAATTGTTGCAAGGAAATTATGTATTCCAAAAAATTAAGAACTTAGTTGAGTTGCTGATTCTGCGGTTTTTTTTGAGATTTATTTTTTATCTAAAATTTTACATACAAATTTCGATCAGAGAGCCGAGGTCTGCTAAGCTGGAGTAGAAATTCTGTTTTTTTCTTGGAAATATCTGGCCTGTTTCTGGAGACTCGGCATGTTTCTAAAGATGACCACCTGTCATTGGCAATTTTTAGGAAATAATGTTTGATTCTGTTTTTTTCTTGTTCTAGTGGCTTTAGAACTGAGGTGTTCGTTTTCGCTGGATTCGAGTGCTGACTTTTAGCCAGCTTATCCGCCATTTCATTACCGATTATGTCACGATGTCCTGGAACCCACGTTAAAGTCACGGTGTTTGTTTCGCTGAGTAATATAAGATTACTGCATCAGCTGTCTACTAATCTGGATTTTGTGAAAATGAATGAGATAGCTTCAATGGCCGCCTGACAGTCTATGAAGAAGTCAATATCTTTGTTGGTCAAGTTTTGCGTAGCTATAGGTGTTTTGCGGCTTCGCACACTGCAAGTACTTCTGCTAGGAAGATACTGCAGAAGTCGGGAAGTTTTATTGATCTTTTCATAGTTGGGTAATCTGAGAAGATACCTTACCCTACCCCTTCGTCCGTTTTGGAACCATCTGTGAAGACGGAAATGTGATTTTTTTGATAACCCTGTTTTCCTCCCAGCTTTCTTCTGTCGAAAAGACTGTTAGGTCCACTAGATTGAAATCATTATGTAGGGGGGAGGGTGTACTCTGTTTGAATGTCTATATATGTATGGTTCATGATGGTTATATGACCTGATATACCCGTTCTCCAATTATGGCGTTGTTTGAGTCGCAGTGCGCTTTTGGCCGCCATCTCCTTAGTAAAAAGATTTAGGGGGCTAGCGACAGGAAGGTTTCCAGAGTGTCGTTGGTGTCGTTTTCATGGCACTGGTTGAGCCAATGCATGCAAGCCTTCGGATTTTGGTCATGGTCTTAAGGTTTGAAGCCTTCTCTAATGATGGCCACCAGACCAGACAGGCATATGTGAGGATTGGTCTTATTATGGATGTATACATACAGGATGCATACATCCAGTGAATAGTTTTGGGACCAGATCCCCACCTTTTCCCAAAAATTCTACTACAAGTGTAGAAGGCGATTTAAGCTATCCTTTGTCTTTCTTTTAACTAAAATTTTAATTTTTAAAAGTTACATTTCAAGTTTTATTACAATTCTATATGTCCTTTTTGTTACGGCTTCAAAGTGCTGGTAAAGTAAAAAGTAAAGTAACCCTTGTCCATCAGCTAATGGCTCACTCCAAGGCACCTTGGAAAAGGTATTTCTCCATTGAGCCAGTGTACGGCTTGCGACTCAAACGGCAGCGGTGGTAGAGGCTAAATAAAATCAAATTACACTGAAAATAATTGCGAACTTACCTCTTCAGTGCTCGACACAGAATACCTTGCTTTGCAGTATATTTAAAAAAAAAAATTGGTGACATCACCAGAGCTCCGACATTTACAAGAATTTCTACAACATTCGAAATTTTAAGAACTTTCTCGAATCGTAGTATTTCTTCGATATTCTCTTTTTCTATATTCGACCCTTTTTTTCTACACCTGTAGTTTCCAGTTGTGTAACTCCGCGCTCTGCATACTTATTGGGAATTTTGAGTGTTGCGTGTGTCGCTTGGCTCGCAGTGAAGTTAATTGTCTAGATGTAATTTTCTCTTCACATCATCTGTTATGGAATGGCAAGCGGGAAAACGCTGCAGTGATACTCTAGCTCGTTACTGCGTACAGGCCAAAAGATCTTGTTTCCAAATATCGGCTTAATTTATACTTTTGGGTTGTCTTTTGTGATAAAATTATGACAGATCAAGACCTAGAATTTACACATGTTTCTATACTGACACCAGAAATCTCGTTTTCCGAATACTTCCATTAACATCCGGCCAGCGTTGGATGATGTGATATGACATATGAATCACGTCCGAGTGTGTTCAAAACTCGCATTCAGAGAGTTCTTGCATTCCTGGATCACTTTCGAAGTGGTTAGATGGTTGAGAAGGGCCTTAAGCACAGCTTGGCTGTCGCTGTAAATAAAGATACTTCTCCCCGTCCATCCATTGTTCGTTACGTAGCTCAAGGCCATGGTAGTACAATTGACCAGTAAATACTCTTCAGTCTCAACATTGGCTTAAGAAAAACGTATCAGATTCTTTTCATTTTTACATCACTGGTGCCCTTTGCTTAATGGTTAGCCTGTTGCGTGCGAGTTTGAAGTTCGAATCCCCAGAAACATCAATCTGCTTTTCCACTGGCATCGCTTTTAGCAAGGAATTGGCAAGTTCTCCGGGAATATGATGCACTTGCTTGAGAAGCGTTTTCTAACTTAGCCGATCGTCAACAGCATAAAAACAATATGCAATAAGATGCCGTGACGACAGCATCAAACGAGGCCACAGTCTTAAGCTTAAGAAATTTTCTAGGTTCCTGAAATGTGGCATTGAATGCACTCATCAAATACTCCTAACGTAGGTCAAACGAAATGTCAATTAGATGAAGGATACCCTGGTGAAGTGTTAAAAGTTTGTTAGATTAAAATTTCAAGCCAGTCTCAAAAGTACCATTTTTACATAAAGCAGAAGAGCGATAGAGCATGGAAATTTATCCGAATAAAGTTGAAAATTAAGTTAAAGATCAATGCCGCTCAGGCTTCAGAGGTGCTTTCCGATCTTGCCGTTCTGCTGCTTTGGTACTTCATGCGATATTGCGGGTACTGAATTAAAAATTTTTTGGAAGTTTTCGAAAGCCATTACACTTTTCACTCCAATTGTATAGTAATAGTGGCCTCTCCTCCGATGAAACCCATACTTCTAGCACTTTCTCACCAGAAAGTTTCCTCTGTTGTACCGGTGTTAATTTTTACCAAAGAGAGATTTTTAAGAATGTCAAACTAAAGTTCTTTAATTTTTGCTGTTTGGCTGAATGGCATGAATATTTCAGCCCATTAGAAAACCTTGATCTCTGGAACAACCATTGTGCACACGCTTAGAAGCTTAGCTTAGACTTTAGCTTTGCAATATTACTTGGCCTTTCAAGCCAGATCACGAATACCAACACCATTAACAATTTTTCTAAGTAGCAATTCGAAGTAACAACGCACCAGTGATAGTGGTACCCGTGGCGTGACGGTTAGCATGTCTGCTGTTAACCCAGAAGTTCGTGGTTCGAATCCCAACGGAGACAAAAATGTTTTTCCATGGGTATCGCCTTTCGCGAGGAACTGGAAAGTCCTCCGTTAGTAATTTCATTGCCATGAAAAACGTTTTCTCGATAAGCCGTTCGGAACCGGCTCAAAATTGTAGGTCCCCTCCATTTCCTCACCATGCATAGTATAGTGCGCTAGACCCTGGGGCTCCTCGCTCTGTTGTAAAAATAAATAGGGTGGCGCTACAGAGCGAGGAGCCCTGGGCCTAGTGTATTTCTCACCACCATACCTTGTGAGGGAATGGAGGGGACCTACAATTTTCTGCCGGTTCCGAACGGCTAATTGAGAAAGCGCTTTTCATGTCAATGAATTTACTAACGGAGGACTTGCCATTTCCTCGCGAAAGGCGATACCCGTGGAAAAACATTTTTGCCTCTGCTGTGCCACCCCATTTATTTATTTTTAACGCACCAGTGATATTATCCTGAGAACTTTGAAAGTACTTATTACCTTTAATATGTAAATGAATGCAAGCTGAATGCCAAATGAGAGTGCATATGACCTATACAAGTCTTTTCGCAAATGCCAATAAATAATTTACTTAGCCAAATCATTCATAAGCGCCAAAAAAAATTAATAAATTTTAAAAGACCTCCCGTACACAAAAAAAAAACAATAAGCAATAAGATGCCGCGACGACAGCATCAAACGAGGACACAGTCTTAAGCTTAAAAAACTGTCTGGGTATTATCCTTTCATGGCGTTATGACACGCCTTACTCCATGAGCTCTTTTCGCGCGCATCTTTTTGTTTTTCCGTTTTATTACTTCTTACTCGCTTCTCGTTTATGCACCGTCCCCCCCCCCTCACCAACCGCCCCAGGTCCAATGTAATGTTCCCCCGTCTATGGATGTCCATGAAGGTAGCAAAATATGACATCATAAAATTTAATATGCCATAAATTACCGTTAAGGGGAACAAATGCAAAAGTAACAAGGCGCACAGCTCGTACCATAAAGACAATAATGGCAAAGGACAAAAAAAAAAGAAGAGAAAACAAACACCGAACCCGAAATTTGTTGAAAGTCTCCCAAGATCCTTCTGCCAGGACATTTTGCAACAAGAGTGTTTAAAATTTCCCGAAGGATAATTGAAAAGTTGTACGAGCACGAGAATGGGTTTTCACTGTCTTTTTTTCGTTGTCGCCGATAAAAATTGGAAAACTCTGAAAGGATAATGGGGTTAAGTAACGGTGTATAGCATTGCCATCCACCCTCATGCCACTCTAGCAAAAGGAGTAACATTTTTAATTAAGCCATTTAGCAGTTTCATCGTACAATTTTGGAATAAATTATTCATAAACCCCAAAGAATCAACGAATTATTCCTTAGATGGCCCGAGGAAGTCATTTAAGGACGTGGTTTTTTTTTTTGTGTTACTTGATCTTGTTTTTGTCGGTAAGACATAAAGTTTAATGATGTCCTGTAAGCAAGGCGGACTATGTACGTGTTAGAAATGGTTGAAGATTGTAATTTTGAATAATTAGATGATGAGTCCTTTGTGGATATGGATAAGCAAATTTTGTGCATGGTAATTGAATTCGTTTGGATAGGTACATGCACAGAGATGGGTTAATGGCGTTAATGGGTTAATATTTTTTTTTTTTTTTTTTTTCATAAAGACATGACTGGATGAAGGAAACTTTAACGACAGAAGTTAATATCAGACATCTAACAAGATACTCCGTCGGCGTTGTTCGTCTATCCAAGGAGAGCCACAACACGTGCCTGTGCAATTTTGTAAGGAAACGTCAAAGTTTCTTTAAAATTCCCAGAAATCCAATAATGGGACATAAAAACCAATGAAATATTACAACAAACCAAAAAAGAAAGGACGACGGATGTTATTAAGTTGTCAAACGGAGATAAAAATGTGTTCGCACTGCTTCCCTTTTTTTGTGTGGCTCTATTGGCTGCGAAGGCAGTCACCAGGGGGTGGATGAGTGTTGCTTTTTTGAGAAATTACTACCACGAACGTGTGCCATAAGCAAATTGTTTAGAATTCTTGATGCAACAGTGAGATAAGGTCAGAAAGCAGATGGTTTTCGTTTCTGCTGTTAGAGTAGGGTGGACCGTTTTGTTTGTGTGATGAATCGAGGCACTTTGTAGCATCAAAGTTAATCAAATGCGTCACGGAAAATTCATTTGAAGAAAGCAATGGTAAAGGGAATTGGCCTTTTTAACGATTTTTTTTTTAATAATAAGATCAAAGTAAGTCGAGGAACGTTTTTCTTTGAAAAATTGTATGGGAAGCTGAAAGAGTCTTGTGGAATGGTAAAGGATGTCCTGCGGTGTTGACTAACTCAGAGCTGATTTCTTTTATTGAAATTTGTCCTTAGGCCAGTTTTAATTTCATTAGGATGCGAATATTTAGTCAAAGTTTAAAAATTTAAGAACGAAGGAAAATGAGCTTAAAATGAATGAAAGTTTGTCACTTTTACAATTTACAAATTGTCAAACCTCACCATAGGTAATAGTCAAGCAGCAATACTAAACACTTCACCGCCCACCGAAGAGGCATGCTGATGTAACATAATATTTTTTCATTCATTCTTTGCATAGAACTCACACTGACTACGTGCAGATAGTTCACACTGTAAAATTGGAAAAGTCAGACTCTGCCGGTGTTGAAAAAGTATTAATTTAGTGTAAAGGTTACTCCCACAGTAAAATAAAACCATGGGTGTACCCAGAGAGTCCCAGTTTTGAGCCCAGCATCCTTGGAGTTTTTTTTTCCTGTTGATTGACCTAAATACCGGTCCATTGTACTACCAGATAACAACCTTCTTTTTGTTATAGCTTTCCAGATGTTCGTAGAAAAACCGAAAGACGCTGCCATGATAAGGAGCCTAAGTTGCCAGCTCTCACCATGTCTGCACCGAGTGTCTGTAACCTTCTGCGAGAAAAGCAGTACGTACACTCACAGAGGAAGTTCTGTAGCAGCGTCCTCATCTTCTCCACAAGATTCACAGTTCACAGAGCGTGGTATCACTCATGTGTTTGGCAAAAGAAAAGTGCCCCGTTACAACGCCAACAAACTTTCTACATTCTTTTCTGCTACGGGCAGGCAAAAATGTTGCAGTCCTCTTATCGTTGGGGAGCATACGTTTGGTTTGTTTGCATCCAATGGAGGCATGTCATCTAAGGTTGTGCTCTTGACATATCCAATCGAAGCCCTCATAGAAGACCCTGGCAGACCTAGCGGCGATTGAGGTCCTGAAAAAGCTGTCTGAGATCCTTACCTCACAAGTTCTATTCATTTAGGGAGATCCTGGATCGCTTTCGAAGTAGTTAGAGGGTTGAGAAGGGTCTTAAGCACAGCTTGGATGTCGCTGCAAATACAGCAAATAATTCTCCCCATCCAGCCGTGGTTCGTAACGTAGCTTATAGCCATTTGGATAGCATATGCCTCCGCTTGGAAGACGGATGCGTATGAGCATAAAGAGGCGGTTAGTAGTATGTCATCGATCTCCACAAAGGCACCAACGCCAGATCCATCATCCGTTTTGGAACGATCTCTGAAGATTCGATAACAACCCTTTCTTGGCTCAGATTCTAGAGTGGACCAGTCCTGAACCGAAGGAATAAAGTTGACTCTATGTATATTTTTGACGCAGTTTGAGCCTTGGGATCATCGTTTAGGGATGTCTATCAAACTTGAGTCAAAAGATAAGCTCCTTACGAGTTCCTTATAACTCCAGTGCGATTTGTGCCAGAGACCACACTCTAAACGAGAAATGGTCTTTAGAGTACACCCCATTATGTAGGTATCAAGGGGAGGAAGATTCAACAGTGCATCGAGAGCAGCACCTTTAGTGCTGGAAAAGGCCCCAGTACATCCACAACAAATTGTTCTTTGAAGTTTGGTGAACGAGGCAGTAACGTATTTACGCGAGCGCTTGTTCCACCAAACAACTGACGTATAGGAGACGACCGGTTTTATCATAGCCGTAGAGATCCAAAGGACTTTTTTCGGTGAAAGACCCTATGTCTTGCCAAAGGCTCCAAGATGTTTGACTTCGTTTGAAAAGGGGAGGTTGACGCCTCTAAGTGTAAGTTGGGTCAGACCAGTCAAGAACTTCTTGGTGTACGAAGCATAAATTCTCCCACTTACCCCTTAAAGACTTTTGGGTTTTGGGTATTTTCTTGCTAGTATTTGACTTTTGATTTGCCAACGAATGAGCTGTAAATTGAAATCGATTGTGCAGTGGATTGAATACGACTGAATTGCTCACGCCTGAATTTGACTCTGTGAACTCACACGAGTATCATCTTTTCGGTTTTCTACAACCCACTTGAAGATTGTACTCGTATTAAAATGTGTCGATTCCTCTTCAACTGCTCAGGACAGATTTTGTATGAAACGTTTTAGAGCGTACGGGTTTTGACCTAGACTGACCTACATTGTTCTAGTGTGAAAACATGTTCGACAAATACTCGTATGCTAGATAAACTTAAGGCTAATGTGGACTACAGTTTCGGATTCAGAGCCTCCATTTCATTTGTGGGTGGCAGGAATCAGCTACCCACTCCAATACATTTAAAGGTATGACAGAGATTTTGATGCCAACAAAGAAACAGCACTGCTAAAGTTTCTTATTTGCTTCATCACATTTCGGGTTATTCTTCTCATAAATGAAAAGATTAGTAAAGTTTTTAACAGTTAAAACACTTATTTTATTTCCTCAGATGTACATTTCAGAAGCAATGCTTCCATCGTCAGTGAGATTTATAAAATTAAATTAAATTAAATTATTTGTCAAAAAACTAATAATAAACAAAAATGTTTCTAAACAAAATTACAGTTGAGTTGAGTTGAATCTATTAAAAAATTTTTTGAATATTGAATCTTTGATTGGTCCATCATCACTATTCATTAGATTATTTTTGTTTTTAAATATAAATAAAATAAGTGTTTTAACTGTTAAAAACTTTACTAATCTTTTCATTTATTAGATTAAAAAACACGTGGAATATCTCAACTAAAAAACTCATCAATTTATTCTTCTTCCCAGAGCTCCGTATAGAGTCATTCAATCAGACAAAATCAATATTCCATCACCTTTTATTTCTTGATAAATGTCTTCAAAAAGGAAACCCATTAAGCTAGCCACGTCCTTTACCTTCCCCACCCACTCGCCACTTCTGGCTCAAGATGTGTATCCACTAGGTACTTAAGCTTCTCAAAGATCTTTTACATAGCTAGCTCATACACCCGATAATCACCTAGTTATTGCAATGCAATACCAAATAAATGAGGCTTGGCCCTGGCATCTCATTCCATTTGAATATCCTCTCTTCGTCGTTGAGGACACAAAGGGGATCAATTAAACGACCACCATTCGTTATCCTTGGATGCGCTAATAAATATTATGAGAAACGAAAAACAAAAAAAAAGAAACATCGACCGACGCACAAATAATTGCTTTTGTTTTATGGCGTGCTACGAGATTAATGACTACATGAGCTCACTCCATCTCACCATGGCACGTAAATCTACACTCTCCAGTATGGTGGACAACTTTCAATATAGCTCCTCACAATGTACCGTAAATAAGGTTCTAAGTTAAACTAGAGCTTCTGCTATCCAGAAAGTGGGAGGTGGGAGGCAGTTCTATAGCTTATAAGGTTTCGTTACTTTTGTTTTATTATAATTCCTGTTCATTGCGTGGTCCTTTGTCAAGTATACGAGTAAACAGGAATTTTGTCTCATTGGTTCTTAGTTGGATGCTTGGTATAGTGGACCATTGTATCCTGCTGAATCACAATAACTCAGTGAATGCTCCTTGGTTACGACCCAAGTTCTAATTAATGTTTTCCCATTTGACAAATTCTCTGCTCGGGAGGTTGGTGAAAAACACACGCGATTTTTATACGCGCACTCATTTGATGTTGTTGTTAATGCTGTTGTTGTTGTTGTTATCGCAACAAGGATACATTTTTGGAGAAAGTCCTTTTGTCCTTATAGACTCGCTATTGCTGCTAAATGCCTGCATGCCTTTGAAGAGGTGTTCCCATAAATACAATGGGCTAGTTATGTATACACGAGTATTGTAACGAACGACCCATGCGAGAGAGAACTCCAAAGATTTATTTCTTTTCACAAATTGAAGTTTGCGTGAGACAGTGGTGGCAGTGCGCTGTATAGAGAAAGGTGGACACATTAGACAATAGTGGGGGCGTTTGTTAAGACATAAAATAACATTGCTTGACATTTATGGCTGTTATTTTAGGAGTGAGTCGATAAGAGCTTCTAGCTGTTGAAGAGGAATTAGCTGGAATGTCTAATGAATGCGGGAAATGGGAATGTCCACACCTACTTAATTTCCTATGAGGTGGTTTTTTTGATGATGGAGAGAGTTTAAAAGAATTTTTGTGAGGGTTGCAGCCAAGTTGGGGGTGATGTGCTATTTTTTAAGCTGTGCTAAGAGCAACGAAGGAATAAGAGACAATATTGGCTAAACTTTTAAAAAGTGACCGCATATTTCAAGCAGCAGTTAAGGATTTTAAAATGGCAACAGCAATAGTGATTGTTGTAACGATAGATATAGCGATAGCGATAGTGAAAGCGATTGTGATAGCGATTGTGATAACAGTTGATATTTTTGAAAAAATACCCAGAAACTCAAAATTCAATTAAATTTATCATACTTGAAAATTTTCACTAATGAATTTAGAAATGCAGGATGTAGCTCATGTTGAGATGGTACCTACCTGTTGAATATAAATGGGGAGCGAAGTCCACCGCTAATTGAACTCTTTGTGTTACGAGGACAGTTTATGTATCACTCTTGTGGTACATAGTATAACAAGTTTCTTTGTATTTGCAGCACTCTATTAGTCCCAAAAGTTATAGTGATAGCGATAGCAATAGCAAAATCGAAAATGATAGCAATAGCGATAACGGAAATGATGAGGGTAGTTCAAATGACATCGATAGCGATACTGACAGCTGTATTGTTAAGGGAAGAGATAGTTATATGACAGCAACCGCAAAATAGTAGAGATATTGGAATTGAAATCAATGGCAACATTACTGGGGTAATGATGTTTATTTCGTGATTCCTTGGTGGAAATTTTTTTTAATTAGTTTAACTCCTTCTCAACTGAAATTAAAATAACTTCCTTTTGCTTTTACCTAGGGCTACTCTTATCTTTGGATGCATCTTACAAAGTATGGATAATCAAATGCATATAAATTTTATTTTATGATGAAAGTAGAACTGCAAAAGCCTCCCACAAAATGTTCTTAAAACCTTTTACACGCAGTCATAAACATGTCCCTTAAGCAAAATTATTTCACCTGACAGTGCACATTAACAACCTAATTTACCTTCCCAGCTTTATGTGCATCAGCATAACCAAAAGCCTTGTTTGCATATAAACTTTGCCACAATTATAATCACTTACCCGCGCCAGCTTTTCATCTCAATTGGTATACCAACTGAAATAGACGTCTTAGTCAATTTCCTTCCACAAAATCACAAAACCGCACGCACTTTATGGTTCGCAATATATTCACCGCTGGAGGCCATTAAATCTCTCAGCCATGATGAATGTTTGGCATAGCTAACGCTGTGTTAAAATATTTTTGGCGTTAGAGAGAGCTATATGTATGATTTTTGTAACACACGTATCCTAACATCCTCAAGGAAGTCATCTAAGTCGTTTCGCAGTCTTCATCTATGTCCTTGAGCAAATCGGGTTGGTAGGTAGGTATACACGTATGTGTGTTTTATAATGTTTTTTTGCCAGCCAGATAATTCTAAAAGCAAACTGTGAAAGGAGCATATCGTGTGTTTGTTGGGTTAAGGACTCGAATCATTTTAAATTGGCTTACATTAGAAAAGGAGAAGATGATGTGAAGTTTTATGGGATTTTTTTTTCAGTGGGGATGCTTATAAAGCTTTAAGGGATTGTTATAACTTATTGGAAAAAATTACGAATATAATCGTAATCGAAACTATTCATAGTTTGTTTATGAACATGAACACTGTAGCACACGAGTCTTGAACGTCTGGTCAATAGCGAACTGTCAGCTACATATTTGACTTGGATGTTGAAGATTTCAAAACTTTAATAAGAATCTATTTCTGCAAGTTTTATTTTCGAATAATAACAATTGCGAGTGAGAAGTACGTAAAGTGAACCGAGTTGCAAGGCTTGGATAAAGTTACAGCTCAAAAGATAAGTTTCAAAGAATAAGAAGTGTACCCCACTTTCACCACAAACTATACAGAAGACCACATCGTGATGATGTAGGCCAAGCAATTCTCACGCACCCTCAAAACAACTTGAATAGGTGCAAAGATTAATCGAAATTTTACGATCGAAGAAGTAAGAAAAAAAAACAAACGTTCGATTACTTCTGCGAAGTTATTGGGATATCATTTTTGAAACTACAGCGAAAAAAAAAAACAGTTCGTTTATTTTTTGCCCGGAGTCGATCTGGAGTTTATCGAAAAAGTCAAATAGACATGGAGGACCAAGAGATCCTGTAACCTCAACTCCAAAAACTAGCGTTTCACCCAGGTACGACAGTATAGGCTCATCAGTTCACAGCATGTAATTGTCGTCATGAAGGTACAATCAATCCGAACGAAATTTGAGTTTTAGAAGGGCACGACAGCATCTATCTGATGACCCACTGCCGTGCCTGGGTGAAAAGCAAATTTTTGGAGTTGATGTTACCTGTGGCACAGGTTTAGGTAGGTCACCTAGTACCTTCGCGATTCGCTCCGCCTTCTTCCCTCCTCTGATATTAGGAAGGGTTGGAAGATAAGAAATCCATTCGCTGTCAGTTCCAATGTAAGGCACAGTTTCACTTTGTTCATAACTAAAGAAGAGTGGAGGAGCGTTTGGGAAGCTCGATGGAAGTCCTCAGTCTTTTGATGTTTGATGGGATCGGGTGGGAGGTAAAGTTTTCACTGTATAAGAACTTTTGCCGACGGACGCGAATCAGTTCGCAACAAATTCGATTGTCTTAACCCCTTCGCTAGCTGGAGTATTGGCCTCCGGTTCTTCTTTAGTATTATGGGCATTTTTAATGGAAGAATCACATTGACTCAATGCGATGCCTTTATAATAATGGGCATTGGGCAGTGTTAAGACCGGAGGGCTTTTCACAATTCTCGGTTGGCTTGTTAAGCTTTCCTTGAAGTCCGGCCGGCCGGTTCAGCAGCCCTTCCGCTGTCGGCTTTTTCTATTAGGCCATGGAATGTTGTCACTAGTGACTCTGCTCTTTCGATGTTTCGAGGCGAAACTATCGCTGGCAGTCGCAACTCCTGCCAGCTTTTGAACGTAAATATATCCCCGTTCGTTTTTGTATCTTCTCTCCAATATTTCCAGTCTTCAAACCTTACAACACTGAGGTTTAATTTAAGTTTATGTTAATTATCCACGTTCTGCAGATAGATTGCTGAAGAGGATTACCTTACTGCCCGAACACAATGGTGTAGCTGTAGCTGTAGTACGCCGCGCTGTCAAATTAAAAGTCAGAGTGCAGCTGAGAAATGTAGCACAGCTCGTCCACAATGGTGTAGCGCAAGATGTCAATTTTGCTGAACCATTTTGGTTTGTTTTGTTTTTTTTTTTTTCATTGTGAAACGTCAAAATGTAGCGCTGCAGCGCGCTCAAAAGTTGAAGTTGAGTCAACTTGTACTACAGCTTCAGCTACCGCTACAGCTACTACTACGCATTGTGTTCACTCTTATAGCATTTGCCTACTTTCGACTTTGACAGCGCGACGTACTACAGCTACAGCTACACCATTGTGTTCGGGCAGTTAAGCACTTCCACCATGCCAAGGTCAACTCATAGAGGGTGAAGTAAGGCCCTACATAATAATAAATAAAATAAATTAATAGGGTGGCGCAACAGAGCAAGAAGCCCAAGGCCTAGTGCATTTCTCACAAGTCACAACCATGACTTTAGAGGGAATGGAGGGGACCTACAATCTTCTGCCGGTTCCGAACAGCTAATCGAGAAACCCTTTTCATGGCAATGAATTTTTTAACGGAGGACTTTGCTAACTCCTCGCAAAAGGCGAGACCAGTGGAAAAACATTTTTGCCTCTATTGGGATTCGAACCACAAACCTCTAGGTTAACATCAGACATGCTTACCCTCACGTCGCGGGTACCACGGCCCTGCATAATAAAAAATATATATTTTGTTATTCTGATTCAAACTACAAGGTGGGGCAAAAGGCAGTTTTGAAGTTCAAATCAGGTTGCCGACGTTCCCCATTATCTTAATCCTGAGTAAACCGATTTCTGGCGTTTTTCATGACTCATGGCTGTTACCAGCGCGCATCAGACGTTGTCGTAGCAATTTCTACATGGATGTAGGATGCTTGAACTGTTCATATATATACACGGTATTTAAAAAAAAAAAAGAAAAACCTATAGTAAAGATGGACACTACTGGGTCGAACGAACTTGTGATTGTGAGCTAAGTACAATATCAAAGTTCTTACATCATAAAAAGACCTTCAAGATCATTCATTCAAGATTTCATCTTAATCGTTTGAGCCGTTTTCGGGAAAAATAAGTTTTATTATATCGGTTGTGTGGCAGGTACCTACCGTTATTTCAAGACCTAGAGACTTAATTCCAAATACTTCTCTGTTCTCTGTAGGCTGCCCCACAGACACTATAACTGCAAAATTTTAAGAAAATCGGTCAATCGGTTCAGGCTGTAGATCCATATGCGGATACATATACCATTGTAGGATCCACTTTTTTCGTATTCTCTATTGTCGTTATATCATATATTCAATCGTTATCGTTTTTTCTGCGCGTTTGCAAAACTTGCCTTATAGTCCCTATAATCGCCAGTAAGAAAGTAGCAAGGGGCTTAAAATTGGCAGCTAAGTAAATGAAATGAAATGAAATGAAATGAAAAAATAAATAACTCCTTATTGAGATGAGGTGCTCCGGGAACTTCAGAAAATTTCTGCACAATGACCATCTTCTATAAATGGTAATTGAGATCATTATGAAGCGACCTCTTCAACGAACGATCAGAAAGTCCAAGGCTCTCAATATCTCTATAACACAAAATCATCTAATGCGTCAATAGACCACACACCCCAGTTCTTCGTGTCTTGTTGCACTTGCATAGCTCACGTAAACATAGTAGCTCACGTTACAAAATACTTTCGTTTCAGGACCGGTGTAAACGGGGATAAACTAAAACGGTTCCGAAACCCGCACAGGGTTGTGATCACAGAACTTACATTCAAAATGTAGGTCTCAACGGTTATCGCTCGCTCCTTACTGATCCAACTCACGATGGAAACTGAACTTTATAAGGAGATAAGTACATACTCCCACTTCTCGAATGAGACCATTAGCGCTCCGCTACGATATCAACACACTGAATGGCGTTTCACAAAACAAGACAATACTACCGCATAATGCAGAAGCTATAGCTACTAACCCCTACCAGTGGTAAGGGATCATTTGAGTAACTGTTCACACTTTCACGGAGTGAACCAATTCAACCAATTTCTGTTTCTGAATTTTAAGATTTCAAAAAGGCTTTATTGGCCTTCCGTTTGGTCGGATGTGCCAGTTTTCCTCAAACCTAAGGATGAACTGCGTGTCTTTTTGGACTAGTTCAAAATTCAAGAACCAAAAAATTTGCTTTAAATCACGAAAAAATCATTAAAATTTGTAACATGATACTAAAGTAGTTGTCTTTTGACGGATGAAAGTAAAGGTACATGGAAAACTTTAAGAAGACTGAACAATAATCATCTTAAGAGCTACGCGTTTCAGGTCACGCTTTAGAAAAACTACCTTTTCCGTGTAAACGGAAAATAAATACCCCACTTTTGATACACGTGTTTAAGTTTCAATGCATTCTCAAATGCAAATGTCTCGCACGAAAACAATTGAAAGCAATATGTAAGATGGGATAGAACGTTTCTTGTGAGAGTACGTTGAACTTAGAATATAATTTTTAGACTTCTCAGAGCTGGGATTGATATCACACCCCACTGGCTGGCTTTTTGTTTAATAACATTTGAAATGCGATTAACCCCGAGGATCCTCGAAATTTGTTACGACACCTTATTTTAATGGTCGCCAGGACAATCATCAAATGAAGAGTAGCCATGATCAAAGCGTATCAATTAGAATCTTTATTTAAGTTCAGTTTCAACACTATAGGCAGTTACCGGGGAATATTTATTTGACTTCCGAAATTTATTCTAGGTAAGCATGGCCTTACCCTAAAATGCTCTTTACTGAAATCATAACTCAAACGACTACAAAAATAAAATGATAAAACCCTTATCAAAAACACGGCATATTTGCACCCCCAAAAACAAAACTTCGGTTCATAGTTCGTTCATTATTCAGAATCTAATTAAGAAACTCCCAATCTCCTCCATTGTGACAATTGACTGCGAATAAGGCTACACGTTTTGCTTAAATCTCCACTTAATTCCACTCTCTCATATACGTGAAAGACTTTGTTTGAAAAGAACGTAATCACATGTCCTCTCTTTTACCCCAGAGTATTTTTCTGTCATATCAAAAAATTGGTCCCATTTATCAAACAACCCGATCACATTCCAAAGAACCAGAAGCCAGTAGCTTCTGAATTTCGGAGTGAGTTACTAACTGTGTTCTTTTTTTTTTTTTTGGTTTGGCGAGGCCACATAAATAATTAACAAGGCTAGCTCCAAATCAACTCCCCAACTACATCATAATTCACTTCAAACACACTCACACATACATACGTCATACCCCACATATAGAACTCCTCCTCATAGATAAGATGCTTTAATATTTATGACAAAGTATGACTGATTTACGAGCCTAGCAATCTGGACACACAAATAATTCCATTCCATGCAGGCCCATGCGGTGATATCTTTACAAAAATAGAGTAGGGTTTCCATCCAGCAGCCAGTGTGTTAAATTAAGGACGAAGAACAAGTGACCGCAGAAATTACTTTATTATCTTTGCAACTATTTTCCATCATTCAATTACAGAGTGTCCACGTTCAACCAACCCTCGTTGGCCAAGAGCAAATATCCAGGGTGACATCGGATTTGGAATACAAAAAAAAAAACAACAAACACCAGCAGCTGACTCAATCATGGTGCGTTCCCAACAGCAAGGGCACCAACATTGAATCAATAATGACAAGTTCAATAAAGATTTATGGTCCCGTCTGGGAATCCGCCAGGGACAAAAGCACACGAAATCACATTATTCTCTCCTCATACACTATCGTTCTTATCGGTACATGTAGCTTAGTCTCACTCCCAGGTCCCAGAGTCCCGGTAGCTGCATGGAGTGGTTTACTTAACTCGGCCATAAGTCATGTTTATGTTTGCTCTTTCGATGGGGTGGGTGAGTTAGTTGGACAGAGGTGAGTTTGTTGCGTTAAATAATAAATGCCAAACAATTGCAGACTTTGATAGATATCGCACTTTATTGTCAATTGATCATAAAGTCGCACTTATTTTTTTTGACTACGTATTGCAAATTCCTCAGGGAAAGAAGAACTTGTTCACATACTTTGAATGAAAAGATCAATTTAAAACGTAGGCTTAATGCACTGCTTACCGTTTCAATTCATCAATTGCCGTGTTACTAGCTTTAGGTACTCCTACTTGAAGTATTTTTTATTGTTATTGTTGTGTGTTGGAAAATTTTATGTATGAAGTATCCCTTTTCTCACTCCTAAGATTTTTTATGAGTGTGTTGGTAGCTAGATTTTATTTTTTGCTGTACAGACACGAAAAAAAAGTTTTTTTTTAGACGTGTGGTCTTCAATCTGGCAATACTTTTCTTGGAGTTTTTTTCAGCCTTTTGACAAATGCCACTTGATTTCTGATCAGTTTGGCTTGAAAAATTGAAGCCGCACAAAAACTGCGCACAGTGTGAGCTCGGTAAATTGTATCGAAAAGAGATCGCTGTTGACGACGATTCGTATATTATTTCTAGTCTAAGGCCAGTGAGTTTCCTCCAAGACCGGGCAATTTACCACCAAATGCTGTAAAAAGTGATCGAAAATTGGGCCTATCAGCTGGAATATTTTCGGCATGGCCAGTTTTTAAAATTAGAATAGTTCTAAGGAGGTCGTCGGGCTAAGTTTACTAGTCCCGAATGTGTGAAATGTTCAACTTATCCAATTTCGCTAAGATATGGTTTCTCTGTTGGGCGCCATATGTAAAACTTTTTCTATGACTTCGCAATAAACCTAAATTCATTTGGAACAGTTGGCTTAGAAGCGTTCTCAGTCTGGCTTATCACTCGCATTTGGAATTACCAACAAAACAAATTTAATTGAAAGATGCCGTGGGCTAGAATTGGGGTTCAGGGTTCTGCAAAAGTTCTTCAGCTGCTGCAAACGTTGAGAATCAGAAACATGTGTTAGAGAACTCAACTGGGCTGATTTGAATTAGTCCCGAATGTTTCAAATGCCCACTTAATCGAATTTCGTTGAACTAAGGTTCCTCTGTTGGGTGTCTTTTGTAAAACTTCTTCCATTACTTCGCTATAAGTTGAAATTGGAAGAGTGGGCTTAGAATGGATCTCAGTCGGGCTTATCCCTCGCTTTTAAATTGCCAACAAAACAAATTTTACTAAGCGATGGCTAGCGATGGAGATCAGTATCCTCCAGAAAGTCCTTCAGGCGGTGCAAAGATAAACTATAATCAGAAAGAGCTTAAGCGAGCTGAATGGAACCCGTTCCGAATGCTTCAAATGCGAATTTTTTAATCGAATTTCGTTTAGCCATTATCTGTTGGGCGCCATTTGTAAAACTTCTTCTATTACTTCGCTATAATTACATTTGGAACAGTGGGCTTAGAAGCGCTCTCTGTTTGGTTTATCCCTCGAATTTGAAATTGCCAACCAAACAAATTTTACTAAACGATGCCGTAGGCTAAAGATGGAGTTCAGGGTTCTCCAGAAAGACCTTCAGAAGGTGCAAAAGATGAACAGAAACTCAGAAAGAGCTCAACCGAGCTGATTTGAATCTGCCCCAAATATTTAAACGTCTACTTAAACGAATTTCGTTAAGCCATGGGCCCTCTGTTGGGCGCCATTTGCTACCTTTCCTCTGTTGCATTGCCTTAAACGTAAAATCACTTTCACTTGAAGCTGCCTACTTCGGGAATGGTAATTTTACTCATAAAGGTTGTTTGGTATTAAAATTAAGGAATCTGTTGAGTTATCCTATGTTGCAGTAATTGGCAAACCACCTGCTTAGTATCCGTCAGTGAGAAAATTGACATCTTTATGTCCTCTTGTATGATAAGGAATTGAAATCCTCAAACGACCCCAAAACACGAACTTTTTAACAGTAAACATGGTGAAAAGAAAAAGAACAACACACGTTTTGTTACAAAACCGCACAAGGGTTATGAACACCGAAGGAGCATTTGTTCAAGACTTACACAAAAAAAAGCAACTTAACACAGCTACCCGAGAACAAATATTTTCCACTGCCATTATTTGGAACAGGAAGCTTTGCAATGATTGTTTAATATACCAGAAGGACAAGCAACCGGCCTAGACAAACATTTCCTTTCCAAAGACCAAAAGCTCGCTATACTCTGCCAACTGCCAACCCCTTTTGTTATTCTGGGGTATTGGATAACAATTGAGAGAACCAAACAAAACAGTTAAAATAAAAGAATAGAAACACCAACACAACAGGAGGAAAAAGAAGTATTTCGGTTAACCGTTAAGTGTTTTTGTATGCTTATCCCCCAAAGATGGGGGATGGCTGGCATCCCAATGTGTGGCATTCTCCTGTGATCTGTAAAGAAGGATATGATATTCACTGACAGAAGACGTTTGATACGTGTGAATGTCAAAAGGGAGATGAACTCAAGCCTGGGTCGCTGGAGGGTAGCATTCCAGCACAACATCCCCTGGCAAACAGACGGGACATAAGATTATTCTTGTACCGTTTAACTGGCACCAAATCTTCCCGGAGCAATAAAAATAAATATCACACACTTATAGAAGTTTGTTCTGGTGTGTTTGGGTTTTTTATTATTTTTCTAAAGGCTTTTTATGCTGTGGGGAGTCTTAATTGTTTATTGCTTGTAAGCAGCTTATATGATTCAAATGGGGATTTGATTTTGTGAAGGAGGGTGCGTGTGCCAGCAGAGGGTGTGTGTAGCACATGTGTGATTAGAAAAGGTAGTCTATAGTAGCGGTCTTTATACAGGTATAACTAGACCTTCGAGCAACAGTAGCTTAGGAACTTTTTGTGTTTTGAACTCTATAAGCGCAAAGTATACTCATTTTTGAAGCATTTTTCAATTGGAACTAATGGTAGGGAGCAATAAGGCGAAAGCAACTTAAAAAGACTCAGCAACAAGCTCCCTCTATAATAAATCCTTAGACATAGTTATCCCAAAGCACAGAAATGTCTTCGAAAAAACAGGCAAAACAAGAACTTTTTAAAAGCTTGTTGATGTGTCCCAATTGAATGATAAGATAAAACAAAACTTAATTGGTTGCTCATTCATTCGTAAATTGGCGTATTGTACAACAGTCTCTCGGCTCTCGTCTGGCCTCTGGCAAGAGGTCAAAGCTTACCACAAAGTCGACATTGGTAAATCGTATATCTTTCAGAAAACACTCGTCTTCACTAGAACTGGACATCACATCATGAAGTGAGCAATTAAGTATTGAGCACTTTTACTTTTTTCTTTTTCTTTAATTTTTTCTTGAGAAACCCCACTCCCTCAGATAAACAAGCTCTCTCCCTTGCCATTCCAAGAGCAATGCTTCATCTTTAGTTATTCGAGGGGTGTGAAAGTATGTGACTTGCAATTTTAGTTCACTGAACTGAAATAAGTGACTAAAAGAGAACTGGCATCTTTTGTTTGGTGACGAGGACCAACTTGAAGACTTGATGAGTTAGTGACAAAGCGTTGCATAGCCACATGATTGTTCCTTCTGTTGTTGAGGGACAGTGATTTATGGAGCGTCGCATATTGAGTGCTGATGATTTTTGCTGCTGACATTTAATTAACAACGAATGAGAAAATTCGAGAGTATTTTGGTATTCGAGGGTAGGAAAATGAGTCTCCAGGGTATGTGTATGCCACATTCGAACAAGAAGTCATTAAGATTCCAATGACATTTTTAATTTTGTTCCTCGTTGGTCCTTATTAACTGGATGAGATTGCAGAAAAACAAGGCCTAAAGGAATGCTTCGAACAGACATGATGATGTAAGTTTGGTCATTGGAAGTGGAATTAAGTGTGTTTCTAATTTGATTTGAATTTTGTTTTGAACGTAAAAGGTATTCGAGCAATAAACGAAATCAATGGATTAAGAAGAGCAATATTGATGTTTAGTCTTCTCTGCTTAATTTGGCTGATGTTTTGTTAAGACTTTTCCATCGATCGATCAAAACAGAAGCTGAGAATACTCTTCTGGATACCAATACGTTTAATGTATTTCTCGATCCCATCCCGTTATGTATCGGATGGGTTAAATTCAAATGCAACAAAACGAGTAAAACTTTTTTTTTCGATTTACTATGACTTTATTCTTAAAAGTAGATATTCCTATCAATTTTTATAACATAAGTGAAGTTTCGTGATTTCGGGCTATATGATATTGTCTTTAAGTGCTTGAATCGTTCCCGAATTGTTGGCTTTTCATCGGTACTTCACGATTCCCTAAAAAAATTACAATGGGGCAGTGGCGTGGCGTGGATATTTTCAAATGGTAAGTCGAGAAAAACGAATCACCTACGAGCCATTCCATATGAAAACGGTCAATCCGAAATGTTGCTATACCTCCGATTTTGCTCAAACTTTGTAGAAATGTTCCTTTGCTATCGAAATACGAAATAGTCAAAGGATTTTTTTTTGTAATTTTCCTCTCCCCTCCAGCCATACTCAAAGAACCGAACATAGTGATTTTATGGGCTTCAGACTTTGCACTCTTAAATTGTCTGTATTCAAGCGATTAGGACGATTAAGGTGTCATTTTAAAGCTGATAAAGCATTCTTTTCAAATCAATCAAAAGGTTTAAGATATTTGAGTTGCTTTAGAAACCTGATCCTTTTGAAATCAACACATTTTATATACATTTTTGCCATTTTTGAAGTAGTCCTGTGTCTAAAATATCAATAGTAAGTCCCTAAAAATTTCCCTAATTAAACCTTACAATAATTACAAAATAAAAAATCCAAAGTTGATCAAAAAACAAATTTTTTTATGTGCTTTACAAACATCCCTTTCAAACTTTGAGCTTTTGAAAAAAAGCCAATCTTTGGGAGCATTTTCGTGAATGTTGACTATACCAGATATCAAAATTAAAGTAGGTAGAATTTAAAGGTCTATTCTTCAACTATAAGTCCTGAAAATTTCATTTTGTTATTTGCATGCACACTGAAGTTACAGATGATTAAAAACAAGCTTATTTCTAAGCTATGGAAAAAGCCAATCTTTGGGCACATTTTTGGGAATGTTGACTGCCAGATATCAATACGGGAGTGGGCAGGATTTAAAGGTCGATTCTTCAACTTTAAGTCTTAAAAAAGTCTTAAGTCTTCAAAATTTCATTTTGTTATTCGAATGTACACTGAAGCTACAGCTGATTAAAAACAAGCTTACAAAAAAAATTAAAAATTTGTTTGGATAGAACGATATTAAAAAAAGTCTTTGAAACTAAGAATGATGTTTTATTAAAAGAATAAGCTTTTTTTTAATCAGGGAAATTTTTAGGGACTTTCTATTGATATTTTATGCACAGGACTACTTCAAAAATGGCAAAAATGTATATAAAATGTGTTGATTTCAAAAGGATCAGGTTTCTAAAGCAACTCAAATATCTTAAACCTTTTGATTGATTTGAAAAGAATGCTTTATCAGCTTTAAAATGACACCTTAATCGTCCTAATCGCTTGAATACAGACAATTTAAGAGTGCAAAGTCTGAAGCCCATAAAATCACTATGTTCGGTTCTTTGAGTATGGCTGGAGGGGAGAGGAAAATTACAAAAAAAAATCCTTTGACTATTTCGTATTTCGATAGCAAAGGAACATTTCTACAAAGTTTGAGCAAAGTCGGAGGTATAGCAACATTTCGGATTGACCGTTTTCATATGGAATGGCTCCTACACAAATTAATAGGGAATAAATAGAAGGTACCTTAAATTCCAAACGTGGATTAATCGAAGCCAATTTTTCTATACTTTAAGTCATTTAGGTTGAAATTCACTTTAAACTTGCAAATAATTCAAACCAATGATCAGTAGAACAAAAAAAAAAAAAAAAAAAAAAACAGCACAACAAAACCGAATTCGCCGTACATTACTCTAAGGCGAAAACTGTATTATTTTTTCCAAGCAGAAATTGCAGTAAGACGAAAATTATCGTCTTACTTTTTTCAATAAGAGAACGTGTATTGAAAAGGGAGGCACCGGGGTGGAAGTATATCGTAGGAAAGACAGGGACAAACACAGAATATGTTCTGCGCGGCGATTTTCAATGCTTTGTGTTTTGTGTATGCTTTGTGTATTGTGTGTGTATCTCGCAAATTTAAAAGTGCTTGAAGAACATTGTATGTATGGGCAAAGATAGGCTGTTGACTGCTGAGTTGTAGACTTATGTTGCTGGTTTTTTCTATGAACAAGTGACACATTTTAAAAGGTAAGACGATAGGAATCGTGTTATATGGACGCCACGCCACTGCAATGGGGTCACATCACAGCTCCGAGGTAGCCAATTGCGATGGGTGCTTCATTTATTTTTTGAAAAAAACTTCTTTCCGAAAAACTCATGGTTAGGGCTGCACAGCACTCACTTCGGAAATTAGTTGGTGATGCGATACTGACTTTTTTCAAAATTTCAAACGGGAAACAGCTGCCAGTGTCTATGATGTAAAAAGATACCACTAGATGGCTCACTTCCTATCTTAAATTAATGGAAACTAACAACCGCTTTCAAGAAAGAGCCGAAAAGCTGTATTCAAATATCAGGAATATATTCAGGAACCTATCAAAACTATCGGAACATGTAACTACGGTTAGTATCAATGAATCGAAGAACTCATGAAACAATACATATTTAAAGAAGCTTTATGAAAAACTTCTGCAGCCAGTCGATGCCTCCTCAGTACAGTAGGCATCAATCACTTGAAGGAAATCAAAACTCAGAAAATAAGGTAGATGTATGTATACCTACCGCCACGTGGACAATTGAACGGAAGGAAAATGTTGTTCAAGGGTCCCTTAAAATTAGGGACTCCGTTTCTTTTACCATCATATTCTCATAATTATCGGTCAATATGAATGTATTAGTCACGCTTTACTAATAAGTATTGCAAGCCCAATAATGTCCTTAGTCATCCTTATTTTGGACAAAACAGCGTAGGAAAATTTTGTAATTGTTTTTTCTCAAAAATGGTTGGTGTTATGGAAGAAATTGGCGGCACGACTGGGTCGCACGAACTTGCGATTGTGTGCTAGGTACAACACCAAAATCTAAAGGCTGGGTAGAAGGTTTTCGTAATAGCTTTTAACATATTTGGTGGTACAGGGTTGCCAGCTACACATTAATTATGAAAATTTAAAAAATTCACATATAATAAAAAAAAAAATTTATGAAATCTTTCAAAAGTTTTTAACTAAAATATTAAACCACTTTTTTTTGCAGTTTGCTAGTACATTCAACTCTGAATGTACTATCAAAGCGAATTTTAATCAAAATCGTTAGTGCAGTTTAAAATTTTCCAAATGTTAATATGCAATCTATTTTTTTTTTAATTTACGGGTGATTGGACTACCCAAAATAACGTTGGAAAACACAGTACGAGTGTTAGGAAATAAGGAAAGGAGATGCCGATGCACATTACTCTTGAGTTTCTGTGTATTGTAATGGGGGTGGAAAATTGAGTTCGGTAAGGCATTCCACCTCCGGGTTGAGCGACTAAAATATGAAACTCTGTACTTAACTGTACGACCGAAGTAGCGCTGAAGGGGCATTCTGACGCGCATTCCTTGCGAGGCGGTATTGCGGTTAAATTATCTAAGGAGAGGAATTCAACTGTATACTTCACTAGACACTATCTGTAAAAAAGCGTTAAGCAAAGAAAGAGACATGAAACGTTACGACGAATCAATTGAACCTACAATTGATCTGTCACCTATCAATTTTAGTGCAATACTTTGAATCCTGTCGAGCAGGCAAAGTAATGTTAAATTCGCACCTGCCCAAACATATGGGAATTATATTCTAGTTTGGGACGTATGGACGCTTTATAAATTTTACCCAGAGCAGAGGGGGTGAAAAATTTCTTGCATCGTTTTGAGAACCTTATGCATTTTGCAGCATTTTTGGCGATTTCAAATATTTGCTCGTTCCAAAGAAGGTCGTCGTTAACACACATACCGAGTACTGATAGTTTCTCGGTTTCTCGGATGCAGGCACCATTCATGGTTAATGGTAGTGTGGGACGTTCACGGTTGAGCTTTAACGACAGAAGACAGCATTGGGTTTTCGATATATTGAATCCTATTCGGTTCTTACTACCCCATATAACAATGCTGTCATGGTCAGAATTCAGTCATATGCAACCGTTCCAGTTCCATATTCGAAGAGAAGGGACATGAAATTCGAAACAAATATGAGAAACTGAGAATAGAGTCGTAAGCAAAACAATTTAGTAGATTAGTTGTTTCAGAAAGACAATAAGAAATATTGCCTCACATAAAATTGTCTCGAAATTGTTAGAGACGTTTTTGAGAAAAATAAGTATTAACATAAGGGTTGTATGGCAGGTACCGTTATTTAAAGACCTAGATACCCAATGGCCGTGGGGTGATGCTTAGCATGTCCACCTGCTAACCCAGAGGTTCGAGGTTCGAATCCCATCTGAGGCAAAAATATTTTTCGACGGGTATCGCCTTTCGCGAGGAATTGGCAAGTCCTCCATTAGTAAATTCATTGCCATGAAAAGGTCTTTCTCAATCAGCCGTTCGGAACCTGCAGAAAATTGTAAGTCTCCTCCATTCCCTCACAAGGCATGGTTGTGAGGAAAATTACGTGTGTAAAATTGTTTTTTTTTTACTGGTCAATATGCTATTTTCAGAAATAGAAGCATAAACAAATTTTTGGAACATACTTTTGAAAACATTTTATAGAACATTCTATGTTTGAAATGAAAGTTATTAAAGAAATCTTATTTTATCTTAAAATCAATTGAATCGATTAAAAAGCACAAGGAATGTATAAAATAATGTAAATGTATAAAGAATGGTCCACTTACTTTTCAAAATATCATAACAATGCTTGACTCCAACTTTTCAAAAGGTTTCGCAATTCGATGTCATCTTATTGTCTTGTTCCGATGTTTCGATTGAAATTAGGTGCTTATCAATGCTTTCGAAACACTGGGCTCACGATCTTTCAAAGCACTTGAGTTTGAGGATAATTCATGTTTTTTTTTAAATGTTTAATGAGTTCACTTAAGGCATTGAAGTTATGACGACAAATGAAGCACTCCATTTCAGGGAACAATAAATGTTTGATATGATAAATAATATTGAATTAACCACACATTCAAGAAAAAGAATAACGAAATTACTAATTACTCACCAGATTACTATATATTTATTATTAATCACAAATTTATCTTCCGTAAACTTCTTAGAGATTATATAGTCGATGCTGATACTAATTTTTCACTTCACTTACTTTTCACAATAGTGGTTGTTATTGTTAATAATTTATCGGTGCACACAAAATTGGTATTGCGACACTACTACCCAACTTTTACGAATCGAATGACGCGCTTTACTCAAAATATAGATTAAAACAACATTTTTTGCCGTTGTATTTTTGTCTGGGTTTTCATATTGATGATTGCAATTTTCAATGCGAAAACTGCTAAAATGAGATCATCATATTAACAACCGGGATTGTCAATATGACAACCGCAAAGCGACGATCATCATATTGACAACCGAAGTTGTTAATATGACAATTTTTAAGCAGACAGTTTTTGTCTTTAGATTTACCGTTTTGTTTCGGTCTTTTGCTTTATTTTGGCAACAACAACTACATGGAGGTGATCATCATATTAACAACCACGATTGTCAATATGACAACTGCAAAGCGACGATCATCATATTGACAACCGAAGTTGTTAATATGACAACGGTCTTTTACTTTATTTTGGCAACAACAACTGCAAGGAGGTGATCATCATATCAACGTGACGATCATAGTGACGATCATCATAAATTGTTGTCAATATGACAATTGCAAACCAACGATCATCATATTGACAAAATCTTTGTTTTCATATTGAAAATAACGATCATCATATTGACAATTGCAAATTGATAACCGAAATTGATGACTGCTATCATCAAATGCAAAAAATTGGTTTTCATATTGATTATTTTGTTCATCAATATGACAATTTTCAGTTGACAACCACCGATTATCAATATGATAACCAATATTTTTTTCAGTGTAGAAGCGTACGCATCGCAAGGCTACGATGGAGGGGCCATATAGAGCGGATGGACATTAACGCTTCGGCTCGAGAGGAAGACATCGTCTTACGAGGCAGATGGTCAAGTGGAAGACCTCAACCGACTAAGAGTGCAAAACTGGAGAGAGCTCGCCCAAAATCGAAATTGTTTGTAAGATTTTGGCTGAGGCTCAGGTTCAAACCGAACTGTAATACCCCAGTAAGTAAGTATACCCTGCCCATTCCTTGGCATATTTAGGATGTCAGTTGCAAAGCTGATGAATTCTGTAGAAAAGGAACTTTAATGCCAACGTCACCCAACAGGATGAATATTGGCAAGTCTTTTGTTGTTCTTAAGCAAGTTGCCATGTCCGTAATAGGTGCTTTAACAGACACTTCTTCATAAGTAGACATGTCGCAAAGCTCAATGTCCCATTATCTAAACGATTTCTGCAGATTCCGCACGGGCGATAAAGAAGAGGAAGCCGTTCCCATCTTCTCTGATGGACATAAAGAACATAATGGAAATATCATTTTATTTTCAACGATCCAAGTGATCTCAGTAAGATAGACATCCATAGTCATAATCGCTTTATAGAAAACTAAAAATTCCTCAAATTCTAATGTTGCATCAAAATGGGCTATGTGCTTCGCTCGTTTTCCACGACACCCACCTTTCTAACCTCATCTATACCTGAACCCATCAGAAGAAGTAGATAAGTTGAAGTCAATGTGAGTTGAAAATATTGTTAGTGAATTCTATTAAGTTCATTATAAAGAAAAACATGAAAAATGATAAGGAAATAAATAAATGAAGGAACTCACCATGAAAAACGAATCCAAAGCTTGAATTGAAAAACAGATTCACAGATGTTTGCACCCGCGAGGGACAAAAAAAACATCACAATTGATATAAAAATTAAAAACAACACAAATTCAATGAAACTGACCCCTTCGATTTTGATTTTCTTTTTTTTTCACATAGACAAAGAGACCTGAATTTGAATAAAACAAAATTTATTTCACCACAACGCAACACTGCACAAAGAAATTAAATTAAAACACTTTTGCTGGACAACAAATTCCCGAAAGAAACACTGCCATTGCGAAGCAATTGATAAAATAACACGATTTTACTTAATGCTCCATCGCCGACTTTAAATAACAAGAAACGCCTTGCAGCCATCAACGAAATTTCTTTGCGCGTTTACTTTCAAGCGATAAAATTGAAAGAAACTGAGAATTTTAATCTTGAAATTTACAAACATTCATTAAAAAAATAATAAATTTTCTTTCGAAATGATGCGACGACCACGACACATTAGGTTTGTTCGTTGAAGCCCTGGGGTTGCCCTAGGGTCGCCACAAAGCGTTTTTTGAGAAACCTAAATTCGCCCTGAATGTCAAATTGAGTGTTTTTTGAGCCATAGGTTTTACCCAAACTCGCCCTAGCTTTTTGCTGTGGCGATTTGAGGGCTGTCAAATGGCATGTGTTTTTATTTAAATGACAGAGATGTGTGGCGATTTGTGGTTTAGCGTTTTTTGAGGACTGGAAAACCCAGGTTTTTTTGACAACTCATGGGGTTGTCAAGAAAACCTGGGTCAACCCTGGGGAAAGTTCAACGAACAGACCTATTACTTGCATTTGTCACGGCAGCCATTACAGTTTGACAGAATTGGTTTGGAAAAAACGTTTGTCTCTTTCTGTCATTCATGGCGAATTGGAGAAATATAATAAACCGCGAAAACATTTTGAATTCAAGTAATTCATTTTCAAGCAATAATAGGGAAAATCGTTGTTGAGCTAGCAAATGTTTTTTTTTTCTTATAGAGCAACTTAACTCATCTACTTACACTTGAAGGCTTAAAGGGGTATATCCTACGAATGAAATGTCTACCTTGTCTATGTATTGATTGTTATCTTTTTACTTGTCCTACTCAACATTTTTTGTAGAAACTAAACCATGATCCACTTTTCTTGATGGCGGCTTGAAGTTCGGTTAAGATCTAATTGTTCTGTGTTTAACGGGCCGGCTCTTTTAAAAGTCACAGCGTTTTGACCTGCTAGGTATTGAGTGGAAAGTTGTGAATTGGCTGGAACGTTGTGGCCTGCAAATTATCTGTTCTTCCACGGGTATCGCCAATTCCGAGGAACTGGTAAGTCCTCCGATAGTAAATTCGTAATTTAGTAAATTTTGTAATTTTAATTAATTTTGAATGTGAAAATAGATTTTGAAAAAGGGATTTAATAAGGGTGACGCTCAGACAGCGAGAATAGTATTATAATATGACGAGTTCTAGGCGCTGATGTGTAGATGATCAAGAACTACCTTCGAATTCCAGGTCACAGTTGCTGTAGTGTAGACAATGGATGCATCATAAATCATCTCCTCTTTACTGCATTCCTTGACTATCTCCTATAAGTTAAAGTACCTACTGTAGACCGCATACCAATTATCTCTTGCTTAAGAAGAGACATCACAAGCTTGGATCTAACATTTCTACAACGAGTCGAGTATCAGTCTAGAAAGACTGTGTATCAACTTGTGTGTCGCTTGGCCCTGGAGCTCCTCGCTCTGTTGCGCCACCCTATTTATTTATTTTATTTTTGATACCCACTTCCAAAAATCCCTCTGCAGGCTACGTCACAGACCAAAACTGCAAGTTTTGAAGAAGATCGGTCGAGCGGTGCGGGCTGTAAATCCATATACGGACACACAGACGTACAGACATACAGACACACAGACAGAATTGCAGGACCCACTTTTTTCGAATTCTCTATCATCATATTTAATTGTTATCTCAAAAAAAAATTTCTGCACGATTGCAAAACTTGCCTTATAGTACCTAAAATCGCAAGTAAAAATGTCATCTGGCATACAAAAACTTAAGGAACCTCTTTCTTCACACGACACCTCATGTTTTTTTTACCTTAATTTTGTCATGCTTGTTTTCAACAGCAAACTACCATAAACACTTAATTTCAAAATTTTGTTTATGTTCACTGAACGAGTTCATCTTAAAGACTAGGACATGAAATCAACTAACACCGAATCAATTCACGTTCATATTTCAGCTGATATTCCAGCGATAAATTCTTTATCCACTTCACCACCCCACTTATGACAGCGCCTAAGAATTATACCAGAAAATTACCTCTCTTAACCTCGCAAGTGAGGTCAGATGAAAAAGGATAACACACATTCAATAGCACACGCGCCCCAATAATCCACAAAAGAACTTGAAGGTGATTAGGATTGAGAAACTTTTGCTTACTTTTGGTTTTATTGGAGGCATACACTGTACGCTCAAAGAGATTACTGAAAGATACCGATGCCGTCCCCACCTGTGTTTAAGTGATTCCCAACTTCCACGTCTGATGTGTGTGCCTGGATCGGATGTGAATATCCTTCACTATGTGTATTGTATACTCTCACTCACTGACTGATGTTTGGCTCCTTATCGAATTCAATTGAGCTGACGTGAGATGCGAATGGAATTTCTTACCACCCATCTTGACGCTCCACCTTCATCAGCTTACTATAAGGAACGAGTACCTATAGCCTTGATGCTGAACCTGATGTGTGTGTCTGATTGTATAGTACATAAATGAATAGAGGGTGAAGTGTTTTCTTAGAATGAAATGTGACACAAAATAAAAGGATATTTAATTGCCCTCTCCCCTTCCAGTTTGAATGTTTACCCTCCAATGGAAGAAAAAAGGACCAAGTAATGGACAACATCTCATTAAGGACGTTGCTCATCAATGATGCGAAGAGATATGTGTCCTTTGACAGGTTTTTGTTGTCGATTGGCATCACCTCCCATGCGTAGGTATATACCCAAACTGAGAAAAAAAGACATTCATCAGGACGAATGTCTTATTCGAAGAAAGCAATTAAGGACATGAAAGGAAGCTTAAAATATACGCAAAGATATATCTGAACCAAGCTAGGCTAGTATAGGTAATAGCCCAGCATAAGGATGGCAGCTCCTTAATGTGTAGCGGTTAATGCGATGTCCATGAAGATGATAATGATAATGATGTGGGCCAGTGTTAGTATATTCTTCGTGACCTGGTTGTTGGATTTTAGTTTGCTTCTCTGGTGTAATGAGTCCTGAATTCAAGTAAATTATTGGCCATTTGGAATGGCGAAGGATTAATTAAGGTTGAATCGTGAGAAACAACTTGTGCATTTTAATGTTCGCCATTTGGGTGAATATCCTTGAGAAATCCTTCCAAGTGTCATTTGGGTGGGGGCAGTATTAGTCCATAGTACGACAGGCTTTCTTCTCTCATTTTCCGGCAGTCGTTTACAACACTCCATAAAACCCCACAATTGAATGTATGTGAACCTGGTTCACACATATTGATGAACGTGCTGCAATGTTGACCATAGCTAGTTCAAGGGGGCATTGTATATGTCAGCCTTCGTTTCGTCGTCATCGTCAGCTTTGTCGGTCGATAAAAAACTCACAAAACCAATAAAACGTGTAATCACATGTCACAAGTTGAGCGCACAACCAACATATGGGGGTGCTAATCCCGGATGGATTCATCATTTGACAATCACTTAATTTTCGATCAATCAAGCTTAAAAATCATTTGTAGCCGCTTTATATGACATCACGTTGAGGACAGGCGAGTGGTGTTTGCTTTTTGCTTTATTGTTTCTTTTCTTTTTATGCTGGTAGTCATTTAGGGGATGGATGAGGGTGGATTTTTTTTGTTGTTTATCAAAAAGTCCATGTTTTGCGATAAGCTTTCAGTAAATTGTGTGATAAGTGACACAATAAAATTGCTTTACACTCATATTAGCTTATTAGCAGTAGGTATAATCGAGAGATACTTGATTTTATTGTGATCGATGACAAACGTGGATAATGTGATTAAAAGAAGAGTAATGACGTTCTTGTTTATTACAAAAATACAAAAACTTGTCATCAGAATTGGAATGAAATATTTCTCGGGACACTTGTCATTACCTACTTTTCGAAATGAATAAAATGAAAAGATTCAAATAAATCTTGGTTGGAAAACTGATATATATTTCTGAATAAAAAGGTCTCTTAGGCTTCCTCGAAAAAAAAGGGTTTCATGGCTTAACTAACATTTTCAGTTCATTGCGAAGCTATCTGATTTGACTTAGTGACCGGAACTCCCGAAGAAAATGCTTTTTGGTTGCTTTTTTTATCGTTCAAAAGTGCCAGTCCCGTGGGTTTTTGAAATTATATCGACCATGTTTAGTTATTTGATTAACTTAATTAAGTTCAATGTGAAACTGGTGAGTATTCCTAGCGAGGCAAATGTTGCCGGTGCGGCTAATTTGTTCTGAGAGGAGGAACGCAGATATAATAAGAGACAGATATTACGACAATAATCAAGAGAATCAATCTATAACGTCGATGAACTATCAACTATCACTTCAAAAGCTCTGTTTTGAATTTTTTCAAGGAGGCGAATGGATATTTGTAAAACACTTGATCAAACTTAAAAGGACTTCAAATGAGTTGTAATTTCAATGAAGGGCATCGCATACAAACAAGTGCTGGCAAATTTTCGGTTTCATTGCGACAGGTACCATAGAGGCCACGTAAACCTTAAGCGATAAAAGACACTTCATTGAGTTTTTAGAACACCGAATTCTTCTCAGTTTTTACAAACCATTGCCCTCGTGGTCAGAATTCAATGAAAAAGCAGGCACATGAAGTTGGAAAAGAACATTAGAAGCTAAAGGTTGGATTTTCAACAAAACATTAGAGAGAAGTAGATACGGAGACAAAAAGGAGCCCTGAGGCACACCATCATTTATGAAATGGGTAACAGATTTAAAAACAAATTGTATTGAGGGATCGGAAAGGTAGTTTGCTATCCAGCGAAGAAGAGACTCATCGTTCATCGATGATAAAAGTATTGCAAAGAGCGGAATAAAATCACTACTTAAGGTGGGAGACCTATTTAAAATTAAAAAAAATAATAATTTTTTTTATTATATATTTCGAAAGTATGATATCCAAAGAATGTTATGACCAATGGAAAACTGAAAATATCGATTAGATGCAGAGTTATCGCACTTAGAGCGCGAAAACAACATGCGGTAAGGTGACGAGTCAGGTAGCTCGGGCCATTAGAGGAGGACGACCTACGCTTCACAATACCCTCTACTGTTAACCTTTTGTATGGAAGTCTAAGGTCTATTGTATGCGCCGATTAATTCGTAAGTTACTACAATTAATAGTTTTCTCGTGGTGAAATTTTAAACGCAATATCGAAACTACTCGTGTTGTAGCTCAAAAATTTACCGACCGATTTAGATGAAATTTTGGAAGATTACTCTCAGTAATATTATCGAAAGGTATACCTAATGTTTGAAAGGTAGTGTATAAATAAATAATTTTTCGGGGGCCGAAAAAACTGCCGAAAATTCAAAACTTGTATTAAAATGGCTCCCAAATTTAAAATTTAGCACTTTTTTATTCTTTTTATAGGTATATCCTTCCCCTTAATATGTCAGCAAAAGAATGAACTGTGGTAAATCTTTCTCAGATCAACCATAAAAGAGTGGCAACCGCAGCAGTTTTCGATGCCGCCGGAAACAGGTGTCCAGAATTCTTCAATAACGCCGCCATTTTGTTAGTCATCGAATAGATACAATTTTTTTTTTTTTTTGAATACTGGACAGTTTTAATTGACATTTCTCCTTATTTTGAAAATGATTGGGATACTTTATTCCCTCAAAAAAAAATTCGCAAAAAAAACATGTTTTTTTTACGCTCCTAAAACACTTCCCATAACGTTCAGTCAGCGTTAGTTAGTTCCCATGAAATCG
Organism: Melanostoma scalare; assembly: GCA_949752695.1. Classification (NCBI taxonomy): domain Eukaryota; kingdom Metazoa; phylum Arthropoda; class Insecta; order Diptera; family Syrphidae; genus Melanostoma; species Melanostoma scalare. The sequence goes on along the minus strand of OX456985.1, from coordinate 33,803,121 downwards.
TTCTTTGAACAATATTTTCTCTTATCATTTTTTAAATCTGTCATTTACGCATTAAATATTTATTTTGATTGAAAAGTGTTTTTTTAGTCACTCGCCAGTGGTGCTTTTGACTCACATAACAGTCGTTTACCAAGTGCTGGTGGAGGCCGTGGCGTCTGCCTATAACGCGGAAGGTGCGAGGTTCAAATCCCAAAAGAAAAGAAAATAATATCGACGCTAAATCACCTTTGACCTTTTGCAAGGAATTGGAGATTCCTCCATTGCTTACATGGTATGGTTAAGAGTAATGTGCTTGACCCCGGGGCTCCGCTCTATGTACTCCTTATGTTAGTATGTAAATAAGTGCTTCTACCTTTTTCATTCAAGACTACTACCTTTTCGTATATGTTGTGGATGAACAAATAAATAAATAGGGTTGCTCAACAGAGCGGGGTGTGCCGTATCCGTAGCCTAGCGCATTTCTGTACCCATTGCCTTTGTGAGGCAATGAACGGGGCTTATAATTATCTACGGATTCCAAACGGCTAATGGAGAAAGCAAGTTTCATGGCAATGAATGTACCATACACGAGTAGGAGGACTTGCCAATTCCTCGCGAAAGGCGATCCCCGTGAAAAAACATTTTCGCTTCTGTTGGGACTCAGACCACGAACCTCCCACTGGCAAACATCGTAACCATCATGCCACGGGCACAACCAACAACTGTATCATAGTCAATAACGGGGATAAATAAAGTCTTTACTAATCGTGGCCCCTAAAAGCCACAGGAGTCAAATCAGACGACACATTTAGCTTATGCAGCCCTCCATAAATTCGTCCAACAATGAAATTAAAAAAAGTGGTGCCCGTGGCGTGATGGTTAGCATGTCCACCTGCTAACCCAGTGGTTCGAGGTTCGAATCCCAGCAGAGGCAAAAATGTTTTTCCACGGGTATCGCCTTTCGCTAGGAATTGGCAAGTCCTCCGTTAGTAAATTCATGCCATGAAAAGCGCTTTCTCAATCAGCCGTTCGGAACCGGCAGAAAATTGTAGGTCCCTTCCATTCCCCCACAACGCATGGTTGTGAGAAATGCGCTAGGCCCAGGGGCTCCTCGCTCTGTTGCGCTACCCTATTTTTTTTTTTTTAATGAAATTAAAGTGGTCGGATCCAAAAAACTTGCGATTAAGTTTTAAAACGAGATTAGAGACTATTGGAGATCTATCCGCATTTAGACTGAGACCATTGCAAAACGGACCATTCGTAAATCTTAGATGGATCGTCGTTAAGTCTTGCAACCAAGCCTTTAATGAGTCCAATCGGTCTTGATAAATATATTTGAGTATCGTCGACATAAAGGTGAAATACATGTATCTATTCAACGCAAACTGATATCAACCCTAATATAGATCCTTAGGGTACACTCGAAGCTAAAGGACGCTGTCGGGAATAACATCCATCATAACTCGATGGTGCAGATTTGCTTAGCTCACCGGGTAATAGGAGTACAAGGTTCCGTGTACGAAAGAATATCTTTCAAAAAACAAAACACAAAACCTGTCAATTATGTGAAGTGTGAGTATTTATCAATTTCCATCATTAATGATGCGAAGGCATTGTTCTACAAAACGAAAACTCCAAAGCATCGTCTTAAAAACTCTTAATTTTTTAATGACCGTTGCTTTCCTCTTTCAAACTCAAGCGTAATTCCATGCCAAAAAGGTCAACTGCAACCCACAAAAGCTTCCTTAGGCGTTTCAAAAGAAACCAATTACAAGATTAACCTTGTAATTTTTTTTCTTCTTTTTGGTAAATAATCCTCAAGAAAAATTCTGTGAAAAGAATAATTTCTATTCTTTGTGAAACATCTGCTTTACAAAAAAAAAAATCAAAAAGAAACACAGATCCCAATGATAGCCTCTCGCTGTCGGCCATTTATCATCGTTGAGTCGCTTTTAACGGGGCGTCTAATTACTAATTAAGGTTGACATGTGGTGCCAAAACCGCGTGCTGGCCACCATTGTTGGTTGCCACCATACCAACACCCCAACTTCGCCGTTGATCAACCAACAACACTTTAGCCTTCAAATTTACCCACACAGGGTCCTTGAAAGGATGAGATGAGGTTTTTCAAAGGTGGTTGCTGTTGCGTGAGGGTGAGGTTAACAATGGGCTGTGGGATAAGCCTGTGAAACAAAAATAAAAAAAAAAGTTAAAAAACCACGGCAAATTGTAGAAACATGACACCGCCACTTAATTTACAATTCATTCGGCTGGCATAATTGGCCTCGTAGTTGGGCCTTGAGCGAGCGTGCCTGATGCTTTGTTTCAGTGAAATGATTTAATGACGCTATTTGTCTTAACAATAAAAAAAAGCTTTATGTAGCCGGATGAATAGGCTGAGCGATTAATTGAAAGACTCGGGGGAATGAAGGTTTTTTTATTTTCACAGGACTTTTTTCTCGTAATTGTTTTCGCAGTGCCTGACATTGGAGGTGATTGCTATGTAAATTCGAATGAGACATAGAGTTTTTAGTACTCAATGACTGAAGCATAGGGCATAGTTCTGCCATCTTAGGCTGAATGCAGTGCAACTTCGAGAACTGTTGGATGTGAAGCTTTGAGACTCTATCTAACCCAAAAAGTCGTTGCAGGTTTATGGCATCAAATAGTCATTCTTAGTCCTGATTAAAATTAAAAGATCAGTATGACCCAGATCTTCGTCATTTTCAAAAAAATATTGAAAAAATTAAAAAAAAAAAATATGTTCTAGCAAAGTGATTAAAGCTTTGCAGAAATAATTTCTCCTTACTATCCCCGAGGTATTCGAAGAAAATCTTTAATCAGTGTTTCATCTGCAGAGCATACTCTCCATTCGTTAGTGATTCCATTGCCATCCTTTTGATAAGTGAGTTGGAAGTCCCCTTCCTGGAGGCGCCCCCTACTCCAATATAAAAGGCAGCCGGAGTAATTAAAACTTCCATCACGAAATCAATTACAAACGATTGTAATACTTCCACTGCATCTCTACCTCTCTCGGCTCCTCCAAGAACAAAATAAACACTCTACAAGAATATGGCTGTGACTGTGAGTCCCGAGACCAGAAATACTCCAAGTTGATATCGATTGCCAGCAATCAACTGAAGAGTACAAGCGCATTTCCTTTCTGCAAAAGCATATATTGATTGGGAGTCTGTATATTATCCACACAAACCGCCCTCCCACCACGGGGAATGAATTTGAAGGAAACACCCTTCAAACGTCAAGCTCAACAACCGAAGTCAACCGAATCCTTTTTTACTAATGCAAATATTCTCGAGACATTTGGCAGTTATTGCCACCTAGAAAAATGTAATCTCTTTAAAATACTCACTCTGGGCTTACAAAAAAAAAAAAAAAAAATGACATTTTGCGGTTATACATATTTCCAAAAACATTAAAAAACCACCAAAGTGAAAGGTCGTAAATGTTTATGAGACATGACGCGTACTATAGGTACGCATTTTGTGGCTTGGTTGTCATGTCATGTAGCACATTGGCAACAGGATAGGTGTCAGTTGGCATATTTTTTTTTCTATCATTTGTTTTGAGAATTGTTATTTTATGCATAAGTCGATGGTAGCGCAATAAAAGTGTGTGTAGAACACGCACTTCAAAATTGCCGAAAAAAACATTTGAATAAACCAACAATAATGACTTTTGGTGGTTGTTGATGTTGCCTATAAAACCGATGGCAGGCGGTGTGGAAGGCACATTAGAAGCAATTTACAGGAATTTATCACAGTTAATAAAGTAGATGAGTGGTAAGGATAAGTGAATGAGTTTTAATTCAATAGAAAGGAAGGACTTTAGAATGTGTTTTTGGTATTTTTGCTTGAAGTTTTTGCTCAAAATTTCTTTTGTTGAGTTAAATTTGAAATCAAAGGCTATGCATTTACTCACTTATATTCTCATTGTTACTTGAAGTAAAGGCCGTTGAAACCCTTTAGCTTTTCCTACATTTTTCCAACATTAATTTTATACATATTTACATACACTGAGGGCAAGTTCTTAATCAAAAACTGACTAGTAACAAGGACTTTCTACCATTCTCGGGGTATGTGCTGTTTCTTATTAATATCAGCTTAACTATTTGATTATGCTTCTGTTTCACGCACTTATTCCTGAATCACCTTTGAACACTAGGCAATGGTGGTGGTCCCGTAAATTTAACAGCTTATGATCCTGTACACTCAGAGAAAAAAATACCATAAACTTTCAATGGTACGACCATTGGTTTAAAAATACCTTTTTTAATATGATTTTACTATGAAATCAATAGTTTTTTGGTAAATTCAATGGTGTTTGGGGTATTAATCCAATAGTTTTGAAATTATTAATGCTAATGCGACATTAATTAATACCAAGTACTTTTATGTTAATGGTCCAATACTATAAATTTCCAATAGTTTCGATACCATTAAAAAACATCGTAGTTAATAATTTGTCGAATTAGTTCAATGGGACGGCTCATGGATTGAATAGTATTTGACTATTAACTCAATAATGTTGACACTATTATTCAAAATAAGGTACACATTTTGTTGAACCATTAAAACCTATTGATTTAATAAGATTTATCTAATTGATATTAATAATACGGACTATTGTTTCAATAGTCTCATGTAATCAAAAAGTTATGAAACAAGAACAAAACTTTTAATTAATAGTGTATCCCATAAGATCAATGTCTTCAATATAAATATTTTCCAATATTCGAAATTATCGCTCGAATTATAACACCCATCGTTAATTTAATAGGAAATACTATTATTATGACCAAAAAAAATTAATAACACAAACTATTGCTTCAATATTTTACGTAGGGAATTTAATACTTATAAAAAAAAAAACAAAAATAAGTTAATAGGTTATCCCATTAAGAAAACAGAATGGTCAAACCAAATAATTTCGATAATACCTATATAAGGACAAACTAATATTATTTACAATTTTTTTTTTTTCGAGAACACGGAGTATTGTTTTTATAGTTTCATGTATCCTATTTAATCAATGTAAGGGTTCACTGACAAAATAACGCATCAATGTTACTGTTCATTATTTGAACAAAATTAGGTTGAAAGTTAAAAAAAAAAAAAAACATTGGAGAAGGATAAAAGAAAAAAAAAATTAAAAAAAGAAGATTAGGATAGCCATATAGTAAAACGAATTCGCAAAGCTAAATAAAAAAAGAATTAGCGTGTTTGAAGGTTCATATTTTAAAATCTTTCGTAAGATCGGTTCCTTCACTTGAATTAAAATGGTTAAAAAATTTAAGTTTTAATTATTTATTTATTTAATTAATGAACAATATTTCATTTTTTTCTAAGGTTTTTTCCTTATCCGCAAAGATAAAATAATTTCTCAAATTTAAAACCACTACGCTACAATTTCTATAAAAGCATCAAGTACCTAAGTATTTAACTATAACCTGTTAAATAAAAGATAAAGTTCAAAATTCAACAGTAAAAACACTTTTTTTTATATTTCCTAAGATGATCATCTCGAAAGCAAAGCCTTCATCTTCAGTGAAGATGAAAGCTTTGCCTTTTTGTTTTTACTGCTGAATTTTTAACTTTATCTTTTATTTATTAGATAAAAAACACGTGTATAATCTCAACTAGAAAATTTAGGTTATAGTTGTGAATTATTTGTTTTCTGTACCTACTCAAAAACAGCCCTCAGCTTTCTGTCGAATTCTTTGAGATTCACCCTGTCATTAGAAGATTTGTCTACATTTTCTCGCATCCTATAACTTTAATAACTTTCCATCATTGAAATTATATGATTGCTTACAATACTTATAGTAAGTTTTTCTTTTAATATGAAATACTATTGATTTAACAACTTTAACTATTAGCAATTATAGTAGACCCCTTTTGCTCTTGTCGAACTGGAATAGTTTAACAATAGGGTGACCTGTATATTTCGTTTAAATAAAAAAAGAAAATACTGATTTTTCATTATTGCAAGTTGTATAGTTTGTTTTTGCTCCAAAAATAACCTTATTTACCATACATCCTTCGTCTTTTATTAAACATATAAAGCTTATGAGTAGGAACACTCTCCACGTGTTAATTAGTTCAAAACTATATAAGGTAAAGGAAGAGGTTTATATCACATACACAATAGTGTACGTGAGTGAAGCCACAACCCACAAACTTGAATAACAAAAAGAAAAAAAAAAAACAATTTGAGCTTCGTTTGTCAATTCGCTGGGATAAAAAAAAGGATTCTATGAAAATAAAAGTTAAAAAAAATTGCAGTGCTGCATAAAATTTTGAAAAAAACACAAGATAACATTGAGCTTACAAGTTTTTTGGCTTCACAGTTAAGTTTTGTCTAATAATACACTATCCTTTAATAATTCAAAATTGATACTTTATGAAATTTTGGAATTAAAAAAGGCAAAATAGTTGAAAATAAAATATGCATACTCAATTGACTTGATTTGGTTGAGCTTAATTTGTCAAATCAGAAATTTTTGGCCATGGGTGCATTAGTTTTGTTAAAAAGTTAATTTTAAATTCTGTGAAAGTGAAAAGTGATGCAATGCCGTTTATTTTGCGTATGAAACAAACAGGTACGTATATAATGTTTGTATTATTATAATAACTAATATCATTAATATGTAATTCAATGGACAATTTTAAAAGGAAATTTTCATTTTTATTTAAGACCTTTAAAATGATCAAAATGAACAATATTTAGGGCCAGTTGCTCAATCGAATTATAAATTTAAGTTCTACATAAAGTTTTCATTTTTGTGTGAGACGTTCCGGAATTCTTAAGTTCTACATAAAATCCCCATACTAAAGTAGAACTTTATGTAGAACTTAAATTTATGATTCGATTGAGCAACTGGCCCTTAATTTTTTTCTAAGGTTTTTTCCTTATCCGCATAGATAAAATAACTTCGCAAAGTTAAAACCCCTACCTTTAAAAATGTACATACAAAAATTGGTTGTTTGAAATGTAATTTCCTACAACTTTGTATATGACAAGTTTTTATTTACGGCTGATACTTTTTGACTTAATACTGAAAATAAGAAAAAAATTTGTCAAAGCATATCAATTTGTTTTTCGTTAAGTAACTCGTTAATTTAAATTTTTTGACTTAGAATTGTTAGGGAAGCTCTTTAGACAGCAAACCACATCAGTAACAGCCTCTGTTCCAAAATTTAGACTGCTAAAAAGATTTATTCTTACTAGGCCAAATGATACGATAATAAACTTGTTTTACAGACTAAGTCGAAAAATAACAATCGTAGGCAAAAAAGTGTTTGATCAAAGTTATAGCAAATTAAATTTTGAGCAACTTTCATTATATAAGTTTTTTGTCGAAAAATTAAAATTAACGAGTTACTTAACAATTTAACAACCATTTTTCGAATTTTCTAAAATCAAATTCAGATAAAGCCATTCTTTAAAAGTCCCGTTAAATTTTAATAGTATTTATGCCATTACCTCAAAGCGATAATAGTATATCCCATTAAAGTATACAGTTCTTTACGAAATTTATGGTATGTATCACATTACTTTATTCCAATTTATAGTATATCTCATTAAAAAAGTAAGGTTTCGCTAATTTAGGATGGCAATTATTTTGCCATTACAGTCGTTGCCATTATAGGTAGTTGTCGTTTAGTTGTGCAGCTAATAGTGAAATAAAATATTTGTTTAAAAATTCAGTAAAAAAGACAAAAAAACATACAAAATTGAAAACTATTGAACTCTGGTGAGGTCTATATAATTTATCTTGATAATAAATGTGTTTCTTCGAGTGTTTTATTACCATTTTTGGAATTTTCTAAAATCAAAATCAGATAACGCCATTCTTTAAAAGTCCCGTTAAATTTTAATAGTATTTATCCCATTACGTCAAAGCGATAATAGTATATCCCATTAAAGTATACAGTTCTTTACGAAATTTATGGTATGTATCTAATTACTTTATTCCAATTAATAGTATATCCCATTAAAATAGTAAGGTAATGGCAGCAAGTCAATGTCCCTCAAAATTGGATTTTTTCAATGAAACTTTGATTTACTTCATTTCAACAATAAAGTTTAATTAATTTTTTTTAATTGATAAAATCAATGTGCTTATGAAGAAGATATTATTTATGACTAAAAACAGTTTAAACAATATTCCTGGCATAAATAGTTTAGAAATTTTCCAAAATTTACTAAGAAAAACAGAAAAGCGACAGGGCGTGTTGGAATACTACGAACACAAAAAAAAAAACTTAGATGAAACAAATAAACAACTTTTAATTTCCATTCTTGTTGAGAGCTATTTATTTAGCAAGAAAGGGATGACAATGCGAGATATTGAAAAAGCCACAAATGATATTCATTGTCTTTTTTCCATCTGAAATCAAAGTGAGTTTTTTTTACTTTAAAATAAAACACAAACTAAAAAAGTATAGAACTTTGCATGATCTCATCGGTCATTTCATTTCATTTCATTTCATATTTTCATTTTTCTAAAGGAATATTATCTGCACAAAAGGGCTTAATCCAACCGGTAAACTTCACGATAAGACCGTAAATGCGCGGATAAAATTAAGAGGTTTAAAAAGACAACTAATAACCGAGGGCATCGAGGACGAAGGTAAAAAACAAAATCGGTTTTAACTTTTTTTTATGTAATTTTGTTTGTTCCTAGAAACTTTCGTATGTTATCCCCCAATTGACGAGATATTAGCTGACGTTAACTCCGAAGAAGCTGAGCAAACCATTATTTGGCTGACGCACAATAATGAACCAAGGAGTGCAAGGAAGGAAAATCTTGACAGCCCACCAATTCACATTCATTATTTACACAATGAATTAAAAGTGTTTCGGGTAAAAAATATTTAAAAACCTTTGCTTAACATAAAAATTGGTATCCCAACATACAATATTATTTTAAGCTCATAACTTTAAATTTGTATCTTTATATCGAACAGAAATTATCTTTAGTTGAGTTTTTTGTTAAATAAAACCTATTTAAAACACTTGAATTTAAGAGAAAATGTAAATTTTATAAAATTTCAAATAAATTTTAAAGTAAAATTGTAAAATGTTACATTTGTATTAATTTTTTTTTGTAGATTTTTATTTAAACAGGTTATGGATAACTATCACTGAGTATAATGTAAAAGTGAGTATATTTTCAAAAGGACTTGGATCTTGGTGAAGTGGTGAAGTGGTGAAGTGATGAAGTGGTGAACTGGTGAAGTGGTGAAGTAGTGAGGTGGTGAAGTGGTGAAGTGGTGAACTGGTGAACTGGTGAACTGGTGAACAGATGAGCTGGTGAAGTGGTGAACAGATGAACTGGTGAAGTGGTGAAGTGGTGAAGTGGTGAAGTGGTGAAGTGGTGAAGTGGTGAAGTGGTGAACAGATGAACTGGTGAAGTGGTGAAGTGGTGAAGTGGTGATGTGGTGAAGTGGTGAAGTGGTGAAGTGGTGAAGTGGTGAAGTGGTGAAGTGGTGAAGTGGTGAAGTGGTGAAGTGGTGAAGTGGTGAAGTGGTGAAGTGGTGAAGTGGTGAAGTGGTGAAGTGGTGAAGTGGTGAAGTGGTGAAGTGGTGAAGTGGTGAAGTGGTGAAGTGGTGAAGTGGTGAAGTGGTGAAGTGGTGAAGTGGTGTAGTGGTGAAGTGGTGAAGTGGTGAAGTGGTGAAGTGGTGAAGTGGTGAAGTGGTGGAGTGGTGAAGTGGTGAAGTGGTGAAGTGGTGAAGTGGTGAAGTGGTGAAGTGGTGAAGGGGTGAAGTGGTGAAGTGGTGAAGTGGTGAAGTGGTGAAGTGGTGAAGTGGTGAAGTGGTGAAGTGGTGAAGTGGTGAAGTGGTGAAGTGGTGAAGTGGTGAAGTGGTGAAGTGGTGAAGTGGTGAAGTGGTGAAGTGGTGAAGTGGTGAAGTGGTGAAGTGGTGAAGTGGTGAAGTGGTGAAGTGGTGAAGTGGTGAAGTGGTGAAGTGGTGAAGTGGTGAAGTGGTGAAGTGGTGAAGTGGTGAAGTGGTGAAGTGGTGATGGTGAAGTGGTGAAGTGGTGAAGTGGCGAAGTGGTGAAGTGGTGAAGTGGTGAAGTGGTGAAGTGGAGAGGTGGTGAAGTGGTGAAGTGGTGAAGTGGTGAAGTGGTGAAGTGGTGAAGTGGTGAAGTGGTGAAGTGGTGAAGTGGTGAAGTGGTGAAGTGGTGAAGTGGTGAAGTGGTGAAGTGGTGAAGTGGTGAAGTGGTGAAGTGGTGAAGTGGTGAAGTGGTGAAGTGGTGAAGTGGTGTAGGGGTGAAGTGGTGAAGTGGTGAAGTGGTGAAGTGAAGAAGTGGTGAAGTGGTGAAGTGGTGAAGTGGTGAAGTGGTGAAGTGGTGAAGTGGTGAAGTGGTGAAGTGGTGAAGTGGTGAAGTGGTGAAGTGGTGAAGTGGTGAAGTGGTGAAGTGGTGAAGTAGTGAAGTGGTGAAGTGGTGAAGTGGTGAAGTGGTGAAGTGGTGAAGTGGTGAAGTGGTGAAGTGGTGAAGTGGAGAAGTGGTGAAGTGGTGAAGTGGTGAAGTGGTGAAGTGGTGAAGTGGTGAAGTGATGAAGTGGTGAAGTGGTGAAGTGGTGAATTGGTGAAGTGGTGAAGTGGTGAAGTGGTGAAGTGGTGAAGTGGTGAAGTGGTGAAGTGGTGAAGTGGTGAAGTGGTGAAGTGGTGAAGTGGTGAAGTGGTGAAGTGGTGAAGTGGTGAAGTGGTGAAGTGGTGAAGTGGTGAAGTGGTGAAGTGGTGAAGTGGTGAAGTGGTGAAGTGGTGAAGTGGTAAAGTGGTGAAGTGGTGAAGTGGTGAAGTGGTGAAGTGTTGAAGTGGTGAAGTGGTGAAGTGGTGAAGTGGTGAAGTGGTGAAGTGGTGAAGTGATGAACTGGTGAAGTGGTGAAGTGGTGAAGTGGTGAAGTGGTGAAGTGGTGAAGTGGTGAAGTGATGAAGTGGTGAAGTGGTGAAGTGGTGAAGTGGTGAAGTGGTGAAGTGGTGAAGTGGTGAAGTGGTGAACTGGTAAAGTGGTGAAGTGGTGAAGTGGTGAAGTGGTGAAGTGGTGAAGTGGTGAAGTGGTGAAGTGGTGAAGTGGTGAAGTGGTGAAGTGGTGAAGTGGTGAAGTAATGAAGTGGTGAAGTGGTGAAGTGGTGAAGTGGTGAAGTGGTGAAGTGGTGAAGTGGTGAAGTGGTGAAGTGATGAAGTGGTGAACTGGTGAAGTGGTTAAGTGGTGAAGTGGTGAAGTGGTGAAGTGGTGAAGTGGTGAAGTGGTGAAGTGGTGAAATGGTGAACTGGTGAAGTGGTGAAGTGGTGAAGTGGTGAAGTGGTGAAGTGGTGAAGTAATGAAGTGGTGAAGTGGTGAAGTGGTGAAGTGGTGAAGTGGTGAAGTGGTGAAGTGGTGAAGTGGTGAAGTGGTGAAGTGATGAAGTGGTGAAGTGGTGAACTGGTGAAGTGGTGAAGTGGTGAAGTGGTGAAGTGATGGAGTGGTGAAGTGGTGAAGTGGTGAAGTGCTGAAGTGGTGCAGTGGTGAAGTGGTGAAGTGGTGAAGTGGTGAAGTGGTGAAGTGGTGAAGTGGTGAAGTGGTGAAGTGGTGAAGTGGTGAAGTGGTGAAGTGGTGAAGTGGTGAAGTGGTGAAGTGGTGAAGTGGTGAAGTGGTGAAGTGGTGAAGTGGTGAAGTGGTGAAGTGGTGAAGTGGTGAAGTGGTGAAGTGGTGAAGTGGTGAAGTGGTGAAGTGGTGAAGTGGTGAAGTGGTGAAGTGGTGAAGTGGTGAAGTGGTGAAGTGGTGAAGTGGTGAAGTGGTGAAGTGATGAAGTGGTGAACTGGTGAAGTGGTGAAGTGGTGAAGTGGTGAAGTGGTGAAGTGGTGAAGTATTGAAGTGGTGAAGTGGTGAAGTGGTGAAGTGGTGAAGTGGTGAAGTGGTGAAGTGATGAAGTGGTGAAGTGGTGAAGTGGTGAAGTGGTGAAGTGGTGAAGTGGTGAAGTGGTGAAGTGGTGAAGTGGTGAAGTGGTGAAGTGGTGAAGTGGTGAAGTGGTGAAGTGGTGAAGTGGTGAAGTGGTGAAGTGGTGAAGTGGTGAAAGGGTGTAGTGGTGAAGTGGTGAAGTGGTGAAGTGGTGAAGTGATGAAGTGGTGAAGTGGTGAAGTGGTGAAGTGGTGAACTAGTGAAATGGTGAAGTGGTGAAGTGGTGAAGTGGTGAAGTGGTGAAGTGGTGAAGTGGTGAAGTGGTGAAGTGGTGAAGTGATGAAGTGGTGAACTGGTGAAGTGGTGAAGTGGTGAAGTGGTGAAGTGGTGAAGTGGTGTAGTGGTGAAGTGGTGAAGTGGTGAAGTGATGAAGTGGTGAAGTGATGAAGTGGTGAACTGGTGAAGTGGTGAAGTGGTGAAACGGTGAACTAGTGAAGTTTTGAACTAGTGAGGTGGTGAAGTGGTGAAGTGGTGAAGTGGTGAAGTGGTGAAGTGGTGAAGTGGTGAAGTGGTGAAGTGGTGAAGTGGTGAAGTGGTGAAGTGGTGAAGTGGTGAAGTGGTGAAGTGTTGAAGTGGTGAAGTGGTGAAGTGGTGAAGTGGTGAAGTGGTGAAGTGGTGAAGTGGTGAAGTGGTGAAGTGGTGAAGTGGTGAAGTGGTGAAGTGGTGAAGTGGTGAAGTGGTGAAGTGGTGAAGTGGTGAACTGGTGAAGTGGTGAAGTGGTGAAGTGGTGAACTGGTGAAGTGGTGAAGTGGTGAAGTGATGAAGTGGTGAAGTGGTGAAGTGATGAAGTGGTGAACTGGTGAACTGGTGAAGTGGTGAAGTGGTGAAGTGGTGAAGTGGTGAAGTGGTGAAGTGGTGAAGTGGTGAAGTGGTGAAGTGGTGAAGTGGTGAAGTGGTGAAGTGGTGAAGTGGTGAAGTGGTGAAGTAGTGAAGTGGTGAAGTGGTGAAGTGGTGAAGTGATGAAGTGGTGAACTGGTGAAGTGGTGAAGTGGTGAAGTGGTGAAGTGGTGAAGTGGTGAAGTGATGAAGTGGTGAAGTGGTGAAGTGGTGAAGTGGTGAAGTGGTGAAGTGGTGAAGTGGTGAAGTGGTGAAGTGGTGAAGTGATGAAGTGGTGAACTGGTGAAGTGGTGAAGTGGTGAACTATTGAAGTGGTGAAGTGGTGAAGTGATGAAGTGGTGAAGTGGTGAAGTGGTGAAGTGGTGAAGTGGTGAAGTGGTGAAGTGGTGAAGTGGTGAAGTGGTGAAGTGGTGAAGTGATGAAGTGGTGAAGTGATGAAGTGGTGAAGTGATGAAGTGGTGAACTGGTGAAGTGGTGAAGTGGTGAAGTGGTGAAGTGGTGAAGTGGTGAAGTATTGAAGTGGTGAACTGGTGAACTGGTGAAGTGGTGAAGTGGTGAAGTGCTGAAGTGGTGAGGTGCTGAAGTGGTGAAGTGGTGAAGTATTGAAGTGGTGAAGTGGTGAAGTGTTGAAGTGGAGAAGTGGTGAACTGGTGAAGTGGTGAAGTGGTGAAGTGGTGAAGTGGTGAAGTGGTGAAGTGGTGAAGTGGTGAAGTGGTGAAGTGGTGAAGTGGTGAAGTGGTGAAGTGGTGAAGTGTTGAAGTGGTGAAGTGGTGAAGTGGTGAAGTGGTGAAGTAGTGAAGTGGTGAAGTGGTGAAGTGGTGAAGTGATGAAGTGGTGAAGTGATGAAGTGGTGAACTGGTGAATTGGCGAAGTGGTGAAGTGGTGAAGTGGTGAAGTGGTGAAGTGGTGAAGTGGTGAACTGGTAAACTGGTGAAGTGGTGAAGTGGTGAAGTGGTGAAGTGGTGAAGTGGTGAAGTGGTGAAGTGGTGAAGTGGTGAAGTGGTGAAGTGGTGAAGTGGTGAAGTGGTGAAGTGGTGAAGTGGTGAAGTGGTGAAGTGGTGAAGTGGTGAAGTGATGAAGTGGTGAACTGGTGAAGTGGTGAAGTGGTGAAGTGGTGAAGTGGTGAAGTGATGAAGTGGTGAACTAGTGAAGTGGTGAAGTGGTGAAGTGGTGAAGTGGTGAAGTGGTGAAGTGGTGAAGTGGTGAAGTGGTGAAGTGGTGAAGTGGTGAAGTGGTGAAGTGGTGAAGTGGTGAAGTGATGAAGTGGTGAACTGGTGAAGTGGTGAAGTGGTGAAGTGGTGAACTAGTGAAGTGGTGAAGTGGTGTGGTGAAGTGGTGAAGTGGTGAAGTAGTGAAGTGGTGAAGTGGTGAAGTGGTGAAGTGATGAAGTGGTGAAGTGGTGAAGTGGTGAAGTAGTGAAGTGGTGAAGCGATGAAGTGGTGAACTGGTGAAGTGGTGAAGTGGTGAAGTGGTGAAGTGGTGAAGTGGTGAAGTGGTGAAGTGGTGAAGTGGTGAAGTGGTGAAGTGGTGAAGTGGTGAAGTGGTGAAGTGGTGAAGTGGTGAAGTGGTGAAGTGGTGAAGTGGTGAAATGGTGAAGTGGTGAAGTGGTGAAGTGGTGAAGTGGGAAAGTGGTGAAGTGGTGAAGTATTGAAGTGGTGAAGTGGTGAAGTGGTGAAGTGGTGAAGTGGTAAAGTGATGAAGTGGTGAACTAGTGAAGTGGTGAAGTAGTGAAGTGGTGAAGTGGTGAAGTGGTGAAGTGGTGAAGTGATGAGGTGGTGAACTGGTGAAGTGGTGAAGTGGTGAAGTGGTGAAGTGGTGAAGTGGTGAAGTGGTGAAGTGGTGAAGTGGTGAAGTTGTGAAGTGGTGAAGTGGTGAAGTGGTGAAGTGGTGAAGTGGTGAAGTGGTGAAGTGGTGAAGTGGTGAAGTGGTGAAGTGGTGAACTGGTGAAGTGGTGAACTGGTGAAGTGGTGAACTGGTGAAGTGGTGAAGTGGTGAAGTGGTGAAGTGGTGAAGTGGTGAAGTGGTGAAGTGGTGAAGTGGTGAAGTGGTGAAGTGGTGAAGTGGTGAAGTGGTGAAGTGGTGAAGTGTTGAAGTGGTGAAGTGGTGAAGTGGTGAAGTGGTGAAGTGATGAAGTGGTGAACTGGTGAAGTGGTGAAGTGGTGAAGTGGTGAAGTGGTGAAGTGGTGAAGTGGTGAAGTGGTGAAGTGGTGAAGTGGTGAAGTGGTGAAGTGGTGAAGTGGTGAAGTGGTGAAGTGGTGAAGTGGTGAAGTGGTGAAGTGGTGAAGTGGTGAAGTGGTGAAGTGGTGAAGTGGTGAAGTGGTGAAGTGGTGAAGTGGTGAAGTGGTGAAAGTGGTGAAATGGTGAAGTGGTGAAGTGGTGAAGAGGTGAACTAGTGAAGTGGTGAAGTGGTGAAGTGGTGAAGTGGTGAAGTGGTGAAGTGGTGAAGTGGTGAAGTGGTGAAGTGGTGAAGTGGTGAAGTGGTGAAGTGGTGAAGTGGTGAAGTGGTGAAGTGGTGAAGTGGTGAAGTGGTAAAGTGGTGAAGTGGTGAACTGGTGAAGTGGTGAAGTGATGAAGTGGTGAACTAGTGAAGTGGTGAAGTGGTGAAGTGGTGAAGTGGTGAAGTGGTGAAGTGGTGAAGTGGTGAAGTGGTGAAGTGGTGAAGTGATGAAGTGGTGAAGTGATGAAGTGGTGAAGTGGTGAAGTGGTGAAGTGGTGAAGTGGTGAAGTGATGAAGTGGTGAAGTGGTGAAGTGGTGAAGTGGTGAAGTGGTGAAGTGGTGAAGTGGTGAAGTGGTGAAGTGGTGAAGTGGTGAAGTGGTGAAGTGGTGAAGTGGTGAAGTGGTGAAGTGGTGAAGTGGTGAAGTGGTGAAGTGGTGAAGTGGTGAAGTGGTGAAGTGATGAAGTGTGAAGTGATGAAGTGGTGAAGTGGTGAAGTGGTGAAGTGGTGAAGTGATGAAGGGGTGAAGTGGTGAAGTGGTGAAGTGGTGAAGTGGTGAAGTGGTGAAGTGGTGAAGTGGTGAAGTGGTGAAGTGGTGAAGTGGTGAACTGGTGAAGTGGTGAAGTGGTGAAGTGGTGAAGTGGTGAAGTGGTGAAGTGATGAAGTGGTGAAGTGGTGAAGTGGTAAAGTGGTGAAGTGGTGAAGTGGTGAAGTGATGAAGTGGTGAAGTGGTGAAGTGGTGAAGTGGTGAAGTGGTGAAGTGGTGAAGTGGTGAAGTGGTGAAGTGGTGAAGTGGTGAAGTGGTGAAGTGGTGAAGTGGTGAAGTGGTGAAGTGGTGAAGTGGTGAAGTGATGAAGTGGTGAAGTGATGAAGTGGTGAAGTGGTGAAGTGGTGAAGTGGTGAAGTGGTGAAGTGGTGAAGTGGTGAAGTGGTGAAGTGGTGAAGTGGTGAAGTGGTGAAGTGGTGAAGTGGTAAAGTGGTGAAGTGGTGAACTGGTGAAGTGGTGAAGTGGTGAAGTGATGAAGTGGTGAAGTGGTGAAGTGGTGAAGTGGTGAAGTGGTGAAGTGGTGAAGTGGTGAGATGGTGAAGTGGTGAAGTGGTGAAGTGGTGAAGTGGTGAAGTGGTGAAGTGGTGAAGTGGTGAAGTGGTGAAGTGGTGAAGTGGTGAAGTGGTGAAGTGGTGAAGTGGTGAAGTGGTGAAGTGGTGAAGTGGAGAAGTGGTGAATTGGTGAAGTGGTGAAGTGGTGAAGTGATGAAGTGGTGAAGTGATGAAGTGGTGAAGTGGAGAAGTGGTGAAGTGGTGAAGTGGTGAAGTGGTGAAGTGGTGAAGTGGTGAAGTGGTGAAGTGGTGAAGTGGTGAAGTGGTGAAGTGGTGAAGTGGTGAAGTGGTGAAGTGGTGAAGTGGTGAAGTGGTGAAGTGGTGAAGTGGTGAAGTGGTGAAGTGGTGAAGTGGTGAAGTGGTGAAGCGATGAAGTGGTGAAGTGGTGAAGTGGTGAAGTGGTGAAGTGGTGAAGTGGTGAAGTGGTGAAGTGGTGAAGTGGTGAAGTGGTGAAGTGGTGAAGTGGTGAAGTGGTGAAGTGGTGAAGTGGGAGTGTGAAGTGGTGAAGTGGTGAAGTGGTGAAGTGGTGAAGTGGTGAAGTGGTGAAGTGGTGAAATGGTGAAGTGGTGAAGTGGTGAAATGGTGAAGTGGTGAAGTGGTGAAGTGGTGAAGTGGTGAAGTGGTGAAGTGGTGAAGTGGTGAAGTGGTGAAGTGGTGAAGTGGTGAAGTGGTGAAGTGGTGAAGTGGTGAAGTGGTGAAGTGGTGAAGTGGTGAAGTGATGAAGTGGTGAAGTGATGAAGTGGTGAAGTGGTGAAGTGGTGAAGTGGTGAAGTGGTGAAGTGGTGAAGTGGTGAAGTGGTGAAGTGGTGAAGTGGTGAAGTGGTGAAGTGGTGAAGTGGTGAAGTGGTGAAGTGGTGAAGTGGTGGAAGTGGTGTGAAGTGGTGAAGTGGTGAAGTGATGAAGTGGTGAAGTGATGAAGTGGAGAAGTGGTGAAGGGGTGAAGTGGTGAAGTGGTGAAGTGGTGAAGTGGTGAAGTGGTGAAGTGGTGAAGTGGGAAGTGGTGAAGTGGTGAAGTGGTGAAGTGGTGAAGTGTGGTGAAGTGGTGAAGTGGTGAAGTGGTGAAGTGGTGAAGTGGTGAAGTGGTGAAGTGGTGAAGTAGTGAAGTGGTGAAGTGGTGAAGTGGTGAAGTGGTGAAGTGGTGAAGTGGTGAAGTGGTGAAGTGGTGAAGTGGTGAAGTGGTGAAGTGGTGAAGTGGTGAAGTGGTGAAGTGGTGAAGTGGTGAAGTGGTGAAGTGGTGAAGTGGTGAAGTGGTGAAGTGGTGAAGTGGTGAAGTGGTGAAGTGGTGAAGTGGTGAAGTGGTGAAGTGGTAAAGTGGTGAAGTGGTGAAGTGATGAAGTGGTGAAGTGATGAAGTGGTGAAGTGGTGAAGTGGTGAAGTGGTGAAGTGGTGAAGTGGTGAAGTGGTGAAGTGGTGAAGTGGTGAAGTGGTGAAGTGGTGAAGTGGTGAAGTGGTGAAGTGGTGAAGTGGTGAAGTGATGAAGTGGTGAAGTGGTGAAGTGGTGAAGTGGTGAAGTGGTGAAGTGATGAAGGGGTGAAGTGATGAAGTGGTGAAGTGGTGAAGTGGTGAAGTGGTGAAGTGGTGAACTGGTGAAGTGGTGAAGTGGTGAAGTGGTGAAGTGGTGAAGTGGTGAAGTGGTGAAGTGGTGAAGTGGTGAAGTGGTGAAGTGGTGAAGTGGTGAAGTGGTGAAGTGGTGAAGTGGTGAAGTGGTGAAGTGGTGAAGTGGTGAAGTGATGAAGTGGTGAAGTGATGAAGTGGTGAAGTGATGAAGTGGTGAAGTGGTGAAGTGGTGAAGTGGTGAAGGGGTGAAGTGGTGAAGTGGTGAAGTGGTGAAGTGGTGAAGTGGTGAAGTGATGAAGTGGTGAACTGGTGAAGTGGTGAAGTGGTGAAGTGGTGAAGTGGTGAAGTGGTGAAGTGGTGAAGTGGTGAAGTGGTGAAGTGGTGAAGTGGTGAAGTGGTGAAGTGGTGAAGTGGTGAAGTGGTGAAGTGGTGAAGTGGTGAAGTGGTGAAGTGATGAAGTGGTGAACTGGTGAACTGGTGAAGTGGTGAAGTGGTGAAGTGTAGAAGTGGTGAAGTGGTGAAGTGGTGAAGTGGTGAAGTGGTGAAGTGGTGAAGTGGTGAAGTGGTGAAGTGGTGAAGTGGTGAAGTGGTGAAGTGGTGAAGTGGTGAAGTGGTGAAGTGGTGAAGTGGTGAAGTGGTGAAGTGGTGAAGTGGTGAACTGGTGAAGTGGTGAAGTGGTGAAGTGGTGAAGTGGTAAAGTGGTGAAGTGGTGAAGTGGTGAAGTGATGAAGTGGTGAAGTGGTGAAGTGGTGAAGTGGTGAAGTGGTGAAGTGGTGAAGTGGTGAAGTGGTGAAGTGGTGAAGTGGTGAAGTGGTGAAGTGGTGAAGTGGTGAAGTGGTGAAGTGGTGAAGTGGTGAAGTGGTGAAGTGATGAAGTGGTGAAGTGATGAAGTGGTGAAGTGGTGAAGTGGTGAAGTGGTGAAGTGGTGAAGTGGTGAAGTGGTGAAGTGGTGAAGTGGTGAAGTGGTGAAGTGGTGAAGTGGTGAAGTGGTGAAGTGGTGAAGTGGTGAAGTGGTGAAGTGGTGAAGTGGTGAAGTGGTGAAGTGGTGAAGTGGTGAAGTAGTGAAGTGGTGAAGTGATGAAGTGGTGAACTGGTGAAGTGGTGAAGTGGTGAAGTGGTGAAGTGGTGAAGTGGTGAAGTGGTGAAGTGGTGAAGTGGTGAAGTGGTGAAGTGGTGAAGTGGTGAAGTGGTGAAGTGGTGAAGTGGTGAAGTGGTGAAGTGGTGAAGTGGTGAAGTGGTGAAGTGGTGAAGTGGTGAAGTGGTGAAGTGGTGAAGTGGTGAAGTGGTGAAGTGGTGAAGTGGTGAAGTGGTGAAGTGGTGAAGTGGTGAAGTGGTGAAGTGGTAAAGTGGTGAAGTGATGAAGTGGTGAACTGGTGAAGTGGTGAAGTGGTGAAGTGGTGAAGTGGTAAAGTGGTGAAGTGGTGAAGTGGTGAAGTGATGAAGTGGTGAAGTGGTGAAGTGGTGAAGTGGTGAAGTGGTGAAGTGGTGAAGTTGTGAAGTGGTGAAGTGGTGAAGTGGTGAAGTGGTGAAGTGGTGAAGTGGTGAAGTGGTGAAGTGGTGAAGTGGTGAAGTGGTGAAGTGGTGAAGTGATGAAGTGGTGAAGTGATGAAGTGGTGAAGTGGTGAAGTGGTGAAGTGGTGAAGTGGTGAAGTGGTGAAGTGATGAAGGGGTGAAGTGGTGAAGTGGTGAAGTGGTGAAGTGGTGAAGTGGTGAAGTGGTGAAGTGATGAAGTGGTGAACTGGTGAAGTGGTGAAGTTTTGAAGTGGTGAAGTGGTGAAGTGGTGAAGTGGTGAAGTGGTGAAGTGGTGAAGTGGTGAAGTGGTGAAGTGATGAAGTGATGAAGTGGTGAACTGGTGAAGTGGTGAAGTGGTGAAGTGGTGAAGTGGTGAAGTGGTGAAGTGGTGAAGTGGTGAAGTGGTGAAGTGGTGAAGTGGTGAAGTGGTGAAGTGGTGAAGTGGTGAAGTGGTGAAGTGGTGAAGTGGTGAAGTGGTGAAGTGGTGAAGTTGTGAAGTGGTGAAGTGGTGAAGTGGTGAAGTGGTGAAGTGGTGAAGTGGTGAAGTGGTGAAGTGGTGAAGTGGTGAAGTGGTGAAGTGGTGAAGTGGTGAAGTGGTGAAGTGGTGAAGTGGTGAAGTGGTGAAGTGTTGAAGTGGTGAAGTGGTGAAGTGGTAAAGTGGTGAAGTGGTGAAGTGGTGAAGTGGTGAAGTGGTGAAGTGATGAAGTGGTGAAGTGGTGAAGTGGTGAAGTAGTGAAGTGGTGAAGTGGTGAAGTGGTGAACTGGTGAACTGGTGAAGTGGTGAAGTGGTGAAGTGGTGAAGTGGTGAAGTGGTGAAGTGGTGAAGTGGTGAAGTGGTGTAGTGGTGAAGTGGTGAAGTAATGAAGTGGTGAAGTGGTGAAGTGGTGAAGTGGTGAAGTGGTGAAGTGATGAAGTGGTGAAGTGGTGAACTGGTGAAGTGGTGAAGTGGTGAAGTGGTGAAGTGGTGAAGTGGTGAAGTGATGAAGTGGTGAAGTGATGCAGTGGTGAAGTGGTGAAGTGGTGAAGTGGTGAAGTGGTGAAGTGGTGAAGTGGTGAAGTGGTGAAGTGGTGAAGTGGTGAAGTGGTGAAGTGGTGAAGTGGTGAAGTGGTGAAGTGGTGAAGTGGTGAAGTGGTGAAGTGGTGAAGTGGTGAAGTGGTGAAGTGGTGAAGTGGTGAAGTGGTGAAGTGGTGAAGTGGTGAAGTGGTGAAGTGGTGAAGTGGTGAAGTGGTGAAGTGGTGAAGTGGTGAAGTGGTGAAGTGGTGAAGTGGTGAAGTGGTGAAGTGGTGAGGTGATGAAGTGGTGAAGTGGTGAAGTGGTGAACCGGTAAAGTGAAGTGGTGAAGTGATGAAGTGGTGAAGTGATGAAGTGGTGAACTGGTGAAGTGGCGAAGTGGTGAAGTGGTGAAGTGGTGAAGTGGTGAAGTGGTGAAGTGGTGAAGTGGTGAACTGGTGAAGTGGTGAACTGGTGAACTGGTGAAGTGGTGAAGTGGTGAAGTGATGAAGTGGTGAAGTGGTGAACTAGTGAAGTGGTGAAGTGGTGAAGTGGTGAAGTGGTGAAGTGGTGAAGTGGTGAAGTGGTGAAGTGGTGAAGTGGTGAAGTGGTGAAGTGGTGAAGTGGTGAAGTGGTGAAGTGGTGAAGTGGTGAAGTGGTGAAGTGGTGAAGTGGTGAAGTGGTGAAGTGGTGAAGTGGTGAAGTGATGAAGTGGTGAACTGGTGAAGTGGTGAAGTAGTGAAGTAGTGAAGTGGTGAAGTGGTGAAGTGGTGAAGTGGTGAAGTGGTGAAGTGGTGAAGTGGTGAAGTGGTGAAGTGGTGAAGTGATGAAGTGGTGAACTGGTGAAGTGGTGAAGTGGTGAAGTGGTGAAGTGGTGAAGTGGTGAAGTGGTGAAGTGGTGAAGTGGTGAAGTGGTGAAGTGGTGAAGTGGTGAAGTGATGAAGTGGTGAACTGGTGAAGTGGTGAACTGGTGAACTGGTGAAGTGGTGAAGTGGTGAAGTGGTGAAGTGGTGAAGTGGTGAAATGGTGAAGTGGTGAAGTGGTGAAGTGGTGAACTGGTGAAGTGGTGAAGTGGTGAAGTGGTGAAGTGGTGAAGTGGTGAAGTGGTGAAGTGGTGAAGTGGTGAAGTGGTGAAGTGGTGAAGTGGTGAAGTGGTGAAGTGGAGAAGTGGTGAACTGGTGAACTGGTGAAGTGGTGAAGTGCTGAAGTGGTTAGGTGCTGAAGTGGTGAAGTGGTGAACTGGTGAAGTGGTGAAGTGGTGAAGTGGTGAAGTGGTGAAGTGGTGAAGTGGTGAAGTGGTGAAGTGGTGAAGTGGTGAAGTGGTGAAGTGGTGAAGTGGTGAAGTGGTGAAGTGGTGAAGTGGTGAAGTGGTGAAGTGGTGAAGTGGTGCAGTGGTGATGTGGTGAAGTGGTGAAGTGGTGAAGTGGTGAAGTGGTGAAGTGGTGAAGTGGTGAAGTGGTGAAGTGGTGAAGTAGTGAAGTGGTGAAGTGGTGAAGTGGTGAACTAGTGAAGTGGTGAAGTGGTGAAGTGGTGAAGTGGTGAAGTGGTGAAGTGGTGAAGTGGTGAAGTGGTGAAGTGGTAAAGTGGTGAAGTGGTGAAGTGGTGAAGTGGTGAAGTGATGAAGTGGTGAACTTTTGAACTGGTGAAGTGGTGAAGTGGTGAAGTGTTGAAGTGGTGAAGTGGTGAAGTGGTGAAGTGGTGAAGTGGTGAAGTAATGAAGTGGTGAAGTGGTGAAGTGGTGAAGTGGTGAAGTGGTGAAGTGGTGAAGTGGTGAAGTGGTGAAGTGGTGAAGTGGTGAAGTGGTGAAGTGGTGAAGTGGTGAAGTGGTGAAGTGGTGAAGTGGTGAAGTGGTGAAGTGGTGAAGTGGTGAAGTGGTGAAGTGGTGAAGTGATGAAGTGGTGAAGTGGTGAAGTGGTGAAGTGATGAAGTGGTGAAGTGGTGAAGTGGTGAAGTGGTGAAGTGGTGAAGTGGTGAAGTGGTGAAGTGGTGAAGTGGTGAAGTGGTGAAGTGGTGAAGTGGTGAAGTGGTGAAGTGGTGAAGTGGTGAAGTGGTGAAGTGGTGAAGTGGTGAAGTGGTGAAGTGGTGAAGTGGTGAAGTAATGAAGTGGTGAATTGGTGAAGTGGTGAAGTGATGAAGTGGTGAAGTGATGAAGATGTGAACTGGTGAAGTGGTGAAGTGGTGAAGAGGTGAAGTGGTGAAGTGGTGAAGTGGTGAAGTGGTGAAGTGGTGAACTGGTGAACTGGTGAAGTGGTGAAGTGGTGAAGTGGTGAAGTGGTGAAGTGGTGAAGTGGTGAAGTGGTGAAGTGATGAAGTAATGAAGTGGTGAAGTAATGAAGTGGTGAAGTGGTGAAGTGGTGAAGTGGTGAAGTGGTGAAGTGGTGAAGTGGTGAAGTAGTGAAGTGGTGAAGTGGTGAAGTGGTGATGTTATGAACTGGTGAAGTGGTGAACTGGTGAACTGGTGAAGTGGTGAAGTGGTGAAGTGGTGAAGTGGTGAAGTGGTGAAGTGGTGAAGTGGTGAAGTGGTGAAGTGGTGAAGTGGTGAAGTGGTGAAGTGGTGAAGTGATGAAGTGGTGAAGTGATGAAGTGGTGAAGTGGTGAAGTGGTGAAGTGGTGAAGTGGTGAAGTGGTGAAGTGATGAAGGGGTGAAGTGGTGAAGTGGTGAAGTGGTGAAGTGGTGAAGTGGTGAAGTGGTGAAGTGGTGAAGTGATGAAGTGGTGAACTGGTGAAGTGGTGAAGTTTTGAAGTGGTGAAGTGGTGAAGTGGTGAAGTGGTGAAGTGGTGAAGTGGTGAAGTGGTGAAGTGGTGAAGTGGTGAAGTGATGAAGTGATGAAGTGGTGAACTGGTGAAGTGGTGAAGTGGTGAAGTGGTGAAGTGGTGAAGTGGTGAAGTGGTGAAGTGGTGAAGTGGTGAAGTGGTGAAGTGGTGAAGTGGTGAAGTGGTGAAGTGGTGAAGTGGTGAAGTGGTGAAGTGGTGAAGTGGTGAAGTTGTGAAGTGGTGAAGTGGTGAAGTGGTGAAGTGGTGAAGTGGTGAAGTGGTGAAGTGGTGAAGTGGTGAAGTGGTGAAGTGGTGAAGTGGTGAAGTGGTGAAGTGGTGAAGTGGTGAAGTGGTGAAGTGGTGAAGTGTTGAAGTGGTGAAGTGGTGAAGTGGTAAAGTGGTGAAGTGGTGAAGTGGTGAAGTGGTGAAGTGGTGAAGTGATGAAGTGGTGAAGTGGTGAAGTGGTGAAGTAGTGAAGTGGTGAAGTGGTGAAGTGGTGAACTGGTGAACTGGTGAAGTGGTGAAGTGGTGAAGTGGTGAAGTGGTGAAGTGGTGAAGTGGTGTAGTGGTGAAGTGGTGAAGTAATGAAGTGGTGAAGTGGTGAAGTGGTGAAGTGGTGAAGTGGTGAAGTGATGAAGTGGTGAACTGGTGAAGTGGTGAAGTGGTGAAGTGGTGAAGTGGTGAAGTGGTGAAGTGATGAAGTGGTGAAGTGATGCAGTGGTGAAGTGGTGAAGTGGTGAAGTGGTGAAGTGGTGAAGTGGTGAAGTGGTGAAGTGGTGAAGTGGTGAAGTGGCGAAGTGGTGAAGTGGTGAAGTGGTGAAGTGGTGAAGTGGTGAAGTGGTGAAGTGGTGAAGTGGTGAAGTGGTGAAGTGGTGAACTGGTGAACTGGTGAAGTGGTGAAGTGGTGAAGTGGTGAAGTGGTGAAGTTGTGAAGTGGTGAAGTGATGAAGTAATGAAGTGGTGAAGTAATGAAGTGGTGAAGTGGTGAAGTGGTGAAGTGGTGAAGTGGTGAAGTGGTGAAGTGGTGAAGTGGTGAAGTGGTGAAGTGGTGAAGTGGTGAAGTGGTGAAGTGGTGAAGTGGTGAAGTGGTGAAGTGATGAAGTGGTGAAGTGATGAAGTGGTGAACTGGTGAAGTGGTGAAGTGGTGAAGTGTAGAAGTGGTGAAGTGGTGAAGTGGTGAAGTGGTGAAGTGGTGAAGTGGTGAAGTGGTGAAGTGGTGAAGTGATGAAGTGGTGAACTGGTGAAGTGGTGAAGTGGTGAAGTGGTGAAGTGGTAAAGTGGTGAAGTGGTGAAGTGGTGAAGTGATGAAGTGGTGAAGTGGTGAAGTGGTGAAGTGGTGAAGTGGTGAAGTGGTGAAGTGGTGAAGTGGTGAAGTGGTGAAGTGGTGAAGTGGTGAAGTGGTGAAGTAGTGAAGTGATGAAGTGGTGAAGTGATGAAGTGGTGAAGTGGTGAAGTGGTGAAGTGGTGAAGTGGTGAAGTGGTGAAGTGGTGAAGTGGTGAAGTGGTGAAGTGATGAAGTGGTGAAGTGGTGAAGTGGTGAAGTGGTGAAGTGGTGAAGTAGTGAAGTGGTGAAGTGGTGAAGTGGTGATGTTATGAACTGGTGAAGTGGTGAACTGGTGAAGTGGTGAAGTGGTGAAGTGGTGAAGTGGTGAAGTGGTGAAGTGGTGAAGTGGTGAAGTGATGAAGTGGTGAAGTGGTGAAGTGGTGAAGTGGTGAAGTGGTGAAGTGGTGAAGTGGTGAAGTGGTGAAGTGGTGAAGTGGTGAAGTGGTGAAGTGGTGAAGTGGTGAAGTGGTGAAGTGGTGAAGTGGTGAAGTGATGAAGTGGTGAAGTGATGAAGTGGTGAACTGGTGAAGTGGTGAAGTGGTGAAGTGAAGAAGTGGTGAAGTGGTGAAGTGGTGAAGTGGTGAAGTGGTGAAGTGGTGAAGTGGTGAAGTGGTGAAGTGGTGAAGTGGTGAAGTGGTGAAGTGGTGAAGTGGTGAAGTAGTGAAGTGGTGAAGTGGTGAAGTGGTGAAGTGGTGAAGTGGTGAAGTGGTGAAGTGGTGAAGTGGTGAAGTGGTGAAGTGGTGAAGTGGTGAAGTGGTGAAGTGGTGAAGTGGTGAAGTGGTGAAGTGGTAAAGTGGTGAAGTGGTGAAGTGGTGAAGTGGTGAAGTGGTGAAGTGGTGAAGTGGTGAACTGGTGAAGTGGTGAAGTGGTGAAGTGGTGAAGTGGTAAAGTGGTGAAGTGGTGAAGTGGTGAAGTGGTGAAGTGGTGAAGTGATGAAGTGGTGAAGTGGTGAAGTGGTGAAGTGGTGAAGTGGTGAAGTGGTGAAGTGGTGAAGTGGTGAAGTGGTGAAGTGGTGAAGTGGTGAAGTGGTGAAGTGGTGAAGTGGTGAAGCGGTGAAGTGGTGAAGTGATGAAGTGGTGAAGTGATGAAGTGGTGAAGTGGTGAAGTGGTGAAGTGGTGAAGTGGTGAAGTGGTGAAGTGATGAAGGGGTGAAGTGGTGAAGTGGTGAAGTGGTGAAGTGGTGAAGTGGTGAAGTGATGAAGTGGTGAACTGGTGAAGTGGTGAAGTGGTGAAGTGGTGAAGTGAAGTGGTGAAGTGGTGAAGTGGTGAAGTGGTGAAGTGGTGAAGTGATGAAGTGATGAAGTGGTGAACTGGTGAAGTGGTGAAGTGGTGAAGTGGTGAAGTGGTGAAGTGGTGAAGTGGTGAAGTGGTGAAGTGGTGAAGTGGTGAAGTGGTGAAGTGGTGAAGTGGTGAAGTGGTGAAGTGGTGAAGTGGTGAAGTGGTGAAGTAGTGAAGTGGTGAAGCGATGAAGTGGTGAACTGGTGAAGTGGTGAAGTGGTGAAGTGGTGAAGTGGTGAAGTGGTGAAGTGGTGAAGTGGTGATGTGGTGAAGTGGTGAAGTGGTGAAGTGGTGAAGTGGTGAAGTTGTGAAGTGGTGAAGTGGTGAAGTGGTGAAGTGGTGAAGTGGTGAAGTGGTGAAGTGGTGAAGTGGTGAAGTGGTGAAGTGGTGAAGTGGTGAAGTGGTGAAGTGGTGAAGTGGTGAAGTGGTGAAGTGGTGAAGTGGTGAAGTGGTAAAGTGGTGAAGTGGTGAAGTGGTGAAGTGGTGAAGTGGTGAAGTGATGAAGTGGTGAAGTGGTGAAGTGGTGAAGTGATGAAGTGGTGAACTGGTGAAGTGGTGAACTGGTGAAGTGGTGAAGTGGTGAAGTGGTGAAGTGGTGAAGTGGTGAAGTGATGAAGTGGTGAAGTGATGCAGTGGTGAAGTGGTGAAGTGGTGAAGTGGTGAAGTGGTGAAGTGGTGAAGTGGTGAAGTATTGAAGTGGTGAAGTGGTGAAGTGGTGAAGTGGTGAAGTGGTGAAGTGGTGAAGTGGTGAAGTGGTGAAGTGGTGAAGTGGTGAAGTGGTGAAGTGGTGAAGTGGTGAAGTGGTGAAGTGGTGAAGTGGTGAAGTGGTGAAGTGGTGAAGTGGTGAAGTGGTGAGGTGATGAAGTGGTGAAGTGGTGAAGTGGTGAACCGGTAAAGTGAAGTGGTGAAGTGATGAAGTGGTGAAGTGATGAAGTAGTGAACTGGTGAAGTGGTGAAGTGGTGAAGTGGTGAAGTGGTGAAGTGGTGAAGTGGTGAAGTGGTGAAGTGGTGAAGTGGTGAACTGGTGAACTGGTGAAGTGGTGAAGTGGTGAAGTGGTGAAGTGGTGAAGTGGTGAACTAGTGAAGTGGTGAAGTGGTGAAGTGGTGAAGTGGTGAAGTGGTGAAGTGGTGAAGTGGTGAAGTGGTGAAGTGGTGAAGTGGTGAAGTGGTGAAGTGGTGAAGTGGTGAAGTGGTGAAGTGGTGAAGTGGTGAAGTGGTGAAGTGGTGAAGTGGTGAAGTGGTGAAGTGGTGAAGTGGTGAAGTGGTGAAGTGGTGAAGTGATGAAGTGGTGAACTGGTGAAGTGGTGAAGTAGTGAAGTGGTGAAGTGGTGAAGTGGTGAAGTGGTGAAGTGGTGAAGTGGTGAAGTGGTGAAGTGGTGAAGTGGTGAAGTGGTGAAGTGATGAAGTGGTGAACTGGTGAAGTGGTGAAGTGGTGAAGTGGTGAAGTGGTGAAGTGATGAAGTGGTGAACTGGTGAAGTGGTGAAGTGGTGAAGTGGTGAAGTGGTGAAGTGGTGAAGTGGTGAAGTGGTGAAGTGGTGAAGTGGTGAAGTGATGAAGTGGTGAACTGGTGAAGTGGTGAACTGTTGAACTGGTGAAGTGGTGAAGTGGTGAAGTGGTGAAGTGGTGAAGTGGTGAAGTGGTGAAGTGGTGAAGTGGTGAAGTGATGAAGTGGTGAACTGGTGAAGTGGTGAAGTGGTGAAGTGGTGAAGTGGTGAAGTGGTGAAGTGGTGAAGTGGTGAAGTGGTGAAGTGGTGAAGTGGTGAAGTGATGAAGTGGTGAAGTGATGAAGTGGTGAACTGGTGAAGTGGTAAAGTGGTGAAGTGGTGAAGTGGTGAAGTGGTGAAGTGGTGAAGTGGTGAAGTGGTGAAGTGGTGAAGTGGTGAAGTGGTGAAGTGGTGAAGTGGAGAAGTGGTGAACTGGTGAACTGGTGAAGTGGTGAAGTGCTGAAGTGGTTAGGTGCTGAAGTGGTGAAGTGGTGAAGTGGTGAAGTGGTGAAGTGGTGAAGTGGTGAAGTGGTGAAGTGGTGAAGTGGTGAAGTGGTGAAGTGGTGAAGTGGTGAAGTGGTGAAGTGGTGAAGTGGTGAAGTGGTGAAGTGGTGAACTGGTGAAGTGGTGAAGTGGTGAAGTGGTGAAGTGGTGAAGTGGTGAAGTGGTGAAGTGGTGAAGTGGTGAAGTGGTGAAGTGGTGAAGTGGTGAAGTGGTGAAGTGGTGAAGTGGTGAAGTGGTGAAGTGGTGAAGTGGTGAACTAGTGAAGTGGTGAAGTGGTGAAGTGGTGAAGTGGTGAAGTGGTGAAGTGGTGAAGTGGTAAAGTGGTGAAGTGGTGAAGTGGTGAAGTGGTGAAGTGGTGAAGTGGTGAAGTGGTGAAGTGGTGAAGTGGTGAAGTGGAGAAGTGGTGAACTGGTGAACTGGTGAAGTGGTGAAGTGCTGAAGTGGTTAGGTGCTGAAGTGGTGAAGTGGTGAAGTGGTGAAGTGGTGAAGTGGTGAAGTGGTGAAGTGGTGAAGTGGTGAAGTGGTGAAGTGGTGAAGTGGTGAAGTGGTGAAGTGGTGAAGTGGTGAAGTGGTGAAGTGGTGAAGTGGTGAAGTGGTGAAGTGGTGAAGTGGTGAACTGGTGAAGTGGTGAAGTGGTGAAGTGGTGAAGTGGTGAAGTGGTGAAGTGGTGAAGTGGTGAAGTGGTGAAGTGGTGAAGTGGTGAAGTGGTGAAGTGGTGAAGTGATGAAGTGGTGAACTGGTGAAGTGGTGAAGTGGTGAAGTGGTGAAGTGGTGAAGTGGTGAAGTGGTGAAGTGGTGAAGTGGTGAAGTGGTGAAGTGATGAAGTGGTGAACTGGTGAAGTGGTGAACTGTTGAACTGGTGAAGTGGTGAAGTGGTGAAGTGGTGAAGTGGTGAAGTGGTGAAGTGGTGAAGTGGTGAAGTGGTGAAGTGGTGAAGTGGTGAAGTGGTGAAGTGGTGAAGTGGTGAAGTGGTGAAGTGGTGAAGTGATGAAGTGGTGAAGTGATGAAGTGGTGAACTGGTGAAGTGGTAAAGTGGTGAAGTGGTGAAGTGGTGAAGTGGTGAAGTGGTGAAGTGGTGAAGTGGTGAAGTGGTGAAGTGGTGAAGTGGTGAAGTGGTGAAGTGGTGAAGTGGAGAAGTGGTGAACTGGTGAACTGGTGAAGTGGTGAAGTGCTGAAGTGGTTAGGTGCTGAAGTGGTGAAGTGGTGAAGTGGTGAAGTGGTGAAGTGGTGAAGTGGTGAAGTGGTGAAGTGGTGAAGTGGTGAAGTGGTGAAGTGGTGAAGTGGTGAAGTGGTGAAGTGGTGAAGTGGTGAAGTGGTGAAGTGGTGAAGTGGTGAACTGGTGAAGTGGTGAAGTGGTGAAGTGGTGAAGTGGTGAAGTGGTGAAGTGGTGAAGTGGTGAAGTGGTGAAGTGGTGAAGTGGTGAAGTGGTGAAGTGGTGAAGTGGTGAAGTGGTGAAGTGGTGAAGTGGTGAAGTGGTGAACTAGTGAAGTGGTGAAGTGGTGAAGTGGTGAAGTGGTGAAGTGGTGAAGTGGTGAAGTGGTAAAGTGGTGAAGTGGTGAAGTGGTGAAGTGGTGAAGTGATGAAGTGGTGAACTTTTGAACTGGTGAAGTGGTGAAGTGTTGAAGTGGTGAAGTGGTGAAGTGGTGAAGTGGTGAAGTGGTGAAGTAATGAAGTGGTGAAGTGGTGAAGTGGTGAAGTGGTGAAGTGGTGAAGTGGTGAAGTGGTGAAGTGGTGAAGTGGTGAAGTGGTGAAGTGGTGAAGTGGTGAAGTGGTGAAGTGGTGAAGTGGTGACGTGGTGAAGTGGTGAAGTGATGAAGTGGTGAAGTGGTGAAGTGATGAAGTGGTGAAGTGGTGAAGTGGTGAAGTGGTGAAGTGGTGAAGTGGTGAAGTGGTGAAGTGGTGAAGTGGTGAAGTGGTGAAGTGGTGAAGTGGTGAAGTGGTGAAGTGGTGAAGTGGTGAAGTGGTGAAGTGGTGAAGTGGTGAAGTGGTGAAGTGGTGAAGTGGTGAAGTGGTGAAGTGGTGAAGTGGTGAAGTGGTGAAGTGGTGAAGTGGTGAAGTGGTGAAGTGGTGAAGTGGTGAAGTGGTGAAGTTGTGAAGCGGTGAAGTGGTGAAGTGGTGAAGTGATGAAATGGTGAAGTGGTGAAGTGGTGAAGTGGTGAAGTGATGAAGTGGTGAACTGGTGAAGTGGTGAAGTGGTGAAGTAATGAAGTGCTGAAGTGGTGAAGTGGTAAAGTGGTGAAGTGATGAAGTGGTGAAGTGATGAAGTGGTGAAGTGGTGAAGTGGTGAAGTGGTGAAGTGGTGAAGTTGTGAAGTCGTGAAGTGGTGAAGTGGTGAAGTGATGAAGTGGTGAACTGGTGAAGTGGTGAAGTGGTGAAGTGGTGAAGTGGTGAAGTGGTGAAGATGTGAAGTGGTGAAGTAGTGAAGTGGTGAACTGGTGAAGTGGTGAAGTGATGAAGTGGTGAAGTGATGAAGTGGTGAAGTGGTGAAGTGGTGAAGTGGTGAAGTGGTGAAGTGGTGAAGTGGTGAACTGGTGAACTGGTGAACAGATGAACTGGTGAAGTGGTGAAGTGGTGAAGTGGTGAAGTGATGAAGTGGTGAAGTGGTGAAGTGGTGAAGTGGTGAAGTGGTGAAGTGGTGAACTGGTGAAGTGGTGAAATGGTGAAGTGGTGAAAAGGTGAAGTGGTGAAGTGTTGAAGTGGTGAAGTGGTGTAGTGGTGAAGTGGTGAAGTGGTGAAGTGGTGAAGTGGTGAAGTGGTGAAGTGGTGAAGTGGTGAAGTGGTGAAGTGGTGAAGTGGTGAAGTGGTGAAGTGGTGAAGTGGTGAAGTGGTGAAGTGGTGAAGTGGTGAAGTGGTTAAGTGGTGAAGTGGTGAACTGGTGAAGTGGTGAAGTGGTGAACTGGTGAAGTTTTGAAGTGGTGAACTGGTGAACTAGTGAAGTGGTGAAGAGGTGAAGTGGTGAAGTGCTGAAGTGGTGAAGTGGTGAAGTGGTGAAGTGGTGAACTGGTGAAGTGGTAAAGTGGTGAACTGGTGAACTATTGAACTGGTGAAGTGGTGAACTGGTGAAGTGGTGAAGTGGTGAAGTGGTGAAGTGGTGAAGTGAAGAAGTGAAGAAGTGGTGAAGTGGTGAAGTGGTGAAGTGGTGAAGTGGTGAAGTGGTGAAGTGGTGAAGTGGTGAAGTGGTGAAGTGGTGAAGTGGTGAAGTGGTGAAGTGGTGAAGTGGTGAACTGGTGAAGTGGTGAAGTGGTGAAGTGGTGAAGTGGTGAAGTGGTGAAGTGGTGAAGTGGTGAAGTGGTGAAGATGTGAAGTGGTGAAGTAGTGAAGTGGTGAACTGGTGAAGTGGTGAAGTGATGAAGTGGTGAAGTGATGAAGTGGTGAAGTGGTGAAGTGGTGAAGTGGTGAAGTGGTGAAGTGGTGAAGTGGTGAACTGGTGAACTGGTGAACAGATGAACTGGTGAAGTGGTGAAGTGGTGAAGTGGTGAAGTGATGAAGTGGTGAACTGGTGAACTGGTGAGCTGGTAAACTGGTGAACTGGTGAACTGGTGAAGTGGTGAAGTGGTGAAGTGGTGAAGTGGTGAAGTGGTGAAGTGGTGAAGTGGTGAAGTGGTGAAGTGGTGAAGTGGTGAAGTGGTGAAGTGGTGAAGTGGTGAAGTGGTGAAGTGGTGAAGTGGTGAAGTGGTGAAGTGGTGAAGTGGTGAAGTGGTGAAGTGGTGAAGTGGTGAAGTGGTGAAGTGGTGAAGTGGTGAAGTGGTGAACTGGTGAACTGGTGAACTGGTGAAGTGGTGAACTGGTGAAGTGGTGAAGTGGTGAACTGGTGAAGTTTTGAAGTGGTGAACTGGTGAACTAGTGAAGTGGTGAAGAGGTGAAGTGGTGAAGTGCTGAAGTGGTGAAGTGGTGAAGTGGTGAAGTGGTGAACTGGTGAAGTGGTAAAGTGGTGAACTGGTGAACTATTGAACTGGTGAAGTGGTGAACTGGTGAAGTGGTGAAGTGGTGAAGTGGTGAAGTGGTGAAGTGAAGAAGTGAAGAAGTGGTGAAGTGGTGAAGTGGTGAAGTGGTGAAGTGGTGAAGTGGTGAAGTGGTGAAGTGGTGAAGTGGTGAAGTGGTGAAGTGGTGAAGTGGTGAAGTGGTGAAGTGGTGAAGTGGTGAACTGGTGAAGTGGTGAAGTGGTGAAGTGGTGAAGTGGTGAAGTGGTGAAGTGGTGAAGTGGTGAAGTGGTGAAGTGGTGAAGTGGTGAAGTGGTGAAGTGGTGAAGTGGTGAAGTGGTGAAGTGGTGAAGTGGTGAAGTGGTGAAGTGGTGAAGTGGTGAACTGGTGAAGTGGTGAAGTGGTGAAGTGGTGAAGTGGTGAAGTGGTGAAGTGGTGAAGTGGTGAAGTGGTGAAGTGGTGAAGTGGTGAAGTGGTGAAGTGGTGAAGTGGTGAAGTGGTGAAGTGGTGAAGTGGTGAAGTGGTGAAGTGTTGAAGTGGTGAAGTGGTGAAGTGGTGAAGTGGTGAAGTGGTGAAGTGTTGAACTGGTGAAGTGGTGAAGTGGTGAGGTGGTAAAGTGGTGAAGTGCTGAAGTGGTGAAGTGGTGAAGTGCTGAAGTGGTGAAGTGGTGAAGTGGTGAAGTGGTGAAGTGATGAAGTGGTGAAGTGATGAAGTGGTGAAGTGGTGAAGTGGTGAAGTGGTGAACTGGTGAAGTGGTGAAGTGGTGAAGTGGTGAAGTGGTGAAGTGGTGAGGTGAAGAACTGGTGAGGTGGTGAACTGGTGGTCTGGTGAAGTGGTGAAGTGATGAAATGTTGAAGTGGTGAACTGATGAACTGATGAACTGGTGAACTGTTGAAGTGGTGAGGTTGTGAACTGGTGAACTGGTGAAGTATGGAAGTGGTGAAGTGGTGAAGTGGTGAAGCGGTGAAGTGGTGAAGTGGTGAACTGGTGAAGTGGTGAAGTTGTGAAGTGGTGAACTGGTGAACTGGTGAACTGGTGAACAGATGAACTGGTGAACTGGTGTTCTGGTGAAGTGAAGAAATGGTGAAATGGTGAAGACGTGAACTGGTGAAGTGGTGAAGTGGTGAAGTGATGAAGTAGTGAACTGGTGAGGTGGTGAGGTGGTAAAGTGGTGAAGTGGTGAAGTGGTGAAGTGGTGAAGTGCTGAAGTGGTGAATTGGTGAAGTGGTGAAGTGATGAAGTGGTGAAGTGATGAAGTGGTGAAGTGGTGAAGTGGTGAAGTGGTGAAGTGGTGAAGTGGTGAAGTGGTGAAGTGGTGAAGTGGTGAAGTGATGAAGTGGTGAACTGGTGAAGTGGTGAAGTGGTGAGGTGGTGAAGTGGTGAACTGTTGAACTGGTGAACTGGTGAACAGATGAACTGGTGAGGTGGTGAAGTTGTGAACAGATGAACTGGTGAACTGGTGAAGTGGTGAACAGATGAACTGGTGAACTGGTGAAGTGGTGAAGTGGTGAAGTGGTGAAGTGGTGAAGTGGTGAAGTGGTGAAGTGGTGAAGTGGTGAAGTGGTGAAGTGGTGAAGTGGTGAAGTGGTGAAGTGGTGAAGTGGTGAAATGGTGAAGTGGTGAAGTGGTGAAGTGGTGAAGTGATGAAGTGGTGAACTGGTTAAGTTGTGAACTGGTGAACTGGTGAAGTGGTAAAGTGGTGAAGTGGTGAGGTGGTGAAGTGGTGAAGTGGTGAAGTGGTGAAGTGCTGAAGTGCTGAAGTGGTAAAGTGGTGAACTGGTGAACTGGTGAACTGGTGAACTGGTGAACTGGTGAACTAGTGAACTGGTGAACTGGTGAACTGGTGAACTGGTGAACTGGTGAAGTGGTGAAGTGGTGAAGTGATGAAGTGGTGATCTGGTGAAGTGTTGAACTGGTGAAGTGGTGAAGTTGTGAGGTGTTAAAGTGTTGAAGTGGTGAAGTGGTGAAGTGATGTGGTGAAGTGGTGTAGTGGTTATCTGGTGAAGTGGTGAACTGGTGAAGTGGTGAGCTGGTGAACTGGTGAACTGGTGAAGTGGTGAACTGGCGAAGTTTTGAAGTGGTGAATTGGTGAAGTGGTGAACTGGTGAAGTGGTGAAGTGGTGAACTGGTGAACTGGTGAAGTGGTTAACTGGTGAATTGGTGAACAGGTGAACTGATGAACAGATGAACTGGTGAACTGGTGAACTGGTGAAGTGATGAAGTGGTGAAATGGTGAAGTGGTCAACTGGTGAAGTGGTGAAGTGGTGAGGTGGTAAAGTGGTGAACTGGTGAACTATTGAACTGGTGAAGTGGTGAACTGGTGAAGTGGTGAAGTGGTGAAGTGATGAAGTGGTGAACTGGTGAAGTGGTGAACTGGTGAAGTGGTGAAGTGGTGAGGTGGTAAAGTGGTGAAGTGGTGAAGTGGTGAAGTGGTGAAGTGCTGAAGTGCTGAAGTGGTAAAGTGGTGAAGTGGTGAAGTGATGTGGTGAAGTGGTGAAGTGGTGAACTGGTGAAGTGGTGAACTGGTGAAGTGGTGAACTGGTGAACTGGTGAACTGGTGAACTGGTGAACTGGTGAACTGGTGAAGTGGTGAACGGGCGAAGTTTTGAAGTGGTGAATTGGTGAAGTGGTGAACTGGTGAAGTGGTGAACTGGTGAAGTGGTGAAGTGGTGAACTGGTGAATTGGTGAACAGGTGAACTGGTGAACAGATGAACTGGTGAAATGGTGTTCTGGTAAAGTGATGAAGTGGTGAAATGGTGAAGTGGTGAAGTGATGAAGTGGTGAACTGGTGAAGTGGTGAACTGGTGAAGTGGTGAAGTGGTGAGGTGGTAAAGTGGTGAAGTATTGAAGTGGTGAAGTGCTGAAGTGCTGAAGCGTTGAAGTGGTGAAGTGGTGAAGTGATGAAGTGGTGAAGTGATGAAGTGGTGAAGTGGTGAAGTGGTGAAGTGGTGAAGTGTTGAAGTGCTGAAGTGGTGAAGTTGTGAAGTGGTGAAGTGGTGAAGTGGTGAAGTGATGAAGTGGTGAACTGGTGAAGTGGTGAAGTGTTGAGGTGGTGAAGTGGTGAACTGGTGAACTGGTGAACAGATGAACTGGTGAAGTGGTGAAGTGGTGAAGTGGTGAAGTGGTGAAGTGGTGAAGTGGTGAAGTGGTGAAGTGGTGAAGTGGTGAACTGGTGAAGTGGTGAAATGGTGAGGTGGTGAAGTGGTGAAGTGGTGAAGTGGTGAAGTGATGAAGTGGTGAAGTGTTGAAGTGGTGAAGTGGTGAAGTGGTGAAGTGGTGAAGTGGTGAAGTGGTGAAGTGGTGAAGTGGTGAAGTGGTGAAGTTGTGAAGTGGTGAACTGGTGAACTGGTGAAGTGGTGAATTGATGAAGTGGTGAAGTGGTGAAGTGGTGAACTAGTGAAGTGGTGAAGTGGTGAACTAGTGAAGTGGTGAAGTGGTGAAGTGGTGAAGTGGTGAAGTGGTGAAGTGGTGAAGTGGTGAAGTGGTGAAGTGGTGAAGTGGTGAAGTGGTGAAGTGGTGAAGTGGTGAAGTGGTGAAGTGGTGAAGTGTAGAAGTTGTGAAGTGGTGAAGTGGTGAAGTGGTGAAGTGGTGAAGTGGTGAAGTGGTGAAGTGGTGAAGTGGTGAAGTGGTGAAGTGGTGAAGTGGTGAAGTGGTGAAGTGGTGAGGTGCTGAAGTGGTGAAGTGGTGAAGTGGTGAAGTGGTGAAGTGGTGAAGTGGTGAAGTGATGAAGTGGTGAAGTGGTGAAGTGGTGAAGTGGTGAAGTGGTGAAGTTGTGAAGTGGTGAAGTGGTGAAGTGGTGAAGTGGTGAAGTGGTGAAGTGATGAAGTGGTGAACTGGTGAAGTGGTGAAGTGGTGAGGTGGTGAAGTGGTGAAGTGGTGAACTGGTGAACTGGTGCACTTGTTTTTTAATATGATATCTATGTATCAATTTAATAGTACATACCTCATAAAATGCAAAACGTATGTTGGTACTATTGAATTGATATAGATATCACATTAAAACTATAATGCGTACCATTAATTCTAAAAAATGAATACTATGAAAGTCATTACATAATACTATTAAAGCATAAGTACTTAACTATTAAAA
This sequence comes from Melanostoma scalare, assembly GCA_949752695.1. Lineage (NCBI taxonomy): Eukaryota > Metazoa > Arthropoda > Insecta > Diptera > Syrphidae > Melanostoma > Melanostoma scalare. The sequence continues at coordinate 33,767,387 of OX456985.1, read as the reverse complement.
CAATAGTGCAACCCTATAAAAAAAATTAATACTGCACTATAAAATCAATAGTACCATACTTTTGAAACAAAAGTTCTACACTATTGAAATAATAGTACAACACTATTAAAACACTAGTACTTGACTATTAAAACAATGGTGCAACATTCCATCATCGGGCTGAACTAGTATGTTGACTTTTGGTGTTATTTGTATTGTTGTTTCAAGAAGCTGTTGTGGGTGATGCATTGTCTTTTTTCTTCTGTTGTTTAATTTGAAGCTTTACTGCAGTGTCGTATATTGGGTTTGCTTTAATTGTTAATTTATCGTTTAATAATTTGTCCTGTTCTAGTTTATTTGCTTTGTATATATGGAATTCTTCTATTGCGTCTAGTTTTGTCCCTTTTTGGCATATGCTTAATGGAAACATATTGTTGTCAAAGTTTGTGCAGCTATGATTATTGTCCATTAGATGAAGTGCAAAAGCAGAATTTGTACTGGGCTTTGTTTTGTGTTCACTAAACCGGTTTAGAAAAGTTCTGCCTGTTTGTCCAATGTAGAACTTTTCACAATCGTTACACGTTATTTTGTATACGCCGCAGCATGACTCTATGGTCTTTTTGTTCTTATTTTTTAATATATTTTGAGTGTTGTTATTTGTTTTAAAAGATAAATTTATGTTGAGTTTTTTCAATTCGTGTTTTAGAGTGTGTGGTATTAAATGAGTGTAGTCAATTGCGATGTATTTTGTGTCTTTAGCTTTCTCTGTTATTTTGTGTATGTTGTTTATTCTCTTTTTTCTTTTTTGAATTAGATCTTCGATCATGTTGTAGCTGTATCCATTTGCTTCTGCGATCTGTTTTATTGTCATTACTTCATTTGAGTAGTCAGATTTGTTCATAGGAATATTTAATAATCTGTTGATGAATGTGTTATAGGCTGCTATTTTTTGTTCATAAGGGTGGAAGGAATCGTTGTGTATTGTAATATCGGTAGTTGTTGGCTTTCTGTATATTTTATATTTAAGTTTGTTGTTGTTTTTGTTAATATTTAGATCTAAGAAGTTAATGGCGTTGTTGTTTTCAATTTCTATTGTGAATTTAATTTTTGTGTTGATGTTGTTCATATATTTGTTTAAAATGTCTATTTGTCTATTGGTTCCATTGAATATGATAAAAGTATCATCAACATATCTGGTGTAAAATATTATCTGTTGTTGTTGTGGATTTAATTTAGATAAGATGTATTTATTTTCAAAGTGATTAAGGAATATGTCTGCTAGAAGTCCACTCAATGGGGAGCCCATAGCGAGGCCTTCATCTTGTCTATAGTGTTTGTTGTTGAATGTAAAATAATTTTGTTTTAGGATTACCTTCAGTAGGTTGATTAATTCTTCTATTTGTTGTGTATTAAGTTTTGCTGTTTTAGTTAAGTTGTCTTTTAATATAAGTATTGTTTCATCTATGGGGATGTTTGTATACATATTTGTAACGTCAAATGAAATGAGTTTGTGTTGTGTTTTAATGTTAATATTTTTTGTTTTTTCAATGAAATCCATATAGTTTTTTATGCTGTGGTTATTTTTGATGGTTATGTTGTTATTAATAATGTTTTTTAGTTCTTTCGATATTTTATATGTAGGAGCTGTGGTATAATTGATTAAAGGTCTGATGGGTATTCCGGGTTTGTGGATTTTGGGTAGTCCTGTTAATAGAGGTGCGCTTGCGTTGGGGTGTTTGAGTTTTAGTTTTTTATAGTTGGGCAGTATATTGTTACATTTGTTGATCATGCTATTGATTTCTTTGGTGTAGGTTTTAGTTGGGTCGTTATTTAGGGATTTTATGTTGTTTTCGTTAATGAATGTAAGAGTTTGGTTAATATATTGTTGTTGGTCCATTATTACAACTGTATTACCTTTGTCAGCTTTTGTGATTATTGCACTGTTGTTTTCTAGTTTATTTTTAATTTCGTTTAGATTTTTGATTTCAGTTTTGTATTTATTTTTAAGATCGTTTTGGAAATTATTGTTTTTTGTGATATGTTTTAGTTTTCTATTGACAATTATTCTTATTTCATTTTGGTTTTCTATTGTTGGTATTTGTTTGATGGCTGCTTCCGCAAATACCAACAATATCGAAACTAAGCAATGGTATTCCACTGTTGAATCAATAGTATTACCAGATTAATTTTCAATAGGACATTGCTTATTAATTTTAGTCTGTTATAGTACCAACCATTGATTATTATTAATAAGAGAGACTATTATTTCAAAACTATTTAACTTTTAAAACAATTATACAGACGTACTATTATAATAATAGTTCCAAAACTGTTACGGTAATGGTCTTTGTCCTATTGACCAATTTTAATCGTAAAAAATCATTGAAACAATGGGAATTCTTATTCAAATTATAGTTTTTTTCTCTGAGTGTACCCAAATTGGTTAAAACTAGAAGTGCAAAATGTCCAGCTCTTTCTGGAATATGGAGCCACTTACTATCAACTCTCGACTTTAAGGCGATGAGCTGGGAATCGAATGTACAACCACCAAATGTTTAATTGACTTCATTACAGTTTTCTCCTTGACACTTTTAACGGATTGAGTAAGAATGATAAAGACTGTGTTAACCTTTCTCCTATGCCAGTTTCTGATAAGAGTGGTGCTCAGTTGCGGGTATCACTGTCACCAGTGTTACTGAGCTTGCCCCCCTTTGATATAAAAACTATGGGTCTTACCCTCAGGCCATTATCCCTTTAAAAAGAAGTGGTTGGTGGCACAGTATATAATAATAACTATTTTCACAAACCCAGGACCAACATATAGTCTTTCTGCAACTTCACTATAATTTCTAACAAAACCAAAATTTGCACCAGAGACCTCTGGAAACAAGGTTGGAAGACAGAGCTGAAGGAGTCTTTTTTGTACTCTGGAAGTTGCATGAATGGATTTATTGATGAACTAGCAATGATTGGGATTTAAAACCGAAAAGCTGACAGTACTTGTAGTGCAGTCAATGAAGCATTTTAGGTCCGAATTTTTTTACTGTGAACCGATTTGCATGAAATTTTGGAATTAGGCTCATCTTACCCTTAAATTCAAAAGTGATAATGATTTGCACACCGCCACCACCCTGGGGGTGGTTGCCACCCCTTCTAGGGGGTGAATTTTTTTTTTTAAATAACCTCGGATATCGATAAAAGACCTAATTTTAAGCAAAAAAAATATATAAAGTTTTTTGTTAAGTCCAATACTTTTCGAGTTATTGGCTATTGAAAATTCGCATTTTGTTCACGTTTTTTATCTATTTATTGCAAATATCTCCAAAACTATACGTTTTATCGAAAATTTTATAAAGAACAAAATTGTAGCAGATAAAACAATGAACAATTTGGTTTTTTATAAAGTATTCTAAGTACAATATTGCTAGATATAAAAGATCAAAGTCATTTTTTATTTTGTCTGAAATTTAATCGATGTGTTCAATGCCATCTAGCGGCGAGCAGATGCATTTTATGCATTCTAATACAAGGAGATGTTTTGTAGTGCTTGAAATAAGCTTTAAAATGAGCACTATTAAAAGTCTTTTGCACGTAAAGTAAGTAAGCTGTAGTGCAAATAAGGGGAGCATCTAATGTTTTTTTCTTTTAAATCAATGAGTTTTTGGACCATAACTCCTTCAATTTTTATGCTATCACAATTTGTAAGAAACCATTGTAAAGGTAATTAAGAGAACTAAAACATCCTTGATTGCAATATATAGTAAATAACTTTTTGCTAAAACGGTGAAGGGTTAAAGGACTTAAGAGAGGCGGTGATTGAGCTGCCACGCGCTCTTTAAACAATCATATCTCCGTCAATTTTTGTTTGACAGAAAAAACTAAAAGACCAAATTGTTTGTCAAAAAAATATTAAAATTTTTTATTCTTACACTATTATACGTATCTGTCGTCATTTTTAAGATATTATGAAAAAAAGTGGGGTTTTTAAAAATTTGAAAATTTGTTGTTTTTTTTTTAATTGTGACTTTTTTGAAAAATATGTGTCCTGAAGCATCCAAACTGATACTATCTATCAAACTCTTTATTACAAACTTAATTTTAGGCGGAATACGATTGAATTTAATTTTGGTGGAAATGGCACTTATGAAACCCATTGATTTAAAAGAAAAAAACATTAGATGCTCCCCTTATTTGCACTACAGCTCACTTGTTTAACTTGCAAAAGACTTTTAATAGTGCTCATTTTAAAGCTTATTTCAAGCACTACAAAACATCTTCTTGTATTAGAATGCATAAAATGCATCTGCTCGCCGCTAAATGGCATTGACTACAACCATTAAATTTCAGACAAAATAAAAAATGGTTTTGATCTTTTATAGTAAGTAAGTAAGTAAGTAATTCATTCATTTATTTACTATTTTCAATATACATTTACATTTGTTTTTGAATTTATAAGCTTTGGCTTTACCGTCAGCTCGACTAGCAACTTTAATTTTTTAATTATTTTTAAATATATTTACATACATGATTATTTTAATTTTCAGTTTTCATTTGATATTTTTGATTTAAACTTTATTTTTTTTTTTTTGATCTTTTATATCTAGCTTAATATTGTTCTTAGAATACTTTATAAAAAACCAAATTGTTCATTGTTTTACCAGATAAAATTTTGTTCATTATAAGATTTTCGATAAAACCTATAGTTTTGGAGATATTTGCAATAAATAGATGAAAAACGTGAACAAATTGCGAATTTTCAATTGCCAATAACTCGAAAAGTATTGGACTTAACAAAAATCTTTATATTTTTTTTTTGCTTAAAATTAGGTCTTCTATCGATATCCGAGGTTATTTCAAAAAAAAAATTCACCTCCGAAAAGGGGTGGCAACCACCCCCAGGGTGGTGGCGGTGTGCAAATCATTTTCACTTTTGAATTTAAGGGTAAGATGAGCCTAATTCCAAAATTTCATGCAAATCGGTTCAGAGTAAAAAAAATTCGGAGGTTGGGCCCTATTTTTCGCTTCATTGACTGCACTATTGGTATGTGTGTAAAAGCGATGATCTTCGTTGGAGCGACCACATATTTGAAGTCGCCAAAAACGCTGCCAAATGTTTAGGTTTCTTAAGACGATGCAGGAAGTTCTTCACCCCTTCTGATCTGGCTACAATTTATAAGGCCTTCATCCGCCCAAAACTGGAGTATAACTCCCATATCTGGTCAGGTGCTCCTCCAACATCTTTGCGCCTACTTCATAGGGTATAAAGCAGAGCGTTAAGATTGATAGTTCAATCGCAGAATCGATTGATTCTCTTGAACATCGTCGAAACGTCACCTGTCTTAGTCTCTTCTATCGCTTTTTCTACAAACAGTGCTCTAGTGAAATAGCCAGCTGCATTCCTCCCCTGAAACATTTTTACCGCAACACCCGCCTCGTAAGCAATGCTCGCTTATCAGTCTTACCTTGAGCCCAACCTCGGAGGTACAGTCAAGTAAAGAGATTCATATCTTAGTCGCACCACCCGAATGTGGAATGCTCTACCTGATCTGTTTTTCCAATACATTACGATTCACAAAAGTTCAAAAGCAACGTGCATCGATGTCTCTTTCAAATAGTCTCCTATTTTCCTAAATGCTCGCACACTTTGTGATTCCTGTCAAGAGAGTGATGCACTGCCACTGCAATAATTGATCAAGATTTTCTTCAATCGGGTAGCAGATACTCGTCGTAGACATGGTGTGAGCTGACCATTCAGGCTTCTTATCTGCGAAAATCTTGGCAAAATAAAAACACATTGTTAATTGTTGATGCCCTCAAGATGTACGAAATAAAAGACAACCAGACATTGAAAAGTCAAATGGTCCGAGACCACCCTTTGACGGTAGCTATCTTAAGATTACAAAAAGCGTCATTTTGAATATCTTCAGCCTGATCCAATACAAATGGACTGAGGGATGTCTATGAGTGCGCCAACAATAAGAGGATCAACTTTCGAAGGAGATTGAAAGCTGTCAGCAGTACTTAGATTACCTAAATCGGAAGCCACTGCACTGGTATGCTATGAAATGTTGGTTGACATTCCGATGCTGAAAGCATATTCGGTGGGTCGCTGGAAAGAAACAGAAATTCGGTTTCCGAAGAGACTTGGAACTTTATATATGTATATGTCGATAAACATAAACATCGACCAAATATTGCGTCTTAGAAAGGTACAAAAAACATCTAACTGATCAGCCCATTGTTTGAACCCATGGGAGAAACGCATAGGAGTGAAGGTCAGTTGTACTTTTTCATATTGACTTTAAAATCATAAACACTCCGCTGAAAAATAATAAATTCATTTATTATTTTTCTTTTTCAATAGACTTGGATAAGGCTCAACAAATTATAGAAGCTAGTATCACTTAAGTGAGAGAAATGAGCTAAAGTCTATTTAAAGTCTACGAAGACGTGAGCTGTTTAGCATCAGGAGTGGTAATAGTGACTTCACCAACGTTTGATAGCTAAATCATATAAGGTTTTTAAGTGTACATTTATTCGAGCCATATCCTCAGAAAAATGCTTACAAATTCCTGCCATACATGACTAAGCAGGATATTTACTGACAACAGATGAGTATGAACGCCAAAGAAGTACGATCAACCCCTAACGAATCATTTGAGGTGACAAACGCCCTAACCAGCACCTCGCGTTCCAGATGAGTAACACGCTGTCAAAGAACTTGAGACCAGTAGAGCGGTCCGACATGGCGTTTTTACCACAAAACTCTTACGATCAGTGCCACCAACAACCAAGCTATGGCATCTACACATAGAGAGATCCTGAATTATTTAAAGTTTCTATCTGAAAAAAACAGAACAAACATTTGGTTCAGTCAACTGGGTTACTAAGGTGATAACTTAAGCATCTTTCTCCGAATCAAAATCTGTCTTATGGAGTCGATAGATACCAAACAAGCTTGACTCCGCTTTGGAGCCTTCTATGTTGACCGCAACTATACCCCCCGTGGAGTACTGGTTGACATGTCCGCCTGTTACGTCGGAGGTTCGAGGTTCAAGTCAAAACGAGGAATGTTTTTCCACGGTTCCTCCATTCGCTAGAAGTTGGCAAGTCCTACAATTATCATTTAACTGCCATGAAAAGCGCTATTCGGTTGAAATAGGACCTACAACTCGGCAAAAAGTTCTTTAGGCTTATAACCGAAGTATACAACTACGGCACTAAATCCGTATCGCCCGCTGCTCCGCCGCGGTCCAAAGTATATACATCAAAAGATGACATAGCGAATTAATAGATTATCTTGTCCAGCGGTTTTCCAACGATGATTTAAGTGAAATTTTTTTTTAACTCATTCAAAACATATTTGAAATGTACCTTACCTGATTTAAAAGATTATATTTCAATTTCCCTTATAGCGATGTAATAAAAGCCGCGCACACATTCAGTTGCAGCTAAACGACTTACATGATAGCGCATAACAGTCAAGAAAGATTAAGCAGAGCTAGGGAACAGCTGGTGAGAATTGAAGACCATCTCTCTAAAGTCTAGGCCATAAGCGATGAAATGAAGGAGTAGCAGAGGTCCTATGCCTCTTAACGAGTATCCAACGAAGTTGAGCAGTTAGAGGGCCTTGTAAAGTCTTTATGGTTCTCTTAATTAAAAACGCTTAAATGTTCTAACCTAAAGATAAGGATAGAATTTCTGCCCGACTGTCAACTTTTTTGTATCAAAATAGTAAAAACCCACCACCAAATATCAATAAGGTTAGCAGCATACTGAAATATGTGGGTTATCAATGTGTCGATGAAGAGAAAACCTTATCACTTCCTTAGATTGTCTGCAATCTTTTAAACTTTTTTGATTCCAATAAAAACACAACTTCCTTGCCCCAACTTTGTATGCCCATATATCAACCTCTCATGCATAGCATAGTTTCTTCCACTCCTCAAGCCCATATACAATCATGAATATTTGATAAACGATGATCGTCCTTTAAAAGGAAATTTCCAAACAAAAAACAAAAAAGCACACACTCCCTTTACTAAAAACGTCCGTCTTCGTCGCATTCATATCCGCCTCCGCAAATTTTCATTTCATGCGGTCACCAGAGTTATACGTGGAATACAGAGGTTTGCCCTCATAAAAATATCATTGACAGATGATTGGAGAATTATCCCATTTACATACCATAAATTTCCGTTGAATATCCATCCGCCTATTTGCACCATCCCCGGAGCAAATTCTACTCTTTCAAGCCCAGCCTCCGAAAAGCAAAGGAAATCATTTGGCAATCTCAATGTCCCATAAAGTGGCTCATAAAAACCGAGTGGCAATGATAAACTGTAATAGCACTATTCCACATATCACCCCCAAAGGACTCCAATTTGCTTTCTGTTTGCTGGAGTATGTAAAGGGGTCGGGTCACAGGCCTCTCGCTTACCCCTTTACAAGTGCCATATGAATAATATGCTGTCATAAAAATTAGGATTTAAGGATCCAAGTGAACAGAAAAATAAAATTTGTCAAGCATTTGGTACTTGTGCTACGTAAGTAATTTGAAATTCGAGAATTTTTGGTTGAAAAAAGTGAATCGTGTGGATTGGAAATCGATTTGTTGCGATACACTTGACCAGCCAATATGCCAAAAGGCTTCATGGGAAGAGATGAAAAGAAAACAATTTCTCATTCATAACTCAGAAGTTACGGTACCCCTGGGATGTGACCAACCGGCAGAGAAATGAACCACTCTTCTAGCAGCAAGGATTGCTTTTGTATTCTGGACACGGTTTCGGAAGCGGGCTTCATGCATTTTATACGATTTTTAGTCCCGCCAAAAGAAGAGTTTTTTTTTTGTTTTTGGGTGGACGTCCGAAGTGACCTTTTTTGGTTCGAATTCTGCGATGGGGTGGTAGTCCTTGAATTTATGTCGTCGATAAAAGAAATGTATATGGTGTTTGCACAGTCAGGGAGGGAGCGATATTCTTTTAAACAGTTTGACCATAAATTGGTGAGTTATAAAATTTCAGCTTTACCGCTCCATTGAGGTAATAAGGACAATTTATTGAATTTGAAAGAATAATCTTTTGTGAGCCAGGAGTGTGAGAAAGGACAAAATGGAATTGGCAGGTGGTCCCTGTCGTGCGTTTTGTCTTCAGTATGCCACTATACTAATCAATTTCGGTCCAAGATTAACACATATATTAAATTCAACTCATGTAGTGTGACATGAGGGTCACTTTTCTCTTTTTTTTTTTTTTTTTTTTATTTTAAAGAAAATATTTTCAGGGCAAATGCTGGGAGGGTTGTGATAAATTTATGAATCCTTTGGGTATCCACTTCTTTTGTACACGCGAATGTTTTCAAATTATATTTGGCTTTTAAGAAGAATGAAACATTAATATCGTTTGATGTTTGAACTTTTGAAAAGAAAAAGTACAAGCAGAAGAAGAAGAAGAAGAACTTTTGAGAGTTTGATGTGAATACAAAATTCTGAGTACATGTCGTTGGTATGATATTCAGAAAACCACTGCAGTGTAGGCACTTGTGTATATACCCAAATCCAATAGAACAGCTTGCTTAAGTCTGTTTGATTTTTAGCTTGAAAAGTTTGAATTCATCTTTAGGATCTTATAATTTCACTCAAACTATATTATTTCTATAGGAGCAAAGTAGAGAAGTTTGAATGATATACGAAGTAAAAATGTTCTTGGGAAAAATTAATAATAAATGAGGGTAAGACTTATGAACATTTTACTCAAATTGCAAACTAGCGTTGTCCTGAAACATATTTTTTCATCATAAATCGATCGATAGGTTTTATCTTTATCTGCCAAAATCAATTCTAATTAGTTTTTCAGCTAATTTCGTTTGTTTTGTCGATGCTGAATCGAACTCAATGACGGATGATGTATGTATATTCTTTCGTATTCGGGTCCAATCAAAAATGAAGCCACTCTAAGGAATTTGCAAAACAAAATCTACGGAAGAGAAAAGACATACTTCATTCGTTAGCTATCCATCAACAACAACAGCAAAAAATACACTAATTGGAAACTCTTAAAGGATGAAACACATTTTTGTCTTTACACAATGACAGATTACAGATGACAGATGACAGATGACAGATGACAGACGACAGATGACAGATGACAGATGACAGAAGACAGATGACAGATGACAGATGACAGATGACAGATGACAGATGACAGATGACAGATGACAGATGACAGATGACAGATGACAGATGACAGATGACAGATGACAGATGACAGATGACAGATGACAGATGACAGATGACAGATGACAGATGACAGATGACAGATTCGTCTGGACAAATGGTCCACGATGTTGTTCGTGTTGGTGTAAGTGTTTCTCTTCCGGTTCCCTGATGAAGGTCTTCGCAGTAAGCATAACATTTTGTTTTTAGCAAAAGAAAAGTAAAATAACTTCATACAAAGCGCAGCGCAATAACCGCGGGGGCCTAGTACAATTCTCCCAACAACGCATCTTCAGGGAATGGAAGAACCTTCAACTTTCTGACGATTCCGAACGGTTAATCGAGAAAGCGCTTTTCAGGGCAATGAATCTAGGAAGACTTGCCAATTTCTCGCGAAAAGCAATACACATGGAAAAATATTTTTGGATTCTGTTGAGAATTGAAACACAAACCGCGTAACTGGAAGACATTCTAATCATTACGCCACGGTCACCACTAAAAGTAAAATAACTTTTAACGAGTATTTTCCAAAAACTCGAGCAATTCCGATACACTTATTTGAGAAAGTACTTTTCAGGGTAGTTTAATATTGGATGACCTACAAATTTTTCGCTGAAAAACATTTAGGATATTATTCGAAACTATATCCTAACTTTATAATTTGTAGGTAGAACGGGTACCACCACAAGAGACTACAATGATTCGCTCTACATGACTCAGCCGCAACATTTTGAAAATGTCTCAGCCGATGAATTCGACTTACAAAATCAACGGTGGACTTCAGCAGTCGAAAAAGCAGAATCCCCTGTATGAGCTACTCCGATATAATTTGGCGCCGTAAAGCAGGGCTGGCATGATTCAGTTCTTATAAAGGGTAACCTTGGTCTTTCTACAGAGGATTTGGTGTCTCGATTTCCTTATTAACGCAAAGAAGCCACGATTGTCCAAAGTTATTCTCCGCTTGATCTCCGCACTTATATTGTTTTTCGTGTCTAAATACCGGATTCTAGGTAGACGAAGTCCAGTACTACCTCGAAGTTACGTCTATCTATTGTGACGTTTTCCCCAATTCGTCGATTTTCAACATATACCTCGTTTTACCCTCATCAAACCCATTTTTGCCACTTCTATTTCAATGCTCGCAAAAGCACCTATGACATCAAGCTTCCTTGTTCCCAGTACGTCAATATCGTCTGAGTAAGCGAGTAACTGTAGAGACTTCTGAAAGATTATTCTTTTGCTGTTAACATATGAGTTTTATATAATCTTTTCAAGTACGATGTTAAAAAAATCGCATGAAAGCATATCGCCTCGTCGAAAGCCTTCTACTACCTTAAAAGTCCTAATGAGTTCTTCGCCAACCTTGACCTAGCAGCATGAATTCTCCAAAGTCATTCCGCATGGTCGTAAGTGCTATACAGTGAAGCCAAAACAGGAATAACAAAACCCAGAAGTCGTTTTATGGTGCTTATCGATATTGTGTTTCCGCGTTCTTTCCTACATCTGCCGTAATGTGAAAATTTGGTCCGTTGTGGACTTTTCTGTTCCAAAACCACATTGATACGGAACTATCAAATTGATGACTTTTTATATTTAGATATTTACGCGATTGTGAGGGTCTCCTTTTAAGGATACGATACTGAGGTTCTATTTTTCGGACATGCTTTCTTTCGGCCATAATATGCAGATAAGCTCTGGTGGCACCAGACTGGTGCATCCAACAACTTCAAAAACGCTCGGCATCAAGGCCATCTGCACCTGTTTTAATTGATCTAAGCTTGAATATGACATGCTTTACTTCTTATAGGTCGGGAAGAAGGTATTTATTTATTTATTTATTTATTTTTGTATTAACTACTATTTTTGTACAAACTAACAGTCAAGGTTAAACTTAAACTAACTAAATGAAATTTTATTTGAAATAATTTAACAAATGTAATTTTGTTAGATCGCTAGTTGAAACATCACAAACAGAATAGTAATCATTAAAAAATCTGCAGCATCTTGTCAGAGGCTCGTTGGCTAAATAATTACATCTTTGGAAGCTGACGTGTAAAGGTGTATACTTTCGAGTCCGGCGGGCAGGTACGTTAAATTTGATTAGGGAAAGTAAATATGGTGACGATATTTCTCCATTGATGATTTTTAACGTTGTTAGGTAATTGAAAACCTTCTTCCTGTCTTCTAGTGTGTTAATTTGTAATAACAACAACCTATGACGATATGGTGCAAGCAAAAAGCAATCTTTCCAGTTTAAATCGCGAAGTGCAAATAGTAGAAACTGTTTCTGGACTGATTCTATCCTTTGAATATGGGTAGCATATGTAGGTGACCAAATTTGACAAGCGAACTCTAAGCAGCTTCGTACGAGTCCAAGTCCAACATAAAGAGACTTTGTAACATATGGGTCGTTAAGTTCTTTCGACCAACGCTTAATCATTCCCAGTCTTGATTTTGCTTTGTTGACTACGCAGTCAATATGGTCATTGAAAGTAAGCTTTCGATCAAAGAGCACTCCGAGATCATTGAACTTTTTCCATCGTTCTAGTAACTGCCCGTTCAACACAAAATCCACTTGGTGATCTAAAGACTTACGAGAGAAAGTCATAATCTTGCACTTTGAATTGTTCAGTGATAATTTATTAATCGCAGTCCATTTCAGAAGAGCATCAATTCATCTTGTCCAAGCTAAATGAAGCATTCTACCTAACAGCGGAGTTTGTGACTTCGTCGTCGTTAAGCAGCCTGCAGAGGTTGTGATTCCAGATACTCATTAATGACTGCTCACTGCTGCGATTCACTATGATTCCCCACATGTTTTTACTTAGGTATTTTGTAAATTTGCAGTTGCTTACAAATTAGTGGACAAATTTTATGTAAAATTCTGGCTGAAAATAAATAGATAAAGGGTTTTATCGCACGAAAAGTAATCTTGAATTTAAGTTTTTTTGAAGAATGACTTCTCCAAAAGTAAATCTGACATCGGTACAAGAAGTCCTGACCCCTTCACTCCTCTATCTTTGTTATAATAAGTAGGTACTATTTTTCAAACTAGCTATAGTGCTTTGAATGTGTTCGAAAGTGATTTAAATCGTTATATTGAAGTATTAAATGAATGTTGATAAAAAACTTTGAAAAAGTATTCCTATTCCTTGGCGACTGGTAGTTTTTTGACCAGGGGCTAGATTCCGCAAGAGTGAATATAAAAAACTCACACTCACGGCCCTCTGAAAACTCACGCTCTGAAAGACCGTGAGTAAATTTGAAAGATAGTGTACACGTCTTCTGTCAAAAAAACTCCACTTCACCCTTGCGGAATCCAAATTAGAGTGTGTGCACAGTTTTTCGTGTACACATTTAAAATTCACTCTTGCGGAATCTAGCCCCAGATATCAATAAGAGTCACAGCTTCCCACTCTAATTTGAAAAAATATATTACTTGCTTCCAGCAATTCTGTTTAACTTGCTTAGTAAACGTAGGAACTTAATACCCATTAAAAAAAAGTTTTGACTTTATACTTCGAGTTCTGGTAATTAAGATCCATCGCGTGAAACAAAACAAAGAGATTCCCAACTCCTCTCTCATGCACTCACCCATAGATCCAAGAATACTATTTTTTCGACTGCACCTACAACTATAATCTACAAACTTTCCATTAAATTAAAGATATCTACCTTTGCATACAGCTTACACTGTATGGTTTATTCTCTGCTTCAAATTCTATTAAATTCATTGGATTTATAAAAAAAAGCACAGATCTACGAGTACCTACGAGAACAAAATCAATAGAACCGACTTAAAAATAAAAATACAAAACAAAAATGAGAAGACCAAAGTTTCTATCTAGGTGCAGATGAAAAAGGTCCTATGAGGAGGACGGGGCGATTCTTCATCTTTATCCTCACAAACATAGATACAACACCACTCTCCCGACCCAAAACTGAAGTTTCACATCTGCGCGAGACACAAAAATATAAGCAATCGCTTATTTAAATAATAAAAAAAAAAAAAAAAGATAAAGGACATGAAATACCCCATCCCTCCGATGGCTCCCTCTTTGTTCGAAGAAAATTCAAACCCAACACACATATAAAATAAAGGGAAAAAATTGTATGTCTTCGATTTTATTGGCTGGAATTTATCTGGCAATGACCCAAGCAAAAGGACACAATTGGTTTGTCATAGCGAGTGTCCCTACAATGTTTTTGCGCACAGGGAGGTGTCACCAGAACATCCTCCAGAGGAAGTAGAGAAGCGGAAGAGGGAAAAATGAAACACAAACCACCACATTCAGCAGCCAAGAATATGGCCAAAAGGACCAAAACCAATGTATCACCATATAAACTGAAAGAGAACGAAACTTGGTGGTAAAATACAGTAGAAATAGCAATTGCCGTTGCTGTACCAGACATTCTCTTAAAGGACTCTCTCCAAAAGTCGAGCATGAGCAAGGACTTTTGTATAGGAGTAGGAGTCCTATCTTTCTTGGATACTTGTGTGTATGTATTTTGGTAGTATGGAGCTTAAATAGTTGGGTTTTTTTTTATGTAAATCAGTTTGGCTGCCATGTGAATATATTAGTTGAATGTGTCCTTTTTTATGTCCTGAATTATTTACATTCGAAGTCGTCGTTTTTTTGTTTTTTTTTTGTGTTTCTTTTTTATACATACCTAGACCTACTTACATACATAAGATAAATAAACATAAGATTCCTTGTCCACTGGTGGTGTTTACTTGAAGTAGAGGAGGACTTCTTTTTCATCGTAAAGGACCTCCTAGAAATCGGTTTCTTTAGCTGTGGCAATGTTCTGTACACAATGGAGAATGTTGGAGTTTAAGTTTTAAGTTTGCTTAATTGAACCTATAAACAAATTATTTGCTGCGGGGAGTTGTTCTTGATTTTTAACAATGCTTACATGGATCTCATTTAAAGTTGATGCAGATGGTTAAGAGTATCTTCTACAATGAGTTGATTTATTATTTCTCAGAGGTCAGTGGATGCATTTTGAATGAAGACTGTTTTATATTTAATGAATATAGATGTTAAGGTACCTATGGTCTTTGGAAGATGTAGCGGAATTATACCGCCTTTTACTAATTTTTTTACAACAAGTGATCAGAGGAAGATTCATCTATGTAACAAAGTGTGTAGGCATTTTCTCATGACAGCGTCAGCAAATAATTTTTTTTTTTAAATATTTTCTGTGATATGATTGTTTTTAATAGAGGTATAAAACTTTATGTATAATGGAAAAACAAAAATGTTAATTGTATTATTTGTCAAAAATTTGACTTTATCTGAAAGATAATCCTTTGTCATTTTTATTTTAATATGATTTCGAGAATATGGCGACCGCCGCGCCCGCCGCGCCGCACCGCTGCGCTGGCTCGGATGTAATTCAATATTAGCGGAGTTCACACTATACAATTAGTTGGACAGACTTCGGTTCGAAAGACGAGTGTTGGATAATGAGAGCCCTCAGACGACCGCTTGTCCAACTTGTTGGATGGTTTTCAAATATTTTTGAAAATTTTAAAGTTGGACGGAGCGCAGGAATATGTGTCATAATGTTGAACGACAAGTCTGATAAATAATAATTGATAAATCCTAACGCAAACTACATCCAACAATCGAACTTCCATCAAACGAAGTCTGTCCAACTAATTGAAGATTGAACAGTGTGAGCTCCGCTTTTGAAGTTAAATTTTCGATTACTATTTGCAACATTTGGAGTCGTATTTCAATTAATATTGGGCGAATATCGCTTTCCAACTCATAAATCATCTCTGGATTATCGGTGTGAATTTGCGAATTCACATAACCCCACAGAAAATAGTCTAATGGTGTTAGATCGACTATTTCGGAGGTCAACAGTCAACACACAGGTCCAAAATACGAAGTTCTGCACATATTTCGAGATCGGGATCAACGGCAATCTCGTTTCGCTTTCGACAGGGCGACACCCCACTGTCAGGAAAGTTTTTAAACTCAAACGTCAACACCAGAGGCATGACATTTCCAAAGACTGTATAGTTAGTTACTAGCTTAAGCAGACGATATTGACGTAATGAGAAGAAGAGTGATGTCATTGGTGCTTTTGCGAGCACTGAAACAGAAGCGTAAAAATGAGTTAAATGATTAATGGGGACAAAACGATGTATAAGCTGTCATTAAATAAGAACAGAGAATAACGACGAATTGGATAAAATGTCCCAAAACACAGACATAACTTCCAGGCATTCCAGGATTTCGTTTTTCTAGGATTCGCAATTAATGTATGGAAAATAACATCAGTGTATATCAAACGGGGAATTGCTCTTAATAATTGATGCTTCGATGCGTTGAGAGTTAAGAAATAAAAATCTTTCTACGAAAACGAATGAGTAATGGTTAGCATATCTGCGTGTTTTGCAGGAGGTTCGTGGTTTTAATCCCAACAGAAAGCAAACAAACTCTTCGAAATCGGCTGAAAATTGTAGGTCCCCTCCATTCCCTCATATGGATGTGAGAAACGCTTTAGGGCCCGGGGCTCCCCGTTCTGTTTGGCTACCCTATTTATTTATTTATTTCAAGAAATTCGAAGGTAACCGTTTATAATATTACCTTGATTATCCCAGACCTGCTATACGGAGCAGTAGTATGGACCTTATCTAAAGCATATGAGAAAACCCTTGGTCGATTCAAAAATTACTCCGTTTGTGAAGATAAATAAGGAAACAACTAGGGTTGCGCAACAGAGCAAAGAGCCCCCGGGGTGCGGGGCAAAGCGCATTTCTCACAACCACTGCCTTGTGAGGGAATGGAGGGGACCTACAAATTTCTACCGATTCCGAACAACTAGTTGAGAAAGCGCTCTTCATGTGAAAGAATTTAATATCGGAGGACTTGCAAATTCCTAGCGAAAGGCGATATCCGTGAAAAAAACCTTTTTTGCATCTGTTGGGATTCGAACCACGAACCTCCCGGTTGGTTTTAGTTTTTAGTTTAATTTTTTAGGCAAAACAGTGGGTTTCTCGGGGTAAATCACTTCTTTCCATTTTCTTCTCAGTCAACGCGGTAGTCTGATATTAACGGCTGTTAAAAACAAACTAAATGTCGCAGCTTGTTCAATTTTTGACATGACAAGAGTTAACTGACTGATGACTGTTGACGGGAGCAGTATTTCCATTTCAATTAAGAGGCAGAAAATTCAAAAGGTCGCGGTATTATTGACCCATCCTCGTATCTTTCGAACGACTTCTGCAGAAGTTTCATTTTTGAAGAGCAAGAGGAGACAATCACACACCTCCTCTGTTGATGTCCTGCTCTTAGATCCTTGAAAAAAAAAAATTCATTTCAATTTGTTCAATTTATAATTTAATTTTTATTGGTAGTATAACAACCTACTAATGGTCTAAGTTTGTCAATTGTTTCCCATTTCAATCTTTCCTGGCCTAGCTTACTCAGTTTAGTGGTAATTTAATTTAAGGATTCACAGTTTTCTTGCCTTTTGGAATGGGTATATTTTCATAAAGCATTTACCTTATCTATTTTTACATATAGATTAAGATTAAGATTAAGTGATTTTTATTCAATATTTTATAAAACAATTAATAATATACAATATCAGATATAGCATGGCAATGCCGTCTACCAGATTGACAAATAATTATATAAGTTTGGTTACATTTAACCGATTCAAAATTGCAAGTAGTAAAGCAAATATAAATTTAAATTGATCACATAATAAGTAATACAATATCAAAAAAAAAAAAAAAAGGATGATAAAACCTGAATGAACTAAAACATTTCATTAATTAGCCTTTCATGGTAAGCAAGCGCCACCTTGCAGTAATTGAAGAGCTGTGGGACTTCCATTTCATTTAAGAATGATAACATCTCATCATCGTTTAAGACATTGCAGCCATAATAAGATCTTCTTGTTTCTTTCAACACTGGACATCTTCCAAGAAAGTGGAACACGTCTTCTCTTTCTTTCTGATTACACAAATTACATAATACCGGAAGGTCATCTCTATGGGGAACAAAGTTGAGACTTAAAAGTTCTCCACGCAGTCTTACCATCATTGATATTTGATCAACACTGTGCTCATCTCGAAAATAATTTTTAGGGCCCAGGTTGTGACATAATCTATTGTATATCGATCTATGCACTGAACTAGTAGCTTCTTCTATATATGTATCTTTCGCGATATTTTACGTCCACAGTCTCAATTTGTTTGTAGAGAGAGCTTTTCCATTCACTGATGTTTACTTTTTACTTTTAAATATATGTACAATGACTCGAACTCCCAACTTCACACTACATTATGTCCTTGGAATGAATCGCCGTCCATATTTAAATCTAAAATTAAAGTATGGTTTACTCCCAGTGAATTATCGTATTAATATGTATGTGCCCCATATATGTACATTCTAATTTGGTTGAGGTAAACCACGCAACCCTGCTACAAAAATCGATCAAAGATGAATTACTTTTGATTTGAAATCTATAAACACCGCAGATAAATAAGATCCACCTGAACATGGCATTGAAACCATGTTTGGGTGGGTATTATTTGCCTAACTGTTTAAAAGGCACTTAACTGAGGTAGGAATGCTTGAGCCTAACTTTGAACGCACAGTCAGATCAATAGATCGATATTTTAGTATCACCCCCTCTTTGTGGAATGCTTTACCAGACTGCTTTCCCCTGCATAACGATTCACAGCTCAAAAACAGTGTGCGTCGGTGTCCCTTACTAAATTCTCTCCAATTTTCCTAAATTATTGAACTGTGTTTTATCACATTATAAAGAATTCAAAACCCCTTAGATATGAAAAAAAAAGTATATTTAATTACTCATTTAAGTTATAGGTAATCCACATTTATAGTGGAGTACAGTTCTGTTACTGTAAGGCAGCCAATCTAGACTTTCATAGAAATTAATTGAATCTCAAAAACATCGTTTTAAAGCTCAACGGTACTTGCTTTAAATAAGAAATAAAGTAAAGTAAAACCCACTTAACGCTGATGCATAAAATGTTTGAAATCCCCGGACACCTGGATGTTGTATTTATAACTCTCTCGTGATGATCCTAAACCTAACATAATGTGCTTGCAATTCAAACATACACCAAAAAAAAAAAAGAAGAACGAATACCTATCTCTTCCTCTTTGTAATGAGATAATTTTCATTAATTTAATATCAACTTTTGTCCCAAGCGACTGGCAGATGAAAAAATCATACTTCACGTTAAAATAAAAAACAAAGAAAAAAGAAGCATGAAGAGTACACCAAGCTCATGACATATTATCTTTAACTGTTTTCAGTTTGCCCCAAGGGAAATCTTAAACCATCAGGTTACTCGTAATACACCTTCCACTCTCTGTCATAGTATTCAGAAAGTTGAAAAACAAAAGAGTTAACGGTGTAGCTTAATTATTTCTGCCCTTTGAAAAATATAATTAAAATTTCGGAATAATTTTTCGGATGCTGTACTTTTACACGGCTAAGATAAAAAAAAAAATAATAATAATAAACAATATTCCTACTTACATATGTAAGAACCAAGACTCAAATGACTGCAAGGACTGTGATCTGAACTGCTCTTGTATGATTTTGAATGTACTCGGGGGATGTGTGTGCGTTCTGTTTTCAACCCTTCAAGATGTTTAAAAATGCATGTCCTTGGAGGAAAGCTTACCTAGACGGTGTTTGTTTGTATTTTGTTTATCTTTGCTTACGCTAAATGGAATGTTAATAGTTAAAAGTCATTTGGAAGGGTTTAGGGGTATGAACTGTTGCTTCTCCCGGCGGATTTATTACAGAGTTACTTAAAGAGTGTTTATTTTATTGTTTCTATTGGGGGTGTTGTTGGGATAAATTTTCTTAAAGTACACCAAAGGTTTATTTGTATGGCTTGGTAGCTGCACGATGTCATTTTATGTATTAGTTTCCAAAAAAAATTGCTTGTGACAGATGTCAACAGAATATTAAGTACTAAAAGGCCGTCACTACTTTCTTAGCTGAGAAGACAAGCATCTTCTATGAGTATATAAAGTACACTCACACTTCATTCCTTCGGTTCGAATTCGGACAAAATTTCTGTACTCGCTCGATAGGTTCAATAGTCCACCACATTTCAATATTAACAATCTCCCAAAAATATAGTTGCTTTAGTTACGTAAAAACCTTAAATTGTAAGCCCTTTTGGCCTTGGTATTTATTCGCATTTTGACTTTGCAAAAGAGACATGTTTTTCTTTAATAACACGCCAGTTTGTAAAGATTCCAACGTTTCAATTTCAATTTAACCCTCAGCATGATCCCCAATGGGTTCATAAAAAATATATATTCGCTCACACATTTGTTTATTTAGTCCTACTCCAATTCCACTTCCAATCCTCCAAACTCCAAAATCATTTAACTTTCGCACATCGCCGTACATCGAACATCAATAATTCAAACTATGCGATTAAAAATTCAACAGATTTGCATATACGATACACGTGGGTTGAGTTGATGTGAAAATTTGTTCAATCGCTGTGCGCTATAAAGCAATAATATGAATCAGGGTTGATTGTTTGCTTGCTGTTCATCATGTGGATTTTATATCATTCTTTTCATAAAGGGCGGCAAATGTGGGTCGTATTTGGATTGCACGTCGCATCCGGATTAAACCAATTAATATTCAAAAGTTCTGTGTCACTTGCAGGTAATTCTGAAGGAGGGACCATATATTTTTGATGCGATATGCCTCAGTAGGCTGGGAATTACCTGTGTTTCCCAGAGGAAATTATATGCTGTTGCTGTTTCCGCGGGTGTGGAACATGGCTCACTAAAGATGAGCATGGGACCTTGGAATCATAAAAGAGAAACCTTCAACCAAGACGGTTGGGGTTGAGTTAACAACAGAAACAACCTCACTCGGAGTGTTTGTGCTTTCGTTTTCATTTGTTTTTTTTTGTCATTTCCCTTGACAGCAGTGGTAGGTAGGTAGGGCAGGTAACAGATAACAGAATGGTAAGGTCGACAGAGAGAAAGTATGAATAGCTTTCAATATTTCAACGCTGTGTTTTAACCATGACAGAGACTAAATATTATTTGAATATTTATTTGCTGTTAACGATCGTGGTTTTTCACCAATGCCCATATTTACTGTCGAAAAGCTTAACCTTCTCGTATCATAATTTTATAACTTTCCAACAGGTAAATCTTTACGAGTTATACCACCACTAAATTTCCAAAAAATATTTATCCTTGTAACTCCTACGGTTGTTCTTATGACTACATCAGATGCGTCAATTGCTCCTATTTAGCCTTCAAATGGTGGAAAAAGGTTATTGCTTTTGTATAGCTGGACTTGGCCTGAAGAAACAAAATGATATTGATTTTTCAAAACAACTCTGGGTTTTTGAAAAAGAAATGGAGTTGGATGATCAACCAAGAGCAGCTGTCATATCCCCAAATTGGACCAAAAGATATGAACACTTAATTTGGAACTTAAGAGAGAAAAGGTTTTGTTGTTCGTAACAGACGCTGCACCGTATATGAAAAAGAGTGGCAAAACTCTGCAAGGGCTGTACTCAAAAGTGGTTCACGTAACCTGCGTCGCTCACGGCTCACGGTGTACACAGAGTCTGTGAAAGCATACGCAGTCACTACTCAAAAGTTGACGCCTTCGTGTCGAACTCGAAAAAAGTATTTCGGAGAGTCCATCTCGAATTGCTGTTTTTAAGGATATGGAACCAGAATTGCCACTGCCACCTCAACCTGTAAGTTTGTTTAAAACTGACTTTGAAATCATATTTTCGGTTTACATAAACTAGGTATTAACTCGCTAGGGAACTTGGTAAGAGGCAGCAGCATATTTTGCGGACTATTTTGCTCGGATCAAAAAAATCGTCAGCGCTCTCGATGATGATGCAAGCTGTGTTGCATTTGCGAAAAAATTGATTGAAGATGAAGAACTGCAAGCGCAGCTGGCGATCATTAAACTCAATTTTGGGTCTTTAGTCGATCCGAAAAAATATATTTTCAAAGACGTACAAAAAACAGGAGCATCAATTGGCGAAGTGCTGCCTGTTTTGAAAGACATTGATGAAAATTTAAAAAAAATCAAAAGAGCCCATTGCAGAGGAAGTCTTGAAGAAGTTTACTGCCGTTTTCAATGGAAACACAGGCCTAAAAACGATTGAGCAAATAAATTCTGTAATAAACGGCGACGTGGGATTCCAACTTCCAGGAAACATTGAAGTGAATAAGGTTGAAAGTTTTAGATAGGCTCCTCTCGTTTCAGCTGAAGTTAAGAGACCATTTAGCTCCTTTAAAGCCTTTCTAAGGGACAACCGAAGAAGATTGCTACTTGAGAACTTTAAAAAACTCTTGGTAGTCCAATGCTATACTATAATTAAATGTATTTTTGTTTATATTTCTTGTATTTTTTTATAAATGCATTTTCTTTGCCTTTTTAAGTGTTTTGTTTTGCCATTTTTTTATTTTTTAGGTTAACAAAATCCTAACCCTGTATACTCATCAGTCATTATCTTAGAGCCTATTCGTGAAACCAATAATCATCACAAGCACATCCTGACATCATACACTTTCCTCACCAGAAGAGACTTTACCAGAATCTATATGACCAGTCAAGTACAACAGAATTATTTAAATCATTTATATGTAAAATATCACTTAGTATATGAATTGGCAAAGATTATTTTTAATAAAATCGGATTAAAATGCTTCTTTAGTAAGCCTTTGATCTAGCAAACTTATTTCACCAATCGACGAAAAGCATTCTCATACCATCCGACATTTATCAGACCGACCAGGCGACCACAGACCACAGTGGTCCCCCCATCTTATGTGAACATCATAGTTCGGAATAAGTCTGGGACTCAACAAACATTTTTCACCTATCAGATCTGATGGCACTAGATAGCGTTTCAAAAAACCAACTCCTCTCCTTTCGTAATTTGTTTTGAAGTATGACTTCGAAAACTCGTCCCAGCCATCATTGTCTCTTTGTGCGTACTCCTCTGGCTATGCTTACAAAGTTGGTTGCTGTATTTTTCTTTCGAAACAACCAAAGGCTTCCTCATACCGCTTAGACGTGGTTCGTAAAACTGGGATAATTTAGGTCTTTTAAAGGGCTACCTTTCTTTATCAATTATTGAGATCTTAGCTCAAAGTAGCAGCGATTGCCAAGAGTAATCCTATGCACTGATGTTGTTTTCGTAGTACAGGGATGCCAAGAGTAATCCTCTGCACTGATGTTGTTTTCGTAGTACAGGGATACACACCGCGAAGTTATGTTTGTCTACTATAATGTTTTGTCCTTCTAAGCCGATGATGTCTGTCTTTGTTTGATGACAGTATATAAATGTAATTTTTTGCCCAACTTAAGTCATTAAACCGATTTTTGTCGCTTCTGTTTCAATCCTTAAAAAGTATGATATCTTAAGGCTATGGCCCAATGACTCCGTCACGCGTTCGACTTCAGCGGCCACAACTGACAGCTCGATTAAAGCACATGTATTCTTATGGGGAATGGCCCATAAGCAAGGTGCGTATTGTCCGTGGCGGCGTTGAGATTAAAACATTTTTAATATCAACGCACTTAACGACTTTGACATTTACTATTGGTATTTTTTGTTGGTTGATGGACACACGTGTTCACACACATGGTGCTCTGTGTTACAAAAGCGCATTAACGCGACGGATTCATTGGGCCGCCATCCAAAATTTTCACATATTTTAAAGTTGAAGTTGAAGTTGAAGTTGAAGTTGAAGCGTGATGGAGTCATTGGGCCATAGCCTTTACTTCTTCTCATTGCGTCAATATCGTCTCTCGTTTGCGTGAGACAGTAATTTTATAGACTTTGGGAAGATTATGACTCCTTTGTTTGTGATTGATTGTTGTGTAGTCCTTTCTCTTAGTCGAAAGCTTGCTTCAACTTCAAAGATCTCTTAAAGTCTTTTGTATTGCTTTGATTTGGAATATTGTGGAATTTTCTGGTCTACACATCAAACTGTTGAGATTGGGTTTCAGAAATGAAAAGTGTTGATTCAGAGTGCGCTAAGCCCCGTGATGGCCTAAGGCATTTCTCTTAACCGTGCTTTGTGAGGAATGAAGGGGACTTATAAGATTTAGCATATTTGCTGTTTACCGAAAATCTTCGAGAAGATGATATACAAACAAAAAACCCAGCAAGGTTCAATTTTATCAACACACCTTTTGTTAGATCAGAAAAAAACAGAACTAAATTTATCATCAAAAACCATTTCTGTGTCAATTTCCTGCACACGAATCAAATTTTGTAAATTTCCTCCCCAAACGAAGACAATCCAGAAATAAATAAATTTCCAATTTATTATCTCCTGACACTTTGCTTGCTACTAATGCCTTTCCAAATGGCCATTTGCACACCGAATAGACACTTCTTTTCTCTTTCCCAAAACTCAATTACGCTCAAACACGCAAAATCGTTTTTCTAGTCCTGGTCTTAATGAGCAATGAAATTCCCAAAGATGCAAAATGACATTTTCACATAATGATTTCACTCCCCCCTATTGTATTACGTCCAGTTTCATCATTACAAATGACAAAAGGACCTTCACCATTTGATGAACTGACACAAACTTGAATGATTTACACCTACAACTGTTGATCGATTGTTTAGTGGTTGGTTTTCTGTTTGCTCGAGCTTGATTAATAAGGTTAGTCCTTAAAAATTACTCTTTTCAAGTGGCGCCACCCTTCGTGTTTCCTTCTCGTAACTGGAAAAGTTGCGCCAGTGTAGTCGTAGACTTGTTGATTGAAAATTACTTGCTGAAATATGTAAATTTAATCAGAACGAGTAGATCTACCTCCTACCCGTACCCATTTCGTCAGGACGATTGAAATTTGAATTTCCATTTCGCAAAACTGGCTGAGGGTTTAAAAGCTGAAATTGTTTGTAAATGCGCCATTGATACAGAAGAGTTTATTCTTCAACCCTATTGATACATCGTCGCTCTCTTCGGGTTATTGTATCTTTTCTGTTTTCTGTAGAGTGAGGATGAGAATCTAGGACAATTTTTTGTCGGTGCAGTTTTTTTTCTCTCGTATACTCTTTGGCGGATGTATAACGATTCTTCGTCCTAGCGCCTTTTATGATTGAATTCCCTACGGGCTTTGCACAATCCCAGTCAGCAGAATTCACTGCCTGCCTGTCTGCGGCAGGATGCACATCTTCTCACACCATTTTCATGAAACAATTTTCGTTCTTCCGCGTTTGATCTTGAAATTAAAGTAAGCCCATTGAGTAGCGGCAATTGTTTTAACTGTCATAAAGTATAATTTTCAACGACGACGATAGAGATTCTGGAAGACTGCCGACGCCGCGCCGAGCCGGGACGCCACAGAAGGGGGAATTCTTTTTTGCTTCATTTATCTTCGCCGCGTTGTTCTTGTACCATGGTATCACACGCAAAGGGGACACCAAATGGCATTGAATAATTTGTTTACGGCAGTGGGTTGTCGAAAATATCTCATTTATGTCTTAGAAGACTGCCACCCCTTGACACCGCACTGTGATGTTCATCGTTGTCAGTGGAACGGAGATATTAAAATGAATATGAAACATTCTCCCAAAATTTCCAAATGAAGCTACCTCACCTTTTCGAAGAATCTGATAAATTTTTATTTATTTGACAGGTTAATGTCAGGAAGTTGACTTATTAAATTTAGAGCCAACACTGCCGCCATCGTTCGCATTTGCATGTTGGTTGTTTTATGTGGGTGACTTTTTTTTTATTCCCAGGGATGGAGTGTTGAAAAGTATAAGTTTATGTTTTTCCGTGTTACTTATGTAAGTAAATTAGTGATATGTGTTTAGCGTTTCATGTGAAAAGAGTCAGACTTTGAATAAAATTCAGTAATTAATATGATAAATGAAGAGTGCCCGGTCCAAGAAATTTTCGGGATGAAACAAAGTTTATTTGATACTTTTTGGGTTGGATTTCTAATTTATTACTAAAATGGAACTTGGTTTCAATTGTGAATCTAAACTTTTAAACAGCGAGCTTTAACAGTTTATTAATTAGGATGTGTCTATACTAGGGTGCATTTTTTCGAATATTTTTTTCACTAGAATTAAATGCTCTACAAAAGTGCTAATTGCGGTGAAGTCGTAACTCACACCGGCGAGGTAGTACGGGTCACCCAAACCCAATTTTTTCGTGAAATTCTTGTTTTTTGCCCCTATCTCGTAAATGACAATAGCTACAAAAAAAATATGTTGAACTAACTTGTAGGAAATCTAATTTCCTACGTAGGAAATTTAATTTCCTACAAAAAAGTTTTTCAAAACCAAATTGCTAACATCAATATTTATTGAGATATTGGGCTATTAAGTTGACAGTTGAGGAAGTATGGAGTTTTGATTAATTAATGAGCTTAATTGTCGACTTATTGTGTGAGTTGCGACTTCACCGCTATGAGCACTTTGGTAGAGCATTCAATTCTAAAGAAAACCTACTAATGACCTAGAATTTTGATAAAAAAAAAATTTAAGTATCTATACTTGTATTTTAAGTAAGAAATCTTTGTATGCCTTGGGCGAACACTTAATATTAATGTTAAGGGCTCAAATTTTGAGGAAATTTTTTTTAGGTATTTTCCACAAAATTTCGGGATGGGAGTAAAAAAAATAGTCCATAAAAAGAGCACCATAGTCTATACGCACACAATACGAGCATACACGAGTTATCCGAGGTGTAGAAAAGGGTCGTGTAATTCTTATACGTTCAATCAACACGACCTTTTTGAAGAATTTAAGGCGAAAGAACAGAACGTGTGACTCGTGTTGGTTTGTTTAAAACGAAATCACTCAGCTCTCAGCTGTTTCTGGTGAAAAGGTAATAGCGTTTTCTACTGGTTAATCTGAAAAGAGCATATTGAAGTTTTTTTTTTTTGGAAAACCTTATGGTTTGGCTAATGTTGGTTCGCTTCAAACAAATTCAATTAGTCATTTTAGTGCAGTCAATGAAGCATTTTAGGTCCGAATTTTTTTACTGTGAACCGATTTGCATGAAATTTTGGAATTAGGCTCATCTTACCCTTAAATTCAAAAGTGATAATGATTTGCACACCGCCACCACCCTGGGGGTGGGTGCCACCCCTTCTCGGGGGTGAATTTTTTTTTTTAAATAACCTCGGATATCGATAGAAGGCTTAATTTTAAGCAAAAAAACAAATATAAAGTTTTTTGTTAAGTCCAATACTTTTCGAGTTATTGGCAATTGAAAATTCGCAATTTGTTCACGTTTTTCATCTATTTATTGCAAATATCTCCAAAACTATACGTTTTATCGAAAATTTTATAATGAACAAAACTATAGCAGGTAAAACAATGAACAAGTTGGTTTTTTATAAAGTATTCTAAGAACAATATTAAGCTAGATATAAAAGATCAAAACCATTTTTTATTTTGTCTGAAATTTAATGGTTGTAGTCAATGCCATTTAGCGGCGAGCAGATGCATTTTATGCATTCTAATACAAGAGGATGTTTTGTAGTGCTTGAAATAAGCTTTAAATGAGCACTATTAAAAGTCTTTTGCACGTAAAGTAAGTGAGCTGTAGTGCAAATAAAGAGAGCATCTAATGTTTTATTCTTTTAAATCAATGAGTTTTTGGACCATAACTCCTTCAATTTTTATGCTATCACAATTTGTAAGAAACCATTGTAAAGGTAATTAAGAGAGCTAAAACATCCTTGATTGCAATATATAGTAAACAACTTTTTGCTAAAACGGTGAAGGGTTAAAGGACTTAAGAGAGGCTGTGATTGAGCTGCCACGCGCTCTTTAAACAATCATATCTCCGTCAATTTTTGTTTGACAGAAAAAACTAAAAAACCAAATTGTTTGTCAAAAAAATATTAAAATTTTTTATTCTTACACTATTATACGTATCTGTCGTCATTTTTAAGATATTATAAAAAAAAGTGGGGTTTTTAAAAATTTGAAAATTTGTTGTTTTTTTTTTTTAATTGTGACTTTTTTGAAAAATATGTGTCCTGAAGCATCCAAACTGATACTATCTATCAAACTCTTTATTACAAACTTAATTTTAGGCGAAATACGATTGAATTTAATTTTGGTGGAAATGGCACTTATGAAACCCATTGATTTAAAAGAAAAAAACATTAGATGCTCCCCTTATTTGCACTACAGCTCACTTGTTTAACTTGCAAAAGACTTTTAACAGTGCTCATTTTAAAGCTTATTTCAAGCACTACAAAACATCTTCTTGTATTAGAATGCATAAAATGCATCTGCTCGCCGCTAAATGGCATTGACTACAACCATTAAATTTCAGACAAAATAAAAAATGGTTTTGATCTTTTATATCTAGCTTAATATTGTTCTTAGAATACTTAATAAAAAACCAAATTGTTCATTGTTTTACCAGCTAAAATTTTGTTCATTATAAAATTTTCGATAAAACGTATAGTTTTGGAGATATTTGCAATAAATAGATGAAAAACGTGAACAAATTGCGAATTTTCAATTGCCAATAACTCGAAAAGTATTGGACTTAACAAAAAACTTTATATTTGTTTTTTTGCTTAAAATTAGGCCTTCTATCGATATCCGAAGTTATTTAAAAAAAAAAAATTCACCCCCGAGAAGGGGTGGCACCCACCCCCAGGGTGGTGGCGGTGTGCAAATCATTATCACTTTTGAATTTAAGGGTAAGATGAGCCTAATTCCAAAATTTCATGCAAATCGGTTCACAGTAAAAAAAATTCGGAGGTTGGGCCCTATTTTTCGCTTCATTGACTGCACTATTTCTGATGAAAAGGTTTCCTATAAGTCATCTCACAATAAACTCATTGCAGTTGTTAGAGTTGAAAGTTTCATGGTTCTGCCAGAGCTTACGCGAATTTTGCGCTGTTATTTTTCTAGCTAGTTCTGTGATTAAAAAATAAAATTAATTTAGATTAACATTTCAATGACAATGACTAACTAATAAGAGCTTGATTATGACATCACTTAATTGTCATGTAATACTTTTAACCTTTTCATCAAAAATGGCTGAGTGATTTCATTTTACAAGAACCAAAACTAGTCACAATATGTGTTTTCCTCCAAAATGACTCGATTGAGATCATTTTACACAGCTTAACACCACTACCCACACCGTGAGGTACTCAGAGATTTGCTGCATTACTAACTTGGGTAGTTCAATCTAGCTAATAATAATCCACGTACATTAAACTCGTGGTGTTGTCTGACTAATGCTGTTGTAACGCGAACTTGGTAGCACCGGTTACGCGACAAACCACAGAAAAATAAGCCAAAATCCAACAGCCATATTTATTTGAGGCAGCCATATTTTATTTTGTCAATGTGTATGTATATCTCATTCTACTATTTGCCGGCGAAGTAACATCGATATAAAATAAATATGTAAATAAAGAAAAGTAAAACACGACATCTTTTAACGAAAAAACTAAACGTAGGAAACAATGTACAACTATTTAAAAATTCTAAGAAATTTCCTTACAGGAATAATAAAGTTTTTAGCGAATTTGCTTAACTTAGATGTTGGTGTTATTTCTTTGGTAGTGTGTCGGGTTTTGAATTACAGAAGCATTCAAAACTTTTAATAGGCATCGCCTCTCCAGAGGAACTGGGGAGTTCCTAGAGATATTTGATTATGCTTAAGAATATCCTGTATCCTATCAAACAAGGTTTCTGTTTGCATTTGGGGGTAAAATTGCTTCTTCTGCCTCTCTTTGGAGTACTTCAGTACTTAGTTGAGTTATTGGTGTCTCGTTTTTAGACTTATTGCTAAGATCAGCTGGTCAAGGCTAGTGCAAAAGTTGTAATGCCTCGTGACTCGTATCTGCTCTTTGAGTCCTGCTTGAGTAGTTCTATACTGAGGGTAAGAGGGTAAGATAAATCACCAACAAGCAAAGACTGGAGAAAACGATATAAGTCACTTTCATGCTTTCTTAACAAAAAATCCGTTGCTACTTTTCCGTTGAGGGCTTTCTGTTTTGTTTGTTTCTGCAGAGAACGAAAATTTGATGAATTTTGCTTTTGAAACACCTTTCAACGATAGTACGGCTATCTGTAGGCTTAAGAGCTCCTCAAATTTGCAAACCATTTGTTTCCAGTTCGAATGACCAAATAATCTGATAAGTTTTTTTAATACAGATAAGGCTAAAAACAAGTTTGCAAGCACAACTGATCCATCTTGAAAATTTGCTATTGAAGGTTCTTATATAAAATTTGTATTGCCCGTGACGTAATGTTTAGCACGCTTGTTACGCAAGAAACGGTTCTTGGTTCGGTTCGTGATCAGACTACTGTAGTAAATGGGGCCTTGAAATTAATGCTGATAAATCAAAGGTTATGGTCTTCTCAAGAATCGGAACCCAGAATCGCAATATGTACAATTGGCACTTCAATGAAAATCGTTTAAAAATAACGGACGAATACAAGTACTTGGGAGTTAATTTAAATAAAACCATGGACTTCAACAATCACGGTTCAATCAAAGCCAAATCTTCCCAAAGCCTATTAAATATGACATGGAGAAACATATTTCCAAATCAACGCATACTTCTGTCGGCGAAATACAAAATATTTGATGCAGTTGTTAAAAGTTCTCTATGCTATTCTGCCCAAGTATGGGGTAATAACGAATATGAGGTAATAGAAAAGCTTCACAGAAGTTTTTTAAAGAAACTCTTTTATCTCCCTTTGCAAAAACCAGCACACTAAAATTACATGCCGATTATATCATTAAGGTATTGTCCTACCCAGATGTCCGTCTGACAAAACAAATGGCACTGTATGAATTGAGAAATGAAGATTGGTGGGTGGCAAAGTGGAAGCAATTAGGGAACATTATGTGGTGAAGAGGTTACGTTCAATCCCCTAAATTTGAACCATTTGAAGGAGCAGCTGTGCAAGGTAATTCAAGTACATGAAAACTCCGTTCATAGTACATTCATGGAGGAAGCACGAAAGTCGGAGAGTAGAATTCTCTACTCCCAGCTGAGACTTAATCTGGAGGAAAGAAACTACTTCAATGATTCGCTATGCTACAAAGAAATTTCTTTGATATTCAAAACAAGATGCGAAGTTCTTGGCCTCAATGGAAATCCTTACAACGGCAGTTTCAACCAGTTCTGCACATTATGCAATTTAAAAGCCAAAGAAGACTGTTTCCATTTCATAAGTATATGTCCAATATTTGCTCCTTATCGAAATTCATATTTCAATAAGAAAACTATGACGCTGCAAGAAACAATCACCGTACTTAATAATACTGACTGGAAGACGCTCTATATTTTTTTGAAAACCTTATATCAATATAGGATGTTACTTATAACTGAATTTGTTTAATTATTTTACTTTCTGTTAAGAAAATTCTCATTAATTTGCTAACCGAGCTGACGGCAATGCCATAGCTATTTAAGTTCATAGAAAATTATAATCACTGTAACATACACTACACAATAAAATGAATTTTACTACTACTACTACTACTACTACTATAGACCATCTCTGTATTGAAATTCATTTTAACCGGTTTAGTTGTTTGGGCGGTAGATGGGTACAAAGAAAAACGGGCAAACAGAGTTACATACTCTCGCATTTATATATTAGTAAAGATTAAGAGATTTTAAAATAAGTTTCAAGCTCCTAACAACACCTGTTGAAAATATTTTTGAAATCACTGTTTTTAAATTCCCATTCTTGTGGAATATAAAAATAAAATATACATATAGTATACCTATGTCCTTCCTCATGTTCTAAAGCCTAGTCTAGACCATCTCTGTACAACAATTCATTTAAATCTGTTGAGTAGTTTTAACAGGAGATGGTAACAAAGAAAAACATACAGAAGAAGCTAATCTCGGATTTATTATATTAGTAGGGACTCCCGTTTCCGTTGGAATATGGGGATGACCTTAAGTTCATGTTACTCGGAGATAGTGTGGTGAAAGAATTCAGATGTTTCTATAGGGTTCCGTGTATATTCCCGTTCCCGTGGCAATATAGGGATATGTCCATCCTCAGGTTGTAGAATATCTTCGTACAAAATTTCTTTTAAATCGGTTGGTTTGGATGGGCATTGGTACAAAAGAAAAACGAACAGAGAGAGTTACTTTCCCATTATGTTATCCCTATTAGTATGGATTTGCAAATGACGCCAGCCAACGCTGACAATCAGCAGCTCCAACGTTGACAAATCCAAGAGCAGGCATCAACAGTTTGATCGCTAGCAAGGCACAGCTCATTCGTTTACAAAGTAACAGTCAAATATTGACATCAACAGCTCAACTGCTGACGAAAAGAAAACACCCAAAATAACGTAAGATGCTAAGTGGAAGAATTTACTTGCTCCATATGGATTCGGCTCCAAACTGAGAATATCTGGCTGAACTACTAAACTGTGGAGTATAATTTACTTGCTATAAATAAATGAATAGCGAGGAGACCCGGGACCTAGCGCATTTCTCACACCCATTACCTTTGTCAGGGAATGGAGGGGACTTACAATTTTCTGCCGATTCCGAACGGCTAATCGGGAAAGCGCTTTTCATGACAATGAATTTACTATCGAAGGACTTGCTAATTCTTCGCGAAAGGCAATGCCAGTGAAAAACATTTTTGACTTATGTTGGTATTCGAACCATGAACCTCCCGGTTAACAGGCATACATGCTAACCATCACGCAATGGATTCCACTTACACTTGCTATAGGTCTTAAAAAAGCGAAAAAGTTTCTGATAACCATTTTTTTTGAACAGTCGGCCAGTTATGTGTTCAGTTCATCAGCTTTTACTCGCAACTTCAGAATATCCACCGCAATGAAAGAAAAATTTTATTGACCTGTATTCGCATACACATACAAGATGCTTTAGTTGACAGGAGGAACATTCTCCATTAACACACACATTCTATGGCTACGAGAATGTCATCATTCCCACCAAGAAAAAATTTCAGCATTACTAATAAAATGTAAGACCCTTATTATTGTTATGTTTTCACACCCCTTCATCTGAAGCATTATATGGTATGTTGGAAAAGAATTTGAAGACTCAATTGCGGCTTTTAGCACTGCCTCATAAGTCGTGAGTGCTTCTAAATAAGTTTGTGCTAAAAAAGTATTTATGTGTGAGCTCTCGAGTTGAATGGTATTGGCTGCACTGTAAAAAAGTAACAAACAAATTGCCACATTTAATAGCTAATCCCGATTTCTATAAAGTCCACAAATATAATGTCATTTATTAATCTCCAAACCACTGCTAAACAAATTTTCAACTTCAATTAAAATTGTGTCATTAGCAAGTAGCCCATCAGTAAACAATCCCCACTCCGAGTGCTGTTTCTTCAACAGCACAACCATGATACATACCACCATCTTCAAATAAACACCTAACCGTTTGAATGTACCGAAAACTACCCCCATTTAATTTGCTACATTTTTAGCATCTCTCATCCTAACTTGCCGCAAATGTTGACGAAACGTATTATAAAACTCCTTGCGGCAAATTAATTCCTTTAATTTTTTCCGCTCCTTTTGATCAGCACTTTGACATCAACCCCACTAAACAAATTGACAAATCCGTTTGATACCTACAACCCTCTGTCAATAAAACCATCGCTGCCGCAATCAAATAACGGAAACCCTGAAATTTTAATATGATATTCTGGTCAATTTGAATTTGATTCGAAGTCATCCTTTTCCCTTTGTTGTTTTAATGTTGTGTTCCGTGTTTCCAGTCAACCCTCAATAGCCTGCGAAGTCTCGCGGAAATATGTAAAACGTGGCCGAAGAAACGCCCTCAAATATTTTTATTAACAATTGTCAAAATAAAAAAAGCTCTCTGAGGCATACATTTCTTCGAAAGAAGTTTTCTTATGACTTTTCTAATTCGATAGGCAAACATTCTTAAAAGCCTAGAGCGCGAACAGTTTTGTCAACACCACTGAAACGTAATCAAAGAACATATACCTTTAGCTCCCATCTCCTGTCCAGAGTCAAAACTTCTTCAAAGGAATGCCAGGCATCTTTAATTAAATTCACAATTAAAATTTCATGCAAAGTCAAAGGATCCGCGGGGGCAGCTGGGAGATGCAAAAGTTTCCGTTTATGTTTTCTTTCGAACCAGATCCAATAAGATGGACAAGAAGACGAAAAAGCAAAGCAACAAACCTCAACCAACGTACAGCAAAAGACAAAGAAAACTTTTTTGTAACCCAACAAAACGAACGTCTGTGCCACGCCATCGAACGAGTCGAAGGATATAATGTCCGTGTCTTGTATACCAAAATCTGGTATTTCGCGTTTCGTCTTGAGAAAATTTTAGAAAAAGAAAAAAAAGTCCTGCGAAAGTTTTTCTCAGCTTTTTCACAAGTGTATCCTTATACCTACCGGTTGGGTTGGTCTGATGGACAGTAGGTCTTTCTCTGTCATGCTCGTGTGTTTGGTAGAGTTGAATAAAGAAAATCTTTATCTTTATCTCTGTGAGATGCTTCCGAAGGATTTCATACCGATTTCCTTTGGGCCAGCAGGCTGGTGGTTGGAAAAAGTTCAAAGGAAGTACACGTTTGAAAGGACGGACAGAGTTATCCTGTCCGTGCTTCTGTTGCAGTCGAGAAAAGCAAAAGTCGAAAGGATAAATATTGAATTGGAAAATATCTTTTGTGGAGAGGTGGAGAGCATGTCCTTTGGTCCTTTGAGCAAGATAAATGGGATGTTACAAAAAAAAAAAAGTGGAAAGGTTCCGCGCTGCATGATGGAATCTGAAAAGTGTGCGTGTAAGACTTTAATTTTATGTTTTGTTTTTTATTCGGGAGAAAATAAGAATAACGATAAAATGGTTGCCATAAAACCTTTTCTGAACCACGCAACTATTTTTTCTGTACGGAGAAATATACAAAAGATATTTGCTGATTCCTTGGGAAAACAACTGAACGTTTCTGAGACTCGAACCTCGAACTCCCAGGTAAAAGGTTTGCATGCTATACATAGCATGTGTTCACGTGTATGATTTTTCTTGACCAGCTTTTTATTTTTCGCCCTTTAGGTAGAGGTGAACTGCGAATATGCTAAAATGGGTAATTAAAAACTTTCACCACGAACAATTCTTCAAATGAAGAATACAATTTTTAAATTTTTAAAGTTTTATTGTCTTAGTTTAACGATGGTATAAATAAATAAAGCAAACTTATATAACCTACTACTTAGCAACCCCATTCCACCCTTCTTCTTATGAAATAAAATACAAATATTATATTTAGTTTCTATATTATTTGACGATCTGATGACGCCGACGCCGACATGACAGCTTAAATTTTCACTCTCTGTTTGGTGACTTGCTCGGTGAAACTGTTTCAATATTCCTGTGATCCTTCTTTTCACGCTTCACAAAACCATAAGAATCTGAGATTTCAGGTTCTTTTGCAATTTTGTATGCAATTGGCGTTGCCATGCCAGACTTTCTTCCTCCGTCATAACGTCCATTGTTGTAGCGACTATTGCTGTAATCAACGGCAGGTGGGGCTCGAACTATTTCTGGTAAATGAGCATAGTAAACGATGCGACGATTACGATTGTCGTAACTTGGACGATCATAGATCTCGTTATTGTAAAGTGGTCCATAGTCGCGTGGCTCTGGAACGTCGTACCTGCGATCGGGATAGTTGTAGTAAGCCTCTGGATAATTCGGTGCACGTGGACTGTAACTATCATAAGGATCATAGTGCCGACGAAACAAATAGTGATCCTCGTAGTTGTATGGGTCTCGATCGTACTGCTCATCGTACCTAGGGAGACAAAAAAGGATATAAGAATTTTTAGTCAGACTTAGAACCCTTTGTGGCTTACCTATCGTACCGTCGTAAATATTGGTCGTACGACCGAGACGGATGCATTTCGTATTTATATGGCTCATAGTCATCGTAGTGAGGTTTCAACTGCGGCGGAGCCACTTTAAGGATCGTACGATCTTTAGGTTCATGATCGACTTTTTTCGGCTGAGTAACAAAATTAACACGTGGCTGACGACCCCTAAAACCGTCGTTAGTTGCGTCAGAAATGGAGTCATCGTCGTCACGTTTTATGTTCCATGAGTAATCATTCCACGAATCCTTGCGGTAGTAGTTCGGTTCTCTTTCCATGACTTGTTTTTCCGCCTTAGGTGACTGACGTTCCTCTCGGCCATTGGTGTCGATCACCTCTATTTTGTCGCTGTCAACATTTTCTTCAATGTCTTTTTTCTTATTTGTTTTTGCTGTAGAAGCTTTGGCTGCATCATATGCTGAGGTGGAACGCCGATTACGAATTGATTTTGAAAGACCAGCATGCCCTGCTGCTAAGCTTCTGGCCTCATAATATGCACTGTCTGACTGGTAATACTCTGGAGATTCTTCAAAGTCATACCCATCAAGAATTTCAACATCTTGTGGAACATATAGTCCCAGAGCTTGGAGTCTAAGCAGCCAAAGGACAATAAGCAAATGCCGCACCGACATAGCCGTAACCGTTGCTGGTCTTTTCCGTAAGTGTAGAAATGCCAAGAACTGTTGGTTGAAATAGTAAAAGAGTTGATAAAAGAAGATTTTGAATCATGGAAGCGGTTTTATTTAGAAAGAGAGAGAGGAAATGTACGTTTAATGAGGAGATTAATTCAACTTGGTATCCCTATCACATATGGCCCTAACTTTGGATCAAGTTCGATCATCGTCAGCAATGCACTAAGTGAAACGCTGAGTGTTTGTTGGTGTCAGCTTTTAGGAAGGAACATAAAAAATACGCACTACAACATAAAAAGAGAATGCAGCAAGTGGAACCGACAACGTCAATGTAGAATCGTGTCTCTGCAAAATATTCAGGTCCACAGTTGTTTTTTCGTGTTCCTGATCAACCATTGTTCGAATTTTTCATGTTCTGTTCTTAATCTATGGTGTAGTTGGTAGTTCGAAATAAACTATAAATAAACGGCTAGTTAATATTATAAAGTTATTTTAAGCGTTAAACGTTAATCTTTTTCAGAGCGTTTTTACCATAATTATATTTCAAGGTGAGAACTTCATAGGAGTATGTTGTTAAAAAAATTGTACTTTGCAAACATAGTGAGAGATTGCGAGTGGAGGCAGATATGTAATAATAATATTTAATAATTTTAAGCACGTTTCTAAAATCAGCTTACGAACATTTGTGTGAAGCAGTTTGGTTGGAAAGCTGTGATCCATTCGAGATCCCGATGCTCGTAACGCCGGAAAAAGGAAGATGAAATAGGACACGCTTCGAAGGAGTATTAAATTTTTTGTGTTAAATTGCTTCCGTGTATCCAGAAACCAACCTCATATAGACTACTGGCCCATGCTGTAAAAATTATGGGTCATTTGAACCACCAGGTGACCTATCTAGAACGATATAAGAGCATAAAATAATAAGATTCAGCACTATGCCGTCACTTGTAAGCTGTTCAACTGAGTGCAGGTGAGAATTCGAAAGTACAGGTAGAGTGAGTACATTTTGGTCACATATTTTTGTACGGCATTCTTACCACCGATAGGTCCATGAAAAATAATAAGAAAACGCACAGTGCCGTAAAAAAATGGTAAGCCACAAAGTCGGATTTTTTTTTTATTTTCCGACAATCACCAGGGTAAATTTGGTCATTTGATTTTATACGGCATCTATGTCATACTATTGCAATACTGCTTCTAATCCATTATTCCGCAACGCCGTACAAAAATCATGCGACAAGGGTAACAAATCGAGGGTTGCCACCCCCTCTCTTTCCGTGGTCCAGGGGGTGATTTGAAAAAGTACGGCTTAGGTTCCAAAACATTATCTAGCACTCAAAAGTACTATTAAAAATAATGCCGTCAAAAAATGATTGTTCATTTGAATGTATATCAATAACTATCTTCAATTCATCGTATCCTTGATTTTTATAGCTGT
This sequence comes from Melanostoma scalare, assembly GCA_949752695.1. NCBI lineage: Eukaryota > Metazoa > Arthropoda > Insecta > Diptera > Syrphidae > Melanostoma > Melanostoma scalare. Next base: position 33,729,221 of record OX456985.1, on the reverse strand, counting down.
AAAATCATTTGATCCTGTACGGAAACTTTTTTTTTAACATGATATTGTAAAATACAATTGTTACATAGTATTGCCGTTTAAAAGAAACCGTTCTAAAAAGAATTATAGAGAAATACAAAAACTGAAATTTTGCAACTTATTGTAAGAGTTTAAATATCATAGATTAATGAAATATAGCAGTTTTTTACGTTTTATCACTTGTTTTAAATAGTATTAACATAGATAAATTAGGAAAAAATGATGCCGTACATTTTTATGCAGACCATATCTTTTAGGCGGGTTGGGGTCAGAATTCTGCCGGGGTCATAATTCTTTTTTCAAAATTCTGCTTTCAGAATTCTGCTTTTCAAAATTCTGCTTTTCAAAATTCTGTTTTTCAAAATTCTGCTTTCAAAATCCTGCTTTTCAAAATTCTGCTTTTCAAAATTCTGCTTTTCAAAATTCTGCTTATCAATATTCTGCCAATTATAAAGAAAATGAAAGTTTGGAAAATGTTAAAAAGCGCGCGCTTTTTAACATTTTCCAAACTTTCATTTTCTTTATAATTGGCAGAATATTGATAACAATTGTTCTTACTCTCTCCTAGTTATTTACTTTCTTAAACTCTTGCTTATTAAAGAATTAGAAAGTAGAGAAGTAGTTTTATGATTTCCTCAGTGTCACTCTCTTACTAAAAAAAAAAAAAAAAATTACATAACTCATTTAGTGTCATTAGTGTTTTCGCTTCGAAAGTGTTAAGATTAAAATATAAAAATGAATGCGTCAATCGTTAAATCAAATAAAGGAAAAAATAAATTATGTGTGGATGGATATATATGTTTTACTTTGAAAAGTTTAATAAGTGTAATCATTATAATTGGGCATGTGCGAATCGTTTAAAAGATAAATGCGGATTGCGAAAAATATTGTTCTATTTGGTCTTGTATAGCTTTATGTTATGTTGTTTTTTTTTTGTTCATTCATGATAAAGTTTCTTTTTTATTGTTTTTTTTTTTGTTCATTTTGTTTTTGTTCTGAAAATAAAAATAAAAAAAATCAGCAGAATTTTTTCCTTTTAAATAGGCAGAATTTTGAAAAGCAGAATTTTGGAAAGCAGTATTTTGTCAGCCAGAATGAAAAAAAAGCAGAATTTTGAAAAGCAGAATTTTCATTTTAAAAGCAGAATTATGAAAAGCAGTATTTTGTAGCCAGAATTTTGACCCGCTCCCCTTTTAGGCTGATGAAAGTGACGCTACAATTTTAAGGGTACTTTATGGCCATCTGATACAGTACGGCATTAACATATTTTTGAAGAAAATAATTGATAATATGATAAAATCACTATGACGTCTAACTGAACTGAAACGGTGTGTATATTATGTCCAAGAATTGAAACTGTCAATCCCAGTATCAACAGTTTTATATACTTTTTGGTTTAATGTATACTTCAAACATTATTGATACATACATATAATTGATTTGTTTCATGGTAATGATGTGAATAAATAAAACAATCATTTTTTAGAAAAATTCTATATATTTAATGATAATAATAAAAAAAAAATTAATTTCTTAGAAAAATTCGATAAATTTATTCAGTATCGGAATCAGTTGCTGAGTTGTCATCGGAATCAACGTCTTCATCGACGTCCGAATTATCTTCTCTATTATTTTCTGAAACATAAATATTATTCATTTCTGAAATAAAAGCTCAAATTTTACAGGTGTCTGCTAACTTCAGTGTCATGAGTACTTCTCAAAAATATTGTGTATTTTGGAATTATCAGTGACAAAATAACTATATTTTGGTATAAATCGATAGTATACAAACCCATATTTAACATATGTAGTTTGTAACTAGGAACCTAGAATCACGAAAAGACTATGAAAATTAGTACAAATAAACTATTTAAATGCCGTATAAAAATAATTTCACCTTACATTTCGTTATATGAATTTTTTTTTTTGATTTTTTCTTTTTCAGTTTTTTTTCCCCTTTGGACCAACGAAAATGTACGGCATATGAAAAAATATTATCTATGCATAAAATACTTTCAAAATAAATTTATTTCATGTTGTGTCAAATCACCCCCTGGACCACGGAAAGAGAGGGGGTGGCAACCCTCGATTTGTTACCCTTGTCGCATGATTTTTGTACGGCGTTGCGGAATAATGGATTAGAAGCAGTATTGCAATAGTATGACATAGATGCCGTATAAAATCAAATGACCAAATTTACCCTGGTGATTGTCGGAAAATAAAAAAAAAATCCGACTTTGTGGCTCACCATTTTTTTACGGCACTGTGCGTTTTCTTATTATTTTTCATGGACCTATCGGTGGTAAGAATGCCGTACAAAAATATGTGACCAAAATGTACTCACTCTACCTGTACTTTCGAATTCTCACCTGCACTCAGTTGAACAGCCTACAAGTGACGGCATAGTGCTGAATCTTATTATCTAGATAGGTCACCTGGTGGTTCAAATGACCCATAATTTTTACAGCATGGGCCAGTAGTCTAGTATACATTTTATGCATGTCAATAATAGCTACATACTTTTCCGGAGGCTTGCAGCAGTTAAAACAAAACGTAAGCACCAGATTATTTGGAACTGCAGCACGAGTAGGGAAGAAAAAAGTACTCATACGCCACAGTAGTATCGATACAATTAAATAAGATTTTGTCTAATTCACTAAAAGATATAGTCTCTGAACGAAATCCTTAACCTGCCTTGTTTTGAACAAACAAAAGGAAGCTTAAAAAGGCTGCAATGAGGTTAATCAAAGACAGTCATTCGAAGTCTGAAAAAGACTAGCTTCTAAAGATTTTGGTATTCGACAGGCAGACATACGTGTACTAACCACTACCCAACGGAATTCAATAGCTTACGAATATTGTATTGATGAAACACAAACCATCTATTGTGCTATTCACACCGCCTCAAAAGCGAGATATGTTTTCGTAAACATGTTCAGTCGTTCAGTCCAAATTTTTAAAGGTTTTTGTTTGATATGTTGACTACTTTCGCACTGTCCTTTTTTGAGAAAAGTCATTTCTTTTGTAATTGTTATACCTATTCATAGCAGAATGAAGACTTTGACTAGAACAAATAAATTTAAATCATCAAATATTTAAAAGTCTAAATGCTCTACAATCCAAAGTGCGTTAGCATTCGCGGCAGCTACAAATTCAGCTGTCAAAATAAAGTTTTATAACGACAAATGCGAATACCCAAACCGACGTGCCAAGAAAAATGTAGCGTTTTCATATATTTTCATTTTCGTGATGACAGTATAGCATGCCGCGACTTCAAAAACTCTTTGGTTTGAGATGTCCTTTAAGCTTGGAGTGGAGAGAATACATTTCTTATGACAGCTGTTTTGGGTGAACGATTTCAGTACACAAAATACCTTCTACATATCCTGTACAAACATAAGGGTGGTGTTGCTTTGAATTTTATAACAAATAATGACTGGAGAACAATTCGTTTACCAAAACTTGTGGTTTTAGAAAAATGGATGGGAGAACCTGTTACGTTTTGAGAATTTTCGCGAAAACAGTGTTTAAAAAAAGCTAAGATAAAAAAAATTTATAAAAAGTTATGAAAAATAATGAAAAAATTGAAAGCGCATCATTAAGAAATCACAATAAAATGAAATCGACTTCCACCAAATTGAGGTTGTAGCATTTTATATAACTAAAAAGTTGAGAGAACCTCAACTTAGTCATTTTTAATCCTAACATAAATGATTTGACATAGTGGTAGAAGGCCAAGACTGAACGGAGGGTACCTTACTTACTTACTTAAGGTGGCGCTACAGTTCGGGTCGGACTAGGGCCTCAACCAACTAGCTTCTCCAGCCAGCTCGGTCCCTAGCTAGCTGCCTCCAGTTTTGCACGCCAAATTGGTTGAGGTCCTCTCCTACTTGCGTGCGCCACCTGAGTCGCGGTCTTCCTCTACTGCGCCGTCCCTCGGGATTGGATTCGAAGACTTTCCGGGCCGGAGCGTTGGTGTCTATTCGCTCTACATGACCCAGCCATCTAAGCCGCTGGACCTTGACTCGTTTGACAAGGTCAGTGTCGCTGTACAGCTCGTACAATTCGTCGTTAAATCTTCTTCTCCACTCTCCATCTATGCAGACGGGACCAAAAATCACCCGAAGAATTTTTCTCTCGAAGCATCCTAAAGCGTTCTCGTCTGCCTTTGACAAGGTCCATGCCTCTGCGCCATATATAAGAACCAGGATGATAAGTGTCTTATACAGGGACACTTTAGTTGCTCGAGAGAGGACTTTACTACTCAATTGCCTTCCTAGTCCGAAGAAACAGCGATTGGCAAGAGTTATTCTTCGTTTGATTTCAGCGCTGGTGTCGTTGTCTGAATTAATAGCGGCGCCTAGGTAGACAAAGTCCTTAACTACCTCAAAGTTATAGCTGTCTATCATTACGTTCTGTCCAAGACGTCGGTGTTGGGTGTCCTTTCTTGATGACAGCATATACTTGGTCTTGCCCTCATTTACCACTAAACCCATCTTCTTCGCTCTCGTCTCAATGCTCATAAACGCGCCATTGACATCACGCTGCGTTCTTCCAATTATGTCAATATCGTCGGCATATCCGAGCAATTGAACGGATCTTTGAAAGATTGTACGGAGGGAAGAAATTTATAGTCATTTAAAATCCCCTAAAAAAATTTCAGTGTTTGAACGATTTCAACTTCACACTTTTTTAGAGTGACTCTAAATTTAAAATCAGACAACCCTCATTTTAAATGCTTAAAACCTTGCTCTTATCATCTGCGCTTCTCATTGATTTATTTCCGAATTAAGTTATTATCAGAATCAAGTATTTCTAGACAAAAACAAAACTTTCATTAAAATTTTTCCATTGCAATCAAAATTCATGCTATTTTTGACCAGAGTTTACTTTTTTCGCTTTTTAGGTCTGTTACATTTGTTTCCCTGAACTATCAAAATTTCGATACTAGTCACATTCATTTTAACCGGGTCACTATTTAGTGTGGTGTTTATAAATCGTTTATTTTAAATGATCCCCATTTTAAATTTAGAGTGATGTTAACTAGACCCGGTACTTTTTCTTTAAAAAACGCGCTGGCTATAAATTTGCGCTTCTTATTGTAAGTTCATTACGGTTTCAGTTATAGGGTCGTTCGTTGAAGTCCTGGAGTTGCCCCCTCTCCGCTACAAAGCGTATTTTGAAAAAAACCTAAACTCACTCGAATGTCAAACTGAGTGTTTTTTCAGCTCTGGGTTAGCCCTCAGCTCGTTCTGAAGTAGGTAGCATTTCTGCTGGGGCGAGTTCAGGTAATGATCAGCTGTCAAGTGTCAGGTATTTTTCTTTAAATGACAGTTATGTACGTACAAATGGGTTTGCTCTAAACCCAGTACGACTTAGTCTCTGAGATGCAAAAAAAAAATGTGTGGTGATTTTGTGGTTTAGTGTTTTTTGAGAACTGAAAATCCTGGTTTTTTGACAACTCATAGCATTATCAAGGAAACCTGGAACCTAGATAAAGTTCAATGAACGACTTTAATGGTATTTGTCAGTTCTTATCATAGCATTAAAAAGAAAATAACTCTTTTATGAAGCCATTCAGAAGAAGAAATTCGAAAGCATTTACTGATCAGCATACATTGAAACTTCCGTACTTCTCTTTGGTGCGGTGGGCTTTGGAGTCAAAAATCAAAATAGTTTCGCTAAGTGCGCCAAACTGACTTCCATAAGATTCCTCCAAATTGTTGTAAAAATAAGAAAACAGTTGCACTTATGAAAACATCGCATAAGATATCAAATAAAAATGAAAATTAGAAACACCGGGCCTTGTGCTAGTTGCTAAATAATTTCCGTTTGGGCACAATTTAATCTTGTGAATATGATGCCCTTAAGCGTTAAGCTTTGGTAAGAAGATTTAGATTAGATTTAGATTTATTAGATAGTGAATTCATGAAGAAGGGAGACCCTCACAATTGCGCCAATTATAGAGGGATAAGCCTCCTTAACGTCGCTTATAAGATCTTGTCTGCTGTAATATGTGAACGTCTGAAACCCCACGTCAACAACGTCCACGTCCACGTCCTTATCAATGTGGTTTTAGACCAGAGAAGTTCACAATAGACCAAATTTTCACATTACGGCAGATCTTGGAAAAAACCCGAGAATATAATATCGATATTCACCATCTTTTTATCGATTTCAAGGCCGCGTATGACAGTATCTACAGAGACGAGCTGTACAGAGCCATGTCTAGTTTCGGCATCCCTGCAAAACTCGTACGACTATGCAGGATGACTTTGGAAAATTCACGCTGCTCCGTCAAGGTCGGTAAAGAACTCACCGAGACCTTTGATGTCGAAAAAGGCTTTAGGCAAGGCGACAAACTGTCATGCGATTTCTTCAACATCATACTTGAACAGATTGTAAGAAACTCAAACGTCAACACCAGAGGAACTATCTTTCAAAAGTCTGTACAATTACTCGCCTATGCAGACGATATTGACGTAATGGGAAGAAAAAAGCGTGATGTCATAGGTGCTTTTGCGAGTATTGAATCAGAAGCGGCAAAAATGGGTTTGATGGTTAATGAGGGCAAAACGAAGTATATGCTGTCATCAAACAAGGACACAGAACATCGACGAATTGGACAAAACGTCACAATAGACAGACATAACTTCGAGGTAGTACAGGACTTCGTCTACCTAGGATCCGCTGTAGACACGGACAACAACATCAGTGCGGAGATCAAGCGGAGAATAACTCTTGCCAACCGTTGCTTCTTTGGGTTAAGAAGGCAATTGAGAAACAAAACCCTCTCCAGAAAAACCAAGGTAACCTTGTATAAGACCTTAATCATCCCAGTCCTGCTGTACGGCGCGGAAGCATGGACCTTATCGAAAGCGGATGAGGAAACTCTTGGTCGTTTCGAAAGAAAAATTCTCCGAATGATCTTTGGTCCCGTATGCGAAGACAATGTGTGGAGAAGAAGATACAACAACGAGCTGTATGAGCTGTACCGCGACATGGGCATAGCCAGAAGAGTACGCATCGCGAGGCTACGATGGTTGGGCCATGTAGAGCGGATGGACCCAAACGCTCCGGCTCGTCGGGTGTTCGAAAGCACATTGCAGGGAAATCGCGGAAGGGGAAGACCTCGTCTTAGGTGGCGCAATCAAGTGGATGAAGACCTCAACCGACTTGGAGTGCGAAACTGGAGAGAGCTCGCCCGAAATCGAAATCGTTATAGAAGGATGTTGGTTGAGGCCCAGGTTCACCCCGAACTGTAATGCCCACCTAAGTAAGTAAGTAAGAATTCATGGTACAAAAAAGATAAATCTTATAAAGAGTTGTACATGCTTTTCAATTGGAACTTAGTTTAATTTAATTTAATAGGGATTGAAGGGATTTGAAAATCATTTCGAAAATGCAAATGAACATTTTAACTGTTAGCACGTATATAATTCGTGATCCAGGATTTTGTTCGGTATAACAACTACAAGACTAATATCCCAAAATGAGCTGAGTTCAAAGTTTAAGCCATTGAAATGAACCCAAAAAAAAATATCGCAAGTTATCTTAACCGTAGAAGAACTTTGATTTGCACTATAAAACTTTCTTTAAAAGGACACTGCAATAATTTAAAAATCCTCGCTCAAAATGCCCACCTGCATATATGAGTACGTACCCGTTTTTGCAACTTTTTTTAAATTAAAACAACAAAATTTGAAAGTTTTCCACCAGCAACTCACCAAAATCAAAGGTAAATCCAAAAACTGTTTTGTTTAATCCACTCCCGAGCAGACTTCTCAATTCTGCAACGCTTAACAGCACTCAAATAACAGCTACCAGCCTCGTTGAAATGTGGACTTAAACTGAACCTTTGCAACCGATCGTTGCAGTACGATATTAAAAAACCAAGAAAAAACCTCCACCACCCTATTCTCATTCGGAAGCCACTCAACCGATCAACAGCACCCACAACTATGTGGGGGATAGAAATCCCAGAATTTATCTTCGTGCAACAACACAACCATGTCAAACTTTGCTCTGATGGTATTTATGAGGCCTGTCTGGTGGGAAACAACTAAACTAAGCAGTATGATGAATCAATTCGACAGTAAAAAAAATCTAAACTCAGAATCTATATGGCCCAGACTTGACTGCTGGTGCGGCTGTTGTTCGAGTTTTGTTACATGATGAGAGTTGCCCCTTACCCGTCATCGTTATACTCGGTCTCGTAATTACGAACGATTAAAATTTATGAACATGAGAGGTTACTTAAGCTGGATGCGCTTACTACCTTCCAACCATACGCACCAGCACTGTGATCTGATTCTGTGTCATGGAACTCCCATAAAAATGCCGCTGATAGAGTGGTGTATCTTTAAACGTCTATTCATCAAATAAGAACACGGGTGGAGTCACCACCACCGCCACTGCCGCCGCCGTCGCTTGGGTTGACAACCGCAAAAAGGGTTATGTACCGTAGATCCGGTCGGGCTGGACTGTTCATTTTTTATTCTTTTTTTTTCGAAAAAGATCATCTAAAAATCAAAAGCACATTGCTACACCGACAATAGAAATATGTAGGTACATGCTTGAAAGTGCAAAATGGTTTGACGCAGTTCCGCATGCTAATGGGGAGCATATATGTACATACGTCCTATCAACCAATTGAAGGCTTTTGTTCTGAAAGAATTGTTTGTTTGCAAAGTGATTTAATGGGATGTTAAGTTTTGCAGAGCTTCATTGCATCAATAAATTGTAACGCCTGTTGGTGTAACAAGATTGGCTTTGGCCGCATATGAGTTTTTCATCTAAAGACCTTAGCACCAATTTACTTGTTTGTAAGCGAAAGGTTGTCAGGCATTATTTGGGAATGCGACGGACTATTGACTTGATTATCGTCTTGTACCATCAGTGTTGATGATAGTGAAAGCTTGCCTAGTAATGAAAATTAAAAAGTCATGTAGATGGGGAAATTTGATTGAGCAAGTTCAGTGACTCGGAATATTGTCTTTAATAGATCATAACATTTTAAATTAAAGGTCATCGCCGTATTGAACGTGTTTCGAACAGATTCTATCAGCCATTAGGTTTTTAATTTGAATACAAACTTCATTGACTCTGGATGCTTTGAACTAAACGCTCCGTACTCATTGCTCTTGAGACTGCTAATAGGCTTCGTCTCATGCGGTTAAACACTCATATAACACTTAACAACAGATTGTCATCAACGTTACTATATGAAAGCATAGAAAATGGCTTTAGAAGAGGTTACTTAATTGCATTCGGTATGTGCTAATAACTTGATCGGTTCGTTCAGTAATTTTTATCCAGGGTTGACACAGGTTTGCTTGAAAGTAATAGGTTCGTTCGTTGAAGCCCTGGGGTCGCCACAAAGCGTTTTTTGAAAAGCCTAACCTCCCCTTGAGTGTCAAATGTTTTCTAGCCCTGGGGCTGACCTAGGTTTTCCCTCAACTCGCCCAGGGTTTTTGCTGTGGCGAGTTGAGGGCTGTCAAATGGCATGTATTTTTTTTAATGACAGGGATGTGTGGTGATTTGTGGTTCAGCGTATTTTGAGAACTGGAAAACTTATGTCGATTTCCTTTCACCAATTTGCAGTCGACTGCAGTCGCTACTAAATTCGATTCTTGTTTAGGTATTTACGAAATTAAAAAAGTAGCAATTTTTTATATTTTTTATCACCAAATGTTTTCCAAATTCACAACTAAATACAAAACAATTCTGCTTCCTTCAATTTTTTTCATATGCTGATGTTGTTGTTTGCCGTTTTCGATCTGTCAAAATTGTTGTGTGTGTGAAAATCTGTGTGCAAATCCGTCTCAAAAAAGAGATCGACGGCAAGTCGATTTTTTTCGTCCTAAATGAATTCCTTTCAAAAAAAAATTGACTGCAGTCGACTACAGTCGATTTTTTTTTTGAAAGGAATTCGACATTAGGTTTTTGGACAACTCACAGCGTGGTCAGGAAAAGCTGGGTCAACCCTGAATAAAGTTCAACGAACGAACCAAAAAAAAAAAGTTTTGCAAAAACCAACGACTAATTCAGGACAAGTTGAGGGCAAATACAGCACTCAGTTTGACATTCAGGGCGAGTTTGGCTTTTCAAAAAAAAAGCTTTGTGGCGGCCACAGGGTAAGCCCATGGTCTCAATGAACAAGCCTAGTACCTATTTACAGAGACCCAGCCGCAAGCTCTACAGTGCCCGCGGTGTAATGGTTAGCATTGCTGCATGTTACGTGGCAGCTTCGTGGTTCGAATCCCAACAGAAAATAAAAATATTTATCCACGGGAATTACCCTCCGCGAGGATTTGGCAAGTCCTCCAATAGTCGATTCAGAAAAAGCGCTTTCTCAATTAGTGCTTCGGAATCGATAGAAAATTATAGGTTCCTCCATCCCCTTACAAGCCATGGTTGTAGGAAAAAGCTAGCCCCCGGGGTGCCCCGCTCTGTTGCGTAATTTTTTTTTATTTTTGTTATTAAGCTCAACAAAGCAATTTCCAGTTTTGGCATCCCAGAAAAACTCGTACGAATATACGGGATGACTTTGGAGAATTCACATGGTTCCGTCATCCGGTTTGCGGGCGATCTGCCACGAGGAGAACGCACATAATTCTGCGCATTTTTTGTCTGTCGTCTGAACACCCTCGCATATATTCCATGACAATATGCGTACATATACGTTCGTCCCAATCATTTACGGTGACACAAAAACAAGCAAAACACAAACTTCAAACAATCTATTAATTTTACGCAAAATCGGCATAATGATCGCAAATGGGTGAGTGCGGTTTTTTCAACAAAATTACCGCACATTGACCGCTAAAATAAGATGTGCCTACTCTTTTGGAAAAGCTTGATGTGCGAGCAATTTGACGCAAACTAAACTAGCGGATTAGGAAACTCTTGTCCATTTCAAAACCACATTGCAGGGAAATCACTGAAGGTGAAAACCTCGTCTTAGGAGGCGCAATCAAGTGGAAGAAGTCCCCAACCGACTTAGAGTGCAAAATTAGAGCGAGCTGGCTTGAAATCAAAATTGTTGGCGAAAGATGTTGTTTAAGACCCCAGGTTCATCCAGAACTGTATTGCCAACTAATGTAAGTAAAAACAGCAGTAATAAAAATAAGTTTCTTTTTATTCAAATTACAAATATGTATGTACTATAAACAATATAATGCCTAATCACCTTTTCACGTCGTTTTGCTTATCCCATCAAAACGAGACCAGGCTTGTTCGAAACGACGACAACATTCCAAAGCGTTTAACCACTCGTTGCTTTCTTTATCCGAAAAACGTACAAAATTTTCAACAGTCTTCAAAGTCTGTTTGCAAAATCTATTTAAAATAAAAAGAAATCGAATCAAAAGCATTATTTTGGCCAAGATGTTGAATCAAACCTTTGTAAATCCATAAATATTCTTTCAAGCCATTCGGAGTCTTTTTTTTGCAAGAGGTTCGCCACATTTATTAAACATCCAACAATGTTCATCAATGTCGTTGTAATCACTCTCATCGTTTCTACCATTTTACTCAAGGTTTTCCTTGCTCTCGACCGCAACTCATGATTGAGGAGCATTCTAAAGCGTTCTTCAAATGACATTTGGTAGTTCCGACACACATGAACTAAGAGTTGGGCAGTTTTCATGATTAACGCGATTATTTCTGGTTTCTTTTTGTGAATATTAAATATCTCTAAAGGCTTAGAGGCGAACTGTGCTACGAGAGATGCACCTTCTTGGTGATCCCAGTTGAACTCGATTCCAAGACAGCTCGGCGTCCTTAATTGTAGCATTTCAAGAACAGCTCTTTTCGATTCGGCGATTGCTTCATAAGCCAGATAGCTTAAATGGAATTTGCTTTCATAGAAGCTCAATGAAAAGTCGTTCTTTTCAAAGCTGAGAAGATTTAATCCTGCATATAGCAATATTGAACATAGATCTTTATCTACACAATCCAGGTCGACTTCTCCATGACTAACTTTGTCTCGAATTCTCATCCCATAAGGGGATATGAAGACATCGTAGAGAAAGTGCAAGGTTCCCCTCGAAAGGCAACTGTCAAGAAGACGGTTATCTTTAGAATCGAAAATGTTGTCCATAGTTATGTAGTACTCATGTAATTTTGCTCTAATGTCAAACTTGTTTACTTCACCGAACATTTTGCGAAGAACAAGTTCAATTTGTGGAAGGATCAATATAACAAACTGCCAGAACTGCCCTTGTTCGTAGTGATGTAAGATTCGGTTCCAATATATTTTCCACTGACCAGTCCATCGAGATTGCTCAATTAACTCTTTTAACTGCGGAGTTCTGTCTAAAACAGTGAAGTCAATAGACGACGTCTTAATCTGAGCAACAAATTTACTGAAATCAGTCATTTGTTGTCTTGGTTGCACTTTAATTTGTTCAACTTGTACGGCTAGACTAGCAGTAGCAATGAGAAGAACAGCAACATAGCAAGACGGTACTTCAAACGGCAGCGGAAAACCGTGCCAGACAATATTCCTTAAATTGATCGACTCTGGTGATCCCATAATAATTTTTAAAAAGAAAATCTAATTGATGTTAGTATGGAGTTTTTTGAGGATGGTTTTTGATTTAAACTTACCGGAGTGGTTCCTAAGACAGTCATAAGTCCTTTAGTTTCAAGTAAATCTCGCAATAGATGAGGCGCAGATTTATGCGCTATTGTTTGGTAGACATTGGCAAGTGCGTTTTCTAGAGCCGATGTCAAAAACAAAATATTTTCCACAGCAGATGTTAGAGAAGAGGGATGAAGGTACTCTCGAAGTACACTTGGGAGGCGATTGTGCTGACCAAGCCATTGGAGTTTATGCATAAAAGCACTGGTGTTAAGTGTTGTGGATGATGTAAGACACTCTTCGCTCTGAAGAAACAGTGGACGTAAAAGCTGAACGTATGGAATATATTCATCGTAGGTTTCTGGAAAAACAGGATCTAGAAATGGAAGGATGGGTTTTAGAGATAGATCGCAAGACTGTCAACTACGTACTTATTCACTTAAAATACCAACCATTTTTTGTATTTTTGTCATCAGCAAACAGCAGCTCTTCAACACTTTCCCAGTTATATGTCAAGTCGTTAGTATTGATGAAATTTGACTTAGCAGACGAGTTTGCTACACTAATTCTTTTAATGTGGTACAATTCGGCGATTTTTGGATGAAGCAGACTGTCGGACGGTAGCAACATTTTCCAAATTAATTTAATTTTGTTTTTCCGTGGCCGCTCGCCGCTGTTGTCACTTGTCAGCTGCTGTTCTGTTATCAAAATCAACTGTCTCTAAAAATGAATTGATGAATTGATTGATGAAAGTTCATTTCTCACCATAAGGACCTCTACCAACTAGCACAAAATTTGTATGTCTTCTTAAGCGATCGTTACACTGAAAACTTATTGATAAAGAAAAAACATCTCAGCAATTTACTTGATATCATATCATAGAAGAATTAAGAAAAAAAGGAAAAATATTGGGGCGGCTTTATTCAAGGACATAACGAGTTGGGGCTTAAACTAAATTTTAACAGGTAGGGAGGCATTTCAATAGAATAAATTTCGAAACAGAAATTGCCGGAGACCCCTCTAAATTGTTTAAAAACACTTTTTAATTTTTCGGTTTTAACCTCACTTTAGGTTTTTTTTTCTTTCAAAACAGGAAAAGTTCAATGAAAACATGAACTACGGAATAAAACAACAATAAATATGTATATATTTCACTATTTTGTTGCTAATAAAACACTTTTTTTACATTTTCAATTATTTATAAAAGTTTACTTTGACATTACTTGTTTAAGTGATACCAGACGGTGTTATTAAGTGGGAAATTTTTAATTGAAAATGGTGCAAGTGGGATTTTTGTGGTTTGAAAATAAAACTTTTTTATGATTTTCTAACCACAAAAAGTGTCATTTTCTAACCCCAAAACTAATAATAGCTTAAAATTCGCTCGAATTTTAAGCTATTATTAGTTTTGAGGTTAGAAAATGACACTTTTTGTGGTTGAAAATAAAACTTTTTTATGAATTTCTAACCACAAAACTAATAATAGCTTAAAATTCGCGCGAATTTTAAGCTATTATTAGTTTTGGGGTTAGAAAGTCACACTTTTTGTGGTTAGAAATTCATAAAAAAGTTTTATTTTCAAACCACAAAAATCCCACTTGCACCATTTTCAATTAAAAATTTCCCACTTAATAACACCGTCTGGTATCACTTAAACAAGAGCCGTATTTATAAAGAACTTTTAATCATCGATTAGATTTAATTGCCATTTAAGTAACACTTAAGTAACGAATCCGTATCGATAATCAAATTTCACATTTAAGTAACCTTGCTAAGAGCCCTCTTAACTTAAATGCCAATAATGACGTTTAAAGGTCTCTTAAATCCAAATTAAAAATTCATTCTGACGTTTCGGGAAAATCGGTGTCAATTTCGCTCTGTTGTTTTGGTAATAAAATGAAACTTTTCTTAAAATAAAAATATGGAAGATTTTCGTCGCGATTTAAATGTTTTCAATGTGCTAAGAATTTTTCAGATGTCATGATTAATAAATAGAAACATAAAAAGCTGGCACAAAAGCTCCACAGAGCTACAAGGCCAAACGCGTTGTTCTCGCAACAACCATTCTCGTGCGGGTCTGAAAGGTTAAATTGGAATAGCATTCTTCAAGGCATATTTTCCTGCCTTGAGGTGATACCTACCAGAGAAAAATCATTTTGGATGTTTATGGTGGTCGAACGCCCACGCAGTAGTTATGCTTTATCCATTTCGCTATGGATGTCGTGTGCCTACAACCAGAGCTAAGAGATTGTCAGGGAATTGCAGTTTTGCTTGGCAAAGAAAGATTGTTCCATGGTCGAGCGGTCGATTTGCTTCTCATAATAAGGGCCTAATACGAACAATGCGTTGCGTTAGTTTTGAATGAATATTCGAAAGAAATCCTCATCACATTTTAGGTTGATGATACTCGTACATAGTGTTTTTTTTTTTTTTTTTGATAAGCAAAAAGGCACCACATCTGTTTACAAACGAATGGTTGTCAAAACGCAGTTTAAATTGGACTAGATTTCTGTTTTTACTACTTTATTTTGACACAACTATCAATTAGTTTAGCATCAGCGCAGAATCGATTATCGATAAGAATTTAATCAACCTCTCTTAAGTTCCAATTAAATTTTAATTGAAACTTAACTAATCGACGTCTAAGAGACGTCTTAAGAAAATCTAATAAATACGGCTGGTAATGTCAAAGTAAACTTTTATAAATAATTGAAAATGTAAAAAAAGTGTTTTATTAGCAACAAACTAGTGAAATGTATACATATTAATTGTTGTCTTATTCCGTAGTTTATGTTTTCATTCAACTTTTCCTGTTTTGAAAGAAAAAAAAATCTAAAGTGAGGTTAAATCCGAATAATTAAAAAGTGTTTTTAAACAATTTAGAGGGGTCTCCCGCACTTTCTGTTTTAAAATTTATTTTATTGGAGTGCCTCTCTACCTGTTAAGTGTTAGTTTAAGCCTCAACTCGGTATGTCCTGGTATAAAGGTCAGCCAAAATATTACTTCTCTTGCCCCGCAACTTTCATTTGTTTACATTGTTGCTTTTGTAACAAGAGATCTATCTGTAATAAGCCGAGTTCACACTGTACAAAAAAAAAAAAAAACATCAAGCATTTATCGTTCACGCCAAAGTCTGTCCAACTAATTGTAGAGCGTGAACTCGGCTATAAACGTATTCAGCTGAATAGAAAGTTGTGTCAGTAAATAACTAACCCCACTTTACTTTCGGATTTTAAACATGTTCTGAAATCTGAAAATAATGTGTTCGTGAAGTCAATTTGAGGATAAATGCCGTGGTGTGTGTGTAGTTTGACCTATTGTTGTATCCCCTCTGTGTACTGGCTGCAGCAATAACTGCCTATTCCCATCGGAACGAAATCGCGGTTTTTGCAAAAATTTCGATAACCTAACAAGTTTTCCCATACATTTCTCTTAAAATGACATGTTTTCAAAAACGAAACGTTTTGAAGTCGTTTTCGACTATACCCATGGGAGAACAAGTGGTGGTTGTACAGGATAGAGGCTATTTTTTATGCTGAACTCGTTCAACCAAAACAGCTGTCACATGAAGCACATTGCTTTTAAGTAATTTATGACATAAATTTATTTGTGTTCGACTTAATTTTTTTATTTTGATATAAATAAGTGCAATGAAACTGAAAAAAAGTGATTTTTCTCTAAAAAAACGATTGTGAAAGTGGTCGAGACGTCAAACAAAAACTGATGAGAACAGGGGACGAATTACGGCATACGCTATCGAATAAGTCGTATCGGAATTATGGGAATTTGGTATTACCGCTCACGATATCGAGTCATCTAGTACCCCAATTCGGCATTCTCTCATCAGTAATCGATCGGAATTTCATTCGATGCATAATGCTGGGCTTACATGCATCTGCAACTGCGGAAGTGCAGAAAAGTAAAGCGAGACGGATGAAGATTACAAAGCACAAAAGTTAAAAAGAGAGACGAATAGGATTATTGTTGCAGATGAAAAATTATGGTTGCAGATGAACATGTTCATCTGCACCCATAATTTTTCATCTGCAACCATAACTAGGAAGTTCGTTCCCTCTCTATCAGACAAGTATGAATTTTACATCTTGTGTCTTTTTCCGATTTTCATCTGCACTTGCAGATGCATGTAAATCCACCATCAATATTGTAATGAACACCCAACATTTATACCAATTTCCTAATCGAAAACGTTTAACCGAAAACACAACTGGCAACACTATAATGGAATGGTATAAAATGACAGGCATTGCTTGTAAGCCAGTGTGTGTGAGTGTAGAGATTTTTGACAGCAAATGTGGAAACCATGGAGAAGAAACTGGAACGCTCTAGATGAGTGTTGTTCTATATAAATAGGACCGCTGACGCAACGAGCAGTCAGTTCTGATTATAGAGTGATAAAGTTAAGAGTGAATTGTTGTGAACAAGTGATAGTCCAAAAGTCGAGTTGAGTTCGAATAAAGTATTGATACTGAATAAAAGTGGTAGAAATAAATAGAAAAGTGAAGTTTTATTTTTGCGAACTAAGCGCACGTTACATTGGTGTCAGAAGTGTAAATAAAACTTATTTGTGAAAAAAAAAAATAAAAAACGAAAAAAAAAATAAAAAAAAAAAAACTTATTTGATAAAAAAACTAGTTAAGTGCAAAAAAAAAAAAAAAAGTTAAATACAGTGAAAATGGGTAAGTTATTGGAAGAGCTCAACTGCACTGAGCTTAAAAGTGAGTTAGGTAAGCGAAATCTTTCTAGAGCGGGATCGAAAAATGAGCTCGTCCTGCGTTTGCGTAACTATTTGGAACAGCAAGGGGAAGACGTAAACACTTTTGTTTTTGAAATAGAAGTGGAAGAAGAGGAAGTAAGTGAAAGTGTAGATTTTTCTAGTATGATGAAACTTTTGTTAGAACAGCGAAACGAGCAAAAGAAGGAACAGCAGAATGTTCTCGAACGACTCGAAGTACAACAAAAGAAGATGGAAGAGCAACGAAATGAGCAAAAGAAGGAACAGCAGAATGTTCTGGAACAGCTTGAAGCACAACGAAACGAGCAAAAGAAGGAACAGCAGAATGTTCTCGAACAACTGGAAGCACAACGAAACGAACAAAAGAAGGAAGAACAGAATATTCTCGAAAGACTTGAGGTGCAACAGAATGTTTTGGAAGGTCAGAAAAACATTCTTGAAGGTAAATTGGGTAACATTGAGAAAAATGTATGTGCCCTAGACGAACGCGTTGAAGGTGTGGAGAAACAGCTTTCTGTTGTAGAGAATCGTTTGGAAAGCCGATGCGATAAACAGTTCTCTGTTCTGTCCAAGGAATTAGACCAGATCCGGAAAATCAAAATTCGAGAATCTGCTGGAGAGTTTGCAAGGAAAAAGGAGATGAAACCCCCAACATTTGATGGACAGTCTTCTTGGCCAGTTTACAAGAGACAATTTGAGGCAGCCGCGACAACAAATGGCTGGGATGACGAAGACAAGTACATAGCACTGACTCTTGCTCTTAGAGGACCAGCAGCTGAATTACTTCAAACAGTTCCAGCTGGTAAGAGCGGCGATTTCAGTTCTCTCGTGGCAGCTATAGATAAACGTTTTGGAGATAGCCACTTGAAAGAAGTCTTCCGAGTCCAACTCAATAACAGAGTCCAGAAAAGGGGTGAAAGTCTACAGCAGCTCCAAGCAGACGTCGAAAGACTGGTTCACCTGGCATACCCGGATGCTGGAGAAGAAATCATCAACCATCTGGCTGTTGAGTCCTTCGTTCGTGCCATTTCTGACAAACATCTTCAGAGATCAGTGCGAACTGCTAGAACACGAACTCTTTCTGAAACTCTAGAGTTTGCATTAATGATGGAAGCATTTGAGCAAGCTTCTCAAATGGTACAATGTCAAAGAGAAGCCATATTCGAGGCTGGATCATGCCCAGGAGTTAAGCTACAAAGGAACCAGCGGAACGGACTTGCCAGATGTTGGAATTGTAATAAGACGGGGCACTTACAGCGACAATGCCGGTTTCCACCAATTAAAACTGAAACTTCTTGTCGACGTTGTGAAGTCCAAGAAAATCAATCCGTGAGCTGTAGAGTAAGACCGCAGACTTATCAATACCGAATTGGACATCAGGTAGAAAACCCCCAATGGAATTGCTGGGGGAAAGTAGAGACCGAGTGTTCAATATTCCAAGAAGGAGGAGCCATACGCACACATGTCTGCGTATGCCTACTGGGCTGTGGTATCTTCCAACAGGGATGAGAAGATCGTCTACCGATCTGCGATGTTATACTGGCAGAGCATAATAGTCTTTCAAATAAATAGGACATGCTGTCCGCATAGAACAAAATGTGTATTGTCTTTTCTTAGTGATTGCGCTTGGTGCATATATAACATATAAATTCTTGCTTGAAAGTTAGATCTACAGTCCGCTATTATTAAACAAGGTCCTTCAGAGCCGAACATTGGGCTACCCCTTTAAAAACTGTATACCTACGTGAAAGTGATAAAGAAAATAAGTATAAAACAAAACAATAACAATAAAAAGCAAACTAGGGAGGTATACATACCTATAGTGATTTACTACGTGAAAGTGAAAAAGAAAATAAGTAAAAAACAATTATAATAACAAGCAAACTACATATATAGTGAATTAGTGAGCTTACTGGTACTGGTAAGCAAAAAAAAAAAAAAAAAAGCATACAGAAAGCAACAATTCCATTGCAAAACCAACTTGTTGTCTTTAAAATTCATACAAGTGAGCTACCTACCTACCTTCAAATAACTTTTTTAAAAAATGATTATGCTATCAATGAATAATACCAGTGCCAAAGTCAATATCATTTGGCTTATATTAGAAAATAGCTTTCTTTGTGTATGTACATATATGTTCTCTTTGTATTATGCCGATTTAACGATACTTATTAGTTATTACAATACTAGATACGTATGTAGCTATGTGGTTGTGCACTGTTTAGAGCACTCGTAGTTTTTCACTTTTGGGAAGATGACGAGATTTGAATTTCTGCAAGTAAGAAAATGGGTATGATGGTAGGGATCTTGTCAGTTAATATTGCATAACGTTTGCTTTGCATTCTTTCATCTCACACTTCTTGAACGAATGTTAGCATGGGCGTGGCTTTCATCTCGGCTCTTCATGTCCTTTGCACAATGTGCTGCTATATTGGTGCAGTGGTATATGTATTTTCACTATGAACAAAAACAAAGTTTGTTTTTGAGTGATAGCCTGCTCCGGCGTGTAAATATATAGAATTTATTATATATATGTATATTTGAGCAACATGTACAGTACAGCTTGTTTATCCAACCAAAAGCATAGGAAACTACCCTTGACTTACATATGATCTTTCTTTTGTTTTAACTGAAGATTTTGCTAAGCGTTTGTTTACTTAAAGTATAATGGTTATGGGTATACCTAGATCGGATTTGGTTTCCGAATACTGTTGCGTTTTGGTTTTATGGACCTGCGAAAGGGTTTTTTGTTTATTTTTCTGTTTCTTTATTTTTTGGGTTTTTGTTCTCAATTAAGCTTAGCTCAGGGTCAAACACAAATAATGATTGTTTTTAAATGACGGCCAGCCTAAACATATGCACATACCTATATAATAGGAAATCTACGCAACAGCTTTGCCTTTCCTTGCACGTGTTCTTCGGAATCAAACGCATAAGTAATTACCAACCCTTGCTTTATCATACTTTGTTTTTCTTTTTTTGGGTAAACCTATCTGCCGGTTCGATGTCCAGCTACACGGTGCCATAGATCTGGTCGCTATTTAGAACTTAGGAATACTGTTAGATTTTATTACCCTGCGAAATAGTTTTTGTTTATTTTGTCGTTCTAGGTAGGTAGGTCTAGCTAATAACGATTGTTTTTACAATATGAGATCTGCCCAACATGCTTTGTTTTTCCTTGCAAGTGTTCATCCGAAGAAAATGCATGAGTAGGTAGTTCCTGCCCTGTCATTCATTAATATACCTATTTCGGAGTAACGATTCGGCCAAAGTTTTGTTTGCTTTGGATATATTATGGTAAAGGTACGTACCTCTATATCGGTTCGATGTGCAGCTGCATAGTATCGTAGATCCTACGACTGTTTGCATATTTTGGGATTCTTTGTCCCTAAACTCTTTTTTTCTAGTTTTGCATCTCGATGTTTTTATTTTTTCATGCAGCTGGTGGTCGACCGATAGAGTCATCGCCGCAGTTTTGGACTGCCTTTAGGATCTATTATATTTTCTTTGTTTTTCTTTTATGAGGTCGATCTTCTCATATTGTTATTGTAAAGATGTTGATTTTTTTTTTCTTTCCGCGTTGGATGGTTGGTCGATCCATTTAAGACTACCGTTGCGGTCAGTATTTGCTATGAGAGGAATTGAACCTTTTTTTTTATCCATTAACTTATGCGCAGTCATAAACCACGGTGGCAGTCAGATTTTGGGCTTCTTTTTGCATCTCGATGTTTTTATTTTTCATGCAGCTGGTGGTCGACCGATAGAGTCATATATTTTCTTTGTTTTTAAATTCTATACGAAGCAAAAATTCTATACGAAGCAATAAAAATTCTATACGAAGCAAAAATTCTATACGAAGCAAAAATTCTATACGAAGCAAAAATTCTATACGAAGCAAAAATTCTATACGAAGCAAAAATTCTATACGAAGCAAAAATTCTATACGAAGCAAAAATTCTATACGAAGCAATAAAAATTCTATACGAAGCAAAAATTCTATACGAAGCAAAAATTCTATACGAAGCAAAAATTCTATACGAAGCAAAAATTCTATACGAAGCAATAAAAATTCTATACGAAGCAAAAATTCTATACGAAGCAAAAATTCTATACGAAGCAAAAATTCTATACGAAGCAAAAATTCTATACGAAGCAAAAATTCTATACGAAGCAAAAATTCTATACGAAGCAAACATTCTATACGAAGCAAAAATTCTATACGAAGCAAAAATTCTATACGAAGCAATAAAAATTCTATACGAAGCAAAAATTCTATACGAAGCAAAAATTCTATACGAAGCAAAAATTCTATACGAAGCAAAAATTCTATACGAAGCAAAAATTCTATACGAAGCAAAAGTTCTATACGAAGCAAAAATTCTATACGAAGCAAAAATTCTATACGAAGCAAAAATTCTATACGAAGCAAAAATTCTATACGAAGCAAAAATTCTATACGAAGCAAAAATTCTATACGAAGCAAAAATTCTATACGAAGCAAAAATTCTATACGAAGCAAAAGTTCTATACGAAGCAAAAATTCTATACGAAGCAAAAATTCTATACGAAGCAAAAATTCTATACGAAACAAAAATTCTATACGAAGCAAAAATTCTATACCAAGCAATAAAAATTATATACGAAGCAAAAATTCTATACGAAGCAAAAATTCTATACGAAGCAATAATTCTATACGAAGCAAAAATTCTATACGAAGCAATAAAAATTCTATACGAAGCAAAAATTCTATACGAAGCAAAAATTCTATACGAAGCAAAAATTCTATACGAAGCAAAAATTCTATACGAAGCAATAAAAATTCTATACGAAGCAAAAATTCTATACGAAGCAAAAATTCACGAAGCAAAAATTCTATACGAAGCAAAAATTCTATACGAAGCAAAAATTCTATACGAAGCAAAAATTCTATACGAAGCAAAAATTCTATACGAAGCAAAAATTCTATACGAAGCAATAAAAATTCTATACGAAGCAAAAATTCTATACGAAGCAAAAATTCTATAAGAAGCAAAAATTCTATACGAAGCAAAAATTCTATACGAAGCAAAAATTCTATACGAAGCAAAAATTCTATACGAAGCAAAAATTCTATACGAAGCAAAAATTCTATACGAAGCAAAAATTCTATACGAAGCAAAATTCTATACGAAGCAAAAATTCTATACGAAGCAAAAATTCTATACGAAGCAAAAATTCTATACGAAGCAAAAATTCTATACGAAGCAAAAATTCTATACGAAGCAAAAATTCTATACGAAGCAAAAATTCTATACGAAGCAATAAAAATTCTATACGAAGCAAAAATTCTATACGAAGCAAAAATTCTATACGAAGCAAAAATTCTATACGAAGCAAAAATTCTATACGAAGCAAAAATTCTATACGAAGCAATAAAAATTCTATACGAAGCAAAAATTCTATACGAAGCAAAAATTCTATACGAAGCAAAAATTCTATACGAAGCAATAAAAATTCTATACGAAGCAAAAATTCTATACGAAGCAAAAATTCTATACGAAGCAAAAATTCTATACGAAGCAAAAATTCTATACGAAGCAAAAATTCTATACGAAGCAAAAATTCTATACGAAGCAAACATTCTATACGAAGCAAAAATTCTATACGAAGCAAAAATTCTATACGAAGCAATAAAAATTCTATACGAAGCAAAAATTCTATACGAAGCAAAAATTCTATACGAAGCAAAAATTCTATACGAAGCAAAAATTCTATACGAAGCAAAAATTCTATACGAAGCAAAAATTCTATACGAAGCAAAAGTTCTATACGAAGCAAAAATTCTATACGAAGCAAAAATTCTATACGAAGCAAAAATTCTATACGAAGCAAAAATTCTATACGAAGCAAAAATTCTATACGAAGCAAAAATTCTATACGAAGCAAAAATTCTATACGAAGCAAAAGTTCTATACGAAGCAAAAATTCTATACGAAGCAAAAATTCTATACGAAACAAAAATTCTATACGAAGCAAAAATTCTATACCAAGCAATAAAAATTCTATACGAAGCAAAAATTCTATACGAAGCAAAAATTCTATACGAAGCAATAATTCTATACGAAGCAAAAATTCTATACGAAGCAATAAAAATTCTATACGAAGCAAAAATTCTATACGAAGCAAAAATTCTATACGAAGCAAAAATTCTATACGAAGCAAAAATTCTATACGAAGCAAAAATTCTATACGAAGCAAAAATTCTATACGAAGCAAAAATTCTATACGAAGCAAAAATTCTATACGAAGCAATAAAAATTCTATACGAAGCAAAAATTCTATACGAAGCAAAAATTCTATACGAAGCAAAAATTCTATACGAAGCAAAAATTCTATACGAAGCAAAAATTCTATACGAAGCAAAAATTCTATACGAAGCAAAAATTCTATACGAAGCAAAAATTCTATACGAAGCAATAAAAATTCTATACGAAGCAAAAATTCTATACGAAGCAAAAATTCTATAAGAAGCAAAAATTCTATACGAAGCAAAAATTCTATACGAAGCAAAAATTCTATACGAAGCAAAAATTCTATACGAAGCAAAAATTCTATACGAAGCAAAAATTCTATACGAAGCAATAATTCTATACGAAGCAAAAATTCTATACGAAGCAAAAATTCTATACGAAGCAAAAATTCTATACGAAGCAAAAATTCTATACGAAGCAAAAATTCTATACGAAGCAAAAATTCTATACGAAGCAAAAATTCTATACGAAGCAAAAATTCTATACGAAGCAAAAATTCTATACGAAGCAAAAATTCTATACGAAGCAATAAAAATTCTATACGAAGCAAAAATTCTATACGAAGCAAAAATTCTACACGAAGCAAAAATTCTATACGAAGCAAAAATTCTATACGAAGCAAAAATTCTATACGAAGCAAAAATTCTATACGAAGCAAAAATTCTATACGAAGCAAAAATTCCATACGAAGCAAAAATTCTATACGAAGCAATAAAAATTCTATAAGAAGCAAAAATTCTATACGAAGCAAAAATTCTATACGAAGCAAAAATTCTATACGAAGCAAAAATTCTATACGAAGCAAAAATTCTATACGAAGCAAAAATTCTACACGAAGCAAAAATTCTATACGAAGCAAAAATTCTATACGAAGCAATAATTCTATACGAAGCAGTTGTCCGCAAGAGATAGCATTCCAAGCAGTTGCCCACACGAGAAATTCTTCCGAGGACAAATGGCCAAAATGGAACAATCGGAAACTTCCGCGTGCGCAACAATCAGAGGTAGATGTTTAAAAAGAACACTTTCACTATCCCCGTCATGGTCTTGACTCTACTGAGTCAAAGTGGGCAGGATAAATACCTTACGTCCAGCGGTTCGTACGTCTTTTCTGCGACAGGTGGTCGATGCGCAATAAAACGCATTCGCCAAACTCATATTCGTATACATTGAACTTTGCCGGTCCGTGTAGAACTCGGGCATATTCAGGACGGAGTGTTCCAGTGACATCGAATGTTTGCCTCTTCATTGATTTTTCCCATTATAGCTGTTCATTTGGAGTTAGTCAGCGACCTCAGCGCGAAGGCATTTCTAGCAGCATTGGACCGTTTAGTTGAACGGCAAGAAGAGCAGTTAAATGAGAAGGAACTTCAGTAAGAGGTGACTAAGCGTAAAATTACGCGCCATTTTAATACTCCTCTGGCACCACATCACGATGGGCTGTGGGAAGCGAGTGTGATACGCGCAAAGTACTACCTAAACAGAGAAACTGGTACTCGCAGCCTTACGTTTGAAGACCTCTACACTGCCTTCGTTCGCATAGAGGCTTGCCTCAATTCCCGACCTCTATGTGCTTTAAATGACCTCACAGCCCTTACACCAGGCCATTTTATTGCTGGCCGCCAAATAATTCGTTCTCTGGGTCCAGATGTCAAGGAGGTAGCATCACATCGCCTAGATAGTTGGGACAAAATTCATCAATTGAAAAAAAAAAAAAAAAAAATTTTTTGGAGCAGATGGTCCCAAGACTATTTGAGTGATCTAAAACTGCGTACGAAATAGAAACAGCCCAAGCGCAATTTGAAGTCGGCGATCTCGTCTTTCTCAAGGAAGATAATCAACCACCAGGCATTTGGAAACGGGCACGCATCACAAAGGTGTATTCCGACAAAAACGGACGAGTACGGAGTGCTCGCATTCGTTGTAACGGCCGGATGTATGACCGACTGGTCACCAAACTTTGTCTAATACCTGTGGAGGTTGGCATTCAACCACACAACGAAATGTGTGCCAACGGCAAATGCACCAATGATTGTACACTGGTTGAAGGTGAAAAACAGAACGTTGTCGCTAATGTGGTAACCGACGTCAAGAGACGCCTGCAGATACGTAATATGGTTGTATCGATTTATTTTTATTCTTTCATTATTAAAAAAAAAAAAAAAAATATTAATAATAATTTAATATGAACACTTTGTTTGCTTTATAAAATAGGAAATAATCATTAAACTTGGAAAACAGTCCATCGAATAGTGCGCATCTGAGGCATACGATCATCTCTAACGCTACCAACGCTATCCCCACAGGAAGGGTTTTTGCTCCAGGGTTGATTTCAACCATGCTGTTTCAGAAGGAGCGCCAATAAATAGTTAAACCACCAGGTTTAAAGTGGGCAGGATGTTCAATATTCCAAGAAGGAGGAGCCATACGCACACATGTCTGCGTATGCCTACTGGGCTGTGGTATCTTCCAACAGGGATGAGAAGATCGTCTACCGATCTGCGATGTTATACTGGCAGAGCATAATAGTCTTTCAAATAAATAGGACATGCTGTCCGCATAGAACAAAATGTGTATTGTCTTTTCTTAGTGATTGCGCTTGGTGCATATATAACATATAAATTCTTGCTTGAAAGTTAGATCTACAGTCCGCTATTATTAAACACCGAGACTCAGCGGATGAGAATGGAACCCATATTCGGATGGAACAAGGAAGAATTTAGGTCTGCTCAAACGAAGGATCCAGACATCGGACCGATTCTCAAATGGAAAGAGAACAACACGAAACCTGACTGGGACGACATTTCTGACCAAAGCCCTGTTGTCAAAGCCTATTGGGCACAGTGGGATTCGCTTCGCGTGCAAGAAGGAGTACTCCAGCGCAAATGGGAATCTCCTGACGGTAAATCTTTTGTAATGCAGCTTATTGTTCCTCAATCGAAAATCAAGGAGGTTTTACAAAAGATGCATAGAAGCCCTACAGGAAGCCACCTGGGAGTCAACAAGACGCTGGAGAACGTGCGAAAACGCTTTTACTGGCTGCATGTTAGAGGTGACGTGGAGAAGTGGTTCCGAAATTGTTATGTCTGTGATTCAAACATAGAGGTGGGTAGGCTTACAGATAGACCTAATAGAACAGGGACATGGGTCACAGTGTATGGCGACCGGATGAAGACCCGGTATGACACAAAAGCGACAAAGGCAGGATTCCAAGCAGG
Organism: Melanostoma scalare; assembly: GCA_949752695.1. Classification (NCBI taxonomy): domain Eukaryota; kingdom Metazoa; phylum Arthropoda; class Insecta; order Diptera; family Syrphidae; genus Melanostoma; species Melanostoma scalare. The sequence goes on along the minus strand of OX456985.1, from coordinate 33,702,356 downwards.
AGATCGTGTGTGGCTTTATAATCCTCATCGTCAAAAGGGATTGTCACCGAAACTTCAGCGAAACTGGGAAGGTCCTTATACTGTTGTCACGAGGATTAACGACGTGGTTTACCGCATCCAAAGAGGATTAAGAGGCAAGTTAAAAGTAGTTCATTGTGACCGGCTGCATCGATATAGTGGAGAGGCTGCAGATGGAATTATTCGGGACGAACAATCTTAAGGAGGGGGCAGTGTAATGAACACCCAACATTTATACCAATTTCCTAATCGAAAACGTTTAACCGAAAACACAACTGGCAACACTATAATGGAATGGTATAAAATGACAGGCATTGCTTGTAAGCCAGTGTGTGTGAGTGTAGAGATTTTTGACAGCAAATGTGGAAACCATGGAGAAGAAACTGGAACGCTCTAGATGAGTGTTGTTCTATATAAATAGGACCGCTGACGCAACGAGCAGTCAGTTCTGATTATAGAGTGATAAAGTTAAGAGTGAATTGTTGTGAACAAGTGATAGTCCAAAAGTCGAGTTGAGTTCGAATAAAGTATTGATACTGAATAAAAGTGGTAGAAATAAATAGAAAAGTGAAGTTTTATTTTTGCGAACTAAGCGCACGTTACAATATTTCATTTAATAACACCATCCGAGTATATTTTATGTTTAAATTTTCTGAAATTCTTACTAAATATTGTCTTTTTTTTACAAAGGCATGAATTTTACCTACCAAAAAATAATGAAATAGGTATAAAGAGACACCAGCGACATCTATGAATTAATAGAAACTCGAAATTTACTAGTGAATATTCGATGATACTAGTACAATTTTAAAGAGCAATACGATACGAGAGGTCACGTATGCTGTAATTCCAAAATGGTTACTCACTCAATCGATCTCTAATGCCACTCACTCACTCGATATCGTGAGCTGTAATTCGGCCCCAGGTTAGCTCGTTTTTGTAAACGAACAACGTTTTACCCTGGTGGGATAAGCTATAACGCTTATAACATTTGAATTGCACTGCTCCTCAACCAAGCTTATTTGTTCGCTGCGCACTCCAGAGGTCAGTCGGTTGTGATTCTTGCGCAACAACCAGTTATGGTGAACTTGATCCATGGTCTATGGGAATGCAAACAGAATAAGATTTAGTTGCGTCCGGATGATTCAATAGCCGAAGAGGTGTTGTTACCACGATTTCTACTATGGAGTTTTGTATTTTTGTTTGCAGAACTCGGTTGATTTCTGTTGTTCTGCAGCAAAAGCGCAAATTAAATTTAAATTTTAAATAAAAGTGCATTGAAATATTTTTTCAGTAGCTTTCTAAAAATAATTTTTGTCAACTTTGTCAACTTGACAGTGACAACTGTCAAACAAAATCTACTCTTGTACTTTCGGCAGTGTGAATGGGTTGAATCTAGTACCACCCAAATCAAAATCAAAATCCGGATTTGCGTGCGGTGTGAAAAGGGTATTAGTGAAAATCGACATAGATCATTTGGGGTAACAGAGAAAGAGCACAAAAATACAGCTACTATGTTCGCACGAAGTTTCAACAAATCGACCAATGTGATTTTCGTCTTTGATAGAAGCTATTTTCTGTGCTGAATTCACTCACCGAAACCAAACCAACAATCATAATCAATGTTTTTCCTTCACTGAAAGCACATTGTTGTGATATACTTATAAAAAACTTTTTCTCAAAATGCAAAAGTGGTCAAGACTTTGAGCAAAAATTCGTTTTCATAAACGAATTACGATTTTGCCTCAATGGGAATTTATCTTCACTTCTTTTTTCAAGTGTGCTACTTTCTTACTCCTTAAAAAATAAATGATTTCAATTACTGTGCACAAAGTAAAGGAAATGATCTACTATGTTAACTCGCATACAAATTTCAAGTAGGGGAACAAGCTTACCGTTCTTATCATTTGACGTTTGGGATAACAAAACAAATATTTGTGTTTTCTTTTTAAAAATTCATAATTCATAAAATATAGCGTTTGTATTAAAACGTTACAGGTATATTTTCAAAAGCAAGTTGATTTCTCTAAAATAATCACGTCTGCGTCAGGTAGACAATCGCAAACCAGTAATGTACGACTCAGATGCTGATTCTAAAATAGTTGCAGCAGCTGGAATGGTTGTAATTTCCTTCTGCTAAACCATGGTAGTTCAAACTTTAAAACGAAAAAAGAAAAAACCATCAAAATGAAAGCACTTCTTGCCATTATACAAGGGCAAGCTCAGCAAAGATCGAAGAACAGATTATTTTGTTAAAAGATCCAAATACTTAGATCCTACATATCTACCTTTTTCCTTGATGGATGAGATTTGTTTTGTGTTTGCAATGCATAGAAAAAAACATAACCAGACAGAAAACCCAAATGAAAGCTTGTGCGCCTCAAAAGCATAGGTTGGCAGCGACTCGGAGGTTCCTTGTTAATGGAGAAAGCTTCCAAAAAATATGTGCATTTACAGATTTGTCGCCTTCGTTCCTGGCTGGTAACATAAACCAAGTAGATAAAGGACCTAAAGGACTCATTTATGAAAGTATGGTTCTCTGTTTTACATCAATGAGAAGTAAATTTTCATGAGACGTTATAATTTCAGTTCCCTATTTCAAAAACGGATTGGTTAAGGATCTCGGAGGGATTTGAAAGTAAGTACATATCAGTTGCCTAATTGCATCGGTGCTCTAGATCAAAAGCATATTGTTTTTTTTTCGTTGAAAAATGCTATGTTGTCATTTCACAACAGATTCAAAAGCATCGTACTGTTTGTTGGCAATGTGCGATGCGAATAGCTAATTTACGTTCATGGACGTAGGATGTAATGGTCGTCTCAACGATAGAGGGCAAATAATTTGTTGCCTTGTCCTATTATAATTAGGAACAGTAGAGAGCTTCCTTATATGATTGTTGCCGACAGTGATTTTCCAATATGCCAAATCTATTAACACCATATTCTAAGGAGCATACTCATCCAAAATGAAGAAAACTTTAGCTCTCGTTCGAATTGTGTATTGACGGAGAACTTCAAAATCTTGCAATCAACTATAAAATCAGATGTAAGCAGAAGCATTAAAATAATCCAGTGCTGTAATATTTTTAGCCTACCCTATCTTACTCCATTTCCGTGATATGGCACTTTTTGTGTTTTTCCAATGGTAAAAGTTCAGTTTTTTGTAGCGTGAAATCAGTGGTGAATTTACTGGTGAAATAACTTGTGAATTCACTGGTTAAATAACTTGTGAATACACTGGTTAAATCACTTGTGAATACACTGGTGAAATCACTTGTGAATTCACTGATGAAATCACTTTGTGAATACACTGGTGAAATCAAACTGGTGAAATCACTTTGCAATTAGTTGAGGTAATTAGTTGTGGGCATTTTAGGACTGACCCCCTTTTTGAAAATAGTGTCAGTGTATTCACTGATGAATTTACTAGTGAATTCATTGGTAAAATCAAAGTGACTTTACTGGTGAATTCACTGATAATTCACAGATGAATTCACTGGTTAAATCACTGGTGAATTCACTGGTATTCACTAGTAAATTCACTAGTGAATTCACAGATGAATACACTGGTGAATTCACGGATGAAATCACATGTGAATACACTGGTGAATTCACTTGTGAATACACTGGTAAAATTACTTGTGAATCCACTGGTTAAATCACTGGTGAATTTATTGACTGGACTAACTTCTTGGAGAGCCCTATCTAGCTCCGTTTTCGACATATGGCGATTTTTGTGTTTTTCCAATGGTAGAAAGAAGTGCAAGTTTTTGCAAGGTGAAATCACTGGTGAACTTGCTGGTGCAATCACTGGTGAATTGACCAGAGAATTCATCAGTGAATTCCACCTTACACATATGGCATGGGTCTGATATGTTATCGACCAGAGGCCAGAGCATATGCTTTAAATTTTTGGTCCATCAAATAAAAAGCAAGTTTTTTGTTATCTCGAATGAGCAGTTATAAAATTTTATTACGAAAACCGATAAATTATTTTAAATAAGAAACTTTGAGATGTTTTTGAACCAGTACTTAATAGTTCAAAAGTAGGCACGTAAACAAATAATAATGTTGATAATTATGTACGAGTAAATATGTAACTTCAAATGGCTTGCTTCGTTTGGAATTGTTCTCGTTTCGATTACTTTTCTGTAAAACTTTGCTGATTTTTTTGGAATCCTTTCTTTTGTTGGGCTTGACATGTTAACAGCGTAAAGTCCGAACTTCTCCCTACGAAACAGGTTCTTTATTTCTAAAATTTTATGTTCAATTTAGTTAACTTACGTAAATCCATTCAACCACTCGAAGTTGTCAATCAAGCTCCACACGGAGTAACTACTCACATTGCAGCCATCATTGACTGCGTTTAGAACAGCTTGCAAATAACTCTGAAAAATAGTTGCAATTATTAAAGATTAATTTTGAGTTCTATAATTCTTTCAAACTCTTAAGTATCGAATACGGTTGTCATCTTCCAGTTCGCCTTCATCCGACCAACCGTTTTCTGTGATTATAACCTCCACGTTGTCGTACTCATCTCGAATATATCTTCAAAGATTTCAAACATAAGTTCAAAGGATCTATGAGAAACTACCAACCCTACTTTAGAATACCCTCAAGTCCCTCCGGGACACAGTGCAACCACCACGACTTTCCTCTAAACCAATCTGAATCGATAGAATAGTCACAATCAAGATCATAATTCCATGATGGCTTTGGTGTTTTTTGAGAACTGGCACGATCAATATTTACCGACGAATAATGGTTTAGTCCCAAAAAGTCTGCAGAATTGCGAAGTATTTCTTTCCATTCGTCGTCATGTTGTGGCAAACGTGAACTATTTCGACCTTCCTTCTGGCTGTTGTGTTCTATATCCCGAACTAAATTTTTTGGATATCCTCCAGTCTTACTGTAGATTGGATGGATCTGCAAGCCTAACTATAGGAGAGAATAAATATTCTTACACGATCTACTGCTCATACAGATCAGAGAACTTGCATTAAATTCCATTCCGCGTCTTACTACTTCCATGTCGTTTGATTTCGAGAAAAGGAATGGAGAGTTTACAGCTAACCCCAATTTGCCACGCTGCTTTTCATAAAACTGCGCTCTATAGGCTTGATAAGTCGCCGCATGTGCTTTTAAGGTTGTATCAATGCAAATATAATCTCCTTCACCAGGTGATCTTATCTGCGGGGGATATGTACCATCACTGTAGCTATTGCCACAGTACAATAGTGGCTCGTTGAATGTAATCCAAGTTTTGACCTAAGAAATGAGAAATTTTGACGAATTGGTTCAGAAAGTTTCTCATTTCCTCACTCTGTCACCGTAGATTTTAAACAACTCAGTAGCATAAGCCACAAAACGATCAACAAGAATAATTGGGTTGGTAAAACCGCCTTTCTTTTCAATTTCTGACGGCAGATCGTAGTGGTACATCGTTACCATGGGTTCAATACCATTGGCAAGGAGTTTGTTGATGACATTGTTGTAATAATCGATTCCTTTTTGGTTCCTAGAAGATATGTCTCCAGTAGGAAATACTCTCGTCCAGGAAATAGAGAAGCGGTAATGGTTGACCTTAAAAAAAAAAAAAAAATAAACCAACAGTTATCGTAATCTTTTTAACTTGTAAACTTTAATCATTTTCAAAAACATTCAAACGAATACATTATTTTTAGTTCCCAGTATCAGTAAAATCTTACACTGACCTTGACTCAATAGAAAAAAATATTTCAAAACAATAAAAACAATTTACCTTCATGTCTTTCAACGCCTGCAAATCCTGTTCAAATCTGTGATAAGAGTCGGCCGTCGTATCACCATTTGACCTATCTTTGATTTTTTCTGGAAAATCGTGTGTAAACTCATCCCAAATAGATGGGCCTCTGCCATCTTCATTCCAGGCTCCTTCAATTTGGTAAGCAGAAGTAGCTACTCCGAAGCTAAAATTATTTGGAAAACATGGCCTTCCTTTTGCACGATGAGAGCAGGTTTCAATATTTGTAGCACTTATTGAGCATCTTCTTGGCAAATTACATGAAAAAAAAAATCAAATTAAACATTTTTTTCCATAAGAAATAAGTAGATAATCATACACTGAAATGCCGACTAAAAAAACTGTCGACCACATATTTGAACCTCGCCACTGCAACCGATTACTAGTGTTAATAAAACATCGATAGTTTAATCGATTAATCGATTGTTTTGAACTATCGGGACTATCGATAGTTTAGAAAATATATCGATAGTTGTCCACATTCCACAACTGATGAATTTATGCCTTTGAAAAAAAAAAAATTTGAAATCTGAACTGAGCTAAAGTTCAGGTAATTCTTGAGCGTAAATGTACCCTACTCAATGAACGCTGTTTTGTTGTTGACAGTTGAGTTATCTTACCATTCCACTATTGTCTACGGAATTTATAGTAATATCATGAAACAGTTGCGGGCCCAATTGCCATCTAGTTATTTAACACCGTACTAACATTTACCTGTAATTTTTAGTTTAGAACAAAATCACTAGATGGCAGTTTGGCCCCACTTCTGGTTGATGATATTACTATAAACTCTTTATATACGTACATCGTACAATGATAATAAACTTCACTCCATAATGAAATGGGGGAAGTCCCAAATAATGCCTTTATTGCAACCAATCAATAGGGGAAGTCCTGCATTAGCATTTCATTTCTTTACATATTCATTTCATCATCATTTCTTGGGGCTCAATTTTCTCATATGAATTTTAACCGCTTGAAATGTTATTTTATACCAGAACGTTGTTTTGTGTTACTATTTTTAGTAAGGCAATAGAAAAAAAACTTATTCAATCTTTTTTTTCAAATTTAGACATTTTTGATTGATTTTTTTTTATTTATTTATATTAATAACACTATCGATTGTTTATCGATCAATCGATTGTTTTTTAAAAAATAATCGATACTATCGGAAGTTCCAACTATCGATGTTTTATTAACACTACCGATTACAATCTACTAATTCAGAGTGATTACAATTTTCGTCATTTTGACTCAAATATATAAAAAATGAGCATGACAGGGTCATACGACATTGCTCTCGTAATCTAAATACAATATTCAAAGCTCAGGGATGAAGCTGAAGCTATGTCAATGATGAGAGACATATGTATTTCTTTTGAAAGCACTGCACACATCCGAAATGGAAAATGTTATTCGAGTTGTTACAGCCGTTTTTGAATAAATCGAAAAAAATTGTTTCGGAGGTGGTAATTTTTACTGACATAGAAGGTGCTTTGGCTTTCTTCAATGGGGCCAGAGAAGATGGTGTCGACAAATCATTCGTCTTGTGGATAGCAAAGCTAATGATTAGAACAGTGATTGTTGAAGCGGAGTGTGGACAATTCATAGAAAAGGCTGTGCGCAAGGTTTAGATCTATCACCTCTTCTGTGGGACATTCTATAGTTTGAAATCTTCAATGGGAGTAAGGGTCCATGTAAAGTCCTCTTTGTTCAAGAGTAAAGGCTTCGTTCAATATATTGATAGCGGTTTTGCTACCAACGGTTTCTCCGTCAATCCTTTAAAACCGAAGATGGTCTCTTCACGAAACGAAGAAAATTGACTGGTTTTACCCAAATCGGACTTAAAGGCGATAGCAATCCCTTCTCTACAGTCAAACATCTTTGGAGTAATGCTAGAAAGCAAGCTTCTTTGGTTCAAATATGTCAACTGTTGAGTCACTGCCAATCTGCAATTCAAAAGAGCTTTTGAGTACAATAAGGCCAATCACCTCAATTGTTGCAGTTTTTTTTTGTGGAAAAAGCACTCGCAAACACGTTATTGCCTCGTTCACTAAATTTCAAGGAAAAAAAGGGCACGACTGGGACGCACGAACTTGCAACCGTTTGCTAAGTACAAAACCAAAATATTAAGGCTCAGTAAAAGGTTTTAGTATTCGCTTTAAATATATTTAGTGGTTTCAGGGTTGCTGACTACACTTTAACTATGAAAATTGAATCACGCAAAATATTAAAAAATTTAATTAAATTCCAATGGTTTCAAGCGAAAATCTAAAAACGCCATTCTTTTGTAGTTGCTAATACATATAAACGCTGAAAATGAAAAAAACTGAAGCTGAAAATTGAATCAAAGTCGTTAGAGCAGTTTTTTTAAAAACTGGTTTTTTATTTTTCATTTAAAAAAAGCTTTTTAAAAGCTAGGTATGCAAGTTTAAAGATCTTGTCAGAAGATGTTTTGAAATTTTTTTTGAAATAAATCAGCAATACCGTTCTGAGAATATGTATATTCAAATAAATCAAATTTTTTTTTTAAATTAACAAAAGTTGTCCCTGGCACGATTAGCACTGAAGCTTTGAGGATTTCGCAAGCACCACATCTTTTGAATCACATAATAGATAATAACACATATTGTGGTACCCGTGGCGTGATGCATGTTACGCTGGTGGTTCGAATCCCAACAGAAGCTAAAAATGTTTTTCCACGACTATCACCTTTCGCGAGAAGTTGACAAGTCCTCTGATAGTAAATTTATTGCCATGAAAAGCGCTTTATGGATTAGCCGTTCGGAATTGTCAAAAAATCGTAGGTCCCATCCATCCCCTCCCAATGCAAACAAATTCGATCGTCCTACGATCATAAAAAAAAGACCTAAATGCAGCTTGCTTGGCCCCCTACTTCCGCAACTCCATGGGGACCACTTTGCTCTTGTCCAGGAATGACAACGTCGCCTCGGTCCCGGTATCGTTGGGAATCACCTTGATAACTCTGCCCCTGTTCTGGATAACAAAGGATCTGGTGTTATAGCGGAACACTGATGTGATACCCTGGAACGGGTCAGCTTCTGGGTTCCTTAACCGGATGGCTCGCCTTCGCTGGGTCTTGGTGAGCGGAGGCTGCGAGCGTTCCTTTGGCTCTGCTGCTATCTGATCCGTGCTGGCGTCCCGGGTAGTCGTAGAATCGGCTTCGGTTTCGGCATCTGGAGAGCTAGGGCTCTGTAGCCCGGAGGCATCCGCGGGCTCTTTGGCAGGGGGGAATAGCCTGGGATCCAACCGATGCAATTGTCTGGCAGCTGGGCCCCCCAACACGTTGTGGATGATCATCCGTCGCACCTCGTCCATCGGAGGCAAGTCGACCTCGTAGAGCTTCCACACGGGCGTTGCTACCGTCGACGGAGGATCGCTGGGATTAGCTCGCTGCAGCTCTCTGAGTTGGCGCTCGGTCCATAGCGTGCTGGCCTTATCCCGCACTGATTGGATCTGGGTCATCCGCACTTCTGGGCCCGGCGGAGGTCGAATGAGTACGGCCGGCGGGTGAGTGGGTTTTTGAGTTACTCGTCGGGAGGTAGTTGCCTTGGTTGGTGCAGCTTGCACCAATTGCAATACAACCGGACGGTCTCCAGGGCTCGGTCGACAAGGGTGCGTCGGCTTCCTCTTGCAAGGATGGTCGGGTGAAGTCGGCGGGGGTCTTTTCTTCGGTTGCTGGTTTTTGTCCATTTTCTTTCTTCGGTCTGGTTGCTCAAAATTTAAAATTTCTTTATTGCCAAAAAGAGGTCCGTGTCGCTCGGTGGTCGGCGGTCGAATGAGCTTTCCCTGGTTTGTATTTATTTTTGCAATATTTGCGGCACAGCTGTTGTCTTCACTACCTGCATTTGCTGTCGATGCGATCCCTTTCAAATCTCGTATGTGCGCCCGAGTCGTGGCAGCTGCGTGGTTGCGACTTCCCAGCCTACGCAACAAGACGATAACGGGAGAAACAAATTTTATGACCTCGTATGGCCCCTCGTACTTCGGCGCTAACTTCTCAGTGAAATATTTTGCGGCAGACGATATTACACGGTCTCTTTTATACACGCGTTCGCCGATATACGGGCGCCAGGGGCGGTGTCGCAAATTGTAATATTTCGCCTGTGTTTGGGAAGCGCGCTGGAGGTTCATTTTGGCTAGTGAGAATAATGTTCGCATACGTTCCGTGCGAAGGTTGGGTTCCTCGGGAGGGGTATTTGTATCTAGGTCAGACAGTAAATGACCTGGTACCCGTAACTCTCGTCCGAAATTGAGGAAAGCAGGGGAAAATCCAGTTGATTCGTGGCGGCTGGTATTGAGTGCAAACGTCAATTCTGGGAGGTGCTCGTCCCATCTTCTCTGATCTCCTTGAGTGTATTGGGCGATCATGGTTTTTAACACCCGATTCACACGTTCGGTGTAATTTTCTTGAGGGGTGTACGGCGCGGTCAAACGGTGGGTAATTCCTAACTCTGCTAGAAATTCCTGAAATGAACGGCTCGTAAATTGACTCCCGTTGTCTGATATAAAGGTGCGGGGCACTCCGAACCGAGTGATGATTCGCTCGCGGATGGCCTTTATCAACCCGGGGGCGGTTGCGGCATGCAGCGGGACTGCTTCTGCCCACTTCGAAAATTTGTCTACCATAACCAGCAGCATTGTATTGCCTCTGCTAGACCGTGGCAGTGGGCCTATGAAGTCAGCGCACACGACGTCCCAGGGGAAATCGGACGGAGTAGTGTGCATCATACCACTAGGTTTCTGCTGCGAGGGTTTAAACTGGATGCACACGTTACATCGTTGGACGTATCTGGAGATGTCTCGGAACATACCTGGCCAGTAGTAGTGCCGCATAATGCGTGCGGCTGTTTTCGCGATTCCCAAATGTCCAGCGGTCACTACATCGTGATTCTCGAACAAAATTTGTTTGCGGTCGGCGGTCGGTACGCACAGCTTCCATTCGAAGGAGTTTGGGTCGGCGGCAGGGTTGGTGGATGCGAATCGGCGGTATAGCAAGTCGTTTTCTATTTTGTACTCGGGGTAGCGGTCGGGTAGGAGGCGCACTTGCTCTTTACGTTTCATTGTCCAATCGGGACTGGCGTCGCGAGCAGCGGCAATTCGGTCTAGTTCTGAGATTGGCAGGGGGTCTCGAGACAGCGCGTCGGCCACGACGTTGAGTGCACCTTTACGATATTGTATGGTGAAATCATATTGTTGCAGCTCCAACGCCCATCGAGCCAACCTCCCTGACGGATTCTCCAACGAATGCAGCCACTTGAGTGAATGGTGGTCCGTCACCACCTTAAACTGGTATCCTTCCAGGTACGGTCTCATTTTCCTGATCCCCCATAAGATCGCCAAACACTCTTTCTCAGTGGCAGCGTATTTGCCCTCCAGTTCCGTAAGTGTGCGACTAGCGTACGAAATCACTTTCTCGTGTCCTTCCAGGGTTTGTGTTAAAACCACTCCCAATCCCGTCTGGCTGGCATCAGTTTGCAACGTGAATTGCTGCGTAAAATCGGGGCAGGCCAATACTGGGGCCTCTGTCAACCGTCGTTTCAGAGTCTCAAAGGCTTCTTGTTGTTCATGCGTCCAATGCCATTTTACGGCCTTCTTCAGTAGGCGAGTCAGAGGGGCAGCCACGGTGGAGAAATCCTGGATAAAACGGCGGTACCACGAGCAAATCCCCAGAATTCTACGGAGTTCGCGGAGGCTAGTCGGGGCTTTTAAATCACGGACGGCGGCAACCTTATCAGGATCGGTGTGGATACCTTCCTTTGATATCACGTGCCCCAGGTATCTAAGGGAGGGCCGGCAGAAATGGCATTTGTCCAAATTTATCTTCAGGTTTACTTCTCGAAGGCGGCGGAATACTTCTTTTAGGTGCGCCAGGTGGTCCTCGAACGTTTTACTCAGAACGATAATGTCGTCTAAATATACCAGTACGTGGTCTTGCATGTCGGGGCCGAATACCTCGTCCATGGCTCTCTGAAAGGTTGCTCCGGCCGAATGTAAGCCACATGGCATGACATTCCATTCGTAAAGACCGCGGCCGGGTACAGTAAAGGCGGTGTATGGGCGGCATTCTGGTTTCAGGGCTATCTGCCAATAGCCTTGTTTCAGGTCGATGGTCGACATAAAACGGGCCCCTCGCAACTTGTCCAAAATAGCGGTGATGTATGGGAGAGGATAAGCGTCTTTAAACGAGATTTCGTTCAACTGCCGAAAATCGATACATACCCGCCAGGATCCTTCCTTTTTCCGAACCAGCACCACCGGTGAGCTGTACGGGCTTTTTGAGGGACTTATTTTACCGGACTGTAGCAGGTCGTTGATTTCGTCGTCAATAACTTTTTGCATTGCGGGATTGCGCGGATAGTACCGCTGCTTAAAAGGCTCGGTGGTTTTGAGACGTATGTTATGCGGAGCGACGGTGGATATACCTTTCATTTCTTCGAACTTCGGTATTTCCTCTTCTAAAAACTTTCGTAACCTTGCATCTTGGTGCTGGTCACCAACGTCTGATATGGCGTATATTCGGGTGGCCTCAGGCGGGCTAGAAGCACGTCCCATGGCAATTTTCTGGCCTCCTATCCTTAGCGAGCATCCGGCCTTTCCCAAAAGGTCCATGCCCAGGATAGCGTCTTCTGCCAAGGTAGGTAGGAAGATGGCTTCTCCCTGAACCATTTTCCCATTCAGATTCAGCGTCAGGACGTAGTGTTCGGACGTCACCGCTGTTCGCCCATCGGCGAATTGTACGGCGTGCGGTTGGTCCCTCCTTGTTGCTCCAAGCCGGCAGCATTCTTCCCGCAAGTCGGAGCCGATAAAAGACCGTGAAGACCCGGTGTCAATTAAAGCGTAGTACGTTCGGTCGCCAGCCTCGATATGGACAAATGGTCGGGGGTCGGCGGGACCGGTGGGGCCCGGCTGGCCGAGGACGGCGTTGGAACTCTGGTGGCAAGGGCAATCCTTGGTGAGGCGTCCGTCCTCCCCACAGTACGAACAGAACAATCTGAAAGGGCGTCGGCAATCTTTCTTATTGTGCCCCCTCTGCTTGCATTGCCAGCAGTGCGTGTTTCTGTCGTACGTGGTGGTAGGTTGCGGTAGCGGTGTTCTCGGCATGACAGCTTGACGCGAAAAAGCGGGTGAAGGAGGCTGCACCTGTAGTCGGGGGACGGGTGTGTTTTGATATGAGTATTGCTGGAAATTTGGGGCTGAGCGTGGGTTACGATCCTCTTGTCGCACGAACTCGTACTCTTCTGCGAGATCCATCAACTCGTCCAAGGTCGTAAACTCCATACGTTTAATGTACAGGCGGTACTCAGGCCGCAATCCGTCATAAATACGATCCACGTTATCCTCAATCGTCATGCGCGGATGCTGCCGAATCAAGTACTGAGAGGACCGTACGTAGTCCTTTGCCTTTTCCTTGGGGCCTTGTCTTTTGCGCATTATCTCGTCTTCGAGTTTATGGAAATACCGCGCTGGCAAAAAATGACGTAGAAAGGCCTGGCGAAATGCTGCCCAAGTGGTTAAGGCGTCTCGATTGATCCTGAACCATTCTAGAGCCGTGCTTCGGAAAATTTCGGGAAGTGTCCGGAGCATGCCGTTTAATGGTATCTCGTAACACGCCGCCAGGTCCTCGATTCTCTCCAAGAATTCTAAAGGTTTCCCGGAGCCGTCGAAACGGAATCCCCACTTGCGCACCGTATTCATTAATTCGGCTTCGAAACTGCGTCCGAAACGGCCAGGTGGCGGATATGGGGCGGCGGACTGATATGTACGAGGACCGTCGTGTGGCTCGACTTGCGGAGGGGCGGAAACTGCTCGTTCGGATCTGGCGGGGGGACAGTAATTTGCTGTTCGAGTAGAAATGGGTGCGGGCATGGCTGGTGTCTGGAACACTGGTACCTGAAGTCTGCTTTGGAACACTTTCTGCTGCTTGTGTTCCGACGTGGACGGCTGTATATGCGATCCAGTAGCATGGTCTTCCTCGTCCGAAGGATCGGCGTTGTTCCTCTCTTCTACCTTGTCTTCCCACTCAGCGCACAGATTCTGTGTTGAGCGGTGCGTACGGGCTTCTTTTAGGTGGCGACTCAGGCGTTGGCGTAACTCCTGAACCGTTCCACTGGTGTCTTGTCCACGCTGGGACAGCGTCTCTATTAATTCGGTTTTTTTCAGGAAATAGATGAATCCTAAGTTCTGGTATGGATTCGAATTCTCCTCTAATCCCTGGGCGTCTTCTTCAGGTACTTGGTCGGTCTCGGTAGGCATTTTAGAAGCTGGTTGGTCAGGTTTCGGTGTCGGTCGGTGGACTCTGCGTTAGTTCCTGGACGGGTACGGTAAACGGTTGAACTTTCTGCAGGTCCCTGCTCGGGCGCCAAATTGTGATGCTTCTTTTACTTAGGCTGGGGTATACTCAGGGTGTCCAGGGTCTACCCAAGGAAGCTTAGTAAGACTTGGGCTTCGGCGGTCCAACTTCTTAAATGAAAACGAGGAGACGGTCGGATACAGTTTAACTAAGTCTATATTTATTTGTTTATATTTTTCTCGGTGCTCTCAGGATTTGATTTACAAATTCAATTACAAATTTTTACTCTGATAAAAAAAATTAGTGGTTGGGCCGGTCTGGCTAAGGGCTCGGTTCTAGCGCTGGTATCCGGGACGCCTCTTCTTCTCGGGGTAACGACGTCAGATCCCTCAGGTGTAAACTGTTACTTCTATCTATCAGTGGTGAACGTCTGTCTGCTTTAGGCAGGGCACTCTGTCGGCGGCGGCGGATTTCGTAACCAAAGTCTGCGGAGTGTGATCGGCAGAACGATATATCGGCGGCGGCGGACTACGTGGGAAGTGCCTGCGTCAATTTCTTCTCTGGAATCACTTCAGCTCCTGGGAACGGCAGAACAATTCATCGGCGTTGGCGGACTTCGTAGGAAGTGTATGCGTCTACTCGGAGGCAAAACACTCTGTCGGCGGCGGCGGATTTCGTAGTAATAGCCTGCGGTTGTAGGGATGGGATTTCCTCTTTGAATGGTTGATGTCGATCGTAATGAAGGAAACCTAATCGCTCGGCCAAATGGAACCGCAACGACTAGGTCGGTTCTCAAAGACGCCCAATAATCAAGAAGAATTTACACGAGTGGCCAAGTAAACCATCTCAATGTAATTCCCTTAAACGGAGATTGAATTAAGCAGACCTTACACGATTGGCCAAATAAACCACTTCAATGTAATTCGCTTAGACGGAGATCGAAGCAAGGAGAACTTACACGATTGGCCAAATAAACCACCTCAATGTAATTCCCTTAGATGGAGATCGAAGCAAGGAGAATTTACACGATTGGCCAAATAAACCACCTCAATGTAATTCCCTTAGACGGAGATCGAAGCAAGGAGAACTTACACGATTGGCCAAATAAACCACCTCAATGTAATTCCCTTAGATGGAGATCGAAGCAAGGAGAATTTACACGATTGGCCAAATAAACCACCTCAATGTAATTCCCTTAAATGGAGATCGAAGCAAGGAGAATTTACACGATTGGCCAAATAAACCACCTCAATGTAATTCCCTTAGACGAAAATCGAAGTAAGAAGAACTTACACGACTGGCCAAGTAAACCACCTCAATGTAATTCTTTAAATTAAGAAGAACTTACACGACTGGCCAGATAAACCACCTCAATGTAATTCTCTTAGACGGAGATTAAACTAAGAAGAATTTACACGATTGGCCAAATAAACCACCTCAATGTAATTCTTTTAGACGGAGATTAAACTAAGAAGAATTTACACGATTGGCCAAATAAACCACCTCAATGTAATTCCCTTAGACGGAGATCGGATAAAGAAGAACTTACACGATTGGCCAAATAAACCACCTCGATGTAATTCTTTTGGAAAGTAGACTATGAAAGTCGAAATCGGGGAAGAGAAAAAAGTATTGTACGTTTAAGGCATAAAAGCCCGTAAATCTTTTTCCTTGGAAGAGAAAAAATAGTTATACGTTAAGGCATAAAAGCCCGTAAATCTTTTTTCTGAATTATCGCAATTAATTCACTCCTATTCATAGATTTTCCTACTATAAGTAAGTGTGAATTGAAAGGCAATGACAATATTCCATACAAAAATGGGCTGACTACTGGCAATGCATTTTCCCATAAGGAAATGTACACAAACTAAACGGCAAGCAATATTTGGCCTTGGAATACACTTTTAGTGTGGGATTTAATTGCGTGTGAGCAATTTAATAAAAAAAAACCCAACACGTATAGTGTTTTGGTGCGGTGTTGTGGCGAAATTGTGACGCTTCGTCACAAGGCATGGTTGTGAGAAATGCGCTAGGCCCGGAGTACCTCGATCTGCGCTATTAGTTGCTACATTATAAAAGAATTGCTTATTTTATAAAGGATATGGCGTCCGATACAATGATGACAAAGCTCTAACTACGTTAAAATAAACGGTCAAATTTCCGTCGGTTAAAGACTGGTTCGCTCAAGAAACTGAACTTTGGGCCCAATTCAAGGCAAGCCGTTTTGAATTCCATATCTTCTTCTCGACTAGCCTCGATTAGAACAGTTATCAATTTCGAAGCGAGTCAAAAATAATTCTTCCTTTATCGGAATTGAGGAAAGGATTGTTATTGGAGGGATGGTTCCAGAGCCGATTATTGGTCTGACGTTTGCCGCTGATGCTTTTTTGGACAGCGATGACATTTCATTAGGTACATATACGCGTGCGTCTTAAAGGCGCGGTTGGATAGCCTCCAAATGTCTATAAGCTATATTAAAAAGAATGGCTGGGTTGGAGGAATTACTTGTTTCTGCAGCTACAGCTAAGCTGTGCCAAGGCTCTACTCGAATCTTTAACTACTTTGAAAATTAACGAGGAATGCAAAAATGCGATCGGAAGACTAAATACCTTGTGTCTTGTTTGTGTTTCAGGCTAACACTTTAAACTGGGATTAAAATCACTGATGGACTTACCTGGCATGGATCTCAAACAGCTTTCTGAGAACCTGAAACAGTGCAGCGCTTGATTTGCCGGATTTCTCAGTGAGGTTTTCATTAATGATTGGCTATGTGCAGAGCACAACCTTAGAAGGAATGACTCTGTTGGATACAAACTTGTGCTCACAAACGTTAATAAGAATGCTGAAACTTTTATATACTGCTAAGCGCCCAAACGTACAGACATACAGACGGAATTGGAAAACAGCCACGCAGACCTCTCTTTCATCATATTGTTAGTTTTAAATAAAACCTAGAATTTTTCATTTAACACGATTCCAATACCTGCCCTTTAGAGAGCAAGTAAAAATAAATGGTCAGGTAGGATATTTATTTCAGTGTCAAGCTTTCAAATTGATAAGAAGTTTGTAATTAGAAAATATGAAAACAAAAACAACAGGGTGATTTGTATGAAGTGTGGCTAAAAAACGGACGTATAAGTTTTGTCGAAACAACGCAAAAACTGCACTAGACGTTTTTTTTTTTTAAATTAAATCTTTGTTCATGCTCGTGTTCTAAAAAATTTAAAGCGTTGCTTCGCTGTTGGCTGAACATGCAACAGTCATTTAACATATCTTAAAGGAATTCCTCGCAACTAAGAGAGTCTTGGTTAACATTCCTTACTGACTTTGAATTCGAGTATTCCGAAAATAAAAGGAAATAAGTCCTTTCGACCTTGAAAACTATTTTTTTTTTTAATTGTTAAAAATTGCACTCCCTTTCGAGCTCACTTCGCACGCAAGCTCTCTTTACGTGCGTCCTCACTTCACATGCGAGCTCATATCACCCGCAAGTTCGCTTCATACACGAACTCGCTACACAAACGAGTTCACTTCACACGTTAGCTCATTCCATTTTTTTTGCTTGAAATTTTTTTTCGTGTCTATTTCATTTTATCAATTATGAAATAGACACGAAAAAAAATTTCAAGCAAAAAAAAAAAATTACGAAAATATTAAAGAAGAAAGCTAAACAGACAAGGCGAAATGATTATATGAGAAATCGTTTCTAATTATTTGCACGCCACTGTACATACATTGGGTAGCGAAACAGGGCGGTGAACTCCGGGGCCTAACGCTATTCTCTCAACCATACCTTGTGAGTAGATGGATGAGACCTACGTTTTTCTGCCAATACCGAACGGCTAATCGATAAAGCTCTTTTCATGGCAATGAATTTACTATCAGAGGACTTGTCAACTTCTTGCGAAGTTGACAAAAAAAAAAAAAAGGGTGATAACCGTGGAAAACATTTTTGGTTTCTGTTGGGATTCGAACCACGAATCTCCCCCGTAACAGATGACATGCTAACCATTACGCCACGGGCACCACTTATGCCCACGCATTGCTGGCACTATTATGTTCAATACTCATTAACCACTGTTGATACATATAAGCAAAACAACTGACCTTTGGCTTTTATTTATTCAACTTTAACTCTTTAAAAATAAACTTAAAAAAAAGTAGGAATCATTCCAGTTTCTATTACTTTTCTGTAATATCCCACCGACTTTTTGGCAGTACGCTCTCTATTTGGACTAGTCATATTGACAGTATACAATCCAAACTTTTCCCTGCAAATAGAATATTTGTTATTTGGCTGTCACTATATTGACATAAACTACACTTACGTATATCCCTTGAGCCATTCAAAATTGTCGATAAGACTCCAGTGCGTGTAAGCGCTCACGTTGCATCCATCGTTGATTGCATTGAGGACAGCTTGCAAGTGGCTCTAAGAGTCAAAGAAACATAAATTTTCAACTCGTTAAATCAATTTAAAACTTGGCCTACCTTCAAATAACGTATCCTATTGTCATCCACCATTTCGCCATCATCAGACCAGCCGTTTTCTGTGATAATCACTTCCACGTTGTCATACTCATCACGAATGTACCTTTGGCACAAAAAAGGAAGAATTTGAATTGAAAAAGTATTGAAACAATAGACGTATTTTATTGTATCCTACTTTAAAATACCCTCAAGACCCTCCGGGACGCAATACAACCACGTTGACTTGGCTCTTAACCAGTTGGGATCTACGGGAGTATCACAGTCAAAATCTCGTTGCCAAGATGGGTTTACACCCGTTGGCTTGCTGGCCTGTTGGATATATCTTGAGGAATAGTAATTTAGTCCCAGGAAGTCGGCCGATCCTTTTATAAGTTCCCTCCAACTCGCCTTTATTGTTGGCAAACGCGATCTTATTCTTCCTTCTTTTTGACTATTGCTCGCAATATCCATTACCATGACATCAGGAAATCCACCAGATTTACTAAAGATCGGATGGGCTAAAATACCTAACTGAAAAAATGTACTAATAAAATTCACTCTAATTTGAAAGTTCTTTCAATTAACTTACATTATATTGCATCCCTCGATCAATGATATCCTCATCGTTAGTTTTTGAAAAGAAAAATCTGCTGTCAAGTGTTATTCCTACCTTGCCACCGTACTTTTTGTAGAATCTTGATTGATAGGCGTGGTATGTTGCAGCATGAGCTTTTAAAGTGTTGTCAATGCACAAGTAATCAGCAACACCTGGGGCATAGATTTGAGGTGGATAACTAGCATCACCATAACCATCCATACAAACGTCAAATGCTTCGTTGAAAGTAATCCAAGTTTTTACCTACGATGAAACTTTTACCAAGTGTCTGAAAAATGAAATCTTTGAATTACGCACCCTATCGCCATAGTTGGCGAACAATTCGATGGCATAAATAACAAATTGGTTTACAATCAGGGAATTTGTAAACCCACCGAACTTTTGAATCTCTGACGGCAGATCATAATGAAACATGGTAACCATGGGTTCAATGCCATTGGCCAGAAGTTTGTCGATGATGTTGTTGTAATAATCTATTCCCTTTTGGTTTCTTGATGAAATGTCTCCGTTTGGATAGATCCTAGACCAAGCAATGGAGAAACGATAGTGATTTACCTGCAAGGAAATATGTTTTCGTGTTAACCAGATAACCATTTAAATGAAAATTTGATAAACTAAAATGGGGTGATATGCTTTTTTTCTCCAGGTCTTTGGTAGACTGGTCGGGTCCACTACGATCGTGGTGATTCATCCTTTTATGTCCTAAAACTAGAACATAATAATATGTAATATGATCATATACTAATGACTCCGATGCTAGCGATCGGCAGCTCCAACGCTGGAAAATGAACATTCAAATACAGGTTTCAACAGTTCAATCACTGGCAATCCACAGCTCAATCGCTGGCAAATCAACAGTCGAATGTTGGCAAATCACAGCTCAAACGCAAGCATCCACAGATTAACTGCTGGTAGATCTGTAGTCAAAGACTGACAAGTGACTACCAAAAAATCCTTTAATAGGCTAGTGAGAAGATTTA
Organism: Melanostoma scalare; assembly: GCA_949752695.1. Lineage (NCBI taxonomy): Eukaryota > Metazoa > Arthropoda > Insecta > Diptera > Syrphidae > Melanostoma > Melanostoma scalare. Next base: position 33,682,176 of record OX456985.1, on the reverse strand, counting down.
TACCTCAAAACTGAATTTTTGGGTACATTACGTATCTTAACCATGGGAGTAGACTGTACTCTGAATTGGAAATTATTTAACAGGGGTTGACTCTGACTTCTCCTATTTTCTAGTGTGCCTTATAGAGCTACTTGTACTTAATGCAACAAAATCGTATTATTCTGTAAGCCAATCTGTCTAGATAAAGTGGGTGAAAGTATTTACTAACCACAAACAAAAAAAAAAAGAATAAGAAAGCACGACTGGGACGCACGAATTTGCGATTTTGTGATAATGTCTAAATGTTATGGCTGAGTATTATTCAGTGATACAGGGCTGCCAACTACATATTAATTATGAAATTTAAATGAAATCGAATAAAGTATTTAAAAAAATAAATTGAATATTCAAAGGTTTCTTAGCAAAAATATAAAAATCACATATTTTGGCAGCTGCTAAAACAAGGTGGGCCAAAAGAAATCACTGGACTTGAAATCGGACAAGAAGTTTTTAGGTTCCCATTTCTGTTCCCGTAGGAATACAGGGATGAAGTATAATTTAAGTTACTAAGGGATAATGTAGCATCCTATTGCTGAAAGAATTAAGAAAAAGTAGAGAGCCAAACAACATCGGATAACTTCTTTTGACCAACTTTGTAATAGCTGAAAATTTAATCAAAACCGTTAAACCGCTAATTTTTTAAAACCGGTTTCTTATTTTTCACTTTTTTAAAAAGCATGTTTTTAAAAAATCGAATATTCCAGTTTTGACATCTTTCCATTAGACGATTGGAAAGTAAAAATTCAATTTGAATTAACAAACACTTCATATGTTAAAGTTTTCGAAATGTTGATATGCAATTTTTCTTTAAGAACCAAAGACTTCTGAAATTTTAAAATGTCACCAAAATCATTTAAGCCATTGACGAGAAAGTCGGTTTTTAGAAGAACGATACTACGGATGATACTGTTGTTAGACTTTCCAAAATTTTTGATCTAACATAAGAAATACAACCAAGAAATATTCCTTTGTCATATAGGTTGTTTGGCAGCTACCGTTATTTCAAAACTTATATAAACCTAATTCCAAAAGTAGCTAAATAGGCTGCCACACAGACCCTAATTGTCAATTTCGGAAACTTCCGCTATAGTCTCGCTGCAAGATTTTCTGAATCAAATATGCAAAGTAATTTTAAGAGGTTAAGAGGCCCAGTAATTTTATTATTCCTTATATCCTCAATAGTTCTTAGTTCTGTTTACATCAAATTTATGTTCCATTTACTGTTTTCTGAGTAGAGTTCGAGTGTAGTGTCATACTATGTGTACATTTTCAATCATAACTTGTTGCATGCTTATATCTTTTATTTATTCTTGCAAACAATGATGACGAAAATTGTTTAGTCGGCGAAACACTACAAAGATGAACCACTAAAGCCGAAATTGACCAAAGCTGTACTTGGCTCTAATGTCATCGTTATTCCACATCTTCTGGTGATGGCAATGTCGAACAGGAAGGTAGCTTGAGCCACCACGAACATGAAGGCCGCCAGTAGTAACTTCATTTGTGGTGCTCAGGCCTCAGAAATAAAAGACTTGGTCATTGGTCAAGCTCCGACTTAAACCTGTTAACCAAGATTCTCTCGAGTTGGGTATATTACTATTGTACGCAAGGCAAGTGTAATGAATACATCCTAGATTTTGCTTGCAATAAAGATTTTCAAATGTGAAGGACGACAATGGAAACATGTGCCCCTTAAAGGGGGCAGAAGTGGAGTTTTGACATCTTTTATTCATATTTTGAGAAAGATATAGACATTTTTTCAAGTGCTTTTGATCTTAAATAAGCGAGTTACAGGGCGTTGCGGCCGAAGACCTCTATTGTCAGGTCGCAATTTTTTTTAAAGCAAATAGAAATTTTTTTATCACATTTTTAAATATTTTATCATAAGTTGAATATCATGAAATTGAGGAGAAATAAAAATTTCAGTTTTTACACGAGTTTGAAGTAAAAATACCGTCGTTATCATTATTTTTACTATGTATTTAAAAACAAAAAGCTTTTTATCATTAAAAAAACAATTACATTCATGTACGAATGAAGATGTTTTCCATTAAATTATTCAATTACGAAGAATTCCCTTCTTCATTTTTTCTAATCGGTTAAGAACTCGCTGAGTTTGAAAAAAACCGTTATAAAAAAAATGCTATAATAAGTTAAAGAAGTTCAGCCAACAAGACTCCAATTCAATTGTTATAAGTCAAAAGAAACACCTTATAGTCTTGTTAAATTAATTTATTTTTATCGACCAATATATAATATGACTTATAACAATTAAAAAAAATGCGTTTAAAACTAAAACTTAAAATTTTTTTAAATATCCAAGTTTTACACTCTTAATAAGCACAAAATACTCACACGACCGCATGGTCGAACACTAAGCAAGAGTAGGTATTCACTTTATCGATCTCGGAACATATGAATAGATATTCAAAACATATGAAAGATATTCAATATTTAAATTTCAATGCCACCATCATTGTCTACGGGAAATTTCCTAACTTTGTATGCAAAAAAAAGAAGCATACCCAACACGAATTTCTTGAGACAGTCGGCATTACAGTAGATTTCTCAAAGACCCAGTCACCAGTGAAATTACAGTAGTCATCAAAATCCTTAATCATCGAATTGCCACTATACTGGAAGTTATCAAGAGCAATTATATGATCGATTCGGAGAAATTCCGTTCGTCTAAAATTACCATTGAGAAGTGCTTGTGGATTGTGGCTTGTTGTAGGTACTACACATGATCTCAACAGTCAGTGCACAAAAGTTGTGCTGCATTTCGTTAGTGAAGGGTAAATTAGATTCCCCCTGTTGGAATGTTGTTTAAGGAATCGCAAGAAAGCAGGAACAAGGATCGTAAAGCCTTTAGAGTGAATACCTCTTGAAAAAACTCACGAAAAAACTCTCGTACATGTACGAATGAAGATATTTTCCACAAATTACTGAGACCTCAATCAAAAAAAAAAAAAAAAAACTACTCCCAATGAGTGACGGCTCTAATTAGTAACATTTCTTTAATAAATCAAAACTTTAATATTATTTGTTTTTTAATTATGTTGGACTTCATTAGATTTTTGATTTATGTTTTTTATTTATTTATTTATTATTGTTTTTTTTTTGCGAGGATTAGGGAGTCCTCATATAATGATTTCACTGACATGAGAAGCACGTTATAATCACTTCGATGTTCAGAATCGGTAAGACTGTAGCTCTCCTCCTTCCCTTTCAATTTATGATTGAGAGAAATGTGTTAGACCTGGGCTAACGAACTGCGAACTTACTTTGCCCGCTTATTAATTTTATATCATAAAAACAACATTTTTGACTTAATTCACATATGGAGCAGTTCCTTTCACTTTGCCAATTTTTTAGCTGATTTTCCCACAACTGCCGATTAAGGTGGCTCCTCTTCTCCCTCACTTGAATTTCTTCAAAAATGTTTCAAAACGATTTTATGTGTTGTGACTGGTCGGAATCACCCTATATTTTAAAAGTCTTCATGAATTGAAACGTGCATTAATAAACAAATTCTATTTTCGATCTTTTGTTATAAAGACGTTCGTTTCAGAACCGCATCACATGTTCAGATTTATTACCCATACGAATTATCAGCTGAAGCTGCTTGCATTTAATTGTTTTGATGCTGTTTTTAGGTATGTGTTGACTGACTTGACTCTACTTGAAAATGAATATGTTTATTTTTTTTATTTTTTGCACATTTTTTTTATCATTATCAGCTTCCAATGGAAATATTCAAACTTGTCGAAGAATGAGTAATGAGTCATAAAAACTGCTATAATAAATTTAAACTGATTAAGAAAGGGTGTTTCCGTACAAATATTTTTAATAATGTCTAATGATTTCCGCTATTTTTGGAACGAACTTCCAGTCATGAAAGCCATGCTCGTTATGAGCTTGTCTCAAAAGAGAGTTTTTTCAATTCGTTTCATTCAAATACATATACTCAATCTGAATTAAGTGCTGTATCAGGGGCTTCATTTTTGTTTTGTTTTGATTTACCTTGAGTTCTTTTAACGCTGCCAAATCCTGATCGAAGCGATGATAAGAGTCTGATGCTATGTCACCATTCGATCTGTCAGCAATTTTCTCTGGATGGTTGTGGGTGAAGTCATCCCAGATTGACGGTCCCTTCCCATCTGCATTCCACCCGCCTTCAATTTGATAAGAAGCTGTTGATACACCAAAACTGAAATTTGCTGGGAATTTCGAATTTCCCTTAGCAGCAAGGGAACACGGCTCTGCTACTGCATGTGTAAAACATAAGAAACAACTTGACAAAAAAAATGCAAATAAATATCAAAATGTAAATCTTTGAAAAGTTTAGTTGGCTAACCTTAAAATTGCTAATGCAAATGATGGTGACCGAGAGTTAATCATTTTGCTTCGGTTGATCTGCACTGACTGAACTAAAATCTCACGAAGAAAGTTGGTTATGGTTGATATGGAATAAAAGAATCTTTTGTTTTGTAATTGATAAAGTACGGGGAATGGATAGCAGCATTTGCCTTGAGCACAAAAAGCTGTTGACATTGCCATTTGTTGCATATTTTCAACTGATAGATCAAGATCGGCCTTATCTTAAAAGAACCTACATATTAAAGTCATTGTTCCATGACGTTGGTATTCAAAAATAATAATGAATTTTTTGCATTGCCTTAGCATCGTCTAATTTCTACATAGCTGCAAAGCGTTATCTGAATTTGAAAGCAAATTTACGAAATAAAAAATGAAAATTAACGGCACATGTTAGGTTTTCTTAGAAGTGATTAATTTTGAATTAAAGCTAAGTGAAGTTAAGAAAAAAAAAATTAATGGGTTTTCGTAGACGTGTGGTCCTCAATTTTCTAAGACTTTGTTGATAATTTCGAGCTATAGTCCACGGATTGCTTGGATGATGGACTTTAGTGCTTAAACCGTTTCCATATGACGTCGGTTCTTCACAGTTGTCCACAAAATTAGTCAAATTTCTTCTCCGTGGGCAATTGCAGTGGAGGTTTCATTTCGTCCAAAACTTCTTTAAAACAAATGTTCTATTTGGGCTACACAGAACTTAATTTGGAAATTAGTTTTCAATATTTCCATACGTTGGTGGAACGTAAAGTCAGTCGCTTTGTTCCTCGGAGGTATGATACTAACTTTTTGCCAAGACTTCGAGCGGGAAACAGCAGTTCAGAGTCAAAATAACCCAAAGTTTATATTAACCGAGAACAGAGAAATCGAGTTGAACACAGCTCAAAGTACACCAAAGTTAGCCTTTTTTAAATTGTCAAAAAGTGATGTCAAAGTTGAGAAACGGATTTTACTGTAAAACTATTTTTTTCTTAGAATATGACCATGAATGACATCCCAAAGTATGTAACATGAATTACCGGACACGCTGTATACGCACTTAAGAAGTTATCCTTCTTTGGTGTAATAAATCAAAAATGGCTGATGATTTCATTTCGTGGACCACAACTCGAACTCTGTTTGTAAAAGAAAAGATAAATTAAAATGTAGTATTCTAATGATGAACGAATTTTTGAAATCGGTCCAGTAGTTTTTTGAGTTACGGTTCCAGTTCCATTTGAAATACGTAAGCAAAGAGTTCGGTTTGGCTTAGCTTTTGCTCGCCTTGACAGTAAAAAAACAACAACAAAATCATGATATCAATTCAAAGCGAACACGTTCACTGGTAACGGGGTGGAAGTCGAAGTGTGATTGTTATTCAGGTATGCCTTCGATGTTACGTTGGTTCGTGTACAAGACAACGTGACTCCAACTAAAGCGATATTTTCAGTTCGGTTGAACTTTATCTCGCTTTGACCTTGTTTGTAAAACGGCAGGCTCTATATGGTCTTTAAGTTGATCATAAAAATTAAATAAAAAAAACAATGGACCACCCTTTCAAAAATATTTTGGCTCTCCATGACTCTAGAGATCCCTAGTTTCAAAACCAAATCTTACTTACAATCCAAATCAATGCCAAATCTTGAGGCACTACACATTGATTTTTTATTAACGTGAAAAACTTCAATTTTTGTTTTAAGTACAAAGAGAAAAAATCTATAAATATTAAACTGTAATACTGCGAGTTTGTATGACTTTTCTATAATATTCAGCAGACAACCTGGGGCTTCGTTCCCTCTCTGGGCTTGAAAAGTCCACTGCGTAGAGTCCAAATTTTATTCTGTAAAACTTTTCTAATGAAATATTTCATTCAAAGTAAAATGTAACTTATACTTACGTATAGCCTCTTAGCCATTCGAAGTTATCGACTAAACTCCAATATGTGTAGCCGCTTACATTGCATCCATCTTGTATAGCATTCAGAACCGCTTGTAAATGACTCTAAAAACATAATAAAGAAAAATTTTTTTAAAGGATGAAGCTTATATTAAGCTGGAGCACACAGACCAACTACCGGTCCATTGTACTCCCAGGGTCACTACATTCCTAAGTGTTACGTTACGCAAATTTTAGAGATTTTATAGTTTAACAACCATGTAACGCATCGTAAGATTTTTAAGTAACGTTAAATGAAAACGAAAAGAATTGATTCAAAATGATTATGGAGATTTTAGTTCCCTAGTTTTTTTTTTAATTAAAAAATTATGCCTAATATGTTGTTCTAATGCCCCCCGCGATGCTGCAACGCATCGTAACTTTTTACAAGACCATCGCTCAACAAATTGCGTAACGTAATACTTTAACGCTTCCTTAACACTCTGAAATTGCGCACCATTGTCGCCCTGCAGTAAGGCTTAGTAACGTCTTTTCCCGTTCACTTTCATAAGGCTAAAGGCTTTCATTTATGGACGTAGATTAACATTTAATCAACAAATATCATCAATTACCTGTACATACTGCACTCGATCTAGATCCTTCAGATCACCTTTATTAGACCATCCGTTCTCCGTTATAATTACCTCCACATTGTCGTACTCATCACGAATGTACCTTGCAACAAAAAACTATCAATATCTGTGCTTTCTTATAAAGATTGATCTAAAACTACTTTAAAAATTGCTCCAGTCCTTCAGGGACGCAGTAAAGCCAGGGCGAAATTGATCTCTTCCATTTAGGATCGACAATGGCATCAATATCAAAGTCACGTTCAAATGATGGGTCTTCACCGTTAGGCTGTTTGGCACGCTGAAATATTCTGGACGAATAATAATTGAGTCCCAGAAAGTCAGCTGAGCCTTTAACAATTTCCTTCCATTTCCCTTCGAGATTGGGTAAACGCGATGTGATTCTTCCTTCCTTCTCGCTGTTATTTCCAATGACATCAACAAGAACTTCTGGGTATCCTCCGGACTTGCTAAAAATTGGATGAGCAATGAAACCGAACTAGAAAGAAATCAATGATTGGACTTTTGAATTTGGGGTATTGTTGCCAGCACACTCACATTGAATTGCATAGCACGATCAAATGCGAGACTGTCATTTGAGAATGCGAACTGACTGTCGAGTGCTATCCCAACTTTGCCTCGTTGTTGCTTGTAGAACTTGGATTTGTATACCCGATAGGCAGCTGCATGGGCCTTAAGAGCATTATCCACACAAATATAGTCAACAATGCCTGAAGCATTAACTTCAGGTGGATAGTGTGCCTCTCCATAACCAGACTTGCAGAAGAGCAATGGCTCGTTTAATGTTACCCAAGACTTTACCTGTGTATCGATATGTAAATTTAGTTTTTGTTTGATTGAGGGAAGCTTTTTCTTATCCTACCCTGTCTCCATAGAGTGCAAACAATTCAATCGCATACGTCACAAACTGATTGATTACGAGCGCATTGGCAAAGCCCCCCAGTTTTTGAAGTTCATATGGGAGATCGAAATGAAACATTGTTACCATGGGTTCGATTCCATTGGCGAGTAGCTTGTCAATTACATTGTTGTAATAATCGATTCCTTTTTGATTTCTGGATGAGATATCACCATTGGGGTAGATCCTGCTCCATGAGATTGAGAAGCGATAATGGTTGACCTTTAATTAAGAAAAATATGAAAGTTTCTTTCAATCATGATATCACCTTAAATATTGTAAGCTGTAAGATATTGGTCGAATCAACTCAAAACACATTTATTTCTCTGCGACTACTTCGTTCAATTGGAGTAAATTTTTTTGTAAATTTGCTCTAACACAACAGGATTCTTAAAACTCAAGTATGCAAATTTAAAGATCTTGTCAGAGAATGTATTCAAAAACTAAAAAAAAAATTTCAAAAAATTAATAAGACTTTCAAAAATTAAAATTTTCTAAATGTTGGCATGCAATATTTCTTCAACATGCTACGACTTCTAACATATGAAATTTCGTCAAAACCGTCGTAGCCATTGTGAGTGGTACCGTTTTAGACTTAAATCATTTGACCCATTTTCGAGAAAAACAATTAGTATCATACAGGTTGTTTGGCAGGCACCGTTATTTCTAGACCTAGGCCCTTATTGCGAGTGTCGTTTGGCTGTCGATAAACGACGGTTGTCGATAGTCGAACGTCGAAAATGAGATTCGGTATTGCGTATTCTTATTGTTCGATACTTTCAATTTTGAATTCGGTCGTTATCGTCTGTATTTTTGCGTTCGACTATAACTGAAACTAACTCAAATGTCAAACTATAGGATTTATTAAGAATGACTACTTTCACTATTCACAGTAACAGAAATCCTTTTCGATAGAGATACGCAATACCAAAAGGAAAATTTATCGAAGCTTTCGATCCTTGTCTATCATCGTAATGCCATTTTTAATTGTCATCTCAATTTTTACTTGCGATTATAGGTACTATAAGGCAAGTCTTGCAATCGTGCAGAAAAAAAATTTTGAGATAACAATTAAACATGACATTACGATGATAGAGAATACGAAAAAAGTGGGTCCTGCAATTCTGTCTGTCTGTCTGTCTGTCTGTCTGTCTGTCTGTGTGTCTGTCTGTCTGTCTGTCTGTATATGGATCTACAGCCTGAACCAATGAACCGATTTTCTTCAAAATTTGCAGTTAGGGTCTGTGGAGCATCCTACAGAGGGGTTTTTGGAATTGGGTCTCTAGGTCTTGAAATAACGGTACCTGCCATACAACCGATATGATAATACTTATTTTTCTCGAAAACGGCTCCAACGATTTCGATAAAATTTTGTGTGAAGGATTAATTTAGGATTGTTTTTCTTATGACGTAAAAAAATTTTTTGGAAAAGGCCTAAAAACGGTACCTCCCATAGTACCGTTTTTTTTAAAACCGACTTTCTCGTTAATGGCTGACACGATCTTGACGAAATTTTGGATTTAAAAAGTCGTAAGCTGTTAAAGAAAGACTGCATATCAATATTAAAAAAAACTTAGTTTTGGAAATTTTTATAAATTTTTTTAAAAAATTTTGATTTTTGAAAGTAACTTCGAAACTATAACTTTGATTTTTTTCAAATTTTTTGTCAAAATAACTCCGGTTATGATCTAGAACTTTGCATACTCGACTTTTAAAAAACAGTTTTTAAAAAAAAGTGAAAAATAAAAAACCGTTTTTTGGAAAAACTGGTCCAACGATTTTGATTAAATTTTCATCATTCATGTGTATTAGCGATTGCAAGAGAATGGCGTTTTTAAATTTTTGCTTGAAACCCTTGGAATAATTAATTTAATTTTTTCATTATTTTGCGTGATTTAATTCAATTTCCATAATTAATGTGTAGTTGGCAACCCTGTACCACAAAATATATTATGAAAAGCTAATACCAAAACCTTTAACTCAGCCTTTAGATTTTGAGATCGTATTTAGAACACAATCGCAAGTTCGTGCGACCCTGTCGTGCCCATTTTTTTTTTCTGTACGATGGCTAAACTTGCCTTATAGTACCTATATTCGCAAGTAAAACGTAAACGTATTTTCGATATTTTTGGGATTGTAAGAGTGGAGAATGTTTAAAGCTTCATTGAGAACTACCGCAATAAACATTATTTGCCATCGAAGTGGAAACTACATTTATGGGTACATTGATAAAGCGGAAATAATGAAACTCAATTGGAACCGGATTAAAGTTAGACGCTTTCTTTGAATAAATTGAGAATGTTTTAGGCAAACTACTCTGTGAGCGTAAACCTATTTTGGTGTTAGTCTTATGTTTCCATACAATACATGAAATGACAACTCTCTAAAGCCCTTCAAACTTCAAACCTACGCGGCCTGCGGAATAAATAGAATACGTTGCACAGGTCGCAATCGCAGGGCGCAAGGGCTTGACTCTATTGAGGTTGTATTACATAGCCAAACACAAACGCATACCGATATCTGATATAGTCTATTCAATACGTTCTTAAATAGAATTTCTGTCTTCGAATTTACCCAATTTTGCTCTCTTTTTAACTTCTAAATTTTAGGTACTATGAGAACATGTTTGAACCTGAAAAGCTACCAAAATTATTGTAGTTGTATGAGACGATAGTAAAACCACTAATCTTCAACCGCTGAAATCGGAGTTATGTTCATCAATCTTTTATAGATACAATCAACTATAGGCAATTGGACAAAAATCGTCTAAAAAGGGCAATCGGACAATTAATTCATACTGCATTCCGCTCTTCATATCGATCGAGACTGTAGTGTTCCCTGCATCATAGCCGTCAAATTGCGTATAAATGTGCCATGCGCATGCCATAACGTTAATGGAAGTAAAATCAGATGCAATTGGTGAAGATGGTATACCTATGCGTTTTGTAAAGCTTGTACTGCCTCTCATTATAAACAATCTCACTCATGTTTTAAACTGGTATATCATTACTGCTACTTTTCCTCTTTCTTGGAAAGTTGCAAAAGTACTACCTATAGCCAAAAACCGGGACTCTGCCTTTCCTTCTGATTTCAGACCAATCAGTATTCTACCGTGTCTTTCTAAGGTCTTAGAGAAGTTAATTGAGAAACAAATTGTAGTACATGTATCAAGAAACAATCTTTTATTTGATAAGCAATCGGGTTTCAGAGCTAAACACAGTTGCTCAACAGCCATGGTCAATATTCTCGAGGACATAAGAGTTGAATATGATAAGGGTCATCTCAGTCTTTTAGGCCTACTTGACTTTTCTAAGGCTTTTGACAAAGTCAATCACAATATTCTGGGCTGGAAGCTGCGAAACTCTTTTGGATTTAGCGGTCAGGCATACAAGCTATTAACGGATTATCTGTCGGGTCGACAGCAAAAAGTTGCATTTGGTGGTAAGAGTTCAACAGCTAAACCTGTTATCCAAGGAGACCCACAGGGATCGATTCTTGGTCCGTTACTCTTCACTCTTCAGTATGTATATGTATGCTGATAATTTTAAGTTGATTTAATGTAAATTTATATATTCAAATCATATGTATACTGAAGATGAAAAAATAAAATAATAAATAAATGTTCATCAATGATCTACCATCTTGCTGTTTGCATGCTTCTGTCCACTTATATGCATATGACGTCCAACTTTATTTAGCCAGGCGTTTTCATCAACTTGATGAGCTTTGTCTTTTAATTAATGAAGATCTAAGTAGAATTACTGATTGGTCTATCGCAAATGGTTTGCTCTTAAATCCTGAAAAATCTAAAGTCATCCCAATTTCCAAAAAAAGTTTGAAATCAATATCCTTCCAGACATATGGTTAAGAGAGGGAAAAATAAAAGCTGCTGATCACTGTAATAGCCTTGGCTTTGTTATTGATTGCAATCTATCAGGCTACAAACACACAAATTTTGTTATTGGACGTATTTATGGCTGCCTACGAAAGCTTTGGCCATCTGCCTACCTTACCCCTGTGGAAACTCGTCGAAAACTCGTACTTTCCTTAATTCTGCCACTGATTTCATATTCTGAAGTCGTGTATACTCGTAGTAACCTTGACTCACTTTCCAAACGGAAATTACAGGTTGCATTCAATGATGCAGTTCGCTATGTCTACGGGTTACGCATATATGACCATACTTCTGCATTAGTCAGGAATTTGCTAGGCTGCAGTTTAGAACAATATATCAATGCAAGAAACTGTATATTTTTACACAAGCTAATCAATGTTAAGGCACCGTCATATTTGTTGAACAGACTTTCATTCAATCGGTCCGAAAGAACAATAAATATCATTCCGAATCTTTGGAACTACCTCAACTCATTTACATGCTGTAAGACTCTGGAACTCCCTCCCGTCCTCAATCAAAATAATTGTCAATCCCAAAACATTCAAGTCCGCTATCTTTTGTATACTTCTCATCTCTCTAATACTATCCTAATACACGTCCCCTTCTTTATCTTTTGCAAAGAATAGCTTAAATTGTTATAAATTGTTATAAGCATAAATGTAAGCTGTTTTCAACTCTTTTGTTTAAAGCATAATTGTAAACTTTATTTATTTTTATTAATTTTAAGATTTAAATCAAATTGATAGCATAATCTACCTAAGTACTATAAAAGATTTTATCTTACTGTATGTACCTCTTTTGTAAATCAATAAATACAATAAAATAATGAAATAACGTTTAAATGATTTTTAATTTTAACGACGATCAGATCGCGACAGCGATGGTTTGCGAAAGGTTTTTGATAGCTATAGATAGTGACTGATGAGTGTCTAATATGTTATAGATACCGTTTAAAACGAGGTACGTTTAAATAAACACGTTTACGTTTAGCCATTCAGAGCAAATGTATACAAATTTCGTTTGATATCTCGACCACTTTACTCTTTAAGAAAAATACCTTTTGCTTATGACTAAATAAGGAGATTGAATTGAACGCAAGAGAATTAATATCATTCAACAGTTGAAAGCGTTGTATTCAACTTCTGAATTTGAAGTTAGCTCTCTCAGCTTGTATTTTTGTTAAATATTTGTAACACATTATTGGGAGTGTCTGGATTGGAGAAATTAAATTTAGGTGCAAAAAAACAAAAAAGTCCAAGAATCTCATTTATGATTTATCGATATTTGACCATTTTATGAAACTTTGGTAAAATTGTAACCGTAAAGTCAAATCAGCTGTTTGCATTGGTCGCGTACGTGTCTTATGTGAAGGCCGTGACATTTTTGGCCGTGTGTCATTTAGCCACATTTTTAAAAAATGTTCATATGCCAGTTTTTTGTAACGTCATTTAACCATATTATATAGTATAGTATAGTCATTTAGAAAAGTGGCTGAATTACCTTATCAGTAATCGAGTGAGTGTGTACTATATTTGTTTTAAAATTCGCTCTATATCAAACAACATCAGTCCGCTGTTCATTTGTCGACTTCAACTCGTTCAAATACCAAACACCGCTCTATATCAAACAACATCAGTCCGCCGTTCATTTGTCGACTACAATTCTGATCAAAGATAAGAAACCTGAACATTGAATTTGAATGCTAACTTTTAACTAATGGATCATTAATCAATTTTTCGGTATGGTTATTGCTTAACACATTTGCCCTCTTTTGGTTATCTAAAGAAGTTAGTGAAACATGCAAGTGAAAATATTCGGTCGCAACTATATTGTTGCAATCATATGGTACTCAGAGATCGAATGATACATAAATTACTAAAAATTACCCAAGCACACAAGTATACGGGTGACCCAGGCGTATACTTAATATTTTTGCAAAAAAAAAATTAACTTCTGTAAGCGATTGTTGGCCTTGTTTGCTCTTTAAGATGCTTTTGAAGCAGACTTTCATTAGTAAGAGTTTTGCTTTCAGGAACAACATGCGTCCATATTCTTTGTATGTTTGTTTAAGTCTAATCAAAAATTAAGTTAAAAAGACGACCGACTCGCAACCTAAGCAATTGCATAAGTATATGCAACAGTTAGTTAACAGTTCTTGACTATCAAAAAGAATGTGTGTTATTTATTATACCTTCAGATGCTTTAACGACGCTAAGTCATCATCAAAACGATTGTAAGAATCTGCAGATATATCTCCATTGGATTTGTCATCAATCTTATCAGGGAAGTTGTGAGCAAAGTCATCCCAGATCGATGGACCTCTACCGTCTGCGTTCCATCCTCCCTCAGTTTGATATGCTGCTGATGCAACTCCAAAACTGAAGTTCGATGGGAAAAGTGAGCTTCCTTTTGCAGCAAGACTGCATGACTCGTCGCTTATGATGTTACTTTGAGAACTATGAAATATAAAAACAAAAAATCTTAAACCTTTTTTTATTTTTTTAAAGATCAAAATATAAACAAGCAAGGGTATTGGGGTATTGATTCCTTTATGGTACACAGATTTTGAACTTGATTCGGTATAACTGATAATGATTCGATTGTTGCCCGTCTATTGAGCAAAAGCCTGACTGTCAGACGGACAGAGTGGAAAATAAAAGCGTGGGTAAAAAGTTAAACTGCTTAAAACCATTCTGCGTCCCGTTAAAAGTTAGATTCTGCCGAATTAAATTATTCACTACACTCTGCTTGCGATACAAAAACGGTAACCACAAAAAAAAAGTAAATAAATAAAAAAACAATAACAAAAACAATGAAAATTAAAACGTGATTATTGATCCGCATGAATTAATAACGAACAGGTTTGAGTTCACAACTTTTCACGATTAAAAATAATAAAAAAAATTTACGTACTCTTTAGCACCAATGACAAGAATTAGTAACGCAAACCGTAGCATATTGCGACTAGTCGCGGCCAATGATTTGAATTGACTGAGTGAATTTGTTCATTTAGCTTAGACATGAAAGCAGTTTATCTTCGAATATCTTATGATCAAGTTACACCTCAATGTAGACATGTGAAGCGCACCTACAGTCTGAGGCTTGAGTTGAGTTTAGTTGAGGTTTCTGTTTCTATACTCTCATAGTAGGTAGCTACTGTTTAGAATTTTTTTTCTTAAGTTCAGTTAAGTTAAATTATAACGTGTCAATTGAAACCTCACTCCTTTTTGTTGGCCAACTTAAAGAGTAGGTCATGTCAATTAAATAATTACAGAGTAAGTAGGCTCTTTTGGTTATTTTGTTTTTGGATGTAAATAAAAATAGTTTATAGCAGTGGAAAATAAAAACTAGTTGTCCATTGATAGAAATTTGAATTTTTTCGGAACTCTAGGCTTTTGTTGCAGTTTTCTTAGGCTTATGCTGATAAGTTTTGCCTATCAAATGCTATGGCTTCTCGGTTGCATGTTGAAACAATCGTTGCGTAGTCATTCTTTCGTCATATTTTTCGAGTTAATAGCGGGGTTCAGACTATCCAATTTGTTTGTCAAGCATCGAGTTTGTCAAGCAAATTTGAAAGTGTGGCCTCTCATCAAGCGGCTTGTCAAATTTGTTAAATGGTTTTCAAAATTTTTTGATATTTTTGCAAGTTGGATGAATGTGAACGCTAGTCGTCAAACTTGGAAGAAATTTCATTTCAAAAATGTTTTCAAGTAGTGCACATCGCACGGAAAGAATTTTTCTTTCTTCGGTAGGTTAGGTACATTGAAAGGGATTTATGATGGTGTCAGGTAGTGCACCTCCCAAGGAAAAAATGTTTTTCCTTTGTTGGACACATTGAAAATGGAATTTATATTTATTTTCAGGTAGTAGGCGTCGCAAGGAAAAATATTTTTTCCTTGATAGGCACATAATCTACAAAATGCAAATTACGATAAATTGATAATATAAATAGTTTGGTGGCACCAAAATGTAATTATCATTTTTAATACTATAAAGTAAAGGGTTGCTTTTGTTTATATGTAGCTTATAATTTAAGTTGAAGTTGAACTGACTCCAAGTAGAGAAGTAGTAAAAGTTAAATCTAAAGTGTTCCTATCAGTGAATTAAATGGCTGTAACCGGAAATTGCGAGTTTTAGATTGAGTTTTTTGAAGTCTAAAGGAGTTTTTCAGAGATATGGCATATAAAAAGCGAAGAATACAAAAATAAAACTAAAAAGTATAAGGCCTACGAAACTCGGTTGGAAAAATGTAGCGCACATCGTACGGAAAGAATATTTTGTCTTAGTTGTGCACATTTATGATGTTTTCAGGTAGTCCACCTCTTTAGTCCCTACTCCCTACACACTTTCTTTTGTTTTTCTTACTTTTTTTTAAATTTCATCCCTAAATTGCGCTGCTACTGCTATTTCCTTCATGGTTGAAATTCAGACCAGAATGAATTTTGACGACTTGTTTGATGAGTGTGAACGCAATGGGTTTTTTCCGTCCAACTTTTCGTCCAACAAATTTGACAAACAAATTTGATAGTCAGATGTTACTGAATTTTATTGCTTTTAAACCCATTCTATTTATACAATTTTCTGGAAGGTCTTATTTACAATTTACAAGGAAAGATAAAAATATCTTTATCTGACCTTTTCTCTATTGACCTGTGTTCAGCTGTGTGTTGTGTGTGGGAAAATAATCTTCCTTTTCTTGAGTGGACTGTATCTTTTTTTTATTGCTTTATCTCATATAACACACAGCTGCACACAGGACTATCTTTTATGTTCGTTTATGAACAATCTATATTTGCCGTGGTTTCTGTTTGACTGCATTTGTCTGTCTTCATTCTTCATAGAACCGTATGTTTCGTTTTGAAGGCCGAGTGAAACCAAGAATCTTACCAGGCTGCGATTCTGATGGCTTGTAAACATTGTTGTCACTAGTCTTAAATGCTTAAATCTGGTGGCATGGGTTTCAAGTATAGATGAAGGGACACTCGACTGGAAAAGGCAGTGACAGAGCTAGTCCGCACGGGCCGTGAACAAGACATGCTCATTCATACCTCAGCTTCAACAAAGAAGTGCTCCAAGTCAAAGTTCGGACTTCAACTGGAAGAGTGTCTTCCGTCTATCGCAACATGGTCAGTTCGGTTGACGGTTGACTTATCTGGGAATCGTCATATAGCTTTATGAATTTTTACTCGTCGTCTATCGCAACATGGTCAGTTCGGTTGACTTATCTGGGAATCGTCATGTAGTTTTATGAATTTTTACAATAAGGAAGCGTGTGCTACTAACAACAAGAATTGGCCTGAGTCCGGAGGTTGCAGGCTATTTTTACCGATTGTGCTACCAAAGATGTTCTCCTTCCCTATAGTATTCCGTTAAAGTCACCAACGACGATTTTTAAGTCATTTCTCGGGCTTTGCTCATAATAGTTTTTAGCGCAGCTCGAATCAAATGTTTTTGGCTTTATCGTCTTACTGTATGGGGCGTATATTAGGCTAATTTTGGAGAATTTAGCCCTAATTCGGACTGTCTTTTTAAGCTCATTAAACGGATTTTGGTTGAGTCTACCTATAACCTTTGGAATCTCTTTGGGCATAAGGGGTTAGTTAGTACCCTGCTGCTGGGGCTTGCGAGCTTTCGTTGCTCGTTGGCTCTCGAGTACCTAACGCGGCATCATTTCACCATTCAGCCGCCGTATTGAAAAACTGAAAGAAGAGTAGGGTAAACTGTCCCACAGTGAGCCAGCAGATACAGTGAACCATTCCAATTTTCTCTCACCCATTCCAAGATAGAAAAGAAAAAAAGATAGAGAAACACGCGCATTATAATCCTTTTTGAGTACATCCTGAAGTTGAAGTTGTGTTCTAGCCGGTGTCGGTTGTGCGCATGGAAAAGTGAATTTGGCAGGTGAGTAAACTAGAAATTGTGGATTTTATTTGTTTTTTAATTTTAAAAGTGGTTTATGAAGTGATGTGGTTTCATTACAAATGTTTTTTTAGTTATTTTCATATATAAAAAACGGCATAAATATTTGAATTGAATATGTGCAATAGTTTTTTTTATTTTAATATTTTTTTAGAAAAAGTCACTATGTCCACAAGTCAACCAGTGCATCAAGTCCCACAGTGAACCATGGTTCCATGGTTCATGATTCCATATCCGTTAAATAGTTTAAGTCCATTGATATATTTATGTACCTACCTACATTTTCTTATGTTTATTTTGCTTTAAAAGTGCTTTTTTGCTTTTTTTTATGATTATTTTGTTATTTTAGTTTGCAAGAACAATACGTGAAGGATTGTGTTTGTTTTTTTTTTTGTTGTTTCTTTTTACTTTTTTATTTATTTTTTTTTCATAGTTTTTAAGTAAAAGTAAAAAGTAAAAAGTTCTTTAATTTTTTTTTTTTTTAATAAATGAATAAATGTTCGTAAAACGAAATAAAAATGTCTAATAAATTAAATGATTTCGGTTTTAATTCTTGAGAGAAAGTCTTTACGTTTTCTTCTTTTTTATAGATTTTTTGAAAATATTTTTTGAATATATAGTAATGGCTCACTGTGTAATACCACTTGGTTCACTGTGTACACCCCCTGGTACACACTGAACCAATTTTGGCGTATTTTTGAAAGCTCAAAATGAAGTATTTTGCATGATGTATTCTAACATTTCAGGACAGTTTACCCTAGCTCTTTCGAGTATCGACCGCTGCTAGATTCCCTATAAGCCCTGGCAGACCACTAAGATTTGAACAGTCAGTCATTACTTGCAGAGAATTAAAATGATGCTTTGTTTGTCAACACTCGAACTTACTAGTTTGGCAGGTCACGAGACCAGTATCCAGTGGTTTACGCGAGGAGGTAAAGTAAGGTGTGTGTACTATGAGTTGCAACATCTGGGCGCTACCAAGTTGACACCGATCGGATGTCATCAGAGTTTTTACGAAAAGGTAAAAAAGTCATGCCAGAGTGGAAAACTTCGAACCAAGCCCATAAAAACCACCAAGCTAAAATAGTGGTAAAACCGCAGTCTCTTCTTAGGATCTGGAAAAACTACTTTTGCAGCCTCAACTTAGACGATGATCAAGAATGCCATATTTCATAATTAGAAGAAGTAAGGGCTGCCAAGCTCATATGTTTGCTTAAATCAAATAAAATTCTAGGTCGAAATTTTTAAGGCAAGTAGAGTTAAGCTTAAAAGGAGAATTCACCATTTCATTTAGTCAGGAGAAAACATGTTCAATGAAAGGAAAACCTTGCAATTACACACATTACAGAGGAATACGCATTCTAAACATTACATTCCTTGTCTTGTTTATGTGATCGTCTGAAAACCCCCCATGTCAAAAAATTCTAACAGCACACGGGAGATCTTGGAAAAAACTCGCGTATGACAGTATTGACAAAAAAACCCGTACAGTTTTATGTCTAGTTGCCAAAAAGTGTCCGGTTCTTAAAAAAAATTTCATCGCGAAGCTGTCACTTGAAGAAAAACACGAGTCGTTTTGCATCACTGTTTGTTACCTGAACTCTCCCCAGCAAAAACCTAGTTTTTCATCAGTTGATGGCAAACCCAGAACTCAAAAAACACCCAGATTGATGTTTAGGCAAGGTTGAGGTTTTTCAAAAAAAGGCATAAGAAAACTGTTTTATGTATAAATTTCATTTTTGCGAACCTGAGTACAGAAGTGTTTTTTCTTTTGATTTCATTGAAAAAACGACCAAATGGATTAAAAAATGACCATGTGACCAAGTGAAAAAATAATTACCAGGTATGGCTGTCATTTTTTCTTACTATGAAATCGATAGTTGAAGCTATGGCCTAATGACTGTGTCACGCGATCGACTTCAGGGTATGACAACAGACAACTCGAATAAAACACATGATGTATTCTTATGGGGAATGGGATGGCCCATAAGCAACGTGTGTGACGTCCGTGGCGGCCGGCGTTGAAGTTAAAACATTTTCAATATCAACGCACTTAACGACTTTGACATTTGCTATTGTTTCACCCAAAGGAAAAAATGGAAAGAAGAAACTGCCCAGTGCGTACTAGCTTACAACTAGCAATCGTGGTTAGGTATAAGTATTCTTAGTTTATTTCATCTTTTAAAAAATTAACTCTGCATGCTTTTATAAGCATTTAATTTTAACAATTAAATTAAATTCAATTACAAAATTTCTAAAGCTCTAATCTGAGACACAAAAACTTTAGTCTAATATTTTAAATAATTTAGTTTAGTTAAAAAGTTGAACAGTCTTAATTTGATAGCTTTAAACTAAAGTAAAATTTTAAAGTGCAGTAAAATTAGTTGTAATACTGCGGCTTTGTATGACATCTCTGAAATATTCAGCTGATAACCTTGGCGTTCGTTCCCTCTTCGGGCTTGATAAGTCCACTGAGTAAAGACCGAATTTGATTCTGTAAAACTTTTCTAATGAATTTTCGATTTAAAAATTAAATGTTGTTCGTAGTACTGACGTGTAGCCTCTTATCCATTCAAAGTTGTCTATCATACTCCAATATGTGTACCCACTAACATTGCATCCATCTTGTATAGCATTCAGAACTGCTTGCAAATGACTCTGAAGAGAAACAACAGTGTAGGTTAACGGTAAAGTTTAGATGTATCTTTTTCCCGCTCGAAAGACTGAAAAAAGAGTAACTCAACTTATATAATAAATTACCTGTATATACTGCACTCGATCTAGATCCTTCATATCACCTCCATTAGACCACCCGTTCTCGGTAATGATTACCTCCACATTGTCATATTCATCACGAAGGTATCTTTTGAAGCAAAATCCGTACATTATGCATTGGAATCTATGCTGAATTTCGTCAACTTACTTTAAAAATTGCTCTAGTCCTTCAGGAACACAGAAAAGCCATGGCGAAATTGATCTCTTCCATTTAGGGTCAGAGATCTCATCGCAATCATAGTCATGGTGAAATGATGGGACTTTTCCGTTTGGCTTTTTGGAACGGTGAACCTTTCTGGAAGTATAATAATTGAGTCCCAGAAAGTCAGCTGAGCCTTTAACAATTTCCTTCCATTTCCCTTCAAGATTGGGTAAACGCGATGTGATTCTTCCTTCCTTCTCGCTGTTATTTCCAATGACATCAACAAGAACTTCTGGGTATCCTCCGAACTTGCTAAATATTGGATGAGCAATGAAACCGAACTGGAAATAAATCAATGATTTGACTTTTGAATTTAGGATATGGTTGCCAGCACACTCACATTGAATTGCATAGCACGATCGAATACGTCACTGTCATTTGAGAATGAGAATTGACTGTCGAGTGCTATCCCAACTTTGCCTCGTTGTTCCTTGAAGAACTTGGATTTGTATACCCGGTAGGCAGCTGCATGGGCTTTAAGAGCATTGTCCACACAAATATAGTCAACAATACCTGGGCCATTAATTTGAGGTGGATATATTGAATAGCCATAGCTTTGTTTGCAAAAGAGCAATGGCTCGTTTAATGTTATCCAAGTTTTTACCTGTTTAAAGAGACGTTTATTTCTTTATTTTCTTTTAGAGACTTTTCCTTATCTTACCCTGTCTCCATAGAGTGCAAACATTTCAATCGCATACGTCACAAACTGATTGATTACGAGCGCATTGGCAAAACCCCCCAATTTTTGAAGTTCATTTGGGAGATCGAAATGGAACATTGTTACCATGGGTTCAATTCCATTGGCGAGTAGCTTGTCAATTACATTGTTGTAATAGTCGATTCCTTTTTGATTTCTGGATGAAATATCGCCATTGGGGTAGATCCTGCTCCATGAAATTGAGAAGCGATAATGGTTTACCTTGAAGAAAAGAAAAATGACAAATTAATTTCTCACAAGATACCTAATTGACAAAAATCTTGAATATTTTCGTCGACAAATTATGTGGTAGACAAGAAGATCTATTTTTGGATGGCAATTCGAATCTTATCAACCTATGCCTGGCAATAATTTGTTTATGTTAACACAAGGCAGTTAATCAAATCAAAAAAACCAGTGTGAGACGCGTGGACATATTTTGCCCAACGGTCTAAGCTACAGCGTTACTTTGACTCATCTCATAAGTGACTTCTCTGTCAATATCGTTTAATAGTCAACAAGCAAGAATAGATCACGTTTTCTCCTTATCTCTCGTTAAATGAACATTTTATAAAATATGCACATTATAGTTAAAATTTTGGAATTTCCGTTCCGGACGCTTATAGATCTGACAAAACAAAAAAAACTGTGATTTTCGTCTGCCTTACTTTGTTGTCAGGTTTCGATGCTTTAAATTTATGTTCAGCTGTCGGTTGAAGCACTCCAATCTATATTGGCGGTTTTTTTTAAAATGTAATATCTTCAGAGAAGAAGTGCAAATAAGCATGTTTGGAAATATGTAGTCAGTTTCTTGGTATGCCTGCTTTTTTCCCATAGTCACAACATAAAAAAATTGGCAGCTTGGAACTGTTGATTGGCAATATCTCCTATTTGCTATTGCAAGGAAAAATAGTTTCAGTGCACGAAAGTAGGGCCGCCAAGTCTATTAAATATTAGATCATCTGCTAAGAAAGTTCTATACGTGCTTTATCAATTTTATGGTCAGTATCGACCTACTGAGGCAGCCATTCGGGCACTACATTTTGATTGGACATTAAACCACCAACACACTTACGTAGAATGCGAACTCAGGAAAATATCGCAGCTGTACCGGTCAGTGTTAGTGATAACCGCTATTCCGCGCAGTTGCTGTTAATATAGAACGTTACCGTGCAATGATAACAAACTTTTTTTGGAAAAGCTTGACTTGGACGACTTGTGGTTTCTGCAAGATGGTGCTTCTTGCCACACATCACGCTTAAGAATATTTTTTATGGGGTTACGCTAAGGTTCATTTCTGACAAGCCCGCTTCGATTGACGCACTGGAATCCAAAATTGAAGTATTTTTTCATGAGATATGGAAATATTAGAAAGAGTAGTAACTCCAAAATTGGTCTAAGCGGATGAACCATTGAAAGCTCAATAGCAGCCAACATTTGCATTAGATAATATGAAACATTAAGTTATATCGACCGTACTATCAATTCAAATAATGGTTTCATGCATTTTTCAGATTTGTATATGCTTTTGATATAAGCAAAAATATTTCTATTAAATTAGAATAGGGCTGAAAAACCACCCTCATCATCAGTGTTTTCAATATCTTCGAAATAAAGCAAACAATAAGTTTTGATGGGCTATATTTTGTTGAGCCATAAACTTCCCCCCTAAATAGTTCATTTGAAAAATTATGAAAAAACTTTTTCTATTCAAAACGTATTTCAACGTATTCCGTATTTTAGTTTCTCCCCCTTTTTACTTGCGATTATAGGTACTATAAGGCAATTTTTGCAATCGTGCAGAAAAAATTTTGAGATAACAATTAAACATGACAATTGCAATTCTGTCTTTCTGTCTGTCAGTCGTCCGTATATGGATCTACAGCCAGAACCGCTGCGCCGATTTTTATCAAAATTTGCAGTTAGAGTCTGTGGGGCAGCCTAGAGAGGAGTTTTAAGATTTGAGTCTCTAGGTCTTGAAATAACGGTACCTGCCATACAACCGATTTGTTAATACCTATTTTTCTCGAAAACGGCTCCAACGATTTCGATTTAATTTTGTGTGAAAGATTAGTTTTAGTTTGTGATTTTTAGGTTTAAAAAAAAGTTTGAAAAAACACGAAAACGGTTCCTCACATTGTACTGTTTTTTTTTTTTTTCAAAACCGAAGTTCTCGTTAATGGCTTTCACGATGTTGACGAAATTTTGTATTTTAAGGTATGTCCACACCAAAGAAACATTTTTGAAACATTTCAGAAACATTTCAGAAACATTCCAAAAACATTTCAGAAACATTTCAGAAACAAAAAAACATTTCTGAAATGTTTCAGAAATGTTTCTGAAATGTTTCAGAAATGTTTCTATAAAGTTGTTTTGGTGTGGACGCTTCGTGAAACATTTCTGAATTGTTTCTGAAATGTTTTTGGAATGTTTTTTGTTTCCCATTCTGAATGGAAAACTTTCTTTGTTTTTCTGAAACATTTGCAAATAAAGCGAGTGGAAGTGCAAAGTGATTTCTTTTTGTTATAGCAAAAATGTCGCGAAAAGTGTGGAATAACGAGGATGTTATCCAATTAATAAAATTATATGAAACAAAAAATGTCTTGTTGGATCCACAAGATGAAGATTATAAAAATAAAAACAAAAAAGCCGATGCTTTCAGTGAAATTTGTGAAAGCCTTAATTGTGAAAAGGATGAAATAGAAAAAAAAATTGCAACACAGGCGAGAAAGCACAACGCTAAAAGTTCCTTTGTAGTTGAAGTAATCAGAACCATTATGAAAAGGTGATGATATAACTATATGACGACCATCCATTGCACCAACACATTGTTTAAATTGCCATTTTTTATCAAAACCATCTGCAATTTTCAGCCATTCAGATTCTGTTGCAGGAACCTATTCGATAAAATAAAAGTTAGATAATGGCTTAAGAACAGAATATCTTTGACATACCTGCATATAACTTTGAAGATCATTCACAAGTGCTTCGCAAACTTCGGGCACAATACAAGATATGCTTTGTTTTGAAATTTTAAATAAATACATTAAAGAGTGAGTGAGTGAGAATTGAAATTGAGTGAGAGTGAGTGAGAGTCACTGCTAAACGTCCTACTACACTTGTGCTCGATCTGAAGTTTGTATTTTGTTTTCTAATTTTATGACCAACCAAATTAACAAGAAACTCGAAGTCCTCAATTGACATTCTAGCGAAATTTCTATATCCACTTAAACCATCAATTTTCAGTTCTTCTAATAATTTTACACCACCTGAATTATTTCTATTTTTCAAAATGTTTCTTTGCCACTGTCTTGGTTTTTTTATTTTATTTTTTTTTAATTTTTTCATGATTATAAAACACGACGCTATAATTGCTACTTCTTTACAATCCATATTCAAGCACTAAACTGAGCTCAAGAAACAAAAAAAAAAATCCCATTAAAAATGGGAAACAAAAAACATTTCAGAAACATTTCAGAAATGTTTCAAGAAACGTCCACACCAAAAAAACATTTCAGAAACATTTCTGAAATGTTTCTGAAATGTTTCCGAAATGTTTCAAAAATGTTTTTTATACAAATGGGAAACATTTTAGAAACGTTTTTGAAACAATGTTTCTTGAAATGTTTCTCTGGTGTGGACACACCTTTAGAGGTTCTAAGTTGTTTAAGAAAGATTTTTATAAATTTAAAATATAATTGGTTTCTTAAAATAACTTCAAAAATGTTTCTTTGATTTTTTTTTTTTAATTTTTTGTCAAAACAACTTCTGGCAAGATTTTAAACTTTGCATACTTTACTTCAAAAAACTCATTTCTTAAAGATGTGAAAAATATAAAACCGTTTTAAAAAAAAAAACTGGTCCAACGCAAGTTCGTGCGACCCAGTCGTGCCAATTTTTTTGTTAGGCATTTCCTTTTGATCAAAGGTAGGTAAAAGAATTGCTTCATAAAAAAAGAAAGCAAATATCATTTTCTTTGAAACGCTTTATTAGAAAACTTTCTACGTTAAGAACTGACCGAAATATGGCCACTTGATAATATCAAAGCAATTTATTGTTGGTTTTTATCTCTTTTATATAATTGTGTTTTTGTTCTAATTTTCGAAAAGTCATTATTCCTTGATAAATTGCTAAAGGTAAAGAAAATATTGTTTACTTCCTTTTTTTGGTGATTCCTTTACCTATCTGGTACCAAAAATATGTGTAAATGCTACACTAAAAATTGAAAATTCGAAAATTTAAGGAAAAAATTGGTTTTTTTGAGGTCAAGGTTTTTAATTTTTTTTTTTTTTTTGAACTATGGAATTTGCATTATTTAACTCCAGTGCCCCTGTTCTGTAACTATCGCCTCGATAAAAGCAGGCGATAAACGGTGGAAAATGGAACGAAATCCTACTAAATTCATAGAATTTCGTTCTATTTTCCACCGTTTATCGCCAAGGCGATAGTTACAGAACAGGGGCACAGGGAAGTTGACGAGACCAATTCCAGATGTTAACATCTGTTGACAGTCGTTGTTCTGAATGCTAATCCTGCTGCCAAATGTAACATTGATGTCGTTCCTTAATGCAATGTTGAACTGTCAGAGTGCTATATTTACCTAGTTGCTTTTTGCAACTCAACATTTTGTGAAAAACAACAACGATAAATTTGGCACTACACGATAGCGTAACATCGAAATCAAAAAAAGAACGCATTAAAGTATCGGTGGTTATGTTACCAACGACATTCGTTCAACTTGTACTAATATATCACAATGGTAAGTTTTCCCAAAAAAGTCAAAACCCAAAAAACTCGGACTCGAAATTTTTTTCCCCAGCGAAATTAGTTGTTCTGAATATCAATTAGCTTTAAATCCTATATTTGTTGTAGATCACTTGTTACCCACAACTTTGTCCTTATACTTTTCTCCATAAGACATAACTTTGCCGCAAATCTAAAAGGACCGTTTTTTACCTTTGAGCCCCCCACCTCTACCACTAAACGACTCAGATCGGCTTTAATTTATTTTTCCTATCATTTTTGTTAAAAGCTCTTCCTTTTCCAATTGGTTTCATTCAACTTTAATTTTTTTTTTAAACTTTTTTATGATTTTGAGAGGTTTCTTCCCTGGTCTAATCAGGCAAGCTATAAACTAAACTTATTTTTGAAAAATATTCTTAAAACCATAAAAAAATTGCAACGTTATCAGGGTGCTTTTTATTTTGCGACTATTTTTTTTCACAACCATATCGAAATTTTGTTCGCGGTAAAAGGTACTCGATGAGGTCAGTTCGTTAGAATTTGTTATCTTTAACTAAAAATTTCCTACGAAATCATCGATTTTTTGTTGCCTAATTCGAACATATTCACCCACGAGTGTTCATTCGGTTTTCGAGTGATTGCAGTCTTATCATATGCAAGTTCAAACTTTAAAGGTGAATTTGAAAGATTATTATTTTCAATTCATAACGAATCATTTAGAAAGGTTCGGCCTGAATATGTTACTCTTCTTCAAAGAACGTAAACGCCAACCACACATTCTTTTTTTTCTTTTTTTTTTTAATTTATATTACCTTAAGATGCTTTAATATTTCCAAATCCTCATCAAAACGATTGTAAGAATCTGCGGATATGTCTGCATTTGAACTGTCATCAATCTTATCAAATCTGTGTGTAAAGTCATCCCAGATCGATGGACCTTTTCCATCTGCGTTCCAACCTCCTTCAGTTTGGTACGCTGCTGTTGCAACGCCAAAACTAAAGTTTCCTGGAAAGTGTGTGTTTCCTTTTGAAGCATGGCTGCAATATTCATCTTTGATGATGCTACCTCGGCAACTTTGAAGTAAAAAAAAAAAAAAACAAATAATTGGAAGAAATAATTTAGGTATTTAGAAAGAAATTTTAAAGGATGATTGGGGCAACTTTAGGTGGTAGATAAGTGGCATGCCAAGTGCCTATAGTGTCACACAAAGTCCTTTGAAGGTTTCAGGAAGTTAATCCGTTAAATTGGCTCAATGTACTTCATCTTTCATTTAAAGAATTAGTGTAATATTTTAGTTTATAAATACAAGAAATTGTTTAAAAGCGAGCCATAGAATTTCAGTATGTATATTGGAAGTGTCAGCTGTCAGTATGCCCCAATTGTATGGGTCGTGTTGGTTTGTGCACTCACGGTCACGATGTGGCCCTTCTTTTTTTGTAATGTTAAGTGACCTCATTCGAAATATAGAAATATAAGGCCAACAGCCAAATAGCTTTCCGCTTTTATCAAGCGAAAACAATATCAGGATGATAGTGAAGCCGTTTTTGAAGTTTTTTTGTGTCATTTTTAAAGTTGTCGATTTTCAGCAAATTTTGTTTCCAGCTCTTGCGAAGCTATTAATACCTTTGTTTCTAGTTTGCATTTCAATAACGAGAATTATAAAAATCACTCTAAATTAACGAGAAAAAACCCGGAAAAAAGTACTCTCTGGCGTTACTTTAGTCTTTCTGATATCGCTTTGGCTTGATAAAAGCGATTAGCAATTTAATTGTTAGTCTTGTGTTTCTATGCAATACTAGAATGACAACGCTCAAAATTATCGATTGAGATCTTGTTACACAAATCAATAGGGCCCACACTGATAGTGCATTTAGACACTTCCGGTAATATTACAGAAAATAATTGAAATTTCAACGTTAATGCTTTGCATACTTTTAGGCATTTTTAGCTGTATTATTGAAACCGCTAAATTTAAATTGGTTGTACCTGTGGCGTAATGTCTGGCTGTTACGCTTGAGTTTGGGTGAATTAAAAGTTTCCCTGCGGTTGTCGCCTGTCGCAGAAAATTGTCGAGTGCAATTGTAAGGTGCTGTGAGCCAGCTTTATTGCGCCACCATATTTATTTATTTATGTTTGTTAGATGGGAAAAAGCATTTTTTGAAGCTTTACAGAATGTAAAGCCAGTTATTCAATTTTCTATGACAATTGGTGTATAAATGCGAATATAATTCAACTGCAGTTATTATACGTTTACAAATCCTTGCGTCTTTTAAGAATAATTCGTATTCGGTTTAAAACACAATTCTTCAGCCAAAAACACGTTGGTTACACAATACAAAAAACCACTTCAGTTGATGTTTATAAAAATGGATCAAAAAATTGCAAGCAACATATTTGGTGCTTATGAATAAACAATTAACTGGTTTAAATAAAAAGTATCTTTCCATACGATTAATAAAAAAAAAATACGTACTCTGCAACCCAAATGGCAAGAAATAATAACGCGAACCTCAGCATACTATGACCAGTTGCGGTGAATGATCTTAAATGACTGACTACTAATCATTGAGTGGCTTATGATTAAAGTTTACCTTATGCATTTGGTCTGAGCTCTGTCGTGATTATTCTACTTCCACCAATACCAAAACGACTGCGTTGTCTTTTTCTATGCAAAAAAAAAAATCATTTTTAAATTTTTGCAAAGTTTAATCACTGGTGACGATTGGTTCACGTTTCGGTAAAACATAATTTATATCACTACTGCAAGAGGGAACATTCTTGTTGAGATGCGCTTTAAACCAAAAATGAAAAAAAAATTTTTTAAGGTGCGGCCAATGACTGCAACTCACATTGCAAATATTAAACTATGGAATACTTACATTGAATTTATTGAACAGGGAGTCAATTTTCTGTTTGTGTTTGCGTAGTTGTATTTTGTCATTTTAAACTTTATAACACACCACACCTCAACGATTTAAGATACTTCTTTTTGGAGTATTGAAAATTCAGGGTAGATTAACCGTTTTTTTTTACAACAAGAGAAATGTGTTCTTCGTTTTCGAAATGCTGTCTTAAACAATAACGTCAATAACTATAGGTACTCTTGAAAATACGTCACATCTATTCGCTCTTTTTATAAGCGACCAGCTGACCTGCCTGACGTAGCTCGGGTCCTATGGTAATCTAGTGTATATCATCGACACACAGCATCATTATTAGATGCAGGTTTATGATTCGAGGCATTGAACTTTCATAGCTAAGGTAAATAAATGTACATCACGAAATAAGTTCTGTTACTCGAAATTGTAAAGTTTTGGTTTTTGATCTTGCTGCACTGCTTGCAATATGGGGGTTGCAATTATTTTACTGGGGGAGATTGTAGAATTCTATTTTGACATTTTGAAAATCTGTGGGGATAAAATATAGTCTAAGAGATAAAATATAATGGCGAACATTTTTTGAGATCGGTTCACTATTTCCTAGGTTCCCGGTTACGCTCCCGTACCCATGATAACACAGGGATGAATCATATTCTATGTTTCTCGAGGATAACATCGTAAAACTTGTGAAAAATTTTGAAATCGGTTGAGTAGTTTTTGAATTCCCGTTCATGTTCCTGCGTGAATATGGAAGAAAAAAAGTAGGGGATAATGAAGCACTCTAACGGCGAAAGAATTATTGAAATCGGTGAAGTAGCTTCTAAGTTTACGTTCTCACTTCCGTTTCCGAGGGAATATGGGAATAAAAAGCCATTGTCATTTTTTAGGCTCTGGACTAACTCTGTTCCGAATTTCATTCCAATCGGCTCAATAATTCTAGAGCCTATACTTTAAAAGTATAGAATAGTATAGTGGTACCCGTGGCGTGATGGTTAGCATGTCCACCTGCTAAACCCAGAGGTTCGATGTTCGAATCCCAGCAGAGGCAAAAAAAAAGTTTTTTCACGGTTATCGCCTTTCGCGAGGAACTGACATGTCCTCCGTTAGTAAATGCATTGCCATGAAAAGCGCTTTCTCAATTAGCCGTTCGGAACCGGCAGAAAATTGTAGGTCCCCTCTATTCTTGCACAAGGCATGGTTGTGAGAAATGCGCTAGGCCCAGGGGCTCCTCGCTCTGTTGCGCCACCCTATTTATTTATTTATACTTTAAAAGAGATTATAGATTTAGTTGAATTTGACTGTTTATCAGATGGGATTAAATTTTGGTGTACTGCAAATCAAAGCTCTTCTATTTCAAGATGATGTTGATGATGATTTTTGAAACATATGCGGAGTCTATTCTCTTTCATGCTGCACAGGCATGTCAGTTTCATCAATTGGAAAACCAAAACTAGAGAGTTTCTTTATGATTTTGAGTAACGACAATGGGTGAAAAGAATGATTATAAATAAGGATTTTTTATTCACTGATTAAATAAAAATCAAATAAATACATCTGAATGTTGTCACCGCTGTTATGATCGCAAATAAATTGTCTTTATGTGGTACCACCACTACGACACTTGTGAAACACATTAAAATGCAGCGATTCACCCACTGATCTTATAAGTTTGGATCTTTATTCAATCCTTAGAGGCTAGTTACACTGGTAGAGAAAAAGCTAACTAACGAAAGGGAACGGATGATTTTTCAAATGAATGGAAAACGATGCCGTTTCTTCATCATCCTCATTTTGAGATATGCTCATTCATGTAAAAAACATTCTTCTTACGACGCAAAAGAGAAAAGACAGTTTTGAAGAAAGTAGAAGATGGAAGCAGAAAGAAAACAAATAACAATTGTTACCGAAAATATTTTCCGTTTTTTTTTCAAGCGACGTCATATTTTATTTTCAAAATAAAAATAAAAAGTCAACGTGTAAGTCATACAAAACGTTATCGCTGCGTGGTTGTTAGTTTTCTTACTCATACTTCATACATGCCGTATAGGAAATGGAATATGCTTTTGCGAACTTGCAACTTTGTCAACCTTTTGTGTGTCGTTTGACTTTTGGTACTCATGACTCTGCAGTGCATATGACGCAAGACGAGCAAATAAACAGAATACCCCGATTTATATAAATTTTTCGTTTTTCCGTTAGCGTATTGTCATTTGATTATTATCTTCTTGACTTTGTTCTGTAAAGCGGGAATTGATTTCGCAAAAAAAAATGAAAACAAATTCTGCCCGCACCATTTTATGGAATAACATAGGAAAGTTTTTTTTTTTTTAATATTTTAGGTAAATAAAATTTTTCTTATCTGACAAGCATCAGCGCGCAGATAGTAAAGTTCAACGCTTTTTTGTTGAGATTACATAATACAGTTATTTTGTTTTTGTTTATTTATTTACATCTGAGGAAATAAAATAAGTGTTTTAACTGTTAAAAACTTTACTAATCTTTTCATTTATTTATTTATTTATTTTGCTCGATTTAAATAATGCATACATATTTCCATTTACAATAAGGTACGATATGCTTAATTAAAAGATACAAGGCATATTTTTTTAAGCCAGTAGCTAGTATAGCATTCGAGTTGAAAAAGTCGCTCACAGTATTTTCTATTATATTTCAAAGTTGGTAGGTAGTATTGTTCAACGTACAAACTTGTCACGTTTTATCAAATGAATAATGATGCAAATCAGGTATGAATTTGTTCTGTTTTTTCTCTTCTTTTTCATCAGATTCATCAGACTCTTTGTGACATCGCCCAAACAGTGGAAAAGCTCTACGTATGTCCAAGACAGCTGTTCTGTTGGGCTGTGTTCGGGGAGTATGTAAAAAGATTAAAAAGTAATCTCTTATGAGATTTTCCATTGGCAATCAGAATCACTTTATTTTTTATCCAAACCTTGGTTAAAGCTATTTTTACACTATTTACCTGTCTTTTCGATAGATTTTTATCTAAAATAAATTTATTCTTTTTACTAATAAACCGTGAAATTGAATTATGTATAATACCGCTTAGATAAATACACCGTCAAAAAAAGTAAGGTAGAAATACGTACTGCTAATTCGAAATATGAAATTGGTCCCATTTAACAAAACACGCTACACGCATAAGTATGTATTGTCACTTTGTATTTCAAAATCCGAATTCTTAGGTAGAGAACGTGCTTTAATTTGCAGATTCAAGGTACTTAACCAAAATCCAATATTAAGGAAATGTCTAATTAAAAAGATTAAGGATCAGATCATCATCAGAATGGGAACTTCTTCCAAAAAAGTTGTTTTGTAAAATGTTCGGGGTATTTTTACTTCCGATTATTGGTACTATAAGGCAAGTTTTGCAATCGTGCAGAAAAAAAAATTTGAGATAACAATCAAACATGACATTACAATGATAGAGAATACGAAAAAAGTAGGTCCTGCAATTCTGTCTGTCTCTCTGTCTGTCCGTATACGGATCTACAGCTTGAACCCATAGATCGATTTTTTTCAAAATTTGCTGTTAGAGTTTGTGGGGCAGCCTACAGAGGCGTTTTTGGAATTGAGTCTCTAGGTCTTGAAATAACGGTACCTGTCATACAACCGATATGATACTACTTATTTTTTTAGAAAACGGCTTCAACGATTTCAATAAAATTTTGTGTGAAGAATTAATTTCAGATTGTGTTTCTTATGATGTAAAAACAGTTTTAGGAAAAAGTTAAAAACGGTACTATGGGATGTACAGTTTTTTTTTTCAAAACCGACTTTCTGGTTAATGGCTTACACGATTTTGACGAAATTTTGTATTGTAGAAGTCGTAGGTTGCTTAAAAAAGATTGCATATCAACATTCGAAAAATTATTGTTTTGAAATTTTTATAAATAAAAAAAAAAAAATTTATTATTTGACATAACTTTAAAACCACATATGTATTTGATTTTTTTCAAATATTTTGTCAAAACAACTTCTAGCAATATCTTAAACTTTGCATACCTGCCTTTAAAAAACCTTCGTTTTTTTAAAGTGAAAAATAAAAAACTGGTCCAACGATTTTGATTAAATTTTAGGCTTTTATATGTATTAGCAACTGCAAAAGAATGGCTTTTTTATATTTTCGCTTGAAACCTTTGGAATACCTATTTAATTTAAATTTTTTATTATTTTGCGTGACTTAATTAAATTTTCATAGTTAATGTGTAGTTGGCAATCCTGTACCACCAAATGTATTATGAAGAGTGAATACCAATACCTTTTACTCAGCCTTAAGATCCTGATAGGTATCGTATTTAGCACATTTTAGGTGGTACCCGTGGTGTGATGGATAGCATGTCCGCCTGTTAATCCAGAGGTTCGAGTTCGAATCCCACCAGAGGCAAAAATGTTTTTTCTACGGGTATCGCCTTTCGCGAGGAATTGGCACTTCCTCCGTTAGTATTCATTGCCATGAAAAGCGCTTTCTCGATTAGTCGTTCGGAACCGGCTGAAAATTGTAGGTCCCCTCCATTCCCTCACAAGGTATGGTTGTGAGAAATGCGCTAGGCCCAGGGGCTCCTCGCTCTGTTGCGCCACCCTATTTATTTATTTTATCGTATTTAGCACACAATCGCAAGTTCGTGCGACCCAGTCGTACCCATTTTTTTAACAGTCTTCTCCCTCGCTCTTTTTTACAAATCTGGTTAAAATATATATTAAAAAAAATTTTTTTTTTTTTTATTTATGATTTATAATGGTCAAAAAATTCGTAAAAATATCATTTTTTTCACTGTCCGAAGATGGTAGCATATAATCCCAAAATTTTTAAGGCCTTGAAAGAGAGTGTTCGTCTCGTTATTTCTAACCAAAGTGGCTGATTTTATTCGAGCAAACCGTGTCAGCCGCTCTCCCGGAATCATTTATTAAAAGGTAACTGCCATCTCCTATCTTTATAACAAAGCTAAATTGTTGCACATTTGTTGCGTTTTATTTCTTCTTGAAAACCACATGTCTTACAAAAATACCTTTTATTATCATTTAAAGTTCTGAAAGATTGCCGACAGTCTCAAATGTTGGATCTGTTCATATATTTGTGATCAATAAAAGTATTCAATCTTTTTACTGCTTATAGTTTCCTTGTACACCTAATCAAATGGTTTGATACTTGTAGGTATATTCATTGGTTTGAAGATAAATTAAGGTTATCTGTGCCTTATCAAATTCTTGTATAAAAAAATGTCCTTTGTTCTTAAAATACATAAACTTCCTTTTTAAAAAGCACTCAAAACAGTATAAATAAAAAGACCTACAACTGTAAGGAACACTACGCTTTGATTACTAGGAGACGGATGCCCGCTATTACCAGCTCCATTGAAAGATGTTGTTTCATTACAAAGTGAATTATTGGTTGGAATACTATGACTTTGAACAACATTCTTATAATAACAAGCGGAGTTTTTGGCACTTCGCTCCTTGTTTGGACTGGACATGTTCACCGAAAACATACCAAATTTGACACTAAAAAAAAAATTATAATTCGATTTAAATTGGCTTATGTAAAATACTTCAAACTTACTCATAGCCTCTCTGCCATTCAAAGTTGTCAAGCAAGCTCCAATATGTATATCCAGTAACGTTGCACCCATCATTTATGGCATTTAAAACAGCTTGCAAGTGGCTCTAAAAAGAATACATTTTTCATGATTAACATTAAGGAGATCATTAGAAGAGTTATTTAATCAGAAGTACTCATGAAATCTTTGGATTTGAACATAGCTACACTCCCGGCCAAATGTTTGAGTTCAGTCTCATTTTTAGAACAAAAAAAAATACCAAATTCAAACAACAAACTTTTTAGAGCCATGGGTTTTCCATCAACTCGCCCTAGGTTTTTGCGGTGCAGGGAATTAACTTCACGGGCACTACCTTCACATGGGAAATAACTTCTCCTCATATGGGAAATAATTTCACTTTTTTATGGTGAAGATATTTCCTACTGAAGGTGGGAAATAACCTCACTTTTTCGTGGGAACGAGTTTCACTTTTATGTGAAGCTATGTATTGGAAAAAACTTATACATTTCGTTGAAGTGCAGATCTGTTTTTGAAAATATGTATACAGGGTGTCCCGTAATTCGTGTTATATATTTCGGGATATGATTCTTGGTCGTATTCCAAGAAAAAAATTGTTCTACAGTAAAGTCCGTTTCTCAACTTTGACATCACTTTTTGACATTTCAAAAAAGGCTATCTTTGGTGTACCTTGACCTGTGTTAAATTCGATTTCTCTGTCAATACTGATGGTAGAGACCTAATTTTAGACTTAATTTTTTGGAGAAATGATAATCTTTAAAACTGTATTTAAATTGGACTTCTATAGGCTTAGGGTTGCAAGATCTGTTTCAGAAATATGATAAATAAATTTATATGTATTTCAAAAGCAAATTTTTCGTTTTTGTGTATCTTGTCGTTTTAGTGCTTTATACAAGGAAATAATGAAAAATTCGCGCGAATTTTTCATTATTTCCTTGTATAAAGCACTAAAACGACAAGATACACAAAAACGAAAAATTTGCTTTTGAAATACATATAAATTTATTTAACATATTTCTAAAACAGATCTTTCATTTAATATATAAAATGAGTGCCATCCAATAATATACAGTAAAAGATCTGTTTTTGAAAACATGTTCATTATTTTAATTGACGTTTTTAGCTACGCATATTCGCAGCTAAGTAGGCTTATGTTGGACTTATATGCATCTCCTATTGCAGATGAAAAAAGGAATTAGACACAAGATGTTAAACTCAATCTCGCGAATTTTTCACTATTTCCTCGTATATAGCACTAAAGCGACAAAATGCATAAAAACGAGAAATTTGTTTTTGAAAATGTGTTACATAAAAATTTATTTAGCATATTTTCAACTTTCCAAGTCTTCGTTTCAAAGCGCTGTTGTTTTGAAAATATAGTTTGACATTATTATGTTTTTTCCAGAATTCAGTTCTTTTATATATTTTTTGAACGCGAACTATTTACATTTTTGTACCTTTGTGTATTTTGTAAAACTTTTTTTGTTCGAAATAAACCGCCCAAAAGCTATATCTAATTACTCTTTTGTTGAATGTCTACAATCTTCAAACTGCAGGTGGGAAATAACTTCACACAAATTTCAGGTGAGGTTATTTCCCACCTACAGTGGGAAATATCTTCACCACAAAAAAGTGAAATTTATTCCCACTTGAGGTGAAGTTATTTCCCATGTGAAGGTAGTGCCCGTGAAGTTAGTTCCCTGCACCGGTTTTTGCTGGGGCAATTTAAGGTAATGAACAGGGCTGTCAAACGGCGTGTGTTTTTGTTGGTTTAGTGTTCTTTGACGGTTGGGAAAACCAGGTTTTTTCTACCAATCCATCGGAACAAACCTATTGGGTGATTCCGGCAACCATGTCATGGTTTGTGTATGATTTTTAGAGAATTTATCTTTCTGAGGCTTTCCTGGTTTCTGTATTAGCCATTCGGAATCGGCATAAAATTGTTGTTGCTGGAAATGCGTTAGGCCCCGTGGTCGAAGATGGATTTTCAAAAAGTAACTCCTGCAAACAGTCCAGTGTTTCCTAAACTCCTTTTGATCGTTGTCGGAAAACCAGTTTATTTCGTGTTGCATTTTTTTCAGTGCGTTTCTTGCAGACGTTACTATATGAACTCAACGCGAACTTAATTAAACCGTTTGAAGGGTAAAAACATATCGAGTATGTGTTGGTTCGTTCAACACGAGTTCTTTGAGTCATTTGATGATATTCAACTAATTGCGCTGGTCGCTCTGGCTCGTTTAACACAAACACACTCTAGTCATTTACGTAATAAACTTCAACATGCTGCCTTTTACTCACTCTGAAATAAGCTTACTGCATCATTTGAGTTGACTATGACTGCATCACTAAAGTGAGTTCGTATTCGTATTAATCAAACAAACGAGTAGGTCAACATCTTAGGGTTTTCAACTCAAATGATGTAAGTAGCTCACTTTAGATTATCCAATTGACAGCACAATGAGCTTTGAATTGATTTCGTGCTAAAAGAACCAATTAGGACTAAACGATATGATTTTCTCCTTAAATGGTGCTTACAGTTAGGTTGCTTGTAGTGACTATGTACTAGCAAATCGTTTTGTTTAGTTATAGATGGAGGGCGTCTTTACCTCAGTGCGGTTTGAGCGTGTAGCTCTTCTACTGCAAAGCTTCTCTGCGCTGCTATTTGCCTTCCTTAATAAGAATGATAATTGCAGAACTTTCTTCAATTTATGGTTACACAACTTTTCTCATTTTTCAGAAAAGCTGAAGAATTTCAAATAAATTTTGCGTAAAAACCATGTCTATATTTTCTTTAGTTTTAATTTTTTTTAGTTTTAAAGCCCAAACAACTAACTATAGGTCGTAAAAATCTATAGTACTGAAAACCCAATAACTTTTCAATAATTTATGTGAGCCGCTTTTCCATATTTTTAAGTAAAACATCCCTTTTTTAAAGAATCTGGAAAATAATTCAAGTTTTGATACTTGTAACTGTTGAGTATTATTGTTCAAGTAATATGTTAACGCTAAACCCCACTATCCCATTCACAAACGCAAATCGTAAAATAAGACAGTTGAACACATTGCACTCAAACTTTTGATTTGCTAACCAAAGTCTAGAAAATCTAATTTGTCGAAACAAAGAAAGGCATGCCTTTCAGAACTTGTAAGCTAAAGGAATTCTCGAGACAGTATTTTATACAGCTCACTATCAGGCACATCTTCATAGTACTAACTACCCAGTTGACATTGACACTACTCATTCCCTTCTAACAATTGCTTTCTACAGCAACAAATTAATTGAATGAGTCAAATACTTTTTTACTTGCATACCTTTAGGAACTGTATTCGTCCGTCATCATTTAGTTCTCCTTTGTCAGACCATCCATTTTCTGTGACTATAACCTCCACGTTGTCATATTCATCCCGAATATACCTTTAGCAAGTCAAAATCAGATAGTCACTTTGTTGAAACAATAGTAGATTTTTCTTCACTCACTTCAAAATTCCCTCCAGACCTTCCGGTACACAATACAACCACTTTGATAGCCCCCTCTTCCATTTTGGGTCTATATATTCTTCAACATTGTAGTCTCTTTCGAATGATGGATTTTGTCCAATTGGTTCACTTGCCAACCTCACATTTCTCGTACTGTAATAATTGAGTCCAAGAAAGTCTGCTGATCCTCGCACCATATCCTTCCACTCACCTTCAAGTGAAGGTAACCGAGATTCTATCCTTTTTTCTTTTGTGCTACTCAAAGCAATCTCATTGATTAAAATATCAGGATACCCTCCAGATTTACTAAAAATTGGATGGGCTATTATGCCAAGCTGATGAACAGAGCGTTAATATCATTATTTTGTTTATGGACTCCAATACTTACATTGTACTGCATTGTACGATCAAAAACAGCACTGTCATTTGTAAAAGCAAACATTGTGTCAACGGCTATTCCTATTTTGCCGCCTTGTTTTTTGAAGTAATTCGACTTGTAATTACTATAAACAGTAGCATGTGCCCTAAGCGTATTGTCAATGCAAATATAATCCGCTCTGCCTGAAGCATGAATTTGAGGTGGATAGTTTCCCTCGCCATAACCTGATCTGCAGTAGAGAAGTGGCTCGTTGAATGTTATCCAAGACTTGACCTAAGATGGTAAAAGGCTTAATATAAAAAAAGTAACTGGTACTGCGAACTTACCCTATCGCCAAAGCTTTCAAACAGTTCATTTGCGTATGTCGCAAATTGATCGATGATCATCGAATTTACAAAACCTCCATATTTTTGCAGATCCAATGGGAGATCAAAGTGACACATTGTGACCATGGGTTCAATGCCATTTGCCAGTAATTTATCAATAACATCGTTGTAATAGTCGATTCCTTTTTGATTTCGTGATGCATTGACACCAGTGGGATAGATTCTCGCCCACGATATGGAGAATCGATAATGATTTACCTTTGGAGAAAAGAACGGTGTATTCTTATTTCTGCGGATCTGTTTTTTCAGACAGTTAAAAAGTAAAAGGTTCATTGCTTGAAATTTAGTCAGGGTTACTCCAGGCTTCCTTGACAGCCCTATGAAAACCTGGGTTTTGAAGTCATTGTCATTTGAAGAAAAATACATGGGATTTGACAGCCTGGAGTTTCTTAGTTTCTAAGCAAAAACCAAATGCTACCTTAGGACGAGTTGAGGGCAAACCCGGGTTCAAAAAACAGTCATTGGTGTTCAAGGCGAGTTGAGGTTTCTTAAAAAACGAATTGTGGCAAACAATGACTTCTTCAAACAAACCTAATCTGTACCTATGATGTTTAAGGGTTACTGAAATTTTTGATTGAAACCGTGTTGTCATAATAAGATTTCTGTGTTATTCTGTTGTAGATTTAAATTACTTGACGCGTCGCCTCGCTTATAAAGGTTCCGCCATCTAACTTTTTCAATTAGTGCTTATTTCGTGAATGGTAACACATAGCTCATGTCTGATTTGACAGATAATTAGTTTTATCTTTCCGCTGAACGAAATGGCTGGGAAATATTACGACATTACTTTGAAAATCCGATGCCGATTTTGCCAAAAAAAAATCATCAATGGCGATCGTTATCGGGCCATGTTGAACGAATTCACATAAATTGAAGAGGAGGATATTGGCAACATTTGGTTTCAACAGGACGGCGCTACGTGCCACACAGCCGAAGCTACACTTGATGTTTTGTGCCCTGTTTTTGAAAAAAAAGTTATTTGGCGCACCCTTTACTATTCTTCGAAAGAAACAATTTTGTGACCCAATCTATTAGCTTTGGTAACTTAGGGTCTTTTATTAACCTGAAAGCATGGCACTTTGAATGAAAATTAAAGTTCATTGGGGCTGTAAAATAAGCCAATATGTACAGTGTACACACACATTCTTATCTTTCAATGCACATTTTTGGTTTTTTTCCAAAAATTTATGTTGACAATGCGCTGAACAACCAATGTTAGGTGCTTTTTATTCAAATGTCAACACATTCTTAATCATATTCCTTATCAGAATATAAATTCATGATCTTGAAGATTTATCGTTTTATGTCAAGTGTGGAAACATCAAATCTTATTTGAAGTTCTTAAATTTATGTGGAGCATATCAACAATTTTATTTTATGAATAAAAGTTGAAGGTACTCGTACCAACCTTAAGATTCTTCAATGCAGCCAAGTCCTGCTCAAATCGATGATAAGAATCAGCAGCTACGTCACCAGTAGACTTATCATCAATCATATGAGGATATTCATGTGTGAAATCATCCCAGATCGATGGTCCTTTACCATCTGCATTCCAACCACCTTCAATTTGGTAAGCTGCTGTTGCTACGCCAAAACTAAAGTTGGATGGAAAATGTGAGATTCCTTTAGGTGCTATATTGCAGGTTTTTTCTTCGGTTTCATTGGATTGGCAACTAGAAAAACAGAAAGAAGATAAAAAAGAGTAGAGGATATTATAATGAAAAACGTGTTATAATTTTTTTTTTTTACTTTCGAAAACGTGAGTTATTGTCTAAATTCTAAATTATAAGTTCAGATTTAAATTCAGCGAAGCAACACTGGTCGACAGTGATATGTACTTTGTGCGAATGTGAAAAAGTTAGCAAGTGACTTATCGTCACATTTGCTCAAATTTTACACGTTTTGTGTCAGATCAATACAATTCTTTGCTCTATTTCAGTTTCAGGTGAGGTTTATAGCCACTTCATGCCATTAATTGCAACTGATTTGCAGCTACAGAAGAGTTGATAGTTTACGTATTCAGACCTAAGGGCAAGTATAAATTATAGTATGTATCGTGAAGTGATAATTATTTTGGCATTACTCGTGCAGCACTCGTTATAGTCATATTTCTAAAACATTCATTGGTATAATCTTATATTGTATGCTAGGGTGAGCTAATGCAGCTCTAAACACTGCGTTCTCCTGTTGTATTGTTCTTAACCGGTAACTTCTTAATAAAACAAAAAAATCACATTCAAAACAACTGTTTAAGATCTCATAAGAGTCAAACACACATTTTTTTGTGACTTTTTTAACAACATTCCAAGTCTTTTGAAATGCAGTGAAATAATTTCATATGAGCCAATTAGCTTCTGTCAGTGTTAATTAGAAAAAGTCTTTATAATACATTTTTCTCTTCTATCAATTTTCAATGTATTCACACGGCTATGGTTTCAATAAACACTTCCACTCCACTTCGAAAAACAGATGTGAGCATCATAAGCTGAAACTTCCGGTACTTAATTAAATTTCAAAAGTTCGAGACAACTTCATACGTACACAACAGTTCCAACAGTTCCAATGGCGAGGAGCAAAATCCGAAACCACATGTCTGTGACTTGTTAATTCCAAATATTCAAAATAACTAAACTTGAAACTTTTGTGTGAACCTTATTTTGAGGCAGCTAAAAAAGTGATAGGTATCACGTTAACTGTCATTTCAACTCATAAAAGCTGACTCAATAAAAGTGCCTTTGTTTGCATGAAATTTAAACAAACAAGCAATTCGCTTTATAAATTTACTCTTAATTGCACCGAGTGTTAATTTGTAGAAGTACGTGCTGCGTGCAGGAACACTTTAAAGTGAAAGTGAATTGTATTGACATACTCATAATAAAACGGATAATTTATGAATAAAGGTATTTCAACAGCTTTTTTTTGAAAATGGTTCTGTTCTCAATATTAATACCAAAACAATCAACCAAGTCTGTTCAAACAAAAGGCATACACTGTGAAGTCGTTGAAACTAGGCGCAATAAAAAATAAACTTTTTTTATGATTATGACTCAGTTCTATTTGGATTATCTATTTCTTTTTTTTTTTTTTTTGTAAGCAGATGGAGTAACTTTTGTGTCTGAGATTTTCCCTTACGAAAACCAACTTCTCCTCCTGGATTAACTTAAGATCAAAGATTATCTAAAATTTCGATCCAAAAGACAAATTAGGTCAATGGCGCAGACAAAATTTTTTGCAGAATGATGTTTCTTTGGCAATTTCACAGAGTTTTCCTTTTTGACGTATGAATTCAGAAGACTAAGGAGCATAAAATGGTATGGAGTACTAGCAGTTCTCTCTCACTACCGTTTTCAGCCATTAAAAAGACCTGTGGCAAGCTGCTTTGCGTATTAAAGCTGCTCGGTAATGGGCTGCCACCTCAAGAGAGTTAAAAAAATGACTAAATATATGAAACTCTATAAGATGATCTGTACGTTCGAAATCGGTCTCAAGGTAAAATTGATTGTTTCAGTGGAGGAATGCAGCTGGGTATCTTACTAGACCAATTTTTGTAAAAAAAAAGCGATTGAGTGAGAGTGAGGCGTTTAACATTTCGACGATGTTCAAGAGAATCAATTGATTCTTCAGTTAAACTTTCACCTATCAATCTCAAAGCTCTATTTTGTACTCCATTAAGCAGGTGCAAAGATATTTGAGGAGCACCTGCCAAGATATGAAAATTATACTCAAGTTTTGGGCGGATGTAGGTCAATTGGGAGCGTATCGAAATCACACTTTTTAAAATCCCGTTTTTCAAAAATCCCGAAAAAAAAGTTTTAAAATCCCGTCTACTAAAATACTGTGTTCTTACAATCCCGACTTTTAAAATCCCTCTCGATCAAAATCCTTATTTATTCAAATGCCGCTTTTTAAGATCCCGCCAATCCCGTTTTTATCCATTTAAATATTTTACAAACTACGAAAAAAATAAACAAAAAATGAGTAAAACAGAGTTTTTACGTCTCATTCCTACAATTACACTAATATAAAATTATAAGAAATATTGTTGATGATTATT
This sequence comes from Melanostoma scalare, assembly GCA_949752695.1. Lineage (NCBI taxonomy): Eukaryota > Metazoa > Arthropoda > Insecta > Diptera > Syrphidae > Melanostoma > Melanostoma scalare. The sequence goes on along the minus strand of OX456985.1, from coordinate 33,639,359 downwards.
AGTTCCTTACCTATATTCTTTTTATTTAGTGTACCATTTGATATGCTAATAAATCTATTTTGATAGTTTGAATTTTTGTTGTTTGCTTAGCGCTTCTTCTTCTTCTTTCCATTTCCGGCGTTACGAGTAGTGATCTAGAAGCGATCACAACTCTCCCACTTTTCTGCTTCACACTAGTGATCCGCCTGTGGGGTACGCCGCGTTGACCTCAGAAAGCGTCGGCAAGCCTCCCGGTTTTGGATTGTTCCATGTCTGAGGCCAACCAAATGCTGCTGTTTTTGCATTTGCTTGTACCAGGAGTGTTTTGGCCTGCCTTTTCTTTTTCGTCGCGAATTTGTTGAAACGTTGTACGATATTGCCTTTTGGACTGGGTTCTGCGGATCTCTCCTTTGAACATGACAATACCAACTGAGCCGGTCGTGCTGAATTTTGTCCAAGATGGTACTTTTGACATGAAGGCTTCCACGGATCTTAATACTTCTAATTCGATCAAGCTTTGTTACTCCTGCTGTCAGCCGAAGCATCTTCATTTCGGCTGCCGTCAATTTGCTCTCATACTTTTTGTACATTGTCCAACATTGTGAACCGTATGTCAGAGCTGGACGGACAACTGCTGTGTAGAGTCTTCCTTTCAGCTTAGGGGGCATTTTTCGATCACAGAAGATAGCGGAGTTTTCTCGCCACTTCTTCCACCCTACGCTTACTCGATGATTGATGTCGTCATCACAAGTTGCTTCACTATTGATCATAGATCCCAGATATTTAAACTTTTCACACTTGGGAAGCACATTTCCATTCAAATAAATGTCTGGAATAGGCTTGTCTGGATCAGAAAAAGGGCAGCACAGGTATTCAGTCTTTTTAGCGCTAATACGGTACCCATTTCCTTCCAGAACATCAATCCAAACGTCAAGTGCTCGTTGCAGGGATGTAGGATCCTCGCTTATGATGGCTCCATCGTCAGCAAAGAATAATTGTTGTACTTTATTGTCCGTTACTTTTCCTTCGAGCAAATAATCCATAACAGCAATAAAGAGCAGTGGACTCAAGACACTTCCCTGATGTACACCTACTGTTATTTGGAATTCTTCGGTGACTCCAGCTGGGCATCTCACTTTTGTAACTGCTCCCTCGTACATGTCCATAATTATTCGCACATAGGCTTCAGGAACTCCTCGGTGTCTGAGGGCCACCCATATCAGATCTCGTGGTTGTCGATCGAATGCTTTTTCGAAGTCAACCAACACAATATGCAAATCCTCTAAGGCATCTCGGTGTTTTTCCATAATGATCCTTATACTTTGGATTGCGTCTGTAGTTGACTTACCCGCGACAAACCCGCATTGGTCATCAGACAGCCTTATTATTTTCCGCAGTCGGCTATCCAAAACCCGCTTAGCGCTTCAATAAATGTATTTCTAAGAAATCACTTGTTGCTTCCTTTATTTTGATTTCCTTATCCCGCTTTTGCAATCAAACCTAGTTGTTTTAATTTTTAAATAAAACAACTAGTTTTGATTGCAAAAGCGGGATTTTAACAAACGGGATGTTAAAAAACGGGATTATCAGAGGCAGGATTTCAGAAAGCGGGATTTCAAAACCGGGATTTTTATAAGCGGGAATATAAACACTGGGATTTCGAACCCAACCCAGGTCAATTGTATGTCAATTGTAACCAGATCAAAAGGGGGAAAAAATTTCCTGCATCGTCTCACGAAACCTAAGCGTTTGGCACCAAAAAACCAAAATTGAGTTTTCGAAGCATTGAATTCTACTGGGTTTTTATAATCCCATTTAAAAATGCTGTCAAGGTCAGAATTGAATGAAATGAGCTAATCATATGCGACAGTTCTCGTTCAACATCCGAAGAGACGGGAAGTGAATTTGGAAACGAGTATGAGAAGTTAAAGGTTGAATCGTCAGCAAAACAGTTTAGAGGATTTGAAGTTTCAGACAAGAGATCGTTTAAAAAAACAAGGAAGAGAATCAGTGACCAAACCGAACCCTGTGGCTCATGAAGCGCGGAAAAGTGTTAGCTATTGGTTTTGGATGAATGTACGATGTCCCACAAAAGAGCAATCGAAGCACTAGAACACACAATAAAAGATATCAATGGCAACCAAGGTATCATGTGAGTAATGATGGTTGCCGGTGACTTTAGACAGACCCTTCCGGTTATTATTAGTACTTGCTGTACGCCTGTTTGATAGTATTTGTATTGTGGTTACACGTTAAAAAAGTCCTGTTTTACTGTAAATATGCGAATACAATTTGATAATGATTTTCAAGCAAAGCAAAATGCAGCTGCACTCAGACGTTATTTTTACAGAGTGATGATCTTAAAAGAAAATTTTATCCTGAATTTCAAGTAAATATGGGCAATCGGGAATGGGTGTGTGGAAGGGCAATTTCGGCGCCGACTAATGAGATAGTTGTTAACCCTAACGAACAAAATCGGTCAGACGTGGAGGGGGATGTTGTCGAATACCTACATTAGACAATGTCATATAAACTGAGCAAGTCACATAACACCCTGTAGAGCTTCACAGCTTTTTGAATTATTAGGAGTACCTTCCTATAAATTGAGGCTGAAAGTTGGGGTCCAGTTCTGTTAATAAGAAATCTATACATGCGCGAAAGCTATGTAATGATTTCTACACATCTACAAATTACACATCTTGGACGCAACATTATGAAAGCTAAAATGAAATGGCAAAAGGAGAAATTTTTTTTATTCCTTCTATTCCTATAATTGCGACTGATTTGCCATTTCAATTCAAAAGAGTGCAATATCCCCTGAAAGCAGCATTTGCAATTACTATAAGTAAAGCTCAAAGCCGGACTCGTAAAGTTGCAGTTGTTCGTTTAGAAAAAAAAAATGCGTCATGATCACGGGTACTAACCCCGTAAAACCTTTATATTTTGGCAAAAGGTGGAAAAATAATTTAAATAGGTAATTTTAATTTATGTAGAAATGTTTCTTATTTGTAAAATAATTAGCCTTAAAAATTAAAAATTCTGTCCAAAGTCACGATTCGACGCGGACGTCGCCGGCACAGCTAATCTACGTATAAATATACTATTGCACAAAATTTGCAAGTTCAGAATATCGTTTGAACATCTTTTGGGATTGTTTTCGTTGTAATGACTTCTCTGTAATAACTTGCTGACTTTCTTGGTGTACGGATTCTCTTAGGACTATTGATATCCACTTCAAATAGGCCAAACTTCGTTCTACATTTAAAATTTGAATATTTTTCATATTAATTTTCTCATAAAACCTTTGTAAAATGACACTCACGTGTACCCATTTCGCCACTCGAAATTATCAATCAAACTCCAATAAGTAAAACCTGTGACATTGCATCCATCGTTAACAGCATTCAAAACTGCTTGTAAATGGCTCTGTTTTAAAGAAATTTAAAGAAATTTAACAACCGATTATATAGTTGTTTGGTTAGCTTACCTTCAAAAATCGGATTCGTTCGTTGTCTTTCGTCTTTCCGTCATCAGACCAACCATTCTCGGTTATCACTACCTCAACATTATTGTACTGATCTCGAATATACCTTTTGAAATTGCATGAGTTTGTTGTTTTAAATTTTAAACAATTGACTTACTTTAACATATTCTCTAGTCCTTCTGGGACACAGTATGACCAATCAGTTCCTCCTCTTATCCAATTAGGGTCTATTGATTCATCACAATCCACATCACGCTCAAATGATGGGTTTAAACCGTTGGGTTGTTTGGCGCGTTCAACGAGCCTTGCGCTATAGTAATTGAGGGCGAAAAAGTCAGCTGATCCCTTTATAGTTTCTTTCCATTTCTCTTCCATTGTGGGTAAGCGGGATGTAAGTCGTCCTTCTTGTAAGCTATTTTTCTTAATATCTTCAACCATAACATCAGGATATCCTCCGGATTGATTGAAAATTGGATTAGCCAGGAAACCTAACTAGAAATAATACAGTTGCACGAACAAAAGGATATGCGAAATTAAGAGGTAAACATTACATTGAACTCTAAAGCGCGTCTAGCAGCTTCAATATCGTTTTCTGATTTTGGGAAAAAGAAATAGCTATCAATAGCCATTCCAATCTTGCCACGTTGTTTATCATAAAATCTTGATCTGTAGGCTCTGTAAGCGGCTGCATGTGCTTTCAGTGTGTTATCAATACAAATGTAATCACCTACGCCATGAGCATCGATCTGCGGTGGATATCTTGCGTCGGCATAGCTAGATTTGCAGAAAATCAAAGGCTCGTTGAATGTCATCCACGTTTTGACCTTAAAATAAATGAGTAAATAGAAATGTTACTTAAACGTTAACAACTCCAACTCACTCTGTCACCAAAGTTTTCGAACAATTCAATAGCATAAGTCACAAACTGAGTTATGAATACTGAATTTAAGAAACCTCCAAATGTTTGAATTTCCAAAGGTAAGTCGTAGTGAAAGATTGTGACCATCGGTTCAATTCCGTTCGCAAGAAGCTTGTCGATAACCTTGTTGTAGTAATCAATTCCTTTCTGGTTTCTCGATGAAATATCACCATTTGGATAAATTCTTGGCCATGAAATGGAAAACCGATAGTGATTCACCTGAAAGAATGAAATGCTAAGGCTATTTTGCAACAAAAGTTGAGAGATGATGGCCCTTCTTTGGGCCTGTCGAGAGTAGCCGCAACCTTTTTCATTATTTAGTTCACTGACGTGATAAGAACTACCATTTGACGATTTTAATCCGTTGTATTTAAACTGTTATCAGTTATCTGTCACTTGTCACCTATCACCTGTCATCTTTCATTTATCATCAGTCATAAGTCATGAGTCATAGGTCATTGGTCATAGCTCATAGGTCATAGGTCATAGGTCATCATAGGTCATAGATCATAGGTCATAGATCATAGGTCATAGGTCATAGATCATAGGTCATAGGTCATAGGTCATAGGTCATAAGTCATAGGTCATAAGTCATAAGTCATACAATTTTTCTTTGTATTTTCCAAAATTAAGTGTTTCTAGTAATCTAACTTTGTTCGGCACTTGATCTGTCAGAAGTCACGTATCAATCGAAAAACTGAACTTCCGATCTTTCAAAGACCGAACAATAGTTAGATTTTCTCTAAATCTTAATGAGTTGAATACCCTGATTCTTTCATCAGCTTCTGTCGATCAAACTTATATCATCATCATCAGATCATATTTCACTATTTTTTTCTGTGTTAAATCCAAAACAGTATAAAATTTCAACTCGTAAGTCGATATATAACTGCATATGAAAATATTTGAAGATCTTCAAAAAACAGTTTCAATCTCAAAACAAATTCCACCAAAAAGTCGACTTGGCAACCTTTTATGAGCACTTGTGCTTTCATAATCATGAAAAGAACAGCTCAACAAAGAAGATAAGATAGTGATTAATCTAACTATACATGAATCAGTCAGCGTGAATTGTTCATCCAACAATAAGAATCGAATTCAATACGAATTATATCAACACACAGCAATGAATGAATGAATACACAACGGCACTGTTTAATATCAAGAAACCAACCTTAAGTTTTTTTAAAGCTTGCAAATCCAAATCGAAGCGGCGATATGAGTCTGCTGCTACGTCACCATTGGAGCGATCGTCAATGTTCTGCGGGTTGTTATGTGTGTATTCATCCCAGATCGATGGACCCTTCCCATCCGCATTCCATGCGCCTTCAATTTGATAAGCCGAAGTGGATACACCAAAGCTAAAGTTCGCTGGAAAGACTGGACTTCCCTTGGGGGCAAGGTCGCAGCTGTTGCTCTGGATCACGCTATCCAAAAAGCTACGTAAAAAAGTTATTAAATCGACTAAATTAGAAAGCATAGTGAACTATTTACCCAATTATTAGTATAGATAGAATCGCTAACTTGCACATTACTCTCAAGTTTTTAATTTTTACTAGCCTAACACAATCACTCAGTTGGAGTGCTGAAAAACGATCACAGAGCAACGGAGGTCTTACACAAACAAACTTTGAATTAAAATTGCAATGATAACCACAGACACGTTGAATACAATAGTGATAATGGAAGCTTGAACAATATTGTTGGGGTACTTAGTTAACATAGGTGATAATCGGCTTTGTTACTATTCTCATTCTAAGTTGATTGCAGACGCAATGAATATGGATCATTTACTTGTCGGATGTTGAATGATTTTAAACATTATGAAGATTGATACTCAACGTCTATTAATAAAAAAAAAAAACAAGTGTTGTTTCATTAACGCTTTCAAAACGAGACTAAAATGTTTGCAAAGGAGATGAGTTCATTTACCCTCTGAGCTCTGACTCGTTTGCTGTTTTATTTTTGGAGGAAAAGGTAGTTTTTTGACCTAACGCGCAGATGTGGAATAGGTTAGTGCCTTTAGTGGTTGATATGAATAGATGTGTCAACAACTAAGAACAAAAATGTGGGCTGAGTAGTGAGTAAGTTTGACCGATAAAATAGCGTTGCCAGTAGGGTGGTTTTTTCCCCGAAATTTAAGTATAAAAATTTAGGTCTGTAAAAATTATATGAAGAGAAATATAAGTTTAATATGTATAATAAAATGTTAGTATTCTTCCATTTTTTTCCACCATTTTTGTGGACGTCAATCGAGGAATAAGTAAATAATAATTAAATTAAAAACATCACCAAACAATGGTTATATATGTTCACTAGCTGTGCCCGCGACTTCGTCCGCGTGGAATAGTGACTTTCGGCAGCATTTTAAATTTTTTAGGCTACTAATTTTGCAAATAAGACACATTCATGCGTTTTGTAAGCTATTGTTATATTTTATTTGAGTACATTTTTGCACACGACGTTCTTACTTTTTCCATCTTTTGTCAAATAAAAAGGTTTTGCGAGTTTGATACACTCTTTTAAACTAAAATGACTAATCAGTGGGAACTAAAGAAATCTAAAGGGGAATCAAAGGTTTTCTTATTTCGCTGTTCCAGTCATCATTAAAACTTTTATAATGCCGCATCCCAGATGTGTAATTTGTAGCTGTGTTCTGTGTACAGTTCTAGATTACTCATTATTGGCACTGGAATACCAACTTGCAGTCACTTCTTATAATTCTAAGGCATTGAGACACTCTATAGGGTGTGATGTGACTTTCTCAGTGTCCATAATATTGTCTACTGATAGACATTCGACAACATCCCCCAATACGTCAAACATAATTTATTAGTTTATATGGTTAACTGTCTTATTAGTCGGGGCCGAAATCGACTTTACACACAGGCATTACTGATTGCCAATATTTATTTGAAGATCAAGATAGACATTTCTTCTCAGGTCAACAGTGTAATAGACAATTTGACAGAAATCACCTCACGATGAAAGAACTTTTGAAATCGGTCCAGTAGCTTCAAGGTTCCCGTTTACGTTGCCGTAGCAATATTGGGAAAATAAATACAGACCCTGTCCTTCTTCAGGCTCAAGTCAAGACTATCTCTGTACCAAAATTCATATAAATAGGTTTAATAGTTTGGGCGGTTTTTGATAACAAATAAAAATAGACATATAGATTTCATTTCAGACTAATGATAATAATAAAAACTCCCATTCCCGTGGGAATATGGTGACCGTTCCCGTAGGAATAATGGGGATGACTTACAGTTTATGTTACTCAGGGATAGTGAAGCATTCTAACGGTGGAAGAATTTTTGAAATCGGTGTTGTAGTTTCTAAGTTCCCGTATACGTTCCCGTTCCCGTGGGAATTTAGGGATAAAATATATAGCCTATGTCCTTCCTCAAGTCTTAGACTATCTCTGTATCAAATTTTATTTAAATCGGTTCAGTAGTTTGGGCGGGAGATGGTAACATAGAAAACCGGACAGACAGAGTGACTTTCACATTTATAATGAGCGCGTTTTATCGAAATTCTATGTGAAGTTATGTTCATTTCAGTAAAACATCGCTCATGGAAAAACAACAACTCCTTATGTCAATAGCCTAAATGAACATAAATATCGCAGTTAGCTAACTGCACAACAGGGATGGTTGGTTAAATTTCTTTTTTGGCACCCAGAGGTTGGCAGTCTTTGGGTTGTGTTCGTTCATATTTTCTAATTTTCGACAACAGATTGAATAAGTCTGTCTCTTTACTTTTTGTGCACAGAAATTTTTTTTTTAAGGAGTGGTTGTAAAATTTTTTCAGAAACTCTCTGAAAGAGCGTAATTGTCTTAAAAGTAAAGAAACGCCTTGAACAAAACATTCGCAGCAACGCAACGCTTGGAAAAACGTCTGTTTGACAGTTGTGGTATTTGTTTTGGCTGTGCACGATTTCTGTCCACAGAAATTTTGGTGTCGGAAATTCGCAGGACGGGGAAATTTTTTTATTCTCTCGAGAGCACTCTCTTTTTTGTGCACTGCTACGAAAAATCGGAACGGGATTAGACTGACTTTCGCCGAATTTCGGTGCATTTCGTGCGAATTTTCAGTAAAGAAACACACCTAATAGCTAATAGAAGAGCCAGGTGGTGACTTGGTGGGGACATAAATAGACACGCAGTTACTAACACACACACACACACGCACACACAAGGAAAGTTTCGCAATCGGTCAGAAAAAAAGAACATCAGACAGAACACATAAGAACATCAGAACCAAAGCAACCAAAAACATGAGTCACAAAATGAATCTAATTGAACACAGCCATTGCGAAAAAAAATTAAAGTGACATTTGTTTGCTTACCTCGAAAGTAAAAAAGTTGGAATGCAGCAAATAAATTGAGAATCGAGAATTAAATAGAGAAAAATAGAAATGGAAAATAAAAGGTATGCATTTATATCCTTCTGAATGCAAATTTTTAATGTTTCTTATCCTTAGAACAAGTGCAAAGGGTACCAACTTTGAAAGTGAAAATTGAAAGTGACGTGCTAAATGAATATAAACCAAAAAATCGTTTTATTCTAAATGAACATAACTGAATATAGAAAATTCCCAATAAAACGCGGCTAATATTAGTTAGGATTATTCACCGATAAATAAAATTAAAATTTGTCAAACTGAAAGAATGGAGAATGAAAGGCGGTTTTTCTTCGTAGCTGTTTGTGATGTCAGCGTTCCAAATATGAATTAAAATGGTTCAATAAAAAGTTGAAAAAAGAAAAAAGTTTGAAAAATCTGTCCTCAGAATTTTTTTAATCAGGTCACGCTTTTAGTATATTTAACTTTCGAAACCGACGAAACGAAGTTTTGTGAATATTTCATAAATCAAAATCCAAGTTTTTGGTTGACATATTTAACCTCAAAGATTCCGTAGCTGAGTTCTAAAAGTAGCGTCGTCACAAATGGAGAAGAACTTTTCAGGATAACTTTCTTGACATTAGTTAAGAACCACTAACAAAACAAATAACACTAAATGCACTCTTCACATTAATAAATTCTGTGACTGCAAAAATAAAACAAAAACGGCTGACTCATTAAATGCGAGACACGACATGCTTCTCTTAAATTGCCAGCCGCAACCTTTTAAAGCTTTATTCGTTATTCGTTGTAAATGATCTCCATTAATTACTACAGAGCGCATTATGTTATTTTGTGTGCTTAGTTTTTAACATCTGTGATGCACATTCAATTTAAATTTTTACCATGCGTCTGGTCTCTGGTGTTCAAGTGTGTGTATTAAATTTATTGGCACGCTGTTGCAAACAAATATACTTACTTTTAGTGTCCACTCTACTCTTGTATGGAATGAAATTCTTTTCTACATAAACTAAAATTAGGTTCAACGCTCCTATCTGCCTTTCTGAAGAAAATTGAAATTAGTAACAAGTAAATCTACTTATTTTTTTAATCTCATAAGAAATGTAAATTGAACCAAATAAAATCAAATATGTGGTAACCTTCAGGTGATGGTTAGCATGTTTGCCTATTAATCGTGGTTCGAATCTCAACAGATGCCAAAAAGTCCTCAAATAGTAAATTCAATGGCATAAAAAGCGCTTTCTCGATTAGCCGTTCGGAATCGGCAGAAAATTCTAGGTCTCTTCCATTCCATCACAGAGAATGGTTGTGAGCAACAGCCCCGGGGCACCCCGCTTTGTTGCGCCACTCTGTTTACTTGTTGTTTATTTTAAGTACATAATATCAAAACCCGAAACTCAACTAAAAAAAAAAAAATATCGCAAACAAAGCATATCAACATAATACGTACTTATTTTAGTTAAATACGAACGAGTTTGTCAGAAATAAAATATTTTTTTTTTTTTGGCTTAAGGATGACACACAATTTCGCAAAAGGTAAGATAATGAAGAAATCACAGTTCAGACTTCAGAGCCTGCTGCGAGACCCAAACAGCAAGGTCAACAGATTCGGTGCCCTATACAACAAAAGGGGTTCCGAATTTGAACAAAGAACTTTTAGTTTAAGATTCCTCAATGAAAAGAGGCATCAATAAGAACCTAAGCATAAGCAAAGAAACAAGGAAGCCTTACTTGCAAAAACAAAAAGGTTGTTCTGAAAATCTTTTATGTTTACAAGGAAAAACAAAATATAATAACAAAGAGGTAGCGTTGTTGATCCAAAAAGGGTAAATTTATAGATCAATTTATATATATGTTTTTTTTTTTATTATTTTTTTAGATATTTTGCATTAATACTAAATTTTCGTTATAATTCGATTTAAAATTAAAAATCTATGAAAAGAGAACTAATTCGGCTAGTTAATAAAAAAAACAGACAAAAGTCTTAAGCCATAAAGTTGATGCGTTCTCTTTATGTCTTATTAAATTCTACAATATTTCTAAAATTATATCCCAAACTTTCCAGTAAATCCGAGATTCACAAAATCGCGGTCAGCTAGGCTTAACTAAACCGAAATACAAAGTTAAGTCTCTTAAAAAGTAAAATGATACCAAGCTGTTCAAAAACGTCGAAGTCGTTGTCGAAGTGTTCAAAACTTCAAAAAAGTTTTCAAGTTTTTATGGAAAAGTCTCGCGACTGTAAAAATTCGGTTGTCAATATTTCTTTAGAGCTACTCAATCAGTCATGATGACACCATCTACAAGAGCTTGGGTTAAGAATTTTTTTGTTTCGATTAAAACTATTTTATACGGAAAAAATGTAGACATTTGACCAAAATTTTCATTTTTTCGTAAAAATATCTGTCAAAAGTCTGGTTTTCACTTTTTTTATTCTCTTTCTTCGTCCAAGTTCTAGTTTATGGTCTAAGTTAAAACTCAATTTATTTGTTCACTTCAGATGATTCTGTAAAAAGTTCTGCTGCCAAGGCGGACGTACATTTTTCCGATTGGTCGCCGTAAATGACGTAGCAATGGTGTAGTTTTGAATATTTTTTTTAAAGTAAACTAAAGAAGCTGTTTACTAAATGAGTATCTTCAGTATTAAAAAATTTTAATAAAAATTTGTATTTCTTTTATAATTGTTTTTTTTTTTTTAAGTAGGCCGTTTTTTCCACTTGAAACCCATGTAAACCCTGAAACAGGACATCTGGTCACCCTAAATATGTTCGATAAACATTTTTTTCTGAAAATTAAAACAAACATTGGGACATTATTTCAGATCCTTAAATGGCAGCTCTCTTTCTTGGTTTAGTTTCTGACATCGATCTTTCTCCTCTTTTAAAAATTGTATAGATCGATAAAGTCTTCTGTCATCTATCATAAATTTGATTTTATTTGTCGGTTTGAAAGGTTTATTTTGTTTTTAAATTTTTTTTTTAAATTTTGAAAAACTAAAGTTTGTGAATCCATTTTTCTAAACAACCCACGACTGGGTCGCACGAACTTGCGATTGTGTGCTGAATACGATAACAAAATCTTAAGGCTGAGTACAAGGTTTTATTCTCCGCTCTTTATAATACATTTAGTGGTACAGGGTTTCCTACTACACATTAATCATGAAAATTGAATTAAGTCATATAAAATGTTGAAAAAAATTAAATTAAATATCCCAAAGGTTCTAATCGAAAACCCAACAACGACACTTTTTTTCATTTGCTAATACATATAAACGCTGCAAATTAAATTAAAATCGTTGGAGTAAGTAAGTAAGTAATTCATTCATTTTATTGACTATTATGGATACATCAATTTATATTATTTAATGAATCTAAAAGCTATGGCACTGCCGTCAGCTCGATTGGCAAATTATTTTCATACAAGTTATTTTAATATAAATTTGTAAATTAACATAAAATGAATTTATTCGAATTCAGTTATTATTAAAAGTCTATACTTATAAACTTCATTCAAAAAAAGGTATAGTTGTTTCCAGTCAAATCCGTTTAGTACTGCTACTGTTTCATTCATGGACATAGTTTTCTTTTTGAAATATTTAAGCCGTTGTGGAACAAAAATGGGACATATACTTATGATGTGAAAACAATCTTCTTTGGCCTTCAAATTACAGAGGTTACAAAACTGGTTGAAACTTTCGTTGTATGGGCGTCCATTGAGATAGAGAACTTCGCATCTGGTTTTAAATATTAAAGATATTTCTTTAAAATTCATTGTGTCATTGAAATAGTTTCCCTCCATTAAGTTGAATTGAAGTTGCGAATACAAAATTCTGCTTTCCGAACATCGAGCCTTTTCTATGAACGCATCACGTGTATAATTTGCATGTGCTTGAATTATTCGGTATAATTGCTCCGTTGGACCATTCAAGCTTGGAGGATCCAATGTCACTATTTCTCCATAAGCTTGTCCTAGATCTTTCCACTTCATCATCCACCAGTCTTCGTTCCTAATTTCATAAAGAGCCATTTTTTTTGGTAGTCGGCCATCCTGATAAGACAATACCTTAACAATGTAGTCCGCCTGAGACCTTAGAGTGTTAGTGAAAAGCTTGGGTAGACCAGTTTCGAGGTATAACGCATAATTTGGTGAATTCAGCGGAAGGTTAAACAATTTCTTCAAAAAATTTCTGTGAAACTTTTCAATCGCATCAAACTCATCAATTCCCCATACTTGTGATGCGTAGCACAGTGAAGATTTTACTACGGCATTAAAAATTTTATACTTCGCAGAAAGTATAATGCGTTCGTTTGTGAATAAAGTCTTCCAAGTAAAATTTAGCAAACTTTGAGAAGTTTTAGCCTTCTCAGCCAAGTGTTTGGTGAAGTCCATGGTCTTGGTAAGTTTGACTCCAAGGTACCTGTACTCATCAACTATTTCTGAAATGTCTTCATTAAAAGTCCAAATCCTCGTAGTCTGGTTGCGACTAGATCTAGAGAACAACATCACTTTGGACTTGTCCGTGTTAATAAGAAGTCCCCATTTACTGCAATAGTCGGCTAATCGGTTTATCATCAGTTGCAGGTTTTCTGGTGATTCTGACAGAAGTACCAGATCATCGGCATATAGCAAAACATTGACTGTCAGTCCAACAATTCTGATTCCTCCCGGCAAATGTGTAACTACGTCATTAATGAAGAGTGAAAATAACAGAGCACTTAAGAGACATCCTTGTTTAACACCAGTGTTTGTTTCAAACCATTCTGAATAATGTGAGCCATCCCAGACAGTTGCTTTCGATTCTGCATAGTGCATACATCTTCTTTAATACTTGTATGAACCTCGTAGATACACCTAATTGCGAAAGTTTGTAGAAAAGAGCGTTACGGTTTACATTGTCAAACGCTGACTTAAAGTCAACGAAAAATGCGTATATAGTTTTCTTTCTAGCCTGATATGCTTTAACAATTGACACAATTGTAAAAATATGGTCCACAGTTGAAAATCCCTTTCTGAATCCTGCTTGAAACTCAGACAAAACGTTGTTGGCCTCGACCCATGCTTCTAGTCTATTAGCAAGTACACCACAAAATAGTTTTGCCAGCACGTTCATGAATGAGATTCCTCGGTAATTCTCTGCATTATTCATGTCACCTTTTTTGTGAATCGGGAAAATAACCGAATTTTTAAACGATGAAGGTACATCCTCGTTGCGGTAAACTTCATTGAAAAGTTGTCTGAGGCAGGATATATACGCTGGAGTTGCATTTTTGAAAAATTCGTATGGCACGCCGTCTTCACCAGGTGCTTTTGCGTTTTTAGACTTAAAAATAACAGCTTGTACTTCTTCCAATGATATTTCGCTATCAAGGATCTCATCGATGAAAATTGGCTCAGCGTACGAAAAATTGAAGTTGCTATCGCTATGAAGCAGATTCTTAAAATGAATGGAGAGAGCTTCAGCAGATACTCCTGATTCTATCATAAAATTAAGCCCATTAATTTCCTTGGCCACATTCCAAAATTCTTTGGAGTTTTTTGTTTGACCTAACGTTTGAGCTTGGATGTTTTCGAACTCTGTTTTCTTCTTCAAACATAATTTTTTGTAGTAGGTATTCGCTTCGTTATACCAAATCTTAAGGTTTTGAGAGTTAAAGTTGGATTTCCTCAAGGAGTTAAAGAGAACAAATGATTTATTGCGCGCCTTCATGCACTCCTTATCAAACCACTTGCTTTTGTACTTTTTGATGTTGTTTGAAATTGAGTTAGTTGCAGAGTTTCGTATACAAGAAATCAGCTGCTTGGCATGTTCATCCACTGATTCAGGGAACACGTTTAAACTTGAAAGATTATTATTCAGCTTTTTTTGATACAGAAGCACATTATCTTGTTTCCATTTAAGTCGTGGAATAAGTTGTAAGTTTCTTTGATGTGTTACCAATTCATTTGACCATTCAACAGTAATAGGTAAGTGGTCCGAAAAGTTTTTGCTCTGCACTTCGAATTTTGTTATCAAATCATTCCACTCATTATTTACTGCACAGTAATCTATTACAGATCTGCCTTGACCTCCAATAAAGGTGTACTGCCCCTCAGTGTCCCCATGAGTACAACAGTTCAAAATTATACAATCGTAACTCTGCAGCATTTCAAGAAAGTTTGTACCATTTTGATTGCAAACATTGTCTTTTGAATTTCGATTTCTGATGTATGTGTATGTAAGAATTATTTGTACTGCGGACTGAGGTTATTTGTTGATTTTCTGTTCTTGCATTAAAGTCGCCAATCAGTAAAATGCTTTTGTTGGCCAGGTAAGACATGAGGTTATTAAGTCTTTCAAAGTCATCACTCCACTTGTTGCAATTAATATAGATTGGTATAATATAAATATCAACTTTATCTAAAAGTTTAATGACGGTTAAACCTTCGATGAATTTAAAATCATAACATTTTAGTAGCGATGTTTTTATTCCATAAAGAGTTCCACCACTAGCGCGCCCTTTAATATTTGTTCTTTCTGCTGCATTCCAGAGAAGCTTGTAACCATCAAAATATTTAGTGTATTTGTTTACATTTTCGTTGGTCACATGAGTTTCATACAAACAAAAAATATCAAAACTTTTAGCATAATTGAAAAAGTCTACAAATAACAGCTTATTACTGAGACCTGACACATTATAAGACAAAATATTACATTTTACATAAGATATAGAGCTGACGACATGAGAATTTCAATTACGTACTAAAATCGTTGGATCAGTTTTTTAATTTCTATTTTTCACTTTTCTTAAAAACGAGTTTTTTAATAAAGAAGTATGAAAAGTTTAAGATCTTGCCAGAAGTTGCTTTGACACGATATTAGAAAAAATCAAAGATATGTCTTTGAAGTTATTTCAAAATATCAAAATTTTTCACATGTTAATATGTAATCTTTGTTATAGTACCTCTGATTTCTTAAATATAAAAATTTCGTCAAAATCGTGTCAGCCATTAACGTAAAAGTCAAAAAATAAAATGAACTGGACGGCGCAACAGAGCGAGGAGTCCCAGGGCCTAGTGCATTTCTCACAACCATGCCTTTTGGGGGCATGGAGGCGAAAGCGCTTTTCATGGCAATGAATTTACTATCGGAGGACATCCCAATTCCTCACGAAAGGCGATACCCGTAGAAAAACATTTTTGGCTTCTGTTGGGATTCGAACCACGAACCTCTGGGTTAACAGCAGTTATACTAACCATCAAGCAGCAGCTACCACTAACGGGAAATAGGTTTTTTTTAAAACGGCACTATGGGAGGTCTCGTTTATTTTATATTAGGGTTATTGATTTTTGTGCTGATAATAACCTACAATAGTATAGAACCGTTCATATATTAAATCCGAGAATATTGGTCATTTTATACTAGCTTCTCCTAAAAGTTCTAAAATAGATTTTTTCAAGTAAACAAGTTATTCAGTATTTATGCGTGTTATTTGTTTTATTTCAAAAATTACACCTCATCCGGAACTGTTCTTGTTTCAATAATTTTCCTGAAATATCCAACTGACTTTCTTGGTGTGCGTTCTCGCTTTGGACTTTTCATGTTCACAGAGTACAACCCAAATTTCTCTCTGTAGGAATATTTTAAGATAACAAAAATTTCTTGAACAAAACCCTCAACTTACGTATAACCCTTAAGCCATTCAAAGTTATCAATTAAGCTCCAATGTGTATATCCACTGACATTGCATCCATCATTTACTGCATTGAGAACAGCTTGAACATGACTCTAAAAAGTTTAAAAGTTAAAGGGACCAATTCAATGTAACAAAAAGATAAAATAACCTTCAAGTAACGAATGCGACCATCATCTTCGAGATCTCCATCATCGGACCAACCGTTTTCTGTTATTATCACTTCTACATTTTTGTACGAATCACGAATATACCTATTGGCGAGAATATATATTTTTTTTGGTCATCGTTCTTTAAACACCAAACTTACTTTAAAAGATCTTCGAGTCCCTCCGGAACACAAAACAACCAATCAGATTTTCCCCTTGGCCAATTTGGATCTCTAAAAGTGTTACAGTCTTGATCTCGCTCTACTGATGGATTTCCCCCAACTGGAACTAAGCTGCGCTCAATGTAAGATGACGTATAGTAATTTAATCCCAAGAAATCAGCTGATCCTTTAATAGTATCCTTCCATTCTCCTTCCAAGCGAGGCAAGCGAGATTTTTTTCTACCTTCTTTCAGACTATTTGTTTCAATGTCCTTTACCATGAATTCCGCAAACCCACCCGACGGGCTAAAAATTGGATTGGCCAAAATTCCGAACTAAAAATAAAAATATATTTAAATTCTTAGCAAAACAGTAAGCTTCATGGGCAACTTACAGCGAACTGCAGACCACGCTCCACGTCAGAAGTATTATTTGTTTTCGAATAATAAAATGGACTGTTCAAAGTGATTCCAATTTTGCCTTGTTGTTTTTCAAAAAATTTTGATCGATAGAGCCGATAGGTGGCAGCATGCGCCTTCAACGTGTTAAGTACACAGAGATAATCACCGATACCTGAAGCATCAATTTTTGGCGGATAGGTTGCTATTCCGTAACCTGGAGTACAATATTGGATTGGCTCGTTGAATGTTATCCAAGTTTTTACCTAAAATATTTGTTTTAATGATATTTAAATAAACACTTCGCATTGTACTTACTCGATCGCCAAAGCTTTCAAATAATTCATTGGCATATGTTTCAAACTGGTCTACAAAAAGGCTGTTAGTGAAGCCTCCTAGCTTTTGAACTTCTACCGGCAGGTCATAATGAACCATGGTGACTACAGGTTCGATGCCATTTGCAAGAAGTTTGTCGATCACAGTGTTGTAGTAATCAATGCCTTTTTGATTTCTCGATGAAATATCACCATTTGGATAAATTCTTGGCCATGCTATGGAGAATCGATAAAAGTCCACCTGCAATAAGTTGTACCGATTCAAAAAAGAATTTAAAACTAAGCTTGCTAAGAAAAGATTAAAATAAGACCTTAAGATCCTTCAGCGCCTGCAAATCCAGATCAAACCGATTGTAAGAATCTGCTGCGATGTCACCATTTGATCTATCCTTTATATTGTCTGGATATTTGTGGGTGAATTCATCCCATATTGACGGACCCTTTCCGTCTGCATCCCATGCACCTTCAATCTGATAAGCTGCTGTTGACACTCCAAACTTGAAATCTGCCGGAAAGCTTCTATTCCCTTTTGCTGCAAGAGTGCAGTTGACAGCGTCTGTTACACTAACACTCCACAATCCCCTGTCAAAAGAATTTGAATTAAAAAAAGCAAATTTGTATATCAAGTAATTTTTACGTACGCAAGGAGCACAATGACCAAATTCCCTGACCACATTTTGATCTATGTATTCTAAAAATCCGATCCAACTGAATTTATACCAAGTTGATTGTTCGGGTTCGTAAATCGAAACGACGCAATCAATTTGATTGTGTGATAAGATTATTCACCTCTTGTTGTTTTAAAGCGAAACTAAAAAAAATGCAACTATACCCCAACGCCGCGCCGCCGTGCGTTGCTTCCTCTCCATCGTCGGTTGGTAAGTTCAATGGGTACATTTAAGGTATAATATAATATGAGTTGTTTTTTTGATTTGATTGTTTAACTTCACTACTAAGAGGTCCCAGCGTAGGTTGAGGGTATAAAACAGGTGGTTATTACTATTTTTTTTATTATAATTTTATTGGAGTACTTAATTTATTAAAACATTGATTATAGTTATAGCCCACCAAAGCAAAGCACCAAAAATTTGACAAATTTTCATCTGTTAAACAGTAAATTTTGTTTTTACAGCAGCAATTGGATCGTAATATTGATAAAAAATTATTAGGGTGACGCAATAGAGTCATTGAGTTACCCCGGGAATCATTTTTAACCATACTTTATGAGGAATGGATGAGATCTACAATTTTTTTGCTGACTATGAACGGCTTTTTATCGCAGAGAAACTACTCTTTGGGGGCTTCAGAATTCCTCGCGAAATTCAATACCCGTGGAAAACTTAGTACTTACTTACTTAGCTAGGTATTACGTTTCACGATGAAACTGGGCCTCGGCCAAAGCCTTTCGTAGGCAATTTCGATTTCAGGACAGGTCTCTACAGTTTCGCACTCTTAGTCGAATGAGGTTTTCTTCTACTTTATTTCGCCACCTAAGTCCAGCTTCTCCCTTTCCACGATTTGCCTAAGTATAGTTGGGTCATTTCGGACCTGTATAGTGCCCGGAACTACGTTTTTTATCGGACACATTTCAATTCGTTCCACAAACTGAATTCAAACATGTCCATTGTCCGTGTCCGACCTGGCAAAGACGATACAAAACCAATACTATAGACTGTATGAACACAGTACACAAACAAGGGTGGGTAAAGTCAAGTATATGTTTTGTATTATTGCCTGTCATGTCATACATCTACACCAATTGCGCAAAGCGCATGCACCGGAGACAGCGAGAACGAAAACATTCGTTCGTTGAAGCCCTAGGATCGCCCTGTGGTCGCAACATAGCGATTTTTGAAAAACCTTAACTTGCCCTAAATGTCAAACAGAGTGTTTTTTGAGCCCTAGGGTTGACCTGGATTTGCCCTCAACTCGTCTGAGGGCTGTCAAATGGCATGTATTTTTATTCAAATGACAGGGATGAGTGCTGATTTTGTAATTGAGCGTTTTTTGAGGATTGTAAAACCCAGTATTTTTGACAACTCATGGGGTTTTCAAGGAAACTTGGGTCAACCCTGGGTAAAGTTCAACGATCGAACCTATATTCGTCAATCGTTCCGATTTTTTACTGTGCCTTTAGTTCCATGCCTTCCTTCATCTACATCTCATGTTCATGATGAAAACATTTCCTTCGTAGTTAAATTCTTTTTACGAGATGTGGAGCATGACTGACGCAAACCTAAATGTTCCTGCATGTCCGGAACCGTCAATCAGTCCGATCTCTCAACAGGTTCATAGTTCCTTTACTAGCTCCATGTCATTACAATATTCGTTATTAATTTCAATCCTTTAATAGTTCCATATCTTGTTCAAATCAATTTTATTTGGTCCGACCACTCAGTTCTCTGGTCCCTGCAATGTGCTTTCGAATAGCCGTCAAGCCGGAGCGTTGATGTCCATTCGCTCTAGCGAGGGTTTTGTTTCTCAGTTGCAGTCTTTACCCAAAGTAACAGCGATTGGGAAGAGTGATTTTCCGTTTGATTTCCGAACTTATGTTATTTTCCGTGTTTACAGGTAGATGAAGTCCTGTACTACCTCGAAGTTGTGTCTGTCTATTTTGACGTTCTGTCCAATTTGTCAAGGACCTCTGACCTTATTTGATTATAGTATATACCTACTTTGTTTTGCCTTCATTAACAACTTATTCTATTCTTGCCGCTCGCAAAAGCGCCTATGAAGTCACACTTCTTCCACATTTTTCAAATACTTTATTTTTTATTTTTATTATTAGCCAAAAACTGTACTTAATTCTGAACTCTTGCATTGATATACTTACTTCAAGCATCACACCACAGAACCTCTAGTTTTGCCGCCATATCGATCATAAAGCAAAAAAGATATCTTAGAGTTCTTTTTCATTTCAGAGTCATGAAAAAGCCAAATAATGAAGAAATACTTCACCTTGAATCTTGATCTACATATAAAAATCGACAAAAAAGCATATAGACTAAAAATAAATATTTTAAGGGAAATGGTATCTTACATCTCCAATTAAAATTAATTGAGATATGTAGGTAAACACTTGGTTTTGCTTATCCGTGTTTTCTTATCGTCATCTAAAGTTGGGTCGATAAGTGTCAAATACGCAAAAGAATTATTGTAAACTCTTTGGATAACTTTAAATATATGTAGACTCTTGAAATTACAATCACTTTTCGATTGACGTTGAGAGTCTCTTAAAGGCTAAATATAAATAAGTGTTTTGTGTTGATGACAAAAATAGACAAGACTGAAGATCAATCTTTGTCTTTCGATATTCAATATATGAACTAGGCTGACGTACGGAACGGTACGGTGGTGTTGTTCCATACTCAGCCAGAGAAAAACTCTGCATATCGGTTGTTTAAGACTAGATAAAGTAAATGAAATCGGATAGTAAGCCACTACTAAAGCGCTACACGCCCAATATAAGACGAAATAACATTTTGCATCTGGAGCAACGACTTAGCTCTATGAGATTAAAAAAAAAACATCCAACTTTTCCTACCTCGAACTTATTTCATTCCACTAACGTAAATTCTTTGGCTGTACTGTGACGGCTAAGAATATCACTACCGGGGGCTGTAAAAAGTACTTGCAACACAAGTGAGTTATGACCAATGCAAGAACTTTCTATAACACAAAGCTACAAGTTTGCTTGATCTTCTACAAGTGGAATGGACGTAATCCTACAACTGGCTCTTGGCTTGTGGATTTGTAGCTTTGTGTTATAGGCCCCAGGGCTTCCCGCTTGCTGTAAGAGGCATCTACCGTAAGAAGCATCTCGATTAATGAAGTAATCACATCTAGACAATTAACATTAAAGTGAGTCTAGCGATACCCGTAACACCATAATACTATCCCACAAGTGTGCATGCTGATCCCATGACTTACACGACGGTGTAGTAAAATAGAAATGAAACTTAAAACATGCAGAATGTACGTGTCGAAAAATAAAAATACGTTTCCCAAAATTTCGTAAAATTGAATTTATTTCGAAAATACTTGCTGATTTCTACTTTCGACTGACTAAAAATGCTTGACTCAGACCAAAACGGATTTCGGGAGCTAACAAAATAATGCGAAGAGTGCGATGGATTGCACAAGGCTTAAGAGTCACTAGTTGGACCGTTGGATGTACGACTGGTCGAATTTTCGAACTGGAAGAGGTTTTGGGAAAGGAGGTGAGTAGGCCTTTTGTTGTATTCAAGAAACGAGGTAGCGTACAGAAAACAGAGCACGTTCTTTGGATTAAAGACAAAAGCCTACAAAATAATCTTTTATGAAACGAATCAAGGTAAAAACGGAATCGGTATCATTCTTGCAGAAGTGCTACTAGGTACTTGTTGTTGTTACCCATTGGGCGTTTGATGTCTTTTAAGTTGTGGTGATGGAAGAAAAGGTGTGCAATATTGTCACTGCCTTTACTCCTCAATCAATTGGATCTGAGCAGGTGGAAAAAGATGCATTTGGCTATATTTTCACAATCCGTCGTCCCAAAAAGATGAGTTTTTGTTTGTGAGTGTAGATTTGAACGGACATGTTGGGCGTACAAACGAAGATTATCACCTGGTGAAGAAACCCCAAGGTTAAGCAAGTGACAAGATATGCCACGTTCATCGATCAAGACCGAGACCTTGTCACTCACAGCAGTGAGTGAATGGCTGAAAGACTCCAAAGTGATACTGGGTGGAACTGTCGCCCAGCAACACCGTCTTCATCTGACAGAATTTCTTATATAAGCATTGATGAAAGTCAAACCAACATGACTTCTAGAGAAATCAAGAACTAAAATTTGGAAATAAGGATACGCGAAAAGGCCTCCAATTTATTTTAAATATGCAGGGATATCTGTGTTACGCCATTCTCACAGTCCAAAATGCAAGGATCACCGCACAAAGTATATGGGATCGGAAGTTGGAACAATTTTCTTACAACAAAACAACTTGAGGAAGGGAGTAACGATCTTCAAAATAGCCGCTCAAAAAAAGAAAAATGCTCGGGAGATTCGTCCGCCGAGGTTCATTAACGATGCTCAAGGACAGCTTCTTGTAGATAACGACGAAATTCAACACAGGTTGTGACAATAGTGTTATGGCCTTGAACGAACAGTTCCTTCAAGAGCCATTTCCAGAAGCTAAACCTTACTTAGCAGAGTACCCGGCATACTAGTCGAAGGAGTTAGTGAATCAGTTAACGTTAATAAAAACTATGACGCAACAGAGCAACGAGTCTCGGGGCCAAGTGCACTTCTTAAAACCATGCCTTGTGAGTGAACGAAAGAGATCTGTAATATTCTGCTGATTCCGAACGGCTAATCGAAAAAGCGTTTTTCATGGCAATGAATTTACTATCGGAGCAACTGCCAGTTCCTCGCGGAAGCAGTTAGAGACCAAAAAAAGGGTATTGTGTTAGGTTGGACGAGTTAGTTTTGGAAAAAGATGGGATACATCGGGCTTAGATGGCTCACAATTGTTATCTCCAAGCTTATAGGGGGTTGAAAAGAAAGGCATAGAATAGAAAGGTAGATACACAAAGTTGCGATAGCTGCCGTTTGATCAAGCTGAAGTCCCACACTTAGAGGATCGTTGAGTGGGTATTGAGTAGCCGATTCCAAATAATAACCCCTTCTAGATCACGATGGTCTTAACGTCAAAAATATAGAGGAAGAAAAGAGAAACGTAGAGTCTTCCTCTTTTGCTTTATATTGTAGCTAGGGAAAATATTATTATAATTTCAAGGACACACTTAACAAGTTGCATATTTATATGAAATTTCTCTTCTGTTGCGTTGGTTGTTGTGCCTAAACATAACTGAAGAAAGAAAAAGCTCTTGGTATTCAATAAAATTATTTTAATTTAATAGTATGGTATGTGTCTTTCTAAATACTGATATTGAACTACTCCCTCCATGCGTTGTACATATTTCATTTCTGAATTGCTTGATACCCTTAGTTTCTGGATCTGGACGTGAAATTAAACTCAATCCGGAATTGTTCTTGTCCTAATAACCTTTTTATAATACTCGGCCGATTTCTTTGGAGTTCGCTCCCTTTTCGGGCTTTTCATATTCACAGAATAAAGCCCAAACTTTTGCCTGAAATTTTTTTTTCATAAAACATGTGCAGAGTAAAATATTCAGAACTTTTTTTACGTGTATCCTTCTCCCCATTCAAAATTATCCACTAAACTCCAAGCTGAATAGGAGGTGATGTTACATCCATCATTGATTGCATTCAACACAGCTTGTAAATGGCTCTGAGAAAACAAATCAAATTAAAACAAATTCAAAGGAACAAATTGCACGAGGGATATCGGTTCCAACCAAGAAACTTGCCTTATAATACCGAACACGGTCATTGTCTTCCAGCCTTCCATCATCTGACCAACCATTTTCAGTTACCAACACCTCAACGTTGTTGTACTGATCACGAATATACCTTTTGATTGAGAAAATTCAGAATTCGATATACCTTTACATTTACAACTTACTTCAAAAGTCCTTCCAATCCTTCCGGAACACAATAGAGCCAATCTGATATAGCTCTTGGCCAATTTGAATTGACACTTTCATCACAGTCATAATCTCGATCCATCGATGGTACTTCGCCCGTTGGCTCTATACGGCGCTTAACATATCGAGACGTATAGTAATTAACTCCCAAGAAATCAGCTGAACCCCGAATATAATTTTTCCATTGGTCAGATAAGGTCGGCAAACGGGATTTTTTCCTTCCTTCCTTGATGCTGTTCTTTTCAATATCATTTACCATCACATCAGGAAATCCACCAGCTGTGCTGAAAATAGGATGAGCCTGAACTCCTAACTAAAAATATTCGCAAATGAATTTCAGTGACTAAAAATTTAAAATTTCTTTAATTGCCTTACATAAAATTGCAAAAATCTATCGACATCAACACTTTCATTCGATTTTGAGAATGCAAAAAACGAATCAAGTGTAATGCCTACTCTGCCCCCCTGCTTTTCAAAATATTTTGATCGATAAAGACGATATGTAGTTGCATGTGCCTTAAGAGTATTGGCAAAGCAAATATAATCTGCAACGCCAGAGGCCTTAATAGACGGTGGCATTATTCCAGTTCCATAACCAGGTTTGCAATACATATTTGGTTCATTGAATGTTATCCAATTTTTAACCTTGAAAAGTAAAGTTATTGAAGCAAATTTTGATTTAAAAAAAAAGTAAAACGAGAATGAAAACTTACCCTATCGCCATAGTTTTCAAATAATTCATTTGCATAAGTCACAAATTGATCAATGATGAGAGTATTAGTGAAACCACCTAGCTTTTGAATTTGGATTGGAATATCCCAATGGTACATAGTTATCATGGGCTCAATGCCATTTTGAAGAAGCTTGTTAATCACACTGTTGTAGTGATCTATACCTTTTTGGTTTCTTGAAGAGATGTCGCCATTTGGATAGATTCTTGACCAAGCGATGGAGAAACGATAGTGGTTTACCTGCAAAAATAATAAAAAAAAAATTGTATTGCAAATGTGCCTCAGAGACTTTACCCATTCACAGTCGAACTTCTTCGAACATTTATACTTTTCTCGATCCAACACCATTAGAACTCTTACCTTGAGGTCTATTAATGCCTTTAAATCTAAATCGAATCGATGGTATGAATCAGCTGCAATATCACCATTTGACGCATCTTTTATTTTTTCAGGATGATTGTGTGTGTATTCATCCCAAATTGATGGCCCCTTTCCATCTGCATTCCATGCTCCTTCAATCTGATAAGCTGAAGTTGCCACACCAAAACTAAAGTTTTCCGGAAACTTTGGACTGCCTTTTGCTTTGAGAGTACAGTTCTCGCCAATATTGAGACTTTCCGATCCTCTGCTAAGCAAACTAAAAGCCGACACATTATTTCATTTAAATTTAATAAAAAAAGATTTGATTTTGTTGAACGTACGTTAGAAGTCCAATAGGTAGAATCAACGACCACATAATAATACAATTTAAGCATTGAACAACAGTTGGGTTTATTTAAATACCGTAATAGCTCGACTTTTTGCACTTCGATAACTGTTGCTGCGTTATTTCTAAAATAAGAAAAGCAACATTTAAAAAATGTAAAGATCTTTCTTATCTTTAGTCAAAATTTATTGCATTAATCAAAGATTTGGTAACATAAATCGGCATAATCTAATCGACTTGTAAAACTAGACGATAAAAGTCACACATATTAGGAAATTAGGAAAGAAATATATTTTATTGCCAACGATTTGACTTTTATTGCACAGAGATGCTTTTTAGAAGTCGGCCACTTCCAGATATTAGTTCAAAATAAACACATGTCCAATTTCAACAAATCAGTACGATATTGGATGAAAACTGGACTATGGACTTTTGTCACAATGAAGTCGGAAATAGCCTTAGTATTAGGATAAGGTTTAATGCCGGGAAATAAGTGTCGGAAACGATGTTCAACTGGAAAAGTGTTCTTTTTCAAAATAAAGCTTGGATCATTAATTGTGGCGCAGGAAAATAATTATCATGAACTAAGTTAGAGAACTAAATGAACACTTAGCTATATCTTTCGCAAAAAGAAAATTGATGCTGTTAAATTGTCATCATCTATATCATCAATGTTCCATTTAGTTTTATAATTTATGATCATCTTATAGAACATTTTATTAAAGTAAACTTAGTTCCCACGTACTGTCGGAAATAATTCTACTTTCTTGTGAGAACGTAGTCCGTTTTAATAAAGCCAACTTTGTTTTAGATAAATGCTTCCACCATTGTGATTTTGAGGCAATGTACCGTCGAAACGGTTTAGTGTGATATGTGATGGTTCATTTAAATTAATTGAATAAGGTGGCGCAACAGAGCGAGGAGCCTCAGGGCCTAGCGCATTTCTCTCAACCATGCTTTGTGAGAAAATGGAGGGGATCTACAATTTCCTGTCGGTTCCTAACGGTAACCGAGAAAGCGCTTTTCATGGCAATGAATTTACTAACGGACGTCCTCCGTTTCATTCGTCTTTAATTTTTGAGGGTTATTGTGGTCATCCCAAATTGATGGGCCCTTTCCATCCGCATTCCATGCTCCTTCAATCTGATAAGCTGAAGTTTACAATTTTCGCCAACAAATTGAATTAAAACAAAAAATTGTGTTTTTCAACTCACGTTAGAAGGCCAAGAAATAAAATCAACAACAGCATAACTAAACTATTTAATCAGGAAATGAAAACTGACTTTGTTAATAAAGTAGACTTTAACACCACCACCATTGGGTTCAGTTTTGGAAACTAGTCAACGGTCCCAAATAAATTATCCACTGAGCATGTCTACCTGTTAACCCAGAGGTTCGTGTTTCGAATCCCAACAGAAGCAAAAATGTTTTTCCACAGGTATCGCCTTTCGCGAGGAATTAGCAAGCCCTCCGTTAGTAAATCATTGCCTTGAAAAACACTTTCTCCATTAGCCGTTCGTCAGAAAATTGTAGGTCCCCTCCATTCTCTCACAAATGCGATGGTTGTGAGCAATGCGCTAGGACCCCGAGCTACTTGCTCTTTTGCTCCACCCTATTAATTTATTCAATTATTTACCTATTTCACAAGGGCAGGGCATACAAATCTGATGCTTACTTCTTCTTTCTTTCCATTTCGGCAAAACGATTTACGAGCATCGCGATCACGAAGGTATCGCTACTCTATTACTCATCTGCTACAAATGAGTGACCCGCCTGTGGGGTTTCCCGCGTCAAATAAATTATAAATAAAGAAATAAGTAAATAAAGCCTAGCGCATTTCTTTCAACCATACTTTGGTAAGAAATTATGGGGACTCACGGCTAAGTGACAGTTTAATTACTCTCGGAGGACTTGCCTTTGCCTCGCAAAAGGTGATAATCGTGAAAAAATTATTTAATGTTTCTGGGATTCAAACTCATACGGTAAACGGAGACATGCTTATTGCTTACTACACCACACAAAAAGAAAACAATCATGAAACATTATTTCCAAGCTATATCTTTCGCAAAAAGAAAATTGATGCTGTTAAATTGTCATCATCTATATCATCAATGTTCCATTTAGTTTTATAATTTATGATCATCTTATAGAACAATGTGAAATATTCAAGTTGCGTTGGTTAGTAGCATAATAATTAAACCATTAGATGACAGTCTGGATAAATCCATTTTGATGTTACCTGAGTCAAATTTATTTCATCTCCTTTTTTCGTTTGTTAGAGAACAAACGTGTAACATTGGATTTGTTTTTATTGAAATTGGAATACTCATGCCCATATTTCTCAGTTCTCACTGACGTTTTAATGATCTGATCACAAAACATATGCACAAAGTGCCGTAAAAAAAATCAAACATGGAAATTAAACTTGTTTAGTTACACTACCTGATTTGCTTGAGTTTGAGAAACGCAAATAGAGTCATTGAAAAAGTTAACCTCCTTTCCAAGTATAGTCATGATTAAAAAGCTTTGGTGATCAAATGTTTGCAAATTCGTCTTTGGTTCATTAACTTTCATTTGAACATACGAGTTCAAGGTTGCTTGTGGGTAAGTTGCGAATATTTGAACAAGACATTACGATGATAGAGAATACAATAAAATTGGATCCTGCAATTCTGTGTGTGTGTGTGTCTGGCTGTCTGTTCGTATATGGATCTACAGCATGATCCGATGGACCGATTTTCTTCAAAATGTGAGGGTCTGTGAGGCGGCCTACAGAGGGGTTTTTGGTATGGAGTCTCTATCTCTAGGTGTTGGAAAAACGTTACCTGCCATACAACCGATATGATAATACTTGTTTTTGTTGAAAACGTTTTCATTGTCTTTCTTATGATGTAAAAAAAAAATTTTCGCAAAAGTCTAAGAACGGTACCTATACCTACCTCCCATAGTACCGTTTTTTTTAAAACCGACTTTCTCGTTAATGGCTGACACGGTTTTGACGAAATTTTGTATTTTGGAAGTGTAAGTTGCATAAGAAAGATTGCATATCAAAATTTTAAAAATTTAAATTTTTGAAGTTCTTATAAGTTTTTTTTAAAAACTTTTGAGTTTTTTAAAAATAAGTTCAAAAATATATCATTGATTTTTTTCAAATTTCTTGTCAAAACAACTTCTAATAAGACCTTAAGCTTCGCTTACTTTAGTTGTAAAAACTGATAAATACATGTACAGTTGGCAGCTCTGTACCACTAAATATATTATGAAGATTGAAGAGTGAATACAAAACCTTTTACTCAGTTTTAAGATTTTAATATCGTATTTAGCACACAATCGCAAGTTCGTGCCCATTTTTTTTTTTTTTATATCATCAGCAATCCACCCGTTGACCCCGGAAAGCGTAGACAAGTCGACCGACTTTGATTTGTTCCATTAGTTTTTGCTTTTACATGTATCAACAACAAAAGAAGAATAACGTCATCATTTACCCAAGAAAGTAGAATATTCGAAGACATTTGCTCAAAACTACAGAATTGCGAACCATTTACTTATTTGCTTAAATTTTTAAACCTGGCTTAGAAATCTAGATACGGATAGAATACTTTTATTCACCTATAAATTGTCCTCATAACAACAATGTAGACAAAGAGAACTTTGCTAGGGCAGGAATCCCATCAATTGCAGGTTTTTGGATTATTGTAAGTTCGAATCAAAACTTTGTAAGCCTTCTAAAACTTAAAATCCGTTCCAGAAGGTAGAACAAGATTTCCCTATGAGTTTAAGTATGGCGATTTCCAATAAAAAAAGCTAAAGTTACAAGTGTCCTACCAACTCTACTAGATTAAGATTACATATAATTTGCGACTTTTTTAATATTATTAACCTTCTGAACCTAAATTTTGCTCAAAAATAAATTTGGTACTAGTTTAGTTTCATTTCTTCTAAAACACATAGAATTAAGAAGTCAAAGCCATCTCTGTTTTGAATTTGTAAAATTTTAAAAATGTTTAAAGTAATTTTTTTTAAATTAAAATCTGAAACCGTCATAACGTGTAGCAATAAATACACGTGCAGTACAAGTGTTTATGGACGAATGTATCAATCACACATGTAACACGTATATATACGTGTACGTGCATTAAGATGCTCTAGTGTGGGCATCTCTTTACCTTGAGGAATATAAAGTATTTTTTAAACAAAATCAAAGGCACATAGTGTTCTATAGAGCACGTATTTTTCCATACTCTGGTAATTCATTGAGTTCTTTTTCTAAAATGTTCTGACGTATATTTGTGGAGGATGTAATGACTTATGAATGAGATGTGCACCGTACCCTGCAATCGGATCACTATGATGTAAAGCAAAAAAGTCAGGGAGCACTCGCAGGGCCGTGATCTGTAAAAGATAAAGAAGATAAAGGAAGTCATGATCGCTTATGCATTTCCTGAAACAAATTATTTGCTCTGTTTATGTCTCCCTGTGATGTCGGGAATGACGTGAGAGAAATTATTTTTCAGTTTTTTAGTTAATTTTTTTGATGTCGAAGTCAGCTTACTTTTTCCAGTAAGCTCTTTCGACTTTGATATTGAATAGGTACATAAAAAGATGTTTATTGAACTTATTGAACTTAAAATAAAAGTCGCGTCGACATGTCATGCATTGTTATGAAAGGTTATCATGGTTGAGGAAAAAAAAACTCCTTTTCGAAAATATGGTATTATGCTTCCTACTTTTTATTTAGAATGTACTCAATGCAAATATTTTTCTTTATTTTTTGCGTTGATTTGATTGTTATTGTTTGGAAAAAACGTCATACGGATTTGTTTTCGCCAACCCCATTGTTTAAAAACAATTGATAACATTCTGATTTTAATGACGATATACCAAAACTATTTATAAAAGCCTCAAGTAGGTGCTTATTTATTTCTGTTAGAGTGCACGAGTTCGATTACTTTAAAATTTAAAACACTGTACTTGTGTTCAAATAACATTAAAAATAAACATACATTTCCAACGCGTTATTAAAAGGTGTTACTTAGGTTCTCCAGTTTGTTTATTTACTTATTTGAGCATTTTGAGTCAATTCTACCAATTGAAATTTGACCCCTTTGGGTTGACGGATTAATCTGAATATTGGTACTCACTTTTAGTTCTGATAACAGTAAATTTAAGTACCATCATTGAGTGTCACTTGTAAATCCAGTATTATATATTTTTTCACAAATTTTTCAATTTGAGTTTCCACTGAAATGGCTTGATTACTATAGAATAGTGTTCTCTATTAAAATAAAATCAAAATTCAATATGGCCGCCAGAATGATAGGTTAGGTTAAAATTGCTGTCAGGAAAACAACTGACACACTCAGACCACAATTAGTACCTCACTTAACAAAACCATTTGGAGCTTTTGATAAAGCGATAGAGATGAAGGGTATCTGATCTGTGTTCGCCAGATCGCTTAGATCATCTAGGAACTATTTTTCTAGATGCAGTTCTTTTTTGAAGGAGAGTGCAGGCTGCAGGGAATGAGCAGAGGAGGTGTGGGATTATCTCTTCCTCCTCCTCACCTAGCAGCTTCTGCAGAAGTCATTAGAGGAAACGCCGAGTCTTATGGCGTGTCTTCCTATCAGACAATGTCCGGTAATGACATTGATTACGGAGCTAACGTGCAATCTGGTTATGGATAGCAAATGTCGTGTGCGTTTTAGATCTAGATCTGGCCATATCTGCTTTGTTGCCACAAACGTAGTTACATTGTTCCAACCCTTTTATAAGAGTATAAATTTCATGGTCTTGATTAGAAAATATAATTGATTAAAAAAATATGACAACTCCCAATGATTCAGCAAAACAGCTTCAGAACTCACTAGCATAATTTTTGATAAAGGACATGTGTGTATGCACCCACGGTGTATGTTATGTAGGTCGGTGTAACACCGCATTTTTGAGAAATCCAATTGCTGTCGTTTCAATTGAAAATTTCCTGGCGTAACAAGAGTTCGCGCAAATTTGAAGGTGTTATTAATTTTGTCATTGAAATGCAAAGTTAAAATAATTGTATTTAATAATAAATTTATTTTATTTGTAACTGCAAATTCTGCGATTAAGAATAAAATTATTTTAGCCTTCCATTTAAAACACAGAACTTGCAATTAAAATAATAATATTTTTCAACTGGAAGTAGTGTGATTAAAGAATAAAATTATTTTCACTTTCTATTTTAATGACAAAAAACACCTAAAACTTGCGGGAATCCTTGCAATGCTATGAGATTTAACGACTGCAATAAGGCGGTGATAAGCGAACCAGCCTATACGTCCTTTTTTTCACTAATATTAGATACTCAAAGTGCGGTGCTAAGCTACAGAAAAGTATTTGTTTCTCTTAAAGATTTCTCAAAAATGCGGTGTTACACCGAGCTACACTTCAATAACTTCAATTCATGAAGCTGGTTGTAACAACCTCACAAAGAATTATATAGGCCTGTCGCTAAATTATTTTGTTTATTTCTATTTATTTACTATTATTATAATAATATTTATTTGTAATAATATTTATTATATTCGATTGTTAGAATTAATTTCAGATTATTAGCACTGCTTTGTTTTGGGAAGATTAACAACTAGAATATCTAACAATTTTTGAAAGCTGTTGCTTTCAAAATATGGAAACACGGCAGCAAATACACACAATCTCTGTCGATTTTGGTAAACCCTCGACTGTGTTCAACACTCAGTTTTAGCAAACATGAACTCTGCAGTCTCAATTGAATATTTTGAACTAGAGTCGGAGTTACTTAGAAAATTGCAAACACAATATGAACACAAATCGGTCGAAAACTGTTTATAACTGCTCTGGTCTTCCACAAAGCAGCCATCTTGGTCCTATCTTTTTCTTAGTTTTCATCAACGATTTTGTCAAGAAGGTAAGCACCTTTAGTTCAGCACTCTGACTTTTCAGTATCGCAAATGATTTGTACATAGTTATTTAAATCCATTGGCTCTTTATCGTTACGAGCATCGTGATAGCGAAATAAGGATCACAGGACTACTGATGCGAGCGGATCGGGGTTGGACAAGGCTACCAAACTATTTCACCTGCTGTTATAGGTCTTAAAATATTTTTTCATGAAGAGCTTCATTAGTTATTCGCGATTGGATTTGAAAAAAACCTTTTTTGTAGAGCATTAAACTTTCTTGATAAAAGTATTATCAGTTGCTTAGGCATAATTACTCGGAAAGGGCAAGTGTGATGTAAATTTTCAATAAGACTATTTTTAGAGGAAATTCGATTTTCTACAAAAATATTTACCGATTAATTCTGTTGGTTCTGACACTAAAATATAAGATCTGGTCTTAGATATAGAAAACGTGACTGGTAGACCTCTACAATTTTTTTTTGCTCAAACTTGTGTTGTAAGAAAAAAAAAAAATACTCATTTTTTGACCCAGTCTGAGGTACATGCTTCTTACAGCTTATGGTACTGTGTTTTAAATGAAGGATTATAAAATACTTGTTAGACATAAATAAATCAATAATAATAACAGCTTAGCGAATTTAAAGCCGACGATAAGTGACCCTGTCTGGAATTCTTTTCAATAACCATTCAATGACGAACGTCGCTGTTGCATGCATGTGCAAAATGCACAAAAGAATCAACATCAACATACGTGCGACACAGTTTACGTTTTATTCACTTGTTGCTGATGTACTACCTCGTATTGCTCGCCTTTAAATCTGGGGGCTTGGAACCGATTTCATCGAATGAAATTTAGTTCTGTTATCTAAACGTGAAATACAAAACATTGTTATCTGAATCAATAATTGTAATCGAACGTGTTGGTATATAAACAAAGTCGGTTTTCATTCAAAACTCAAATTGTGTTATTATGTGGTTGTTGATTGTAGTTATTGGCCTCCTGACGTACGTTTAAAATAAATTATGAACTTTCTTATTTCTTTTGGTTTTAATTTAATTTAACTCTTGTTACTCTTGATTTACTTTATAGAGGAACGGGAAACCTTGTTCTGGGTGAAAATTGTACTCTGGAAGCAAAAGGCAGTCCAAACTTTCCGGAAAACTTTAGTTTTGGTGTGGCAACAGCAGCGTATCAGATTGAAGGAGCATGGAATGCAGATGGAAAAGGGCCATCAATTTGGGATGAATACACACACAATCATCCCGATGAAATAAAAGATGGGTCAAGTGGTGATATTGCAGCTGATTCATACCATCGATTTGACTTGGATTTGAAGTTATTGTTAGACCTTAAGGTAAGTCTTCTTTTCAAATATTTAAATGTGACGAGACGAATTATGTTTCTGCTGCTTTTTGGTGAATTATTTTGTGTCTAATTTTCTTACTTTACCATGCGGTTTGTGTAAAAAATGCTTCTGACTTCCTGTCAGTCAGCATGTGAGAAATTGTTGATAAATTGGATCTGTGTCATATTTCGCCAACTTACAAAATTGTAATTAGAACCCCTTTCTAACAAGATTTGTGATTTTTTCTATTAACGTTGTTTCACCAGAAGCGGCTGTTTACGATTTTGCTGTTGTATTGTATAAAGTGAAATCTGAGGAAAAATTACCAACACACAATTATAGTTTTAATTTACAAAGTAACAAACTTGTTAAAATATAATTAAATTGTGGATTTCACCAAAGAAAATCAATTAGTGTGAGAATATTTTACTAGTGAACCTTTACGTGTAATTTTTTTTTTATTTTGCGTTTTGTTTCTTCTTCACTTCTAAAAGCAAACAATTTTTGGGATGAAGGTATTGTACCAACTTAAGAGTTCATGCTATAGAAATGTTTTACTTGTTTATATTGTTCAACACAATCAACAATTTTGTGAAAAAACTGTTTTAAATTACAAGTTTTTCTTGATCTTGGTGCAACAGAAGCTTTAGTCACTTGTCTCCAATATTTTTTCTTACTTGCTCATACGGTTATGAACTGGAAACTCAAAGTTTAAGATTCGAAACCTGAATTGCAAACTTGTAACTGTAAATTACAAGTGCGAAATTTGTAGTTGTAACCTTTATTTTGACGAAATATGGAACTGTTTACATTGTCTTACAAAATCGTATGAGCGTAAATAAATTAAAAAAGTAGATTTTATTAAATTTTCATAATTATAGTGCAGTTGACAACCCTGCACCACGAAATATAATTTGGCTAATAGAAAAACGATATATTCGAAAGCCTTAAGAAAATAAGCAATTTGTAAGTATCATAAAAATGATACTAAGAAAACAAAGAATTGCATTAAGCCTCATGACCTCGATATTGTAGTCAGCACACAATCTCAAATTCGTGCGAGCAAGTCGTTCCCATTTTTTTTTTTTTTTGCCAATTAAGATTAACCGAATTATTAGATGTTTCGATAACATCTGTTTTCATTGTATTCGACGGAAAAAAACACTCAAGACGTGCTTTATACGATCTAAACGATAACGTAAACAAAAGTCTTGAGGGAAATAATTTACATATAAATATATTATAATCTGCGTAAAGCGATAAAAAGATACCGCAACAGATAGACAGTTAAAAATAACTTGAGATAGTTCTGATATACTATCTGAAATACCAAGATCTAGCTCATTGCACTCAACCATACCTTGGTTAGGAATGGAGTAGACCTAAACACTATGCCGGTTTCCAACGGCGAAGTGAAAGAAGGTCCTTCTCATGGCAGTGTAATTTCGGAGGACTTGCCTATTGCTCACGAAAGGGGATACCCTTGGAAAGGCAATTGGTTGTTTTAGGGATTTGAACCTCGAACTTATCCGCAACAGACACGGACACCCACAACATAATAATTCAACGTGTTTATACGTATTCTTATATGTACATGGTTTCAATTTTCTTTTGCAGGTTGATCACTATCGTTTCTCCATCGCCTGGTCAAGAATCTATCCAAATGGTGATATTTCTTCTAGAAATCAAAAGGGAATCGATTATTATAACAACGTAATTGACAAGCTTCTTGAAAATGGAATCAAGCCCATGGTTACTGTTCAATCGGTGCTTCTACCGAATGATGTAGGCTAGATCACAGTGTATCACTATGATTAGCAAGGGTGGTTACAGTGCAACACTATAACACCTTGAGATGATAATGAAGAGGTTTCAAGCAGACTCACTTGAAGGTTCGTGTAAAAGTCTTGGTTGAAACCTCTTCATTATCATCTCAAGGTGTTATAGTGTTGCACTGTAACCACCCTTGCTAATCATAGTGATACACTGTGATCTAGCCTACATCATTCGGTAGAAGCACCGATTGAACATTTGGTGACCCCGACGTGATGATTGCTTCCCTCACCAGCAGTAAGAAGCAATTTTCGCTACCAAACGCGTTGCCAAGGCTATAACATTGGCATTTTTATTGAACGTATCTTAAAGCGTTGCCAGGGCTAAAACACTGGCAAAACTGCAACATCAAATGTTCAATCGATCGGTGCTTCTACCGAATGATGTAGGCTAGATCACAGTGTATCACTATGATTAGCAAGGGTGGTTACAGTGCAACACTATAACACCTTGAGATGATAATGAAGAGGTTTCAAGCAGACTCACTTGAAGGTTCGTGTAAAAGTCTTGGTTGGTTATTTCAAAATCATGCTTTATTTCTGATTGACTTAATATTTATACCTAAAAATTGCTTACTCTACATATTTACAAATGTGCATAAGAAAACAAAAACAAAAGAAAATAATTTATAGTTTCGAATATCAAATGACGTTACTGAATTGAACATTAAAGAATTATTGCTGACAAGTAATGAACATAAAAAAGGTGTGAATGAAAACAATACAAATTAAATGATATTATTGCTGATAATGCACGAACGAAAAAATACAATTTTATCCCAAAGACAAATAACTGTTTTATTGCTGACAGCAGAAAAGTTACCAAATGCATACAGTGTGATTGAAAATAGAATGCAAAGAAAAAAGATAAATAATCTTAGTGACGTAGAAAAACTAAGAGTGCAAGAATGTAAACATCCTGCCCCGCGCTGATGATCCCAGGCTTCATCAGAAGGTTAGTTTCTAGATGGATATGGTACAACTTGATGAGTTGGTTGTCCGCGGAGACGGAACTGGATGAGGGGGCTTCTGTCGTCCCTTTATTTTCTTGTAAATAAAGAAGATAAGTGCTATGAAAATGATAATTAATCCAACTGAACTCGAAACAACATGAGGAGTGTTATGAAGACTGATTGTAGTAGGAAGCTCAAGCTGTTGAAGTTTAATTTGTTCTCGAAGTTTATTTAGCTCAAGACTGAATGAACTGAGGTTAAACATGTTGTACTGAGGAGAGGCTAGGCGAATTACGTCTTCACTGTGTATATTATTGTTAGTAATCCTGGTGTATGAGGCTTGAACCGTTGATGAATAAATTTGTTGGCCTTGAAGTGTTAAGTGCTTGTCTTTGGCTACGCAATTGGGCTGAAGTTTCAATAGCCCACTTCCTTTCAATGCTAAAAATGAGGTTTGATGATTACAAACAACATTAAGTACAGCTTCTTTGTTTAATGAAAATATCCATTGATTTGTGTCAGGAAGTTTCGTCCATACTGATTCCGCCTTGACAAATTTCAGTTCACAGGTGGAAATCTCTGAGTTATTGTTGAGTAAATTCATCTCGCACATACTCAAATTGGTTCCAGATTGATACACCGGGTGAGTTTGCATACATAAATGATGATTTCCATTGAGCGTTGAACATTTTGAAAGTTCACCTTCAGTGATTGGATAATATTGGTCATGATGAGCACTTACTGCTAGCATGTCAGTTGAGGGTTGAATAATCATGTAAGTATTATTAGCTGGTGCCGGAATGGGAATAAGCTTGTAAATTGAAAATTCCTCTAAGCTGAGTAATGGTACTTCTATTTTGAAAGTTATGTAATTTGAACTGATGTGACCCTCCACATTCATTAGGTTGTAGAGTTGTAAAATTTGATCGGGTTCTACGGCGATGCGAAGACCTGGAGGAAGATGATTTCTTATTTTTGCTACTTCGGTTACGAGTTGTTGATGAGTGATTAAAAGATGATTTACTCGTCCACGGTGCGTGTCAGTCAGAACGTCTGCTATAGCTGTCTGCATTCTCTGAATGTTGATGATAACTAGTGTTGCATGCGTGCACCATGATAAAAATAATTCCTTCATTTTAGTTTGGTACAATTCTTCAGTGACATTGCTTAAACTGTTGAACAATTGACTAAGTTGTTGGTCAAGTGCTTGTTTTCTTTTGATTGAATCTTCTTGACTCAATCTGACAATGTTGATAGTGGAATCTACGATGGAGGTATGATTTTTTAGTAGTCTCATAAGATGGTCTTCGTTTAATTCGATGCCTTTAAATGTTTGAGATATATCTTCAGCATATTTAGAGTCGAGGACTCCAAAAAGTGAGTTTGCTATATTTCCAACAACATCGACGGCGCCTCGTCTCCTTCTTATAGATAATTTGGTAGTTCCGATCAGGTTGTCTTCATTGAGCTCGTTTTTGATGACTTGAAACTGGTGAACCATTTGAAGACACAGTTCGTTACCGGATAGTTTTTTACACATGTGGTTAAGTATTGTAGTTGTATTTTCCAAAGCTTCAAATTCCATTCGGTAAGGCTCGAGGTTGTAGAATACTATGATGTTCCATTTGTTATGAATCAGGCTGATTGTTCCGTGTCGGTGAAAATGCATTCCTGGTGAAGTGTTGTTGAAAGTTGTTACTTCAATGTCACTTGTCAATACTGCTGGTAAAAGAAGACCAATCAAAAGCATCGTAGTAAGCGGATTAAGATTTGTAGAATTTCTCGCTGCCTTTGACGTTGTTGTTTCATCAGGAGTGGATCTATCGCTTCTCCGTTTTCGATCTGTTGATGGCGGATTCAACTCGACTTCATCATTTTCTATGAGGGGGGCAAGCTTATGTATGGGGCGCCTCAACATGCCAGATTTAGTTCGCACGTCAGCGACACGTACCAAGCCGTCCCTTCCGACGTGGATATGCTCGATTCTGCCAAGTGGCCATTTCATTGTTGGCGTATTGTCTTCTTTCATGATAACAATGGTACCAATTTTGATATTGTTTGATTGTTTTTTCCACTTTGTTCGATATTGAAGCTCGTTAAGGTATTCCAGAGACCATCGATTCCAGAATTCTCGTTTTATGTGTGCTACTAATTTCCACCTAGTCAGTAGGCTCCCACGTACTGGTTCAGCCTTGGTATCAATGGTTGCCCTTAGTGACTCCCCAATCAGAAAATGACTAGGTGTTAATGCATTCAGATCACTTGGATCGTTGGACATTGCTGTCAAGGGTCGTGAATTAAGAATCGCTTCAACTTCTGCTGTGATTGTGCAAAGTTCTTCGTAGGTTAGTGAAGCGTTAGCCAATTTGCATTGTAACAGACGTTTGGCGGACTTGACTGCGGCCTCCCACAATCCTCCGAAATGTGGTGCTCGGGGAGGAATAAAGTGGAAATCAATACCCTTTGAACTGCACGAAGTTGCGATTTTATTTTGCGCCTGTGCTGAGTATATATTTGTTTTTAGTTCTTCTAGTTGATTTTTGGCGCCAACGAAATTCGTGGCATTATCGCAATACAGATTTTTTACGTGTCCACGCCGACTCATAAATCTTCGTAAAGCTCCCAAAAAAGCTTCAGTTGTCAAGTCGCTAACAACTTCGATATGGACAGCCTTTGTCGCGAAGCAGCAAAACATTGATAGATAGCATTTTTGTGGACGACTTCCTCTTGTGCGGTAGTGAACCCATAATGGGCCGCAAAAGTCCACACCAGTATTAATGAAAGGACGTGCTGGTTGCACTCTTGTGCCTGGCAAATTTCCCATCATCTGGGAATACATATGTGGTTTTGCTCTGATGCAAAAAGTGCAATGTTGAGTGATGGAACGTGCAATGTTTTTGCCCTTTATCGGCCAAAATCGCTGTCTCGTGATTGCTAGAAGACCTTGAGGCCCAATATGATTGTTTTGAATGTGCAAGTCTGTCATGATCATTTCAACGTATGGATGTGAATATGGTAACAGGATCGGATGCTTGCTATCGTAAGATAATGATGACTCTTGAAGTCTACCTCCAACACGTAGAATATCGTCCGCGTCTAAAAATACAGCTAGGCCCTTCAGTGGACTATCCTTTTCCAGCTCCTTATTTGCCTTGAGGAAACAAATGTCTTTATAAAAGCCGTGGAATTGAATTTCCTTGACGAGGAATTGCAAAGAAGTCTCTAGTTCTGAAGTTGTTATTGGCCATGCAGATTTGTTCCTTTTTTGGTTCTGCCTCACTGAATTTAGCGACTCCTTTAATTTACCTGACTTGACGAGACTTGTAAATCGAAAGCAGTATGCCATTATTGTCTTGAGCTTAGGGAAGGAATTGGAATGTCTGATTCCTTCGAAAATATC
This sequence comes from Melanostoma scalare, assembly GCA_949752695.1. Lineage (NCBI taxonomy): Eukaryota > Metazoa > Arthropoda > Insecta > Diptera > Syrphidae > Melanostoma > Melanostoma scalare. The sequence goes on along the minus strand of OX456985.1, from coordinate 33,599,471 downwards.
GTGTTTTTGAGTGTCAACTTTACTGGTTACCAAGGCAGCGTTCTTCCTTTCATCTGACCACGTTTTACTGTTTTTAAATGGTGGTGGCCAAATTGCTTCTGAACCATGTAAAAACCGAGGACCAAATTTCCATAATGTATGATCCTGCAATTTTTCTGGGGATATGCCTCTTGATAAGACATCTGCCGGATTTTCTGATGATCTTACATATCTCCAATTATCAGCGCTCGTGTGTGATTGGATCTTGGCCACTCGACGTCCAACAAAAGTCTGAAAGGAGTCTGCACTTGAATTGATCCAACTCAATACAATTTGAGAGTCAGACCACAGAAAGCTACTAGTATTGCCCAAGTTTAGGTCTCCCTTTACTCGTTGTGATAGTTCGGCAGCTAACAGTGCCGCACACAATTCTAGACGAGGTATTGTCATTGATCTCATACCTGATGCTGTTTTGGTAGTTGGTGCGACTCGAGATTTTGAGCATAACAGCCGCACTATGACTGTACCCTCTTTATTGAGGGATCTGATGAATACAGCAGCTCCGTAGGCCCTTTCTGATGCGTCTGCAAATGTATGGATTTGCACTGATGATGGAATGTGATGACTGAAGACGTGTCTAGGAATTTGGAATGTATCTAGTTCTCGGAGACCTTTGTAGTATTTATCCCATCTGGTGTGCATTTCTTCTGGTAAGGCAGCATCCCAGTCGTATTTAAGCTCCCACAGTTTTTGGAGGAAAAGTTTTGCGACAACTACCACTGGAGCGACTATACCGAGAGGGTCAAAAAGACGTGCTATATCTGAGGCCACAGATCTTTTGGTAAATCTTTTTGATGTTCGATAATTTGTTTTAATGCAAAATATGTCGGATTTTGGTCGCCACATTAACCCAAGGGTTTTGACACTGCTTTCGTTACGATCGTCGCTGAGTGAAATCTCTTGGTCTTCTAATGGGACGTTTGCGAGCAATTGTTGTTTGTTGGAGCACCATTTTTTTAACTGGAACCCTCCCTCGCGCAGCAATGCTGACAATTGAGTCTGAATTTCCTTTGCTTCGATCATGCTATCAGCCCCTGTCATGACGTCATCAACATAGAAGTCCTTCTGCAATACTTGTGAGCCTAGGGGGTACTTCGTATTGTATTCTTTAGCCAATGCTTGGAGGCACCTTGTCGCAAGATAAGGAGCTGACGTAGTTCCATATGTGACAGTTTGAAGCTTATAACATTTGATTGGTTGATTCTGATGGGAGCGCCACCATATAAGTTGGAAGTGTAGGTCTTCTTCACGTACGAGAATTTGGCGATACATCTTTTGAATGTCAGCCTTGATTACAAATCGGGGCAATCTATAACGTAATAGAATCGTAAACAGGTCATCTTGGATTGTTGGTCCGGCATACAAGATGTCATTTAACGAAGTATTAGATGATGTCTTTGCAGAGGCGTCAAATACCACTCTTAGTTTTGTGCTGCTACTGTCTGGTTTAAGAACACAATGATGAAGCAAGAAGTAGTGTGGTGTAGACACTGTTTTGAAATCTATTTCCGTCATGTGCCCCAGCTGGATGTACTCGTTCATAAATTCAGTGTACTGTTTCTGTAATTCTGGATGACGGTTCAGCCTGCGCTCCAAGGCATGAAATCGATTGAGAGCTATGTCACTTGATGACCCTAATTTAGTTGGATCGTCAGCGAAGGGTAAGCTGACAATGAATCTTCCGCTCGTATTTCTTGATGTTGACTGATTGAAATATTCTTCACATTTCTCTTCTGCGATGGTTCGCTTTGAGTTGGAGCACGGGAGTTCTTCGGTTTGCCAGAACTTGGTAATTGCATTTTCGAGAGAAGATTCTTCAGCGAATATTCCACATGTTGTAGTTGTTGTTGACCCAGCCTTCACCCTTCCGGTCACTATCCACCCCAATAATGTGTTTTGTAGAAGTGGTAGATTGCTTCCAAGTTTAATCTGCCCAACGCAGAGTAATTGATGGAACAACTCGGCTCCTATAAGGAGATCAATGTGGTCAGGCTTATTAAATTGAGAGTCTGCTAGTTTGACATTTCCTGGAATTTTCCACGTTGAAACATCGAACGCTTGTGTTGGCTGAGGTGATATGATTTGAGGCAAAACTATGGCCTCAAGCCTGGCGGTAAAATCGGTAGTTTTAGACCTAAGACTAATGTTTGCCCTTTTCTGGGCACCTCTTTTGCAGCTTCCGACACCTTGGATGATCATAGGCTTGAAGGACAGTGGTATCTTAAGCCTTCGTATCATTCTTTCTGTGATGATACTTATCTGTGACCCAGAGTCCAACACCGCACGGCAGTTGATGGTTGAACCGTCTTGTCCCTCTAAGTTCACGATGACTGTGCTGAGAAATACATAACTCTCCTTCTTGTTTATTCCTGCAGCTGCTAGTGTTGTGTTTTTGTTGGTGGATTCTTGAATTGGTTGCCCAATACTGTGGTTATTAGAGTTCGGCAGCTCCCTCTTTGTTAAATGTACCAACGTATTGTGTTTTTTTGAGCATTTTGAGCAGCTTCCGTGACGACAATCATAGGAGGTATGACCATCCTTCAAACAATTTACACACAATTTGTTGTTTCTTACGTGACTTAATCTGTTCGATGGTGTTAGATCAAGGAAGGCACGGCACGCATATAATTGATGTGGAGCCTTACACAATGTGCAATCCTTCTTCTGGGTGGTTATAGAACTTGTCACCTTGAAGCCATGGACTCGTCTTCTTTCTTCTTCGTCTCTTTTGCTGCTCTTGCCTCCAATTGCTTCGAGTGACTGGAACCTTGTTTCCAAAAACTTCAAAAATATATCCAAAGGCTGCAATTCCTTGGGCTGTTTTAGGGACTGCTCCCAAAGGGTTAGAGTATTCCGATCCAATTTTTTCATCAGAATACTCATTACGAGTGGGTCCCAGTTTGCTATGTCAATTTTTAGGTTTTTAAGACCCAGCAGGCATTCGACTGTAGTGTCGTGCAATGCCTTTATTTGATTTGCTGTTTCCTGATGACAAGTTGGTTGCGCCATTAATTTATCGATAAGTGCTGAAACAAGTAGCCGAGGGTTTTCGAACCGCTCAGTAACTACCTTCCAAGCAGCGTGGTAGTTGGCGTCTGAGGTGGGGAAGTGGCGTATCAGTTTTTCTGCTTCACCTTCCAGAGTTGTTTTTAGGTAAAACAACTTTTGGCAATCGGCTATTTTTTGATTGTGGACCAATTCGGTAAACAAGTCGCAGTATTGCCTCCAGGTCAGGTAGTTTCCGTCAAACCTTGGCAAGGTTATTTTAGGTAATTTTGCCGTTTGCCTCAATGTGTCAGCTTGATGGGAATCAGGACGGCCTCCTTCAAGTTTGGTTGACAACATGAGGAGATTTTTCTGGACTCTGTCCTCGAATGCGAAGTACTCTTCGATGTCATAACCTGCATTCTCTGGGTCTTCTAGGAGCTCAGCAATTTTTTGATGAACCTCCTCCATCTGTGACCAGACGCCTTTTGTTTGGTCGATCTTTAGGCGGCAACACGTGCTTGAATACTCTTCTGCGCTCTCCTCTATGTTTTCCAGCAATCGCTTCAATGACTGCAGGATTGCCCTTTGCCTTCGAAAGACCTTTGTTGTGTCGATGTCCTGGTTCGGTGTTGAGGTTAGCGAATGAGAAGTAGCTTCACAATGTTCCCTTGCGAATACCTTTTCAGCTTGTCCTTCCGATGTCCCAGCCCTCATCACGTTTTCCTTTGCTGATTCTTTTTCAGCTTGTTTTTCCGATGTCCCAGCCTTCATCACGGACAGAAGGTATTGTGTTAGCGATTGGTAGAGTTGCTTGACCTTCCCAGCTGTGTCGCCCTGGAAGTATGGTGTATCGTGTTTTCCCCCCTCCTCGATGTCATTGTGATTCTTTTCGAACTCACTCCAAAGATCTTCAATCAACACCAACCGCTTCCTTGCATATTCTGCTGTTTTCCTTTCCGGTCCGTCCTTTGCAATGTTGGATTGCAAACGCAGCAATTCATCGGTGATGACCTTCTGCCTGGCACCCTTTGTGTAGATATCCAGTTCATCCTCCATAGTTTAAATTTTTGGATCGTCGCGTCGTCTCTGGATCTCTCTCTGAAGTTTTAGTCTTCAATGAGTTCAATGAATTGAGCAGATTTCAATGTTGCAGTTTTGCCAGTGTTTTAGCCCTGGCAACGCTTTAAGATACGTTCAATTAAAATGCCAATGTTATAGCCTTGGCAACGCGTTTGGTAGCGAAAATTGCTTCTTACTGCTGGTGAGGGAAGCAATAATCACGTCGGGGTCACCAAATGTTCAATCGATCGGTGCTTCTACCGAATGATGTAGGCTAGATCACAGTGTATCACTATGATTAGCAAGGGTGGTTACAGTGCAACACTATAACACCTTGAGATGATAATGAAGAGGTTTCAAGCAGACTCACTTGAAGGTTCGTGTAAAAGTCTTGGTTGGTTATTTCAAAATCATGCTTTATTTCTGATTGACTTAATATTTATACCTAAAAATTGCTTACTCTACATATTTACAAATGTGCATAAGAAAACAAAAACAAAAGAAAATAATTTATAGTTTCGAATATCAAATGACGTTACTGAATTGAACATTAAAGAATTATTGCTGACAAGTAATGAACATAAAAAAGGTGTGAATGAAAACAATACAAATTAAATGATATTATTGCTGATAATGCACGAACGAAAAAATACAATTTTATCCCAAAGACAAATAACTGTTTTATTGCTGACAGCAGAAAAGTTACCAAATGCATACAGTGTGATTGAAAATAGAATGCAAAGAAAAAAGATAAATAATCTTAGTGACGTAGAAAAACTAAGAGTGCAAGAATGTAAACAGTTACTATGTACCATTGGGATCTACCAGTCGAGGTTCAAAAGCTAGGTGGTTTCACAAATGCCCTTATCGTTGACCAATTTATGACGTATGCAGATGAATTATTCAAAAATTTTGGTGATAGAGTAAGTTACTAACTAACTTTTTATTCAAAATAAGACAGTATCTTAACATTTCTTAATTCAGGTTAAGACTTGGATAACATTCAATGAACCAAATAGTTACTGCAAGCCTGGTTACGGAACTGGAAAACTAGCGCCATCTATCAAAGCCCCTGGTGTTGGGGATTATCTTTGCTTTACCAACACTCTTAAGGCACACGCAGCAACATATCGACTCTACAAATCAAAATATTTTGAAAAGCAGGGTGGCAGAGTCGGCATCACACTAGACACACCGTTCTTTTTCTCCAAATCAAATAACAGCGCTGATGTGGACCGGGCATTACAGTTTTACGTAAGATCAATAAAGAGTTTCTTTTCAGAACTTGACTCAAGCTCAAGCTTATCTTCGCATTTACAGCTAGGAATCCAGGCTCATCCCATTTTTGATAAATCAGGTGGATATCCTGATGTAATGGTGAAGGACATTGAAAAAAATAGCATGAAGGAAGGAAGGAAGAAGTCGCGTCTACCTAGCTTAACTGGTGAATGGAAAAATATGATTCGAGGTTCTGCTGATTTCTTTGGAATTAACTACTATTCGTCTCGAGATGTTAAGCGCCGTATTGAGCCGATGGGTGATAATCCATCGTTTGATCGAGATTTCGACTGTGATGAAAGTTATGATCCCAATTGGCCAAGAGCGAAATCAGACTGGCTGTACTGTGTGCCGGAAGGATTCGAAGGGCTTTTGAAGTGAGATAAAGAGGGAAACATATGAAATCACTTATTTGATCGATTTTCTCTGTTAGATTTATTCGTGATAATTATGACAACGTCGAGGTGTTGATCACTGAGAATGGCTGGTCGGATGACGGAGAGCTGGAAGATGATAAACGTATTCGATATTATAAGGTTAGTACCTACAGACTTTTTTTTAATATCTCTAGAAACGTAAGCGGTATGGAAAGCTGATGTACGCACTCCTTTTAACATTTATGAAAGTGTTTATGGTTCGGTTCGTAAGCAATACCGACATAAGCACCGAAAGTACATACAAATACTGCTGTCTTTTGATGAACTTTTTGAATTTGTTTTGATACAATTTTTTTTTTTTTCAGAGTCACCTGCAAGCAGTTTTGAATGCAATCAATGATGGATGTAATATCACCTCCTATTCCGCCTGGAGTTTAGTCGACAACTTTGAATGGGCACTAGGATACACGTAAAGTTTATTTACATTTGTTCCAATTATTTTTTTCTTACATTCTTTTTTGAACAAAATTTCAGGGAGAAATTCGGTCTTTATTCTGTGAATATGAAAAGCCCGAAGAGAGAGCGAACACCAAAGAAGTCGGCCAAATATTATAAGAAGGTCATTGAGACAGGAACGGTTCCCGATGGAGTGTAACTTCAAATAGAGTGTTTATGAGGAATTTATGTGATTAAGAAATTAATGTATTGTAGAAGTTAAAAGCTGGATTTGTGCGTCAGTATTCTATAAATGAAGTTAGTTTGTAGGCTCGTGAGTAATGAAATAAAAATAATTTTACTGTATGACAAGTGTGTTTCTTTAAGGAATCACTCTCGAAAAACTGGCAAATACTCACTGAGTGTCAGTCTTCTTTACTTTTTTAACTTTGAATGTTATAAAAAAAAATATGAGTTGTATTCAGAGATGGCAGAGTAAATTACCTGAGGTAATCTACTCCAATAACTACGCGTAGTTAATCGGGTAAACTACAGCCCTGATTTGTTACATTTTGTTTTTTGTTACCTACGCTTACTACCACCCTAAAACGGTTGAATGTACTGTACATAATAATTTGGATTATGATATTTAATCAAAATTCAAATTTTTAAATGTTAAAAAGAGAAACACAATGAAATATTGAGCAGAACTAAACTTCTGTATTCAATTAAAAAAAAATAACCTTTAAACAAATCCATTTGAAAAGTAAACTGGGAAAAAGGAGTGCATCTTCATCTGCACTCCAGAGCAATTTGCCAATATGGCCGGTGAAATGAAAATAAAAAAGAACATTTTGACAGTTGACGCTACGTCTACTACATTTAATTACGTAAACTACATTTAACTACATAAACTACTCCATTTGTGTAGCAAACGTAAAAAATGTTGTTAATCGAAAAAAGTTGAATTTCTGCCATCTCTGGTTGTATATTAGATTGAAGATCATTTACACTAACTTGTCTAGGGCGTTTGACCAACTTTCTCATAACATTATACTTTATTAACTAAAAGCTTTCGGATTTCCTTCAGTATTTATTTTTTGGATAAGTTCCTACTTAAAAAATAGGTCTTATGAAGTCAAATTTCGTAACGTTTTGTCAAAGCCTTTCAATGCGATGTCTTGCGTGCCACAATTAAGTCATCTTGGTCCCTTGCTTTTCATTGTTACAATAAATAATGTAATTTCTTGCATCTCCTATAGCAACATTTTAATCTTTGCTGATGATATGAAGATTTTTTAAAATCAGAAAAAATGCTTAAGATCGCGACTTCTTACAAAAAGATATGTTGTATGGTGTTCTAAAAACGGGCTAATTTTGAACACTTCTAAGTGCCAAAGTATGACCTTTTCCCGCAAAAGATCTCCTAGTATTGGAGGATATTCAGTGTCGCAACAATCCCTACCTCAAGTTTCTAGATTCCTTGACCTCGGTGTTCTTTTTAGCACAAACCTCGAATTTAATGAATACATCAACCTCATTATTAACAAAGCAAATTCAATGTTTGGCTGTATTAAGCGATGGGCAAAAGAATTTAATGACCCTTTTGTCACCCTCTTTTATACAGTTGTTATGTTCGTCCTCATCTAGAATATGCGTCTCAGGTTTGGTCAACATTTTATGATATTCATAAATCTTGAATCGAAGCAATACAGCACAGGTTCATACGTTTCGCTACATATCTTCTTCACACCATGTCTTCACGAACGAATAATCGGCCCTATCGAGGTAACCGTCGCGTCGGAGCGGAGCTTTTTCCGCAACGCATCCATTTTCGGAGATTCAATTTTGCTTCCAAGTATTTGTCATCGTAAGAAATTTTTCACAAATGCGGCAATGCATTGCATTCCCAAAATTTAAACTTTCCGCAGCAAAAACTTATCGGAGGACGTCGGATCGGCTGATTGGAGAATTACCACTAAGCAATATGTGTCCGAATCGTAGGAAATTGGAGAAAACTCCGCTCCGGCTGTTACCTCGATAGGGCCAAATGTCCGTGCTTCCGCGCCGAACAGCAGGACTGAGATGATCAAGTTTTTCTAAGGATTGTTGTATTTCTCAATTAACCCAAAGTAGCAGCGACGGGCAAAAGTAATTCTCCGCTTGATCTCTGTCTAATGTGACGTTTTTTTCCCAATTCGTTGATGTTCTCTGTCGTTGTTTTATGGCAGCATACTTATACTTCGTTTTGCCCTCAACTAACATTGAATACATTTTATCTGCTACTGTTTCAAGGCTCGCAATCTGTGTAATCCTTTGTAATTGTAATCAATTATGAAAGATTCTGCCGCTAATGTTCACGTTAGAGTGTTGCACAGTCTTTTCAATTATGAAATAGCATGACAGTGTGTCGCTTTGTCGAAAGGTTTTTCGATTTCAAAGGCCTCCGTGAATTCTTTACTGACGTTGACGGAGAGGCTTCTTCAAGATCATTGTGCTTAGTCGCACGATTTTTTCAGAGATGCTATTACTAGACAATAGACATGGCTCTGAACAACTCGTCGTAGATACTGTCGGACGCGGCTATAAAATCGATAAAATGATTGTACATTCCTGGGAAAAAGCAAGGTCTGCCGTAATTCGATCATTTCTGGTATAAAACCTCATTGACGAGGATCTACATCAAATTGTTGAAGTTTGGTTTTCAGACCTTCACATAAGATCACAACCTTACATGCGACTTTAAGGAGGCTTATTCCTCTAAAAATTGTGAGGGTCTCCCTTTTTTTAGAATTGGGCATACGATACTGAGGTTCCATCCATTGGGCATGCTTTCTTCCGACCATATCCATATCATGCAGATAAGATGGTGAATACTCTTTTCCAACTGATATACAGTTCCTTTGAAAAACTCGGCACATCAAAGCGATGCACCTGCAGTTTTGTTGGATTTAAGCTTGTATCTGGCTAGCTAAGTCGGGAAGATCCAATCGTGATCATCGTCCGTTAAATGGAACATTCTCCCTGACAGCGGATTTTATGTCTTCGTCGCTGTTAAACAGTCTGCGGAAGTGGTCTTTCCAAATTCTTAGACTGCGATTCTGTCACTATGTTTCCCTGTCGCCTGCCGGTCTTAACAGGGCCCAACGATACTAGTAAAAACCCTATCGTTAAGTTGCGACTGTTTTGTATTTCGTTTTTGCTGCTTCGCGTTTCGTAATTTTTAATATGGGGCCAGGCTCGAGTTCGAAGTTAGTCACCGGGGCATGATCTATTTATGTTTTTGGTAAAACTTTTGAACCTCATCGCAATGGAGACATTTGTCAGTTTAATCAAACGTGCATTTCTCATGCTGCCTTCTTTTTTCCAGAATTCGACGTTTTCTCTTCTTTTCTCTTTGTTAGTTACATTATACTTATCAAAGACAATCCTTTGTACCTATTCACACCTAGAAAAGGTTTCCACATTGACACTTGTTTTTAGTAAACCTTTTTTTGAAAGTAAACAACTTTTGTTATGGACAATTTAAAATAAAATTTTATTAATAATAATAATAATAATTAAAAAATACTTGGGAGGGTTTTTGTCTCAATGACTTTTTTATAATACTTTGCGGACTTTCTTGGTGTGCGTTCCTTATTTGGACTGGTCATATTGACAGCGTATAGTCCAAACTTGTGGCTGTAAACACATAATTTGTTCATTATTTCAATGCACTAATCTTCAAATATTCAAAAGACTTACGTATAACCTTTCTGCCATTCGAAGTTGTCGATCAGGCTCCAGACTGTGTAGCCCGTTACATTGCAGCCATCGTTAACTGCATTTAGTACGGCTTGCATATGAGCCTGAAAGCGTAAAAATTTCAATTAAGAATTTTGAAAAATGTATACCTTGTCTCTTAACAAACTCTTACCCTAATAAAATGAATTCGGTCATCGTCCTGGAGGTCACCATCATCCGACCATCCGTTCTCTGTGACGATTACCTCGGGGTTATCATATTCGTCACGAATGAACCTTTTTCAAATGAGAAAAAAACAGAACGTTATGAAGCTTAATAAATGTCTTCCAAACTCTAACATACTTAAGGATGCCTTCTAGGCCTTCAGGAACACAATACAACCACTCGGGTTTTCCCTTAACCCACGTGAGATCTGGATACGCGTCTGAGTCATAGTCCCGTTCCCATGAAGGGTTCTCCCCCATTGGTGAACTGGCACGCTTGATATATCTTGATGTGTAATAATTGAGACCCAAGAAATCAGCAGAACCTCTAACAATGTCTTTCCATCTTCCTTCAAGTGGTGGCAAACGCGATGTTATTCTTCCTTCTTTCATACTGTTCTTTTGGATTTCATCAACCATGGCCTTAGGATATCCTCCGGCTTTGCTAAAGATTGGATGTGCTAGAAAACCCAACTAAAAACGGACTTTAGAGATTTTGATTCCATAAAACTTTTGAAAGCAAAATCTTACATTAAACTGCATCCCCCGATAGATGGTCTCTTGATCATTTGTATGTGAGAAAAAGAATCGACTACTTAGAGTAATTCCTATCTTGCCTTGTTGCTTATCGTAGAACTTGGCACGGTAAGCTCGGTAGGTAGCAGCATGAGCCTTAAGAGAGTTATCCATACAAAGATAGTCTGCGACACCAGGAGCACGAATCTGTGGTGGATAGTTTCCATCTGCATATCCTGGTTTGCAGTAGTCAAAAGGCTCATTGAATGACACCCAATGTTTGACCCTGTCTCCGAAATTCTCAAATAGCTCAATGGCATAAGTGACATACAAGTTGATGAGCAGTGAATTGGCGAAACCACCAAGTTTTTGAATTTCTGTGGGAAGATCATAGTGAAATATTGTGACCATTGGAGTTATCCCATTTGCGATGAGTTTGTTAATAACGCCGTTGTAGTAATCGATTCCTTTTTGATTTTTCGATGAAATGTCACCATTTGGATAGATTCTTGTCCAAGCAATTGAGAAGCGATAGTGACTGGCCTGGAAAGAATTGATAATGAAAATTTGTGAGTTTTTTGTTTTTTTGCAGTCATTTAAAAGGCATAAATTAGACTTATTCTGTCTTTCCATTTAATACGACGATTGCTCGCTCAAACCCCAAATATAGTCGCATTTATAAACTTTTTACTATAGATTTTTTCTTTAAGAGGACATATCTAAAAAAAATTTTATACTCAACCAATGTTATTTTTCAGGGGAGCCCTTGACGACCTTGCAATTACAACGGCACATAATGTAGACAGCTCAATGATGGGTTATTCAATCCTATGCTTAAAAGATGGTTAATCAACTCAACGAGAGAAGCCTCATCTCTAATAAAAGAATTATCAACAGAAGCATACCGCAAGACGGAGTCATATGGCCACTTCTTTGGAATAATCTTGTCAACGAACTTTTAGAGAACCTGGAAGCTAGTGCATTCGAAGTAATGGCATACGCTGATGACTTAGGCAGATTTCTCCCTGATTCTACACTGAGTTCATAAGACTGATACTTAAATAGGGGTGCATAGCCTTGGATAAAACGACCTATTGTGTCAATCTAAGTAACATCTTTAGTTGGCTTAGACAAACTCTTAAATCTCATATCCTTATCTACAATGAACACAGGAACTCGTCTTTGTGCCAACTTTATTCTTCTTCCTCCTTGTCCGATGGAGGGCGAATTGTGATCTCTAAGATATCACAGATCTCCTACTTATCTGCTTAACACAAATGACCCATAGAATACGCCGCGTTGACCTCATAATGCGTAGGTAAGCCTCTGGGTTTCAGAATGTTCTATGTCTGAGACCGACCAAATGTAGATGTCGCTGCTTTCGTCTCTACCAGGAGTGTTTTTGTCTGCCTTTCATTTTGGTTCTTCGAGGAATGGTCTGAACGTATGATATTGCGGTATTGACCTAATTCTGGATCTCTCGCCAGTCGTACTCTGTCTTTCTCAAGACTCAAGATGGTATTCTTGACGTAAAGACTTACACGGATCTTGGTTCTTCTTATACGATCAAGCGTTCTACTTTAAATTTTAAGACTGAAAAATAAATTCGTTTCTTAAGTTGCTTTGTTTAATAACCGAATGTATATGCCTTCTATGAAGACCGGTCTCTTTATTTTATTATATTTGGTTTCGTATTGATAATGAACATTAACCTAAAAATATCAAAATTATTGGGTTTCGCTTTTATCTTATCATAGCACTTTTCCATAAACGCATACGACGCTGCATACTAAGAACAGAGTGTAAGATTGCATGAATAAACATCAATTTATTTGATTTAACCTACATGCGTAGACCTTCTATAAAACAAAATCTGTTTTGTAATTTTTTCATTAATACTTAGTAACAAAAGAACCTGATGTGAGAGTATTGAAAAGCAAGTTAATCATTTTTAATTGAACTTGACTAACAAGCAGTCATGCAATTTACTCGCATTCGCATATATGTGTATTATTTTGGCACAAACTCAAATGCTTAATTAAAGCAAAAGTAAGTTATTTCAAAATTGCCTTTAACTCTTTCTACACGTGCTCGAACACTTCAACGTGATCTAATCACAATCAAGTTCATATACAAACACACTTTAACTTGCATTTTAAGCTCATAAATTAATTTATTAATCATTTTTGGCAGTCAAAAACACATGTTATACCTCAAATATCGTGTTGACTGTTCCCCGTTTGAATTTTGATGTATGAGGCTTTAAATAGATTTTATTTAGCTAAGAAAGTCTTGAGAGATTTGGTGTTTTGGGTAATAAGAGACACAGAGCGGAGATAACTTCACCTAATTAACTTAAGAAGGTTTTTATTCTTTATTGCTTACTTTTCGCAGAACTTAGATTGTGGTTGGATTTCGTTAAAGTAAATTTGATTTTTTTTAATGACAATGATGATATTTGCATAAAAAATTACTTTATGTCTCAGCAGATTTTATCTTAACATATCAAAAATAATAAATAAATAAATAAGGTTGCGCAACAGAGCGGAGGCCCCACGACATAGCTCATTTCTCTCAGCCATACTTCATGGCGGAGTGGAAGGGAACTCCAATTTTTTTCCAAATCCGAACACCTTATTGAAAAAGAGCTTTTCATATCAGGAAATAATTATCGGAGATGTTCCCACCGATAAAGGAACATATAAGAAAATTGAATTTTAGAATGAAAAGAAGGTATTAAATCATTAATGCGCTGATCCTTCAAGTTCAAGGGAATAACAGTGCCAGACTGATTTTAGTATCGCCATTTTGAGGCTTATCTGTAGTTCAAATAGTATTTTATTTTAGAAGTGTGAATTATCGGTATTATTGTACCTGTAGGTAATATGGACCCCTTTCAAATAGTTTTAAATCATCTCCTCAATTTTTTCTGAGTCTTAATTTTTACTTTTTCACTTTGCAGCTCTTTAGTCAACTAATCCATCAAACCCTAAGCTTTTTCTGGAATTTTAAATTTGCGGTAAGAAAACGCAAGATTATTTTTAAATCATTTGGCTCACTTGACTTGTAGGTTCATATAGTTGAGGTCACTGTATCATTTTTTTCATTTTTTAAATTCTTATTTTGTATATCTTACAACTACTTAAATGCTCACAAAAATGTTTAAACTAGCTTGTATTATAACTTAATTAACTTACTGACCCTAGGCGGGTACTCGAAATTATTCAATAACTTAATGGAGGTCACTGTAGGTCCATGTATTTTTGAATTTTTTCATAAATTCAAGTTCAAAACCGAGTAGAAAAGAATAACGATAGCACTTTTAGCTTTAGTTAATTCAAAAACAAAATTTAGTAAAAAGACATGTCTAAAGGATGAATCCTGAAAACCCTTTCAAAAAATGAACACCTATATCAATAGCAATTGGTTGGCCTTAGGAATGGAACAATTCAAAGCTGTGATGCTTGCGATTCTACCTGAGGCCAACTCCTGAGCTGATCTGGGGCCCGTAAAACAAACTTACAAGTACTTGTTGTGCAAGTGAATTGTGACAAGTGTTCAAAATGTCTGTAATGCAAAGCTATAAGTTTGCTTGCTCTACAAGTGTAATGGGTATAATCCTACAAGTGGATTTGTAAACTTGTAGCTTTGTGTTACAGGCCCCTGATCACTGGTGTGAAGCAGATAACTGGAACAGTTTTGATCTCTTGGAGATGAAAATTATCCATAGAGACTAACTTCTCTCACCTAAATAAAAAGTGCGCAATCTCTTCGGGTTCAGGCAGCCTCTGGCATATTTTTTTTCTAAACCACACTCTTTGAAAATTAGGATGATTTGTACATTTTTACCAATTCCGACCGGCATGGCATGGCTGTATAATTACTTTTTGAGGACTTTTCAATTCCACGAGCGATACCAGTGGAAAAACACCCAATAGGCAAACATGCTAACCATTACGTCAAAGCTAGTAGTTCACTTACATAAGTGAGGTAGTGTATTTCATAAGTTATCATAAGGATGCCAAGGGCCAAGCTACGCCTCTTAAAAATTCAGGCTCATCTCAAAAATAGCTTATTTCTATATAATAGACCCCAAACCTCATATTCTTTTTAATTTAAAAACCTAAACGATAGAGAAGAATAAGAGTCAGTTATTCAAAATGAGAGCTAAATTTAACTTAGTTTTGAAGTCATGTAGATAGGCCTATTATTTTCGGGACTATTTTTACGAGTTCGGCATAAATAAGCCTACATAAACCATACCCTCGTTATCTTTTAATAAAAACTACAAGAATTTTCAAATTGTTTGTTTTGCTTTGGAAGTGTTTTTGATTTTTTCAAAAATAGGTCAAGGCAAGGGTGCACTATTAACCTCAGATAATTCCGCTACTGGATTATGAACCTTATGTGTGAAGCAGTTGACTTATTGACACACATTTTTTGTATTATCTGAAGCATATGGTAAAGCATTTCTTAAAAATATTTGCTGACCCCTGTGACATCAACGACAGTGTTAGAAAAACAAAACGAGTGAAATCATTTTTGAGCTTTTAATTCGAAAGTGGAAGTTTTCTTGTAGTGGTGATCTGGTAGTTCTTAACCACAAAGTAGAACCAGAGAGTCAACTGCGGCAACTCCGTCCCATTTTGTCCACAATGTAAATCAGACCGAAGTCTCTCTACGTGGAACCCAATTTTTGGCGGTTGGTTTGAATTGAGTTTATAAAAGTGAACGTGTTGTCGCTATTTTTGGTTATATTATAGTGGAGATTGTTGAAGGTTTCATTCAAAACTGCTGCAATAATTATTATTTGCCATAAAAAATGAAAACTAAATAAAAAAGTTTAAATAATGAAACTTAATTGCTGTCGTTAATTCCAACAAAACGCTATCTTGATGTTATCACAGAAAATTTGTTTGGATGCTTCAGGCGAAGAGTACAAGTTGATGAGTTCACCCTCAGTATTATATACTTAGAGGAAAGGACTTCATTTTACGGTGATCAGATGTCAGATCAACTATCAAAACCCAATCATCGCTTGATTGTGTTGCATTGATAAAAGTCCTCATACATTTTGTTCTGTCATTTTAACAGCATCAAATTTATCTCCTGGCAGTTGTTCGGTTATTTACTGCACTTGTTCAAAATCACAGATCGTTAAACACCTATCATGCAATATGAGTGCAATGAACGTCTTTTTTGTAAACGCAGCTATACCTTCCTATCTACCACTTTACTTCATCGGTGATGGCGTTGCTTCCGTCAATAAACTGTTATTTAATGTGATAAGACAGAAGTGTTTATTTGGGATGAATGGTCAAAATATTGTTTCCGTCATTTCAACGAAAAAAAAAAAAAGTTTTAAGGTTATCATATCAATGTCAACAGAAGTGTTTTCTCGCAAAAATTCAGCAAAAACAATTTTCTTTTATTTCTTACCCTTTTCACAAAAAAAAACCTCGTTGATAACAAGCAAAGGTCAACCTCAGCAGGCTTTAATTTATTTAAATAAATGTTTCAAATAACAATACCTCCGCAGCAAAGATTTTACGAGACGACAAGCCTCCATAGTGGTTTGCCTATAAAAACCAAACAGAGAATTTTACAACTTCTATGGATATATTTCTGTATCTTTTGTTAAACAGGTTCTAATAGCTGATCTTGTTTTTAATATCTTCCATTTGCGGTTAGTTTTTAATCATTTAAATCACAAAATCGGAAAAAAAACTTGCATTGAGTAATATTACCTTTTTTGTTGCAAAAAGTTTTTAACTAACGTTGAGCATAAATCAACCTTACGTAAAAATAGGTTATTCAAGCAACACTTGAGTTGGAAACATAAGCGAATATTGGACTCTATAGACACCATGGATTTCAACTTTTAATCTCATGAAAATTTAATTGATTCAATTTAATCGGTTTATTGACACGACATTCAGACCAGATTTTATTGTAATTCAATAAAAGGCACCTGTTGACAATGCTTTTTAATTCAATTTGGATGAAGGCAGGCATCTGACTAAAAAAAATGTAACACGACAACCTTTAAAAACGGTCATTAATGAAGTAAAACGCACAGATTGTGATGGTGTATTGTGTTGTGTGACAAGATCAGGGAAGACGACGTGTTTGCTCAATGACTGTTCCGTAAAGCTTAGTAAGGATATGACCGCATGGGATTTTATTGTAAGATTTTATTGTAATTCAATAAAAGGCACCTGTTGACAATGCTTTTTAATTCAATTTGGATGAAGGCAGGCATCTGACTAAAAAAAATGTAACACGACAACCTTCAAAAACGGTCATTAATGAAGTAAAACGCACAGATTGTGATGGTGTATTGTATTGTGTGACAAGATCAGGGAAGACGATGTGTTTGCTCAATGACTGTTCCGTAAAGCTTAGTAAGGACATGACCGCATGGGATCTATTTTGGAACTGTAAGTAAAAAGTTCGAAACCGGTCCTTGATACTTAAAGCAATTTGTGTAGAATCTGAATCTGAATCTTTTTGAACCAAACAAAAATTTGTTTTAGATAATTGGTTAATAGTTTGGTGAAGGTTTGCCTGGCCACCTTATAAATTGCAAAAAAAAATGAGGTTTTGGCACTTAAAAAATCGCTGGACCACGAAATCACTTCACTACTTCGTCATTGGAAGGAAAATGCATGCACCAACAAAAAACAAGTGCTACTTTAAGTTTCAATTTTTTGTATAACAATAAACCGAAGAACCACACCGTAGATCTTGAAGTTATTCCAAAAATTAATCAGCTCGCAACATGCTCCTTACTAACTCTTCATAAAACTATTCCATTTTATGTCCTCTTTAGCTCTTGTGTAGAGTGATTTTTGATGTAAGTGTAACCAAAACCCTTATATTCTGGTCATGCAGTTGAGAGTTGACCCTTCTCCTTTGGTCCCTCTTGGGTCTTTTCGACCTCTTTAAGAATCTTGAAAGCGTAAAAACTCTTGTAAAATCGACACTTTAAGTATTCGATAAGAAGCAATTGCGCTGTTTGTGAAAACAGTGCGTTTAGCATATATCTCTGAACCCAACTTTCTACTAAATACCTTTTGAGACTTGGGCATCCTTTGCAAACTTCTTGGCATATTGACAGTTGCTTATTGGGTTTCTAAAGTCTTATTTATTGAGTGCTTTGCGGTAGTTTGTAATGCTCGTTTTGGCCTTTTTTTAAACAAAAGTAGTGCTTCTGCAACAAAAAGTACGTTCTTCAACTCCTAGAGAGCAATTAAAGAGCGAGTATTGTGTGCTTTTTAGACATTTTGTCTGATGTACCATAAGGGAGTCATCAAGGTTCGCTGCTCTATAATTTATTCGTTTTGTTCGATTGTTTTGTATTTAAAAATCGAAACACGATTTCTGTTTCGCCCTGTGCTTAGTTTACCCTAAGTCAGATTTGAAATTTTTAGGTTAAGCTAATAAAAATCATTGCAGAATGATACTTTGATTTCTATAGAAGACTAAATTATCTGGTGATTGTGCGTTGAAAATGTTTTTAGTTGGATAAAAACACATTCATGGAATTATCAAGATAACCTGACTCGGTCGTTCGAAGGTAAAGTTCAATGAACAAATGAACGTTCCTAAAATATAGTTTTTTGAAAGTAAAGTTGTAAAAAGAAAATACGACGCTGTATGTTATGCCTACCTTACGTTTGAGATCTGAAGGGTATAATACACTGTTCTTCTATTTTTCTGATTTAAAAAGCCTATAAGCTTGGGATCATAAATACTAAACTAATTGACTACTTGAAACATTGTTACAAAATACAATAAATTACAATTTAAAAAAAGGCTAGGAAATTCATTGTCTACCAGAAATCACACATCCGGTTCATGCAGTTCGGTATACAGAAAACGTGCTAGCAAATGTAAAACTACACGAACTTTTGATGAAATGTTTTCCATATAAATTGATAAACTTTAACAGAAAAAACAACTTGTTAGAAAATTTAGAATTTCTTTATAGTTGTGCTTTTTGTTCAAATTGCATCTGATAGGGAGAAGTTCCAACTAAGCTTTAACAATTATTTTCTGTAGTATCGATCGATAATATCAGCAAATTTAATATTACGTAGCGAATACGCTACTCTGAGCCTGATCAGTAGCTTTTGAGACGACTAGCACCTAAGTTCTTGGTATTAAAAAAGTGTTTTAGAACCTCAAACAGTTGAAAGAGCTTATAAGTTTATAAGTAAATTAGCTATCCTTCAATCGCTGAGAGCTAAGGCACATGAAACAATCTTTTGTAGACGATTAACGATCGTCGATAACCGTCTAAGAAGCCGTTACGGAACCAGGTCTCTGAACTATCGTATACTTCGAATCTATTTTTGATATTTTGAAAGTTCCACCTTCCTGTAAAGCCCAGATATAAAATCGTGCTACGTCTAAGCTTCTGACTCACATTAAACTGTATTTTATGTTTGAATGTGTCTAACGAATAAATATTGCTGAACTAGACCTCATTAAATTTTCTAATCAGAAATATAATAAACAACCAATGATGAGCCTATTTTGTTTGACTTTACGTTACCAATCGACCTCATTCGCGGTCGCAGTATCGCACCGTGATATTTACATGGGGAAAACGCTTTTTAAACATTACTCACTAAAGTTTTTGTACTTGATGATAAGGACAACAGTGAAACAAAGAACCATACCTTCATCTCCACCAAAGCTGCCAAATCTTTATCAAAGTTATGATAGGAATCCGCTGCAACATCACCATTCGACCTGTCATCCATCATGTCTGGGAAATTGTGTGTGAAATCATCCCAAATCGATTCACCTTTACCATCTTCATTCCAAGCGCCTTCAATCTGATAAGCTGCCGTTGAAGCTCCGAATTTAAAACTATCAGGGAACTTTGAACTTCCCTTTGCTGTGAGGTTACATTTATAATCAAACGCCTGTGTCACATCCAATGTGCTGCTGTTAATTGTGATTTACATATAATATAACTTCAATTAATAAAAAGAATCTTTTTTGTTACTCAATTGAGAAAAGACGTACGCTAAACATCCAAGTGCGAAAACCGCGAACAACCACATGCTAAACTTAATGCGACTAAAGATCTGAATTGACTGAATACAAATTTTTGCACGGGGATTCGATTTGGTGCTTAGCATGAAAAGACTGATTCGAAGCTTTGAGCTTGTTCCGACGGCGATAAGACAATTCTCTCAAATTATTTGTTCTCTTTCACACAATAAGAAAGACAACAAACTCTCCAAGTCTAAAAAAGGTGTTTCTAATTGCAGTGTATTACCTGAGGTTATTAAAGCTTCGTGATAAGGCCATGACACACAAGACACAACATAGCCGGTAACTTTAAAACAGTAATTCAAGTCAAGTAACGTCAATGAACTTTTGTTGTAGGTGGGGTGGGGAGCATAAGCGTGGGCATAAATCTGGACATTTGTCTGGATGGTCCCGGTCAGATTTATATAAGTGAAACATGAATACGTATGTACTCATAATCTGATATGTGAAAGAAACGTGTTTTATGCGGGTATTGAATGATTATAAATTAAAACGATGCACCTTAGGATACTGAAACGATGTACCATTTTTTATTGACCTGTTTGATGGTAGAAATTAATTGCTGTTTCGTGCAGCTGGTTCATGACTGTTTCGATAAATATTTTAAGCAGGGAGGAGTTATTGTTTCAGTTTTTCGCTGAGAAACTAAGTGAAATTGAATCTACTTGACTTTAATCGAAGTGTTATTTAGTTGTAGCCACTTATTGATGTCAAGGCTAACCAGAAACAATAGGTGGTGGTTACATCGCAAATATTCATTGAAGACATTCAGAAGCTTAATCAAATTATTTTTGCTTAGGTTCATTCTCCTAAGACACCTCCGTATAACTGAAGTATGTTGTTCAAGGTTTGGTCTTTGGATAGTGATAATGCTATTAGATAGAACTATTAGACAACCTGTCCTACAGATAAGCTTAAACCATATCTTGCCAAGCGTTATCGTATTGTAGACTAAGAATAGAATAAACACCAAGACACTTTGGCGCCATGTCATTTCAACAAAATTATTGTTTACGTTTGTAATAAGTAAATAGACAACAGACGAGAAAATAAAAATAACAGAAACTGAAAAGTAAGCAAAGTGATACTCCTTTATCAATAACCGTAATTTAAGATTGAAGACAGAATTACCTCATTGGAAGTATGAAGAGTAGTGTATCACCAATAATTATAAATAACAAAGCTAAAGGTTACAGCCTTAATGTTTTATAAACAATTTTTTATAAAGTAATTCATGTTCGAGTGTATGATACATGAATGAGTATACCTACTTAAAGAACGTGCGCTTATAGCAATTAATCTGACTGACGCAATAGTTGGTCTCGTTTCGTCACTTACATGTGATTTGTTTCAAAAAACACAATAAGGAAACTAATTTTACTAAAAATGATTTCATACTTAAAATTGGAAAACATAAAAAAATATGAGGAAAACATAGTGTGCTAGGAGTCTTATGGTTCATTGAAAACCGATTACCAAGCAACTACGCCGAGGTCTGAAAAATGCAGGTTCTTATAAGACCTACATCTCTATAAAGTTGGCTAACCAAAGTGTTACATGCACAATCAGTAAAAGGTTAAGGTTTTGGTAAAAACTTACCGAAGTGATCTTGTAATAGCATCAGAGAGAAACTATTCTTTCATAGACTTTGTTGAAAGAAGCCTTACGGCAGCTAAATAGCTTCGCTAAATTGACTTCCATAAAATTTCTTACACTTCTTAGGTTTGTTCGTTGAAGCTCTAGGCGTATGGTCACAATAAGGAATTTTTTGAAAGATCTCAACTTGCTTTCACTGGTGAGCTCAATCATAAACTCACTGGCGAATTCATCAGTGAACTCTAAAGTGAATTAGCCAGTGCAGTGAACCCTATGCTCGAATGGGCGCTTCGAGTGTAGAATTAATTTAAATCTTAAGGGCCGATGTTGATTTTGAATAAAACACAAATTATTTAGAAAATTATTATCATTTCTTTTTATTATTATAATATTGGTGTAGTTCAATTGTGTATGGAAAAAAATATAGGCCAGATGACTGCCGTGACGTCGGTGGCACACCTCTATCCGATGGTGCAAATTTTCGATGACGCTGAGGAATAATTGAGGTTCTATGCCGTTATTGTGCCGAATTATCTCATCCTTTAGCTCTTGAATTGTTGCTGGCTTATCGACATACACCTTTTCTTTCAAATAACCCCAAAGAAAGAAGTTCTACGGTGTCAAATTACATGACCTTGGCGGCCAATTGACTTCGCTCCCTCGAGATAACACGGCCAATGAACTTGTCGCACAAAAGTGCCATTGTTTCGTTAGCTGTGTGGTAAGTGGTACCGTCTTATTGAAATCACATATCTTCCACATCCATTTATCTTCCAATTATTTGGGTCTTAAAAAGTTCGTTATCATCTCACGATAGCGAACACAGACGCTCTTTGTGTGTGCATTGGTTTTTCGACAATCACTCTTAAATGATTGTTGGCCCAAACGTGGGAGTTCTGCTTTTATTGACTAATCCATTGAGGCGAAAATATGCCTCATCACTGAAGATGATTTTCACGATATGTATTTTGATATGAACGCCAATTTCCTTAATAAGCCTGAATAACTTAAACGCTTTGCTCGATTGTGTGTCTTGTGTCTTTCCATGGTTCAAATTGAATTAGTCTGAAACTGAGAAATATCAAATAAAATGCTCAAAAAAAAAACTTGATGTTAAGGTGTAGATGTAGTTGACATTCAACATCATAGGCCTTTACAATTTAACCGCCCTTTATTAAAATAAAAATACAATATCGGAGCAAACATAATGTAACTTAATGATTCTATGTTGAACTAGATTTTATAATGATCTTAAAACATGAAATATAAACAAAGCTGCTACTATTGCTGGTGGAAGGTTGTGACAATCTGAAGATCAATGCGAGCAGCGAGGCTTATAAATGGATTTTTAGCAGCTAGACGTCCTATGGGACATTTTACTTTCCTTTTTTTAATCGGTCTATAAAAGAAAACTTTCTAAAGCTTTTCTAAATATGCATTTCAATTCAAATATCGACACCTCCTCTCACTGGACTTGATGTTGTCAATATCTAAATTTTCGACACCTTCGTCAATCTTTTCCGCAGATCTTGAGGTTTTGTAAAACTTTTCGCATGTCATCAGCTCTTAGCGCGATTAGTTTTGCGCCTGTTCAACGAATTGACCGCAAGTCAATATCGACAAATTGGTGTTACAGAGAAGGAGACCAAGAAAACAGTCGCATATATATGCGCACGAAGTTTCAACAAATCGACCAATGTGAACTTCGTCATTCACTTGCTTATGGTTTTCCTTTTCGCTTTGGCCTTCAGACTCTAAATCACTGCTACTTGGCCACTGTGCTTTAGCGTTAACAGTTAACACTAATAGCGTTTTTCATTGAAATCCGAAAGAACTACTCTCAAATGTAGAACTACTCTTTTCAATGAAACATTTTTCAACAGTTTTGTCGTAGTATTAATGACAATTGTCAGGAATAGCATTGGGTGCATTCACTTATGTAGTCACTATGGAGTCAAAATTCAATTAGTTTTGTGAATGCAAAATTGAACTACAAACACAGTAAATTCTTTTTTGTTTGTAATCTTTCGTATTTTTTCCGAACAGCCGATTGTGAAACGTCGTAATGATTCTAAATTAACTTTATATCTGAAATTTTTACATTACGTGGAGTTAAAAATTTTCAACTCATTTCGCAGTTGTTTCTTATGACTTGATTACGTAGCTACTAAAGCAGTGAATGCGCCCACTTGCATCTTTTCAATCTTTTTTTTTTAACTCCATGTAGGTGATGAATGGAAAGGGTTGACGACGAAGTAGATGACAACAAATAATGCAGCGAACTAACAAATTCTAAATTATTTACATATTTCTGCACTCATATTCAATTACTTTCCTTTTTCTTTTCAATTTTAATAATCACCAAACAAATTTCACAACATTTTTTTCCATTTGACGTTTGATAAAACATATGTTTTTGCATTTTCAGAGTAGATCTCCCAACCGATTGGGAGTAGATCTTTGGCGTTTAGAGTAACTCCAGAACTACTCTTTTTTTCAATGAAACATTAAAAATGGAAAAAGAGTAGATCTTTTCACAAAAGTAGTAACTCTTTTCGTCAATGAAAAACGATATAAGCCGCATACTGGGTTCACAGTTCGGGCTTTTCGCTAGTTCTAATTGCGGTTGATTTGCACTGCGTACTACCTTTATTGGTGATCACTGCTTAGAAGTATCACCATGCCGCTCAATTTACCAAATGGAAAAAATGGATGATTTCTTTTGGCAGGATCCTGTGATTATCGTTCAAATAAATGAGAACTTGGTTTTTTTTTGCGAACGTAGTTGGTAGTTAATTTGACTTTAAGACACTCTTAAGCGCCCTACAGACGATCAATGTTACTTGACAAGTATTATTGAGGTTTTCTCTTGTCAAGTAAAATTGATGAACAATCGCCACCACACGTTCAATGAAAATTGACAATTTTTTCCCTCTGTAGTTTCCTAATCGCACTACACAACGACACGAGTGACAGTGAAACTTGATGAAAACCAAATCAGATTTGATTTTCGTCAATGTTTCAATTTTACTTGACAGTAACATTGAAGAGCCTACAAACGATCAATTTTACTTGAACAGAAGCTCTTTCAAGTAATATTGTCAAGTAACATTGATCGTCTGTAGGACGCTTTAACGCTGTTCGTATTTTTGGTTTGTGGATAAACACACATGCTGCTCTGTGAAATCAAACAAAATGGATTATTCTCTGAAAACACATAAACGCAACGGATTCAATTGGGCCATCCAAAATTGTCACGTATGTCAAAGTTGAAGTTGTCAGTTGAACGCATCAAAGTTGAACGCGTGACGGAGTCGTTCGGTCATAGCCTTTAAAGATATTGGGCGCGTTCATTGCAATTCAGATTTTAAGATTAACTGAAAAACTTATTCAGTTTTGCGTTGAACGGTTATCTAACAAGATATGTCAGGTGCGACGGTTTTGATTTGTACATGTTAAAAAAATTCATTAACTTCTTGTTGACTTTACTGCGATAAACATTTCATAAGCGTAAAAAACAATCAGTAATGGAGTTAGAATTAATTTCATCAATAAAAATCACGCACAAAAAAATCACCATCACTTGGAAGTATGATTTTTTGATGTCACTTATCGCATCTGACAGCTCAATAAACTGAATCTAGATTTTCAGCCTTCTTTTCCTGACTGAAAAACTGAATCTAAAAAAAACTAACAGCTGATGAATTGTCTACTGAAAAACTTAACGGCTGGCCAATCAGAGGCTGAGAAAAGTTAGTTAATCTGAAAATCTAACTTGTGATGAACGCGCCCATGGCCAAATCACTCCGTCACGCGTTCGACTTCAACGGCCACAACTGACAACTGGATTAAATCACATGTATTCTTGTGGGAAATGGCCCATAAGCAACGTGCGTGACGTCCGTGGCGGCGTTGAGATTTAAAAAATTTTAATATCCACGCACTTAACGACTTTGACATTTGCTATTGGCGTTTTTTGTTGGTTGATTGACACACATGTTGCTCTGAGTAACAAAAGCGCATTAACCCGACGGATTCATTGGACCATCCAAAATTGTCACGTATGTCAAAGTTGAAGTTGTGAGTTGAACGCAACAAAGTTGAACGCGTGACGGAATCATTGGGCCATAGCCTTTATTATATTACTCCGCTCCACTTTCAACAATAGTTTTCAACTTAAAATTAACGGATTTCAAACTGATTGGCTTCTATTTTAATATGTCATAACAAACGCCTGCTGAAATTGTTTTCATGAATTGTGTATTCTAAGCACAAGAATCTTTAAGCTTACAAAACTTATATAAAAATGTGTTAGTTCCTCTTATTTATCTGCGTAATGTAGTTTTTTGACCTATCATACCATATGTTTTTCGAGTGGTGAGCTTAAGGTTATGTGTGCACTAGTATGGATTATGAAATTGAGTACAGTGTCATCAAAATGCAATTAGGGCTAATTTTTTCATTTTTTGAGTGAAATTTTGGTTGAAATGGAAAACAAAGTTGAGTTTCTACTTTTTGAGTTATGAAGAATGTTTCTTTGCCTTCATTAACCTACTGTATAAAGTTCATTTTATGTCTTGCTAGCGCCACCTTGCAACGAATAGCAAGTTAAACAAGATTGTTTAACTTCAAAATATTTAACGTCAAAATAATGCATATTGCATTTGCATAAAACATAAACAGAAAATAGTTTGTTAAAATGTCCCGTTTTAAAAATAATAAATTCTCTGTAATATAAACGAAACTATTTCAGTAAAATAAATTTGTAAAGTGCTTTTGTTCAATTATAACCATGGAACAACGTGCTAATTTTCTTGCCCTTTGCCTATTGGATGCCATGGAAGATGAAGATCCAAAGTAACAGTGTGCACATTATTCATTGTTTATTGTTGTTTTCATTTGTTTTGTCTTAAAGAATGATAGAAGATGTACTCTGCAAATATGATATCAATCCTAACATCATTATACAAGACAGAGGAATCTCGCCCATACATTATTCGTGTGGGATGCCGAATATCCAATTAGCCGAACAAATCACAGCTCAGCTTCTTGAAAGAGGAGGTAATTGGCTCTGTGTTTAAAGTTACATGCCTAATACATTATGATTATCAACTTTAGCTGATCCTAATGTGTTATCCGAAGATAATATGACCCCAATGCATGTTGCAGCCGTCCACGGACGCGCTAGTATCATTAAAATGCTTTTAGTAAGTTCAATTTTCCTATTGTGCTTGAAAATCGTTAACAAAATATGCATTTCCAGCAAAAAGGAGGAAAACTTGACTTGGTCGACGACGACCGAAAGACTCCCATTCTCTATGCGATCCATGAATGCCACTTCGATGTTGTTAAAGTTATGCAGGATCACATTTTTGAGTTGAAATTCCAAAAGAAACACCAGGATCTCTGCAAATTGAATACACCCAAACCATTGAAAAACAACCATCTCTCTGTAACCCAAATGGAGAGTAAGAAATTCACCCCAAACCGCATAAACTACAACTACGATGTCACAAGCCCTTATTACATCAACATTACTCATCGTCGCAAACCTGATCCCTGCACATGCTGTCCTCCCAAGGATGACGAAGATCCGCCTGATATAAACATAACGAAGGAAGAATCACCCCGAAACATTTTCGCATTGACCAAAGAAAACATCTCAGAGCTATCTAAGGATATATCTGCTGAAGCAAACACATCTCCAATGTCTTTGATTAACGCATGGCGAGAAAAAGTGCAACGTGCGAAAAGTAAACAGTCAATCTTGCAAAAATTCAATGATATCGATGCCCTCCTCAGTGGAATTATGAACAATGAAGAATTGGATTTTACAAACACCGTTCTGGATTTGAATAACGAAGATGAATCAGAAGAAGAAGAAACGCTACAACAGAAACAAAAAACATTTAACAACACCAGCTTTGGTCGAATTGTAAAGACAATTGAAGAAGTGCCCACAGAAAACGAAGATAGCTTCTACACGGTACCCGATTGCAATGAGACGGCAGTACCTCAGGCACAGTCTACTCAAATGAACGACAGTGATTTTATACACTCGCCTAGACATAATGAGTATATTGTTCAAATGACCGAGGCCTATGTGCATACAGACGACGAGAATGGTTTGGTGTTCTATGAGACCAAGTTGCTGAATAATCAAATTAAAAAGGATTCACCAAAGAAGTAAGTTTAAAGTTTAGTTATTCGGTTAATTATCCTTTAATAAATCTTGTTTATTGAAGGGACAATGAAAATAGAAGAGATAATGATGAGTCCATAACAAGTGCCTCAACAAACCTCACAGTTCCGCTTGACTACGAAACAGAAGCGCTGAGAAACGAGCTTACCCACTTTGGTGATCCACCAGGTAAGTTTATAGTAAGATGTCCACCAGAAATTTTTTTATTCATCCAACTTAAGAAAAATCCTTTAATTTACTAATGCGTTTGCAAAACCTGTTGAATTTTTCATTTAAGCTCCTTACAGTCAGTATGTAGCTCCTGTTGGAGCGAGAAGTTCTGTTTTGTTTCCGTGCATTAGGGTCAGTCACTTCGTCGTTCGTGCTGTGTTTTGTGTCATTTGTAGTTCTTTTACAAGCCGTCGACGTGGTAAGCCTTTTCTTAGGCTGAATTTTATCAGCGTATAGAGCTGGCGGCAGTTGTCCATCTTTTCCCAAGCTCTCCCTGTCCAAAAAGGCCCGTGCGTTGTGAAGTCTTTTACGTTCTATGTCCGCAATATCGTTGCAATCTAATCTAGCCTTTTTACCGTACGTCTACAGTTGGAGATTGTACTCCGCCTGGAAACTCAGGAAAGATTGGAGACTCCCGAGTTACCGATGGAGTTAGCGTCACTGACTATGCTCCAGATAGTTCCACCACTGGCTCCATCTTCCATATCGATGTCGAGGAGAAGGTTTTCTCATAATGATTTAAAATTGTTTTTCTATTTTGGATTTGTTAAAATTTGTTGCGACTTTGTTGAAAGTTTGATCTAAAAGAAGAGGTAAAAAAAAGGAAGGGATCCAAAATTATCAGTAAAATCATAAACAAACCAAACAAAAAATGAACTAAAGAAATTCAGTCAGTGGTGAACTTTCCTTTCGATATTGAGAACGAAAGGTAAAGCTCAAGCCAGCAGCTGTGACGTCTGCTGATATTTTAGCGTATATCCCCTCTATTGTTATTGTTTTTTGTGTAGCTGATTGTCTGCTCTGGAGCATGAAACCGTAGGCCGTAGCCATCCTGCTTGAGGTTTCAGCGTAAGTATCCTCACCACAGCAAGGTGGAGACCCGTTGAAGAGTCAGTGTTACTCATAGCGAACTTGTTGATTACTCAACAATGGAGATTACCGCGAAAAGGCGTTTGTATGATTCTGAAAACCGAACTTCAAACTTCTAAGTAAAAGTTTTATATCTAAACTACTACAAAAACAAGCAAAAAACTTGAGATCGATACATACTTTTCTCAAAATTGCTCGCTCGGTATTAAAACAAGACATCAAAGATCTTCTCTTACTCAATGAATAAATGATACTCTTAAAGATGTTGCCCGTTTTCAATTGTCTTTGTTCTCTCCCTGCACATTCTACTGGTCTCTTTCTTTATCCAAATTTTTTTCAAAAACTCTCTGGTCACTAGAAATATTTATGTTCGCTGGTGGATTGAAAATCAAAGCACAGCACCTGCTACTGAATCCAACTTACCATAGATTGATAAGATCATCTGCTTTTATATTTGAAAACATCCAACCGCTTCGTTCTAGTTGTTCCAAAAATACTTAACCTCCCAGAGTGCTGTATATTCAATTCGTAGCTTACGTGTCCGAAGAATTCCAAATATCCACGTATTTTTAACTTTGTGTGCGGTTTATGTACTTCGTGATTTGAATGAATATTACACGGAGAATATTCCTCTCAAAGCTTATCAGATGTTCATCCAGTTGTGATACAGGATACAGCCATTCGTTTAGCCCATATTGCAGGACCGTGATGGTCGCCGTTTTATTTGCCGTCTCACTAATTTTTTCACTATGCCTTATTAGCCCTAAATAGTGATTAGCAAGGGTCGTTTAGAGATGTTGTCTACAGACACGTTTTTCGAAGAACGACCTCGCCCTAAATTAGCTCCATGTTTCTGTAAAAGAACAGGACTGTCTATGTTTAGTAATTTTCTTTTATGTATGTGACAAGCATTTGATTGATTCTGGTGTCTAAGCGTTTTTTTTTTTTTTTTTTTTGAGACCCAAAAACTCATTTTTATGTTTGTTGGAAACCTTGATCAATTCTAGTAATTTTCAGCTAAACATCATATCATCAGCGTGAGCGCATAGTTAAACTTGCCACATAATTGTTTCAAGAATATTGTGTCTTGAGTCTTTATCGACACTAAAAGAGTCGGTGCGTTGCTTTCCCGCACAATGGAACGAGTTTTCCGGGGATGACGATACTAAGCGTAGATTTTTATTGCTACTGCCTATTACGGCTTCCATAAGTCACTCCAAAATCGTTTGGTGGGTGTCGATTTGAAAATTACACCTCATTTCCAAATTATACCAAAGTGCTAAGGTTCCGCCAATGGTTGTTTTGCCATGTCCTATGAAGTTGTACTTTTCAACAACTAATTTGTGCCAATGGGTTGCTGTGTACATCTTACCAAGTCATCCACAAAATATTAACTACTCACGAATAACCATGGAAGCACAACTTTATTATTATACTTTATTGCAACCAGGACCATAAATGAAACTGCCGCTGATTATGGCCACCCAGTAACCTTAACAAAGAGATTCCATATTTAATTTCCAAAACGAACATAAAGTATTCTGGGCATGAATCATTTCGGTTATTTGTCATAATAACATTAGACGCGTTTTTGGGCAACTCAGCAATTTTATAATCAGCTCAGCAATGCACTTTACCACTGAACTCAAAATCAACCGGTCTAAACTGCTAAGTATTGATTTGGTGCTATTAAAATTACGAAAGCTCATGGGGTGAGTGCCTTTCATGAGGCCAGTATCGCATGGTTCTGTAGAAAAACATGATAACTAAGCCTCGCACAAAACAAAGCGGTTGCTCTCAAAATGATGCAAGAACAAAACCATCCTGTTTGACTATGGCTAGTTTGGCAAATTTTTTTAACGGCATCATTTTCAATTCTTCACTAATAAAATTTCAACATTATTTTTTTCAGGACCAATAACGAAGAGTACGAAAAAACTCTACATCAAACGCCTTACCAAGTACAAACGAAACACTTCTCTGATGAAAGCTCAACTGAACGCCAATGAAGATAACAAAACTAGTAGGTGTTTGTTTTACTAAACTCTTTGATTTTTATTTAAAATGTCTGTTTTATTTTCCAAATTTAAAATTCATGTCAAATTCCGTTGTATCACAACCCAAAGTGTGTCCCATAAAATTTTTCTCATTTTTTCTTATTTGATATTCATAAAATTTATTTTTAAAGAATTCTCCGTTGAGCTGGACAGAACTATTCGTCGAGTAGATTTATTTGAACGGATTTCCGAATACGTGCCTTTCGAACAGCAACTTGTTAAGTATTTCCAAAACAATCCAAACACCAAACGCCTTAGAGAAGGTCACTTGAAACAGAGTTTCATTTATATGCTCATTGATCCGAGGATTTCCTGCAATTTACCAGGCGACAGTTCGGTAAGTAGTACATAAACAGAAATGTGTGGACATGGTCAAATGTACTTCGCCTTAAATAGAAGAGTTTAATGGTTCTTGTTTACGAATCCTTTCCAGTTTATGACGAAATTTGAAGTATGGAAAAGATTTCTACGGGCGATATTCTATGTCGGCAAAGGGAAAACTTCAAGACCCTACTCCCATTTGTATGAAGCCATGAAAAAGTTCTCAAGGCTCCATGGAGTCCATCCAACTAAAGGCAATTCTTGTGAGTCGTCAGTTCGCTGCTCGAAACAAAAACATTTTTTATAGTAATTTTACTTTCAGTAAAAACTATCTCAATAGAAGCACTTAAGTCTCCAACAAAGCAATCCCAGGATAGCAAAAAGCTTGACCGAATTCTAGACATTTGGTCAGATGGTAAGGGCGTAGTATGTCTGCATGTTTTCCATAATATTCTACCAGCCGAGGCATACACAAGAGAAGCTGCAATTATTGATGCGTTAAGCTTACAACATCTTACGAATATGAAACGCGGAGACTACTATGGTCCACCACAATCATGGACGATGCGTTCAAAAAAATGCATGGGTGTAGCATTGTTGTACAAGGCAATGCAAATTTATGTGGCCGAGGGTGAATCGCAACTCTCCCCAAGTGATCTCATTTGATGATGGAGCTATGAGACATGTACAAATTTTGTTTTATTTTTATTCTGTTTAATATTTTGTGATTTAAAATAAAATTATAAGGATAGCAGATTTCAAGTTACTGGGGTTTTCGAGCTACACATTATCACAACGAAGGAAGACTTGTAGATCGGTGGAGTTATCAAATCCTCTTGTATGTGACGGCACCATCTTAAACGCCAAATTGGTCTTGTCCTTGTCCATTAGGAAGGAACTCCCGGCATATCCAATGAAACTATCTCTGTGACGTAAGACACACCAACAAAAGTTGTTCTTTGTTTCAGGTCAGGTTCTATTTTTGTACTTAACTTCTATTCCTTTGGCATAAAAAAAAACGCTTTATCAGACATTAGTCTCTTAACTGATATTTTCTTCGTTTAATTATTTTGTCTTTAACGAGGATAACTGTATAAGGTTAGATCTCGGTCAACTTAGTGCAGACTTTCAATGTTCTCACTCATTCGCTTTAATTGCAGCCCCAAAGTGAGAGTGGCAGAGGAAACTGAATGACCTGAAAAATGTTGCACAACCTTACAACCGTCTGTGCTATGCTTTACCTTTTTTCTGAATCTAAGCTCTATTTCTATTTCCAACATCTAACTCAAAACTGGTAGGCTTATCGACGATTTTTGAGGTCCACGCAGCGTACCCCTTGGTGGCTTACTAGTGTGAACCAGATAAGTGGGATATCTGTGATCCCTTCGTGAAAGGAAAGAGAAAAAAAGAAGACTTCAAAAACTATTTTTTGTTGAAGAAGGGTGAGGTTCCTTTTATGAATCGACCTATCGAGTTTTTAAGGCTCAAAAATTAACAAGTTTTACACTATTTTAAAACACCTGAAGTGCTTTATTTGTGAAATTTCTGACAGCGTCTTTTCGATTTCGACGTTGCAGGAAATTCTCCGCTTGGAGAAGATACCCGCAAGAGGCCGAATATAACCTTTTAACTTGCAACCATACATCGCTCGGTGTTACCCGTTAGTTATGAGATAAAATTTCTGGTGGTGCTGCCAGTTGTGGTAGTGGAAGCATAGGATCACACTGTTCGTTAGCAGTGGATCAGACTGTCCAATAGAAATGGATCAGCTTTGGACAAACCGCCAATCAACAATTTAAGTATTTCCCATTGCTCGAAGCATAATTTTATTTTTAAGAAATTAGAACAAATAAGCAGACATTAGAATTGTGAATTTAAAAATAACTGTAAAAGAACCATCGCCATTAACTCATTTCTTTTGCTTTTTCTTTTCGGCTTCCTCTTCCTTTTCTTTCTCGATAATTGCGACATATTTTTCGATGGTCACAGCGTCGAGCATTTTGAGTGGCTTGTTCTTTTCCATTACTGCAATTTCAAGGTTCTTTTGACCGGACTGCGCAACTTCTAAAAGTGCCTTGATTGCAAGCTTCACTGCGCCGTTTTCTTCAGCAACTTCTTCCTCTTTATATTGTTTCTCGAGGAATTCTCGAACTGTTTTTGCCGAGCGACCAGTCGCATTGGCTTTCCATTCATAGTAAATGCCCGATGGTTCGGTTTGATACAGATGTGGAGATCCATCATAATCGAAGCCACCAATCAGGCATGAAATACCAAACGGACGACGACCGTTGCTTTGTGTGTATTTTTGCTTCAATTGAGCAATGAATCTGAAAGCAGAGTAGGCATTTTGATGACATCATATCATGTTTCACTTGGTGAAACACTTACCTGGTAATATACTCCAAAGTAACTGGATCCTCGACATTAAGCTTGTGACTTTGACACTCAACCTGTGCTCGATTAATTAAAATTCTAGCATCGGCCGTAAGACCGGCAAATGCCATCACAACATGAGAATCAAGAGCACAGATTTTTCGCACTGTACGTTCTTCTTGTAATGTTGCTACAGATTTCTTCTCAACGCCAAGAACAACACAATTGGCACCTCGCACTCCAACCTTTGAATTGTGCAAATTGATTTGCAAAAAAAGTGAAACATACAATTAGTAATGACCAGACAAAAATTTGATGTTGCTCCAATCAAAATTTAAGGTTAGGATTTGCTTTGTTTGGAGTCGAATGGATTTCTTACCGCAGTTGAACCTCTTCGTACGGCTTCTTGTGCATACTCTACTTGAAGTAGATGGCCATCGGGTGAGAAAATTGTTACAGCACGATCGTATCTTGCAGACATTGTTATTTAATTGATTAGAAAAGTAGAAAATCTATAAAAACTGATGGAATATATTCTTCACAAAATTGAAACTACGGTGACAAGAATGCGAAAAGCGAAAAAACTGTTTGTCAGCCCAAGTGACAAGTTGAGTATTGAGTTGCCAGACAAGATGAAAACGAAAACTTCGTATTCGAGTTCGAAATTGCAAAACAGCATTGCCATGCTTAAAAAAGAACTTTTTGGACAAACTGAACGCATTGCAGAATGGGTACGTCAACTCCGTCATCGTTGACGACAGTTCTTCAAACGAGCGAATACAAACGCATTTATAAAAAAATTTAAGTGACTGAAAAGCCATATAAAATGTGTCGCTGAGAGTTGTGTTTGCTTAATATAATTTCTTTATAGATACAGAAGTTATTTCTTATAACCATTCTAACTACCATCATTTTGTTCAAGTACCAGAGTTGTCACTTCAAGAGGCATTTTCCTTTATTATATTATATTATATTATTATTAATATATTTCCCAAACCAAGCGATTTTGCAGTCGCGATAGCGACAGAAAAGTCGTTGACAGGATTGATGTCAGCAAAAACAGCGAGATTTTTCAAAGTGAGCAATATTTACATTAATAATCGACACAACAAATCAAGGATACAGCTTTCTGAGCCGAGTCGTTTTACTATCGCTTAAGTAGGCCAACTATGATGATAGGGCCGATTTTAAGCCATCGATACCAGCAGCGCATCACAACAATAACGTACCAGAGTACGAACAATCATTTCAAAAATACTATGTATTCTCGATCCATGTACCATGTGTAAGATTCTAGGATTTATTGCGTTTCTATTATCTGAATGCTCAGGCTTTTAGAGGTCTTATATTTCGTAAGTTTTAGAAAAATCCAGTTCTGGCTGATTTTACAAGACACAAGCAATTATTACAAACAAATTTTGTTTTGTGAAGAGTTTTTATTTTACGGACAGAATAATTAAAGCACATTTAGGAATGAGTATACAGATACAAACATATTTTTCAAATTAATTCCTTAGGGAGGCACTTCCGTGCAGGTTGCATTCTGCATTTCGGCAGGAGAGATTCACAGGGATGGTACAGTAGCAAGGCGAGTTTTTACATGATGTAAAGTGTAATTCATTATGCGCCTCCGATTAGAGCACAAAGAGCACGTTTATAGTCACCCGACGTCTCAGACTAAAATCAAAATTATGAAAAAAAGACCAAAATTAATTTAACAACAATTTACCTTAACAGCACTGACTAAGGTCCGATCGAATAATCGTTCAAACTCGCTCTTTATATTGCCCAAATCGATCTCGGATCGACTGACAATAATTCGAATAAGTGTCCTATCATCGGTGCCAGCACCATCCATGGCTTTGAATAGACATTTAGCAAAGAACGCGGGTGGCGATTGAGCGCATTCAACTGGAATTTTTTTTACAATCTTAGTTCGGAAACGAGGAATCAACCTTTTACTTACCAATCGCCATCATAGCTTCGTGCAGCTCCCCACTCATTTCGTGCTTGATTGCCTGCTCCAAAGTCATTCCCGACAGCTCCTTGTACTCTTCAAAAATCAAACGAAGTTGTGCAAAGCTTTCATGTGCCATTATACGATTGAAGACCTGCTCATCGGTTCCCAATTTGGCCTCGCCTGCGGCATACAATTCTGCAGCTTGTTCCTTGGCTTTTTCAGCATCCACAGTTCCAGCTGGGTTACGAACACCAGTTACAATGAGGGTTAATAGACGTCTGAAATGTCCCGAAGTTTCACTACACATATGTTCTGCCAATGGACGGTCGTATTTGTCTTCATAGGCCTTAACAATTTCTGCAATTTCTTCATTAGATTTTGTACATAGGATTTCAACGAGTGTCTCTTCATTGGTGCCAATGCCCTCCATTGCTTTATGGAGTTGCTTGCAGAGGTATTCCACAGGCGGCATCATCAGGCCAATAATAACATCTTCGAATTTTCCACCCAGCTCACTTTTCAGGTCATCAATCAGATCCCTGCCGTACTCATGGAGGAAATAAGCTTTGATCTCTTGGCGTTGGCTATTGGTGCGTGCAGTTAGAATATCGATTATAGCTTGCTCATCGGTACCGAAACCCTTCATGGCGGCACGAAGTGCTTGGCCATCAGCTGCAGCATCAAACGGTGCAGCTGGGACTACCGTTGGAATTGGCTGTGGATAAAAAAGGCATAATAATACAATAGTTAGTTTTGAACTTGGACAATAGAAAGCAGTTGTCACACAGAAATAAAAAATAACCTTGCGTGCCTCCAATGATAAATTTGACAAAAGTCAATTGGCACTTAAATGGCTTTTACATGGGCACACCTTTCGGAAAGGGCTTGTATCCGAAACAGAGTATACGTATTTCAAATAGAAGTAATTTGTATCGATTAAAGATCGAAGAATCGAACAATACAAGAAGGCAATCAAAAGATTAAAGAAAATATCTTATTCATTTCTAAATTAAGACCATTACTACTCTGGATCTTATTAATTGCACTATGTAGATACACCATTCAACAATTAGGTAAACAGGTAAACATTTAAACAGCTGCACCTGGCTGGATTTATATAATCGGAAACTTTTCATTTAAAGCTAAAAAGATCGAATTTTATATACAAACGGAGTACATAACAACGTAAAATCAGTACTTAGTTTTTTAGGTAGGTACATCACATCGTGTACATCTCAAATAGTTCCGTTGTGTGTATCTGCTTATCCATTCCCAGCACTAAGGTGTTCTTTACCATAGTTCTTGAATTATATTAGCTGATGAATTACCTTATAATCCATTATCAATGTTGGAAAGATTAAAAGCAAATGTTATTAATAATTATAGAAGGAGCTAATGCAGGAAAACTAAACCGAACAAACAACACAAACTTCTTTTTTGATTTTTCATCGGGTTTCGGGTGAAATGTGAATTGTGAAAGTTTGAGTTTGACAGATAAAAAATAAAAGTTTCACGAACTGTTCGATTTAAGAACTGGAAATTGGGAGCTTTTACATTTCTTTTAGGGTTACAACAACACAAGAATCTTAAGCTAATAACAACATGATTTAAGTGATGGCGATGTTTTGAAAACATTAGCCGAGTTTCATTAGCCGTGTTTCAGAGAGAATTTATATTCACTTCAGCAAAACATCACAAAACATCGCTAATGGAAAAAAAACAACTCTAAAGTGAACAACATAAAGTGGACAAAAATAACTCACTTGCAGAAGTGAACAACAGGGATGGCTGGTAAATAGGGTTTATGGAATAAAATTGTATTAGTGAGCACAGCGTTATATTTACCTAAATTACACAGCAGTGTCGATGCTCCTAACCGACATGTCATTCCGATTCTGTATGGGCATTTACACACCCTTACTGCGTGAACACAAGGGCTGTAGAGACGCAGCCGAAAGAAATGTCAAAACATTAAATACAAGAAGTGAATACAAAAACAACGCAAGATGGAGTCGCACAAGTTGATTTTATTTGATTTTAACTCTTGCGGCTCCGGCTCCGTCTGCGAATGCGGTGTTCACGCAGTTATGCCGGTGTGGGGCTGTCAAAAGTCAATTGCCAAAAATTTGAAAAATAAATTTATTGGAAGAACTTATCAGCCTCGTTCTTTATTTCTTTTTATTCAATAATAAAAAAATAGCAAATAAAATCGACCAAGCGTCAAGCAAACTACAAAAAACCTGTAAAATAAATACAACACCAGACAAACCAACAACAAAAACATGAAACCGCATCGGTATAGCGACATGCTTTGCCGGTTTACACGACTAAAAAACCTTACCGACACCACTCTACACAACAAATCAAGGAAATGAAAATTTAGTATTCTACTCGTTCTCCACTTTTCTATCGATACAGGCCCCTGTTCTGTAACTATCGCATCGATAAAAGCAGTCGATAAACGGTGGAAAATGGAACGAAATCCTACTAAATTCATAGAATTTCGTTCCATTTTCCACCGTTTATCGCCAAGGCGATAGTTACAGAACAGGGGCACAGCTTTCTAAACCGAGTCGTTTTACTATCGCTTAAGTAGGCCAACTATGATGATAGGGCCGATTTTATGCCATCGATACCAGCAGGGCATCATAATCCATGTACCGTGTGTAGATACTAGGATTTACATATTGAGTTTCTATCATCTGAATGCTCAGCCTTTTTTCTTCTATTTCGTAAATTTTAGAGAAGAGAAGATTTTACAAGACAAACAATTACAAACAAATTTTGTTTTGTGAAGAGTTTTTATTTTACGGACAGAATAATTAAGGCACATTTAGGAATGAGTATACAGATACACCAGCAACAAAAAAAGAGAAAACAAACATATTTTTAAAATAAGTTTCTTGACTTCCGTGTAGGTTGCATTCTGCATTTCGGTAGAAGATATTCACAGGGATGGTACAGTAGCAAGGCGAATTTTTATATAATGTAAAGTGTAATGTGGTACCCGTGGCGTGATGGTTAGCATGTCCACCTGCTAAACTAGAGGTTCGAGGTTCGAATCCCAGCAGAGGCAAAAATGTTTTCCCACGGATATCGCCTTTCGCGAGGATTTGGCAAATCCTCCGTTAGTAAATTCAATGACATGAAAAGCGCTTTCTCAATTAGCCGTTCGGAACCGGCAGAAAATTGTAGGTCCCCTCAATTCCCTCACAAGGCATGGTTGTGAGAAATGCGCTAGGCCCACGGGCTCCTCGCTCTGTTGCGCCACCCTATTTATTTATTTTTAAAGTGTAATTCATTATGCGCCTCCGATTAGAGCACAAAGAACACGTTTATAGTCACCCGACACCTCAGACTAAAATCAAAATTATGAAAAAAAGTCCAAAATAAATTTAACAACAATTTACCTTGATAGCACTGACTAAGGTCCGATTGAATAATCGTTCAAACTCGCTCTTTATATTGCCCAAATCGATCTCGGATCGACTGACAATAATTCGAATAAGTGTCCTATCATCGGTGCCAGCACCATCTATGGCTTTGAAAAGACATTTAGCAAAGAACGCGGGTGGTGATTGAGCGCATTCAACTGGAATTTTTTTTACAATCTTAGTTCGAGAAACGAAGAATCAACCTTTTACTTACCAATCGCCATCATGCCTTCTTGCAGCTCCCCACTCATTTCGTGTTTGATTGCCTGCTCCAAAGTCATTCCCGACAACTCCTTGTACTCTTCAAAAATCAAACGAAGTTGTGCAAAGCTTTCATGTGCCATTATACGATTGAAGACCTCCTCATCGGTTCCCAACTTAGCCTCACCTGCAGCATAAAGAGCTGCAGCTTGTTCCTTGGCTTTTTCAGCATCCACAGTTCCAGCTGGATTTCGAACACCTGTGACGATGAGTGTTAAGAGACGCCTGAAATGTCCCGAAGTTTCACTGCACAAATGTTCTGCCAATGGAAGGTCGTATTCGTCTTCATAGGCTTTAACTATTTCTGCAATCTCTTCATTAGAATTTGTACATAGGATTTCAACAAGTGCTTCTTCGTTAGTGCCCATGCCCTCTATTGATTTGTAGAGTTGTTTGCATAGGTATTCCACAGACGGCATCATCAGGGCAATAATAACATCTTCGAATTTTTCACCCAGTTCTTTTATCAGATTATAAACCAGGTCCCTGCCGTACTCATCGAGGAAATAAGCTATGATCTCTTGGCGTTGGCTATTGGTGCGTGCAGTTAGAATATCGATTATAGCTTGCTCATCGGTACCGAAACCCTTCATGGCTGCACGAAGTGCTTGGCCATCAAGTGCATCATCAAACGGTGCATCTGGGACTACCGTTGGAATTTCCTGTGGGTAAAAAAGTCATAATAACACAATAGTTAGTTATGAACTTGGACAATAGAAATGAGTTGTCACACAGAAATAAAAAAAAAACCTTGCGTGCCTCCAATGATAAAATTTACGAAAGTCAATTGGCACTTAATTGGCTTTTGTATGGGCACACCTTTCGGAAAGGGCTTGTATCCGAAACAGAGTATACTTATCTCAAATAGAAGTAATTTTAATTTGTATCGATTAAAGATTGAAGAATCGAACAATACAAGAATACATAACGGCAATCGCTTATAGAAAATATCTTATTCACTTCTAAATTAAGACCATTACTACTGGATCTAATTTATTGCACTATGTAGATACACCATTCAAAAATTAGGTAAACATTTATGCTATGTCCGCACCTGAAGTTAACCTGGGTTTCGTTCCAGTATGGTTTGAGTTAACCAAGTAGTGTCCGCATATGCAGAAAAGTTTTGAGTTTATCTTTTTGTCTTAAGTTAAAAAGAGACAGACATACAAGTGTGAGCAGAACGTCAACGACGTATGAGAGAATTCATTCTCTCTCCACTCACTTCCACTCACTTCCACTCTCTTAAATGTCAAATTCAATGGAATATTGGAAATAGTGCATTCAGCGCCTTTGGTTTCGAGTAGGTTATCTCGAAACCCAGTGACTAAAAAGGTTTCATTTTGTATGGCAAACCACTTGGTTATCATGTTGGTTTGGGATTGTTTTGAGTTAAACAAGTTTAACTCTCAGGTGCGGACATAGCATTAAACAACTGTGCTGGGCGATAAACGGTGGAAAATGGAACGAAATCCTTCTAAATTCATAGAATTTCGTTCCATTTTCCACCGTTTATCGCCAAGGCGATAGTTACAGAACGGGCACAGAATGAAGGACGACTTGTTTGATGAGTGTGAACGCAATGGGTGTTTTCCGTCCAACTTTTCATCCAAGAAATTTGACAAACAAATTTGATAGTCTGAACCCCGCTATTGTTATTTATTCCTCTAAGGCTTCAACGAACAAACCTATTATTTGATATAAAAAATAACGTGACGTTTCAAAAGCAAAAAATAAGAGATATGAAAGAAATTTTTTCTTTTTTTAAATATTTAAAATTATTTAGAATAAGACAATTTTCAAAGATTTCATTGAAATGTTGTGAACAATTCCGTTTGGAATATAATTTTATTTTATTTTACAATGGATGATGTTGATGATGATAGGTACACTTGGTACATCTCAATTAGTTCCGTTGTGTGTATCCGCTTACCCATTCCCAGCAGCCAGCACTAAGATGTTCCTTACCATAATTGTTCAATTATATTAGCTGATGAATTACCTTATAATCCATTATCAATGTTGGAAAGATTAAAAGCAAATGTTATTAATAATTATAGAAGGAGCTAATGCAGGAAAATGGAAAACTAAACCGAACAAACAACACAAACTTCTTTTTTAATTTTTCATCGGGTTTCGGGTGAAATGTGAATTGTGAAAGTTTGAGTTTGACAGATAAAAAATAAAAGTTTCACGAACTGTTCGATTTAAGAACTGGAAATTGGGAGCTTTTACATTTCTTTAAGGGGTTATAACAACACAAAAATCTTAAGCTAATAACAACATGATGTAAGTGATGGCGATGTTTTGAAAACATTAGCCGAGTTTCATTAGCCGTGTTTCAGTGAGAATTTATATTCACTTCAGCAAAACATCGCAAAACATCGCTCATGAAAAAACAACAACTCTAAAGTGAACAATAGCCGCGTTTTATCGAAAATTTTCTATATTCAGTTATGTTCATTTACGATAAAACGATTTTTGGTTTATATTCATTTAGCACGTCACTTTCAATTTTAACATTCAGAGTTGGTACCCTTGGCACTTGTTCTAAGGATAAGAAACATTAAAAATTTGCATTCAGAAGAATATAAATGCATACCTTTTATTTTCCATTTCTATTGTTCTCTTTTTAATTCTCGATTCTCAATTTATTTGCCGCATTCCAACTTTTTTGCTTTCGAGGTAAACAAACAAATGTCACTTTAATTTTTTTTCGCAATGGCTGTGTTCAATTAGATTCATTTTGTGACTCATGTTTTTGGTTGCCTTGGTTCTGATGTTCTTATTTGTTCTGTCTGATGTTCTTTTTTTCTGACCGATTGCGAAACTTTCCTTGTGTTTGTGTGTGTGTTAGTAACTGCGTGTCTATTTATGTCCCCAACAAGTCACCACCTGACTCTTCTATTAGCTATTAGGTGTGTTTCTTTACTGAAAATTCGCACGAAATGCACCGAAATTCGGCGAAAGTCAGTCTAATCCCGTTCCGATTTTTCGTAGCAGTGCACAAAAAAGAGAGTGCCCTCGAGAGAATGAAAAAATTTCCCCGTCCTGCGAATTTCCGCCACCAAAATTTCTGTGGACAGAAATCGTGCACAGCCAAAACAAATACCACAACTGTCACACAGACGTTTTTCCAAGCGTTGCGTTGCTGCGAATGTTTTGTTCAAGGCGTTTCTTTACTTTTAAGACAATTACGCTCTTTCAGAGAGTTACTGAAAGAATTTTACAGCCACTCCTTAAAAAAAAAATTTCTGTGCACAAAAAGTAAAGAAACAGACTTATTCAATCTGTTGTCGAAAATCAGAAATATGAACGAACACAACCCAAAGACTGCCAACCTCTGGGTGCCAAAAAAGAAATTTACCAACCATCCCTGTTGTGCAGTTAGCTAACTGCGATATTTATGTTCATTTAGGCTATTGACATAAGGAGTTGTTGTTTTCCCATGAGCGATGTTTTACTGAAATGAACATAACTGCACATAGAATTTCGATAAAACACGCCTAATGTTAGTGGACAAAAACAAGTCACTTGCATAAGTGAACAACAGGGATGGCTGGTAAATGGCGTTTATGGGAAAGTGAACTTGGTAATTGAATATAGCCAAAAAAGCGTTTTAATGAGACTCATACATACCCCATTTTCCAGCCATCTCTTTTGTTCACTTTTGAAAGTGATTTATTGGGCACGTTCAAGAACTTATCGGATAGTCTATCTCGGATAGCCGTATCTTAGATACCTTTTTGAACGATTTAGATATATTTTCCAGATTGCTGCAAACCACAGCTGTGAAATATTAAAATTCCACTTTTGAAAACAGAAAAACATTCCAAATATCTTTGCTAGACGATTATATGTACGTTTTAAAAGACTAATGCTGAATGCACACCAAAACGAAAAGTCAACATGAAAAGGAATAAAAATAAATGTTAAATCAGCTAATCACTTGAATAGAAAGGTATACCGAAAACACTCGGATACATTTAGATAGCTTTTTAGTAGAAATGGGTTTAAGACTCTGCTAAACGTTTAACAAGTAAACAACAATAAAAAGCTATCCGGATATGATTGTTGAACACCCCCATTTGCGTTCACTAATCGTTGTTGTTTTCCCATGTGCGATGTTTTCCCATGTGCAGCGATCTGTCTCAGTCACCATCAATTAAGCCACCAAAACTCGACGACAACACAGCGATAATGGTCGGATTGGAGAATGCACTTCTAAAGCATAGTGAGTTGATTACATCTTCTCTTAGTTTAAAAATTTCGGAGTCCGAACAGAGGTTATCCAAAAAATTGATGACGACATCGCCACTCTTAAATATTCAATTGATGGCATGATCAAGAGAATTGATATAAGTTGAAGCACAGCTGACAGCTGAGTGATGAAGACACTATAAAACGGGATAATGAACAACTAAAACAACAATTAAACCAGCACAACGAAATCATCAAGAAAATACTAACGCGCTTACTCGCGGTGCTTATGGGTCACCTCTCATAAGAACGTGTGTATTTAATCGAGCTGTCAGTTGGAAGCGGTTCCGCACGCGCGTAACGCGTTCTATGGGCTGGGGCCTTTAGAAAAAACCGAACAAAAATATCTACAAAGAGAAATAAACAGTGATGCACTGATTCATGGTGTTCCTTGTTTACCCAATGAAAACTTAAAATTCGTGTTTAATCATATGTGTGAAAAAGCTGCTGGTTTTCAACCGCCTCTGCTCAAAAGTACATATTTTCCGCTGAAGAAAACAAAGCAATTAACACGCACCAATTGTTATCAAATTTATGTCCCCGAACCCCGACTGACAAAAGCGCGGTTCTTCGATCAATTGCTAATTACAATATGATAGCAAAACAACCACTGCGATGTTCGCGATGTTGGGTTTGTTGACAATGCCAATGCCAACAACAACAACGACTATGTGGTATTCATTCATGAATGTCTAACATTGAAAAATCGCTCTCTTTTGCAAACTGCAATCAAACTCAAAAGAGATCACAAGCTGTCCGATTATTTCTAGAAATGCAGTAGAAACGGATAATTTTCCCTCATAACTGCTCAATAATACTCCTATCCAGTTTGTTGAATCAGCAAAAAACCTAGGAGTAGTATTTAACAGAACGCTTACTGGACAAACTATATTTGTATTTAATTTGTTTTTAATTTGTATTT
Organism: Melanostoma scalare; assembly: GCA_949752695.1. Taxonomy (NCBI): domain Eukaryota; kingdom Metazoa; phylum Arthropoda; class Insecta; order Diptera; family Syrphidae; genus Melanostoma; species Melanostoma scalare. Next base: position 33,555,297 of record OX456985.1, on the reverse strand, counting down.
AATTATTAGTTGATTGTAGCTTATTTTACTTGTATTTTTTTTTTAGACTTTCAATAATGTTTTTATTGTTTGACTTTTTTTTATCGATATAGTAAAAGTTAATTATGTTAAATGTTATGTCCTTGTTCGAATACGTTCTTTTGTGCTTGTGTTGGCGTTTTTCACTAACCACTAACACTTGCATTAATGATGAAGAGCGTAGATAAGTGCGTACATATGAGCTTGCTCTAAGCTCAGTACCGCTTAAAACTCTGAGATGCAAAAAAAAAAAAAAAATATATAATCATCGTACATACAACAATCGGAATGTTATGGACTACACAACAAATTACCCAATGCAAAATTCTTTCTTTTTTTTTTAGTTTCTAATCAAATGTCATTTCCAATTTTCTTTTTTCTTCTTTCTTATTATTTTTTTTTTTTTGATTTCTAATCAAATGTAATTTTTCATTTAGTAATCAGATTATTTTTCGCTTATTATTATAAAATTTTTGTTTTATATAAATAGTATACTATACTGAATCTTGCACTAGCTTGAACTAGATGTTATATCTTATTGTGTTAGAAATTGCTATCAATAAATAAATAAATAAAATAAATAAGGGCATGAGCAAAGAAGGTGTTGAATGGTTTCTTCCTATTCTTCGTCTATGCAGCTTCTGCAGAAATCATTAGACAGTGTCCCGTAAGAGCACCTATGGTAGAACCTAGATACAGGCGGTTCAAGGCTAACAAACTCTTCGAGCGTTTTGAGTCTACATACGGCCAAACTTTTTTGGTTGCAAGGCAGTTGTTACTCTCAGTCCATTATTAAATATTCCAAGAAGGAGGAGCCAGGCATACGCACACACAGTGGCGTAGCTAGGAAATTTTTCGGGTTTTTTTTTTTTTCCAATTTATTGATATACAATAATAAAGTGCAGAAAATAAGAAGATATGAAAATACACGAGATTATAAATCAGTTCTTCTCTGCTTTGCGCGAATCATTCGATAACTTCTTTCACCTTAATGTCAATGTGCCTGTTAATGCTCATAAGAGCAAGCCCATTCAGCCTATCTTCGCCTGTAGAATTCCTAATCCAATATTTTAGACGCCTCAACGTGGAAAACTACGCTCGCTGCTAGCAATGGTCGCAGCCAATGTTGCACCTATTTTCAGAAACTTGAAAATGTTTGGAAAAAGTGCATCGTTACAAAGATTTAATGATTCTATAAATGTCTTTGGTTGAGTTTCTGGCCCAACCCAACGTTACACTTCATTTATTACGGTTGAAGCAGCTGCCTCAGTCGCTGTTGGCCATTGATTCATTATTACTTCCACGGTTTCATCAATATTCTCAACGTCTTTCCTGACCAATTTTTCAGGGATGGTATTTCCGATTATTGACAAAATTTTTTTGTGTTTCGCAAATCTGTCAGATATGGATGATATGAAGTGATCCAGGAAAAGTATGAATATTGATATACGGTAATAATCTTCTGCTGAGCTGCTTTGGTAATTTTGTCGGTGTTTTTGACGATGCACAATCCTGGAAACTTCAATTTTTTCTCCTATAGACTCGGCTATTTTTTCAGCATCAGCGAATTTTCGTTTTACATTCTGATGATGATGAGTAAAAGTTTGAAAACAAGGACACAGTTGAGCTGAGAATTATGTTCCACAAAACTGTTTGCGCTCCGTCAAAGTGACATTGTTCCAAGTTTTATCCCCAAAACCCCCCCCCCTCCTATGCTACGCCACTGCGCACACATGTCTGCGTATGCCTAGAGAGCCTATAGAGCATTCAGTATTCAGGATGTCATATAAAAACATGTTTACGATCGCCTGACGATCTGTGATTTGGCGTAAATCAAAATCAGTGTCTATTGTCTTTTCTTAGTACTTGGAACTTATATGTATAAAACAGTCCGCTGCAAAAGCATAATATTAAACATCCATCTAGTGTTTGTTATCCTTGAAGCGTCTTGTCTGTAGGAGTTTATATGCAGCGATAGGTATACCAATGTTGTTCCATTCTGAGCGTAGAGAAGTGGTCGTGCCCTTTTTGGCTTGTTCGAGATCTCATATAGTATTCCCTATTTCAAGTATATTTCATCAACCGTCCGAGCGCCATAAACGAAAATGCGCAATGCGCTACCTACTTGTTCAGCTCTACTTTATTATGTCCTTTTACCTGGGAGTTCCATTGTGGAATCTCAAAACGTTTTCCAAGGATGTCGCCTTTCGTGACAAATTGAAAAACAATTTTAGGTGGCTGAGCTTTGTAGTGTCAACTTAATTTTATAGAATCGAACATTTTCTTTTAAAAATAGTTATTTTCTTTGAACTGAAGGTGTACGACGCGTTTGACAGGACTTCGTAGATTCGTTTTGCGATATTAAGAGCTTGTTTCTTTGCAACCAGCTTGTTTTAAACTCTCTTTGTTTTTATAAAATTACACAACATTTCATCGTTGGAAATGCTAGCCTCAATTATATTAGGTCCGTTCGTTAAACTCTCCCCAGGGTTGACCCAGGTTTTCTTGACAACCCTATGAGTTGTCAGAAAAACCTGGGTTTTCCAGTCCTCAAAAAACGCTTAGCCACAAAATCACCACACATCCTTTTATCACACATGTCATTTGACAGCCCTCAAATCGCCACAGTAGGGCGAGTTGAGGGAAAACCCAGGTCAAGCCTAGGGCTAAAAAAAACACTCAGTTTGATATTCAGGGCGACTTTAGGTTTATCAAAAAACGCTTTGTGGCGACCCCAGGGCAACCCTAGGGCTTCAACGAACAAACCTATTAAGAAGGGAAGTTCTGTACTGACAAATTGACAAAGTGATAAATATTGGATTTTTCCCTGAGTTTCGGGAGAGAAATTTTATGTTGGGCAATGTTAAATGTTTGCTGGACACAGGATTGTAGTTTAATATTTAAGAAAATTCAGTTTTTTTAAAAGAAACTAAACTATACAATGTTAAATTTTATACAAATTTTGTTTCGTAAAATAAATCAGTTTTCTTCATGCTGTCAAAAGAAAAGGTGAGTATCATTCATGTTTCCTCAACCGAATAAAATCTGGAGTTAATACGAGAATCTTCTGCAGTAAAAAATTGATTAGGGTACTCAACTTTTGATTTTTGTTTGGGTCAACAAATAAACACTTAATAAAGCGTAACAGCTATAAATTTCAAGTAATTTTAGTTAAATTTAACGTATTCTCAACAAATTTTATTTTCACTATTCGTAACTGATTGCTGGAGTAAAATGGAGTAAAAGGGATAACCCTTAATTTTATGGGTCAGATACCAGAATATCAAATCAACTTAACCTTACATTTGTATCCGATGGCAGATATTCATAGACACTGTATGTTAACCATCAATCTTGTATCCTAGTTCCCAGGTCTCTGCTCAATGCTCATCCAAATAAAACCAATGAAATAAATCTCGTTATTTTGTTTGGATAGGATCTTTGGTTGGATTATTCTTTTTCTTCATTTTCTTTTTATTATATTTTGTTTCCTGTTTCTGGTTGGGCTCATTATATTATGTATGTGTTATTTCTGTGTGATTGCGGGCATAGAAGTACAACTCAGGGAATGATTCAATGGTGTTGATTTTCTTTTTTTTTCTAAAGCCGTTTATAGAATCACCTTTTGAGAACAGGAGGAAGGATATACATTTTCAGAATTAATGACAAAGTGTAAAAATGATACCTATTCGATGAGTTTATGAAGAAAATTTTATGCTAGTACCTATATTAGTATTGATTGAGGAAGCTGAGTGTCAATGCTGGGATAAAAATAAATTTTTTAGAGACGTGAAATCAAATCAGCATTAATTTCGTTGCATGTTCCATAGATTTTGTATTGGCGGATGTTGACCTTGCTTAGTGGCTTTTTTAAATATGATTCCTTAAATATAGCTTCCTTTAATGTTAATAGAGAGACGTGGTAAGCTGTGTCCACATCAGAGACTTAAATGCTCCTGACAATATAAATCCACATGTCTTTCTTTCGATAGTTCAATTTAACAGTTTCAAAACCTCCAAATAACCTTCCCTGTCTCTACTTAGAAGACCTAGTACCACACATAGTGTTCAAGTCAAAGCTGGTTTTATTAGCTGGAGGAAACGAAGGGTAAGATTTGGAACATGTTTGACTGTTTGTGGACCTTAAGATTATTATTCATTTTTTTTTTACGACGACCTGCGACCTCTACAGAGTACAGAGCCATGTCTAGTTTCGGCATTCATGGCAAAAATGGGTTTTATGGTTAGTGAGAGTAAAACGATGTATACAATACATATATTGTCATCAAACAAAGACAGCGAACATAAGGATATCCAGTACGATTGGACAAAGCGTTACAAAAGACAGACATAAAATCGATGTAACATGACTTCGTCTACCTAGGGTCCCTAGACACGGAAAACAACATCAGTGCGAAGATCAAACAGAGAATAACTTTTGCCAATCATTGCTTCTTTGGGTTAAGAAAGCAATTGAGAAACAAAATCCTCTCTAGAAAATCAAGGTAGTTCTTTATTGGAACTTATTCATCCCAGTCCTGCTTAACAGCGTGGAAGCGTGGACCGTGGACCATATATCGAAAATGGGAACCAAAGAAAAGAGCTCCGAAATAGCTTTGGTACAATCTAAGGAAAAGAAGATATAACAGTGAACTGTACTGCGACATGGGTATAGTTAGAAGAGTCCGCATCGCGAGGCTACTGGCTGGTCCATGTAGAGCGGATGGACATCAACGCCTCGGCTGGATGGGTTTTCGAAAGCACATTAGAGGGAAATCACTGAAGGGGAAGACTTCGTCATAGATGGCGCAATCAAGTGGAAGAAGACCTCAACCGACTTAGAGTGCAAATCTGGAGAGAGTACGCCTGAAATCGCAGTAGTTATCGGAAGATGTTGGTTGAGGCTCAGGTTCACCCCAAACTGTAATGCCCACCAAAGTAAGTTTTCACAGCGACCATCGACCAGTACACACATACGCACAGGTGGAAGTGTAAAGCGTCGAGAATTTCCAATATCGAAAAACGGAAGTAAGTGGAATTAATAAAGTTGATGTACAAGAGCAAACAAGAGAATATGTGTATATTTTGAGACCAAAAGTAAAATTCATCACAAAAAGAGCAGCAAACCTAATCAACACATAGAGTCACTCCATTTTCGAAATCGTAGTCACTTATGAGTAACCCCACTTTCTGAGTGTGCACTCAAGGAGATCTTCAAAATCTCGTTAAAAGTTAAATAAATAGGGTGGCTCAACAGAGCTAGGTCCTAGATCCCCAGGTCCTAGGGTATATCTCACAACCATGCATTGTGAGGGAATAGGGGGGACCCACAATTTTCTGCCTTTTCCGAACGGCTAATCGAGAAAGCGCTTTACATGGCAGTGAATTTTCTGACAGTTTTATTTGCAAAGCACTAAACTCTATCAAAATTGAGCCAACGCAGTCAAACTGGATAAACTTCATGCTCCAAACGAAAATAGTAAAACTTTAATAGTTAAAGGCGCTATAAAAGCAAAACTTGCAGAGGTGGGTACTGCACAAGGTGGAGGTATTATCGCCACAACTCTAGCTCCTGGTTGTTAACCAGATCCTGGCAAAACTAAGCCTGTGCAGCGTCAAAGTCGTGCTCATGACATTTCTCTGTCGGCTTCTCCAGTTCACTCTTGTAAAAATATAGGCCCTAAGCTGCGGTCTAGTCATCAACCCTACAAAAGCATAACGTTTTCAGTTCACGGAAAAGCGAGGAGAATTTGCCGTTCGGAACCGCAAAAAGTTTTAGGTACCCTCTATTCCATTCAAAAGGCATGGATGTGAGAAATGCGCACTAGGCCCCGAGACTCCCCGCTCTGTTACGCCACCTTATGTATATATGAAAGCGTAACCGGATATAATTCCACCCATTAATAAATGGTATACCAATTCACCTATCTGGTACGACAAAATGTCTTTGTATGATTTTAGATCGTTAACTTAACTGGAAAGATGAATTTAAGTAATGGAACGAAGAAGGCCTTTCTAAAGTTCCTAAACTTGAAGCAGACTTTTTAGAAAATAATGACCTGGTCACAAGACCATTCACTGGATGTAAATCCATAGCATAACCCCATGGCCATCATTACAGACTCAAGTCGTCTCCATCCCCAAGTGGCAGTGCCATTGATTTTCTCATTATAGCTATAACATAAGTCATAATCTTGGAAGAATGAAAAATAAAGCCGCTCTCCCTTGTTCCTCTATCACTTATTCCCTACTCTAAAAGTAAACCATTGATCATTATTATGGAAGGCAAAAAACCATAAGCCACTTCTTTTTATTAAAACTCCTTCACATAATACAGTCTCCTATTTTATGTTGCGGCTTTGAAACTAGCATAACAGGAGTTTGTAGTGTCACAACACAAAAAGCGCTCGTGCACTCGCATTTGCTTTGCATCTCTTAAATATAAGTATAAGCCCTACGAGTCCTTCCGCATCTTTAAATAATGAAAAAAGTGCAAAAAAGAGAAAATAAAATGAAAGAACTTGCACCCAAACTAACAAAAGTACCTTCACCTAATCTGGGCTCCTTAAGACTTACCTGAATGCAGTGGCACGTCGTGCTTCTGCCATTCTTCATAATGTCCATATGAATACTAAACACGGAAGCGTAAGGATAAAAGTTACATGAATTATTTTTTTTCCTCTTCTTTTTCTTTGTATGCATCTTAACGCTTTTGTTATGCTGGTTGAACGTATACGTTCCGGCATATTTGCAGCAGTGTTATGATTCGCTAAATTTAATCCCAACTAGTGGAAGTAATTTCTAAAAAGGGAAACTTCAAAAACAACAAGAGACGTTTTAATAATGTAAGTGGGTCTGCTTCATGTCTTTACTATCACCAGCATTCATCCGGGTTTGATGTTTACATTTTGATGAAAATATTTACTTTGTAATGATGCCTGACATCCAAAAGATTACACTCGGCTATGAGTTGTTTGTGTTGCATTAAGCCCCAGAACAAGTTAAAAGGAAAAAATGTAGATTAATGCATATAGTTTGACAAAGGTGACTGAAATCTCGGCCTATAATATGCTTGAAGTTAGCAGGCGAAAATACAAAAATGTTGTTTTAATAGTTCAAAGGATAAATACCGGAAAAGCAAGTAAGAAACTGGGGCAAGTGGTGAGCTTTTAACGGTAGTTTTAAAGGATAAATCAATCGTACATAAGTTTTTTTTGTGAATAGTAGATATGGTTGGCAAAAGGTGCCCTGAAAGATCGATGCTATGCCAAAAGATTGATGACGAGGAAGTGTGTTCATAGGAAGCGAAATAAAGTATTCCTCTTTTCGCTTTTAAGGTGTTTCCTTTGAGGTTCGGATATTTCACAGAAAAGGGGTGTATTATTCAACAAGACTTCCTATGAGAATAAATGAATGTATGTTGCATTTGATGTTTGCAATATTTCAATGCACAATACTTTGAAAGGAACTGTGTTGAACTACATCCTAGAGGTTAAAATTTGTGCAAATTTGAAGCATGTTTTTCTACTTTGGAATGTTTGCATAGTAATTTGTTATTGGAAGTGCAAAGAAATCGTGAACCACTGAATGGCTTTCCTACTTAGTGAACCTGGGCCTCAACCAACAAGTTTCGCAAAAAATTTTGCTGTCGGGTGAGTTCTCACCAGTTTTGCACAGGTCCTCTTCAACTTGAATGGGCCACCTGAGACCTAGAAGACCTCATCTTTCTGCCACTTCACTAGGCGTTGGTTTCCATCCGCTCTGCATTTCAATCGTAGACTAGCTTCGCGTACTTTTCTAGTTCTTAGGCTCACGGTACAGCTCATATATTTCTTTGTCGAATCTTCTTCTCCACACAATTCTTCACATGTAAGACCATAGATCACTCGGATTAATTTTCTAACCAAACGATCATCCGCTTTAGATGAGGTTCATAGTTCTGCGTCGTACAGCAGGAGTGGGATGATGAATTAAAATAAGTAAATGAGTAAATAAATACGATGGCACAAGAAAGTTACGGAAATCTCGAAGACTCGAGATCTCTGACTCGAAGTCTCTCTCGAGACTCTTAACAGCTAAGTAAGAAATCTTATTTCATGGCCGTGTGCAATTGCTCTCTGAGGACTTGCCAGTTCCACGCCAAATTCGATACCTGCAAAATTTATTTTTCTTTGACGTCACTAGGATTCGAGTGTCGAAGCTCCCTTAACGTAACAGACAGACATGCTAAGCATTACGCAACGGTCATCGTGGCATAATCTCGGACATCAATTAAATCTTTCTTAAACCATTTCCGTTAGTCTAGTTTTTCGATACAACGATAGATACCCGTAGCCATACTGTACTCGTCAAGCTATTCGAGTTAACTCGAGTAACACCACAAGGTTTCTAACTCAGAGAAGATAAAGAAGAGAAATCTCGTTTGAAACGAACCAACACGAGTCACACGAAGAGGTGTTCTTCTACGCTGGCAAAATCTCTGCGTAAACTTTTCCAACTTTCCTATTCTGCTGGGATTTTCCCGAGCAGATGGAAGACTGCACTTGTCGAGCTGGTTCCCAAAAAAGGCGAATTTTCATCCCCTTCCAATTACCATCCAATTGCACTAACGTCCCTTCTTTCCAAGATAATGGAAACGTTGATAAACCGTCAACTTATGAAATATCTTGAAGAACGAAGGCTTCTTAATGACCGTCAGTACGGCTTTCGTAGCAAACGGTCCACTGGTGATTTGATGGCTTATCTCACCGAAAAGTGGAACCAATCTTTACATTGTTTTGGAGAAAGTAAGATTTTTGCGCTTGATATCTCTAAAGCATTTGATAAAGTTTGGCATCAGGGTCTTTTATCGAAAATGCGTGCTTTTGGTATCGATGAGTCTCTTCTTCGTTGGATTAGAAACTACCTTTCCGACCGTTCAATATAAGTTGTATTGGATGGCTTCAAGTCTGATACTCATTTCATAAATGCTGGTGTGCCCCAGGGTTCCGTTTTGTCTCCGACTCTCTTCCTCATTTTCATTAATGATCTCTTGTCTGAAACTTCTAAGCCGCTTAACTGTTTTGCTGACGACTCGACCCTCAGCTTTTTATATTCGTTTCCAAATTCACGTTCCTGCTCTTCGGATGTGGAACTGGAACGGTTGCGTATCATAAGCTCATTGAATTCTGACCTTGACAGCATTGTTACATGGGGTCATAAGAATCGAGTAGAATTCAATGCTTCGAAAACTCAATGCTGTCTTTTGTCGTTGAAGCTTTATATTCCCCCATTACCATTATCCATGAATGGTACTGCATCCAAGAAACCGAAAAGCTGTCAGTACTCGGTATGTGTGTAAACGATGATCTTCGTTGGAACGACCACATATTTGAAGTCGCCAAAAACGCTGCTAAATGCTTAGGTTTCTTAAGAAGATGCAGGAAGTTCTTCACCCCTTCTGATGATCTGGCTACAATTTATAAGGCTTTCATTCGCCCAAAACTGGGGTATAACTCCCATTTCTGGTCAGGTGCTCCTAAAACATCTTTGTGCCTATACTTGATAGGGTACAAAATAGAGCGTAAAAATTGATAGGTGATAGTTCAATTGTAGAATCGATTGATTCTCTTGGACATCGTCGAAACGTTACCTGTCTCAGTCTCTTTTATCGCTTTTTCTACAAACAGTGCTCTAGTGAAATAGCCAGTTGCATTCCTCCCCTGAAACAATTCAGCCGCAACACCCGCTTCGCAAGGAATGCTCATCAGTTTTACCTATAGCCCAACTTCGGACGTACAGTCAAGTATAGAGATTCGTATTTTAGTCGCACCACCCGAATGTGGAATGCCTTACCTGACCCTGTTTTTCCCTTGCATTACGATTCACAAAGGTTCAAAAGCAATGTGCATGTCTCCTTTCAAATCCCCTTCTAGTTTCCTAAATGCTCGCACTGTGTTCTATAACATTATAGGGGTAGTCATAACTCCTTGATGTGCGCGATATCAAATTACTCAAAAAGTCCTGCTAAAAGCTAAAGGAACGAACCACGAACTACGTCACCCGTTTGTACCTCTGAATGACTCGTGACACGTGCGTTTATAGCGGATAGTCCTGTACTATCTCGAAGGTTTGTTGGCCTATTGTAACGTTTTGCCCAATTCGTCGATTTTTGATGACATGATATAATAATTCCTTTTTTGCGTAACTAACCATTAAATTCCTTATTGCCCCTTTTCTCAAAGTAACCTAATATCGCGCTAAATTCTTTCTATTACGCCAATATATCGTCTGCGCAGACAAGTAGTTGACCAGGCTTTTGCAAGAAAATCTTTCTCTTACGGTATTTAAAAAGCAGCATGAAAGTGTGTCGCCTTGTTGGGATCCTTTTCGGCACCAATAATCTTTGACTATACCTAACTTGACGAAGTAGCGTAAAAAAAAGTCATCCTGCACAGTAGTACGAATTTTGCAAGGATGCCAGAAATAAATATGTGACTGCTTAATCTGAGTTTGTGTCTTTATCACTGTTAAGCAGCCTACCGAAGTGGTTTTTCTAGAATTTTAGCTCTGACTTTGGTTCGAAATGCACTCTTAATGAAGCTCTTAATACTTTCTTAGACGATTGTTTTAATTTTTTTTGATCCACACTTTTTCAGTTGTAAATTAAATTAAGATTGATTTTGATGACACAAAACTACTACGAATGTTTTTCAGTTAGTCTACCGAAGTGGTCCTTCTAGGTTTTTGCACTGACTTTGATTCGAAATAAATGCACTATTAATGTACCTCTCAAGACTTTCTTACACGATTGTTTTCATTTATTTTTGATTCACAATTTTATTCAATTAAAAATCAACACCACAATTTTCCACATTTTTTTTTTGCTTTTTACAAGTGTGTTTGGCTTTTTTTCCCAAAAGCTTTATCTTCTGTTTTCAATCTTACCATTAACAGTTCGATGTTTCGATCTTTCGTTTTACCTCTTCATCTCGCAATTTAACACCGTATGCTTCTCTCCCGTGGTATTCATTTGTGCATTGGCCTTAATTTAATCATCCATTAGCATGTTATTCTCGTGGTAGTTTATACATATATTCATTTCAACTGTTTTGGAAGATACTACATACATACAGTTACTTTTATATTAAAAAAAGTGTTATCTTACAAAATAGAGTAAGAGTTTTGAGTAGTATCTGGAAAAGGTGTTTACTTGTACCTAAGGGAAACAAAATTATGGTGCCCGTGGCGTAAAGGTCAGTATGTCTGCCTGTTAAGTGGAAGGTTTGATTCCCAACAATGTTTTTCCACGGGTATTGCCTATCGCAAGGTATTGGCAAGTCCTCCGATAGCAAGTTTATTGCCATGAAAGAAGCTTTCTCGATTAACCGTTTGGAACCGACTGAAAATTGTAGGTCCTCACAATTCCCTCGCACGGAATGGTTGTGAAAAATGAGCCAGGACCCTGGGCTCTCCAGAATCGGCAAAAAATGTTAGGTATCATTCATGCCCTCACAAGAAATGGTTGAGCGAAATGAGCTAAGCCCTGCTGAACCAACCCTACTCTTTTTTTTTTTTTAAAACAATTTAAATTCATCAGAAACTGAAAGAAACTATACCATGCGTCATCAATAACATAAATGCATTTTCACAGTTGATGGGTGGGAAACTAAAACATTTACTTTCCAGTTTAAGCTCTTGAACTGGTTTTTACTTGCGATTATTTTTCATTGGATACGCTGCCACAGAATATCCCAAAAATCCTCAAAATGTGTTAATGCTTGTGCCTAAAAATGCAGAAATCTGAAACCTACTTATGCCAAAGATATAACATTTCATCGTTACATAAAATTATGAAACCAGTAACCATATCCTTTGAGGTTCTTAAAGGATATATCAGAAGACCATAAGTCTATTTTATGTTGTTAACAAAAATTTATTGGACATTTTTCTAAGTTTACTTACCCTAAGCTTACAAATTGCCATGTTTTCTTTTTCTTCCAAAAAGGGACAAAATATTCACAGCCTAAAGTCCATCACGTTGAATATATATTCGTATGCAATGCTTTATAACATTATTAATTCACATTCCAGCACGTACCGAAATATGATGATTGCCTTATCGGGGCTAAGAACTTACCCTTATCCGTTCGAGTAGATGCGATTGTGTATCTAAGCTGCCAAGACGTTCCACTTGTAGGTATGTATTTGTTAGAAAACACAACGCAGAAGTTAAAATGAAAAAATAACGTCGTTCACCAAACAGGCAAACACTGCGATGAAAATAATAAGAAGATACAAGAGAGCGAAACAAACGTTCAGCTGCACCCAATTCTGCTAACGAAACTCTGCGAAATATTGTTTCACATTTTCAACGTCATAATTCTTGTCAAACGATCATGTGACATTGAATCTTTTATCATACCATAATTTTTTGTTACTGCGTGTGCTTAGGACAGGCTTTCTGTCTTTTGTGTGCTCTCACAGACCGTGTCTTGTAAAATGGTATATTTTGATTTAGATAATATTCGAGGAATCCATTTCTGCCGACTTATGTTAGTTGAATAAACAATCACGTCTCTTTCTGTATCAGTAATAAACTCTTTGTGTTCTTGTTGCCAAATCAAGGACTACAAAGCCAATAGACTGGGTCGTTTTTTATTTGTCGTCAAATCTTCCCTTTTTTTAGCATTATGCTTAAAGAAGCAAATACAGGGGTAGGGGGTGGTGGAGTCATGGTTTTTGACATTTGTCAAAAAGATTAATGGCTTCTTCAACTCATATACGATCGCTGGTACTGTACACACTCACTAAAAGAACGTTACTTTAGGAGAAGCACATATTCTATATACCTCTACGCATTTTATATTTTAAACGGCAAAATAGATGGGAAAAGTTAGGCAGGGAATTCCATAGATTTTAATGGGCTTTTGAAAATTCTACCATCAGCCTCTGTTGGGGTTGCAGAATGATGAATAGAAATTGCTATTTGGCACTTTGTTTTCCTTTCTTCTTAGGATAATGATGTGTGGCTCGAAATGATTTGAAGTTAACGCATACTTAAATAAATGGCAAAGGTAATTCATATTCCAGACGGTGTTTTGGGAATTTGTGTTTGGTCATTGATTGAATGTAACACTTGTCAAAGCAAAAGACTTTTTTTCGAAATGTGTCAAATATAAGAAACAAATTTGAAGCCCTGAGAACTCCTCAAAAATACTTACCTAGGTGGGTATAACAGTTCGGGGTGCACCTAAAAACATATTATTTGGCAAACAATTTCGATTCCGGGTAAGCTTTATCCAGGTTTGCTCTCTAAGTCTGTTGAAGTCCTATTTCTTTCCGCCACTTCCCACTTCAAAATTCAAAAATCTGAAGCGTTGGTGATCATCCGCTCTATACATATCCCAGCCATTGTAATGTTGCAAATCATAAAAAGAGCACATCTAGCACATTCTAGCACATCAACAAATTGTTGGAGTCCTTATCAATGCGGTTATAGACCAGAAAGCTCCACAATCGACCAAATTTTTAGATTACGGCACATCTTGGAAAAAGCCTGAGAAAATAACTTCGATGTACACCATCCTTTGTATCGATTGCAAGGCCGCATATGAACGTATTAACAGAGATTAGCTGTACCGAGCCATGTCTGGTTACAGCAAAACTCGTACGACTGTGCAGGATAAACTTGAAAAATTCAGGGTGCTCCGTCAAAGTCGAGATATTTGATGTTGAGACAAAACGACACGCTGTCATCCAGTTTCTTTAACTTCTTAACTGAAAAATTTTTCAAGACTCGAACATTAACACCAGAGGCATAGACTTTCAAAAGTCGCTTACGCACAAGGAAGGGTACTTTTGTGAGCTTTGAAACAAGGTTTAAATGTTAATGAAAGCAAAGCCAAGTATACGGTGTCATTAAACAAAGACTGAGAACATCGACACTTTGGAAAAGACTTCACTTGGGCAGACATAAATTCGAGGTAGTACAGATTTCCTAGGATCCGCTATAGACACGGAAAATAATATCAGTTGGGGAATCAAATGAAGAATTACTCTTTCCAATCGGTGCTATTTTGGCTCCTGCTATACAGCGCAGAAGCATTGATTTTATCTATCCTTGGACATTTTGAAAGAAAAATTCTCCGAATGATCGTTTTGGTACCACATTTGAAGACAATGTATTTAGAAGAAGATTCAACAAGGAACTGTATGAGCTGTACCGCGACATGGGCGTAGCTAGAAGATTACAGCAGACAAGTTCTTATATACGTCGTGATAGAGATTAGATAAGATTAGATTTAGGGGACGGGTAGAGCATGCTCAGCTCCGGGCGCGGGCACTGCGTTGTCTGAATGAAACCTATTGTGCCAGCCTATGTGAGGTTTCAGGACAGTTCTCCTGCTCCTCAATTGAACCAGAAGTTAGCAATCTTCTGTGGGTGAATGAGTTTGAGTTTATCTATAGGGGGATAATCTCATAGTCAAGAATTTGTTTTCTAAGGCGGAAGTGTTGGACATTCTGTAATAATGTGCAAAGATGTTTCTTCATTTTCGAGGCACAGTCTACAGATGAGGTCCGCTATTTCATTAGGTGAAGATGTTTCTTTAAAGAACAGTGACCGGTTAGTAGTCCTGTGCAAATTTTTAGGGTTTTCCTATTGAGGTTCAGTAGGAATTTTGATGTTTTTTCAGTATATTCTGGCAAAAAGAGTTTTGAACAGATTTGACCAGATGAGTTACTCCAAGCTTTATTTGATTCCTCCAGTATGATGTTCTTGGCAGTATGTTTGAAGGTGCTTTTATTTACACCGCAGAAGGACCGACGAATGAATTGGATGCGCCGTCTTTAGCTAAGATGTCTGCCTTCTCGTTACCATCATAGCCTTTGTGTACTGGGATCCAGTGGAGGATTACAGTGTTTTTCCTTGCTAGTTCAGAGAGTGACTGTCTCTTGGACTAGTTTGGATCTTATGACAGGTAAGCTTAACGCCTTTAGTGCAGCTTGGCTGTCCTGATAGAGACATACATACTTCTTTACAACTGGCTCAATTTTGAGAGTCCCACTTTTTCGGATCGGACACAACATATTGAGGTACTATTCAACCAAGATGAATTGGTTATTCCGCCTGATAAATAATTTGTGTCTTCAGGGTAGTTAGGCAGTGTTCAGAATTGGTCTTTCCAGAACCTCAGTAGCTACTGCGGTCTTTCCACCATTTCGCAAGAATTTTGAACTTCATTCTTAGCTCATTCTTCTCAACTTCCTCAAACGATCGCTTCTCATGTTGTTTCTCTTTCTTCTACAGAATTCAGTGTTATTGCATTTCTTTCTCCTTGCACACCTCGTTAAACTGGTCTAAGTAGCCCACTAGGACACCCACTGATTCTAGTAGTCAGTTTAGGCATCTTACGTTCCAAATGCAGATCTGGAAGCCTTTGTCTTCTTTTCGTTTACTAAGGTCGTCTACGGTGAAATCATTATTATAATCCAAGGCTGTTGGTTGTTTCGGAACCAAGAAATATTAAAGACCCTGAAGGGCCAGATCCTTTTGGAATTCCTTTGGACAAAATAACCCGGATAATCCGGAGTCAGTATCTTGTCAAGAAGCTCATCCACCATCATTTCTATTTCAGTATCATGTTCTTGTATTGAAAGATATTTCGGGTATGGATTTTATTCTATTTCAATTTTTTTAGTATACCTCAGCAAATTTCTTACCACAACTTCGACGAAGCGAAGGAATTATTTGCACTAGTTTTGGTACAATTAATAATTTTTAAATAATAAAATACTTGGAAAGAAAAACCCACAAACGAACAAAAATAAGCGAGGAACAAAATCGTGATAAAGTGCACGCTAATGCACATAATGAAAGAGAGTTTCCGGTTTCGAGCTCGTTTTTCACTACTGTCTTGGCAGTTCTATACTGTTGTACTCTGCCACTTTGCCACTTTGCCCTTATGCCACATCCACTCAGTAACCACAAACTTGAATAATAGCTGCAACTAAGCGTAAACTTAAGCTTAAAATTGTTTTTCGTCTTCGTCTAGGATAGGAAAGTAGATGATGCTTACTTAATACACTTTGCTCTTTGGATTTTAGTAAGTAATACCTGTTCTTCCGCATTCTTGTGCAGAGATTCTTAAAAGCATACGCCCCAGATGCACTGTAAAGAGGATTATTCCGTCCTTTTGCATCAGATAACCAGGTGCGGATGTGCTTGTTGTACACCGTTGTCGATGCATCCCTCAAGTATCCTTAAGTATCTTTTCACTCATTATGAGGAATTAATAATCTTTCTGTCACCCACACAAGTGCTTAACCGTACAGAACGAACTCCTTGTGTTTGTTCATTGAGTCTCAGGCATATTGCTGAGGCAAGGCTGAAGGCACCTTAACAACGTTTATGCAGCCGCCTAACCTCATTATGAACTTAAAATTAAGTTGGATTTCCCAAGTCTAATGAAATTCAATTCATAATCTTTCGGCTAGGTAAAGTGGTCGGTCTTACGGGCGTAGAAGCTGGAAAAAGGATTTCAGTTTGTATTAAATGTCTGAGATGAGGATGTGTATAGGTTTATTTTTTTTCTATTTGCTTCAACTGGTTGAGTAGAGAGGTGTTTGTTTCGCCTGACAGGTAGACTTTGTTATTAAGGTCTTACGCGTGATGAATAACAAAAGAGATAGGATGAGAGGTCCTCTCATTCTCATTCTTAGAAGGATGTACGACAGGAAATATTTCATTTTGTTGTACAATATGGTGTGGAAACTAAAACCCTACGGAAGTATACCTACCCATGTTATATACCCACTCGAACCGTTTGGATAGTTGTTTTCGAGCTGGATGTGTAGTGTACCTTAGGGTAGTGTATAATAATTTTATGCTGCGTGAATGCTACCCTTAATCCCTTTTCCTCCTTTCCGCCGAGTTATGTGCGGTGTCTCGAGAGTTGGCTCTGGTTTATGAAGCATTAAATGAAGTGCCTGTCTGAGAATTTATCCGTTTCTAGGAAGGATGTGGTCTAGCTATCTGGAAAAGTAGGACAAATACCTTTGTTGTTTATGGCGATCGGAACAACATTTCAAACTGAGATCAGATTCAACAGGAATGACGAAGGAATTTTTCACCCAAATGAAAGATAGTTGTGTTGACTTCCGGAATTGTATAAAGGAAGCAGAGTCAATGTATGGAAAGAGAATCTGAAAATTTGTGTGATATATTGACAGAGAATTTTTTAACATGAAGAAAAGTTTTAATCTTCACAAAGTTCATATAAAGTCTTAGTGATCTTTGCAGTACTAAGGCCTTGTATTTTATATAAACAAATATTTTCGAAGTGTGAAGGAGGGAAGTTTGTAACAGGAAGTCTGGGCTGTCCTTTTTACGGTCAATTAATTTAAAATCAAATTAAAAAGTTATCGTTATTCTCGTTTAGTTCATCATAAGTGTGTGAGACAAATAAAATGTTTTTACAATAAACTTATTTTAGGGATGCCCAGGTCGTTTCTTCCAACAATTTGATGCAATGAAAGTACGATAATGGCTGACTAACAATTAGCACACAAAATGCAATCTTCAATAATAATGGAGTTCACCAAAACTCAGTTTTTCATATAAACTAATTTTTTTTATAGAAATAATTTGTGAAAACCGACAGATGAGCTTAAACTGAAGCTTATGGCCTGGCCAAAAGGAGGCTGAAAAAAGATAGATTTATTTTACAAACAGAATTTTTATGAATGTGCTGTGTCTATTGCAATAAACAACTCCTTTCTCCCATTTTGAAGTTTGCTTACCAGCGATGGTGCCGCTTGAGTGACATGTCAACCTTTTACGCTTGGTGTTGATAGATTCTCTGAATGTCTACAAATATAAACTCATGTTTCTTTGGCGGCTGCGAAGAGTAACAACATTAATCTAATTATGTTTATGTTCATAATTAGATTGCGAGGCGTAACATCATTAATTTAGTTAATTTCCATCGTCTGACATCTACAATAGAAAATACAATAAATAAAAAATAAAATTAAAATAAATAACCCCACTGGCTTTTTAGTTTAGGTTTCGCTTAACTTTTTTCGCTCTGGTAGTGCAACCTTAAGAGCGTTTTCCTATCAAAATGTTGCGTCGATTACATGACCGCAATATTCATCGACTCCAAAACTTGTACTTCAATTATTGATTTTCAAACATTTCCCTCGACCTAGTTTAATATCTTTTTGTGGTACCCGTAGTGTCACGTTTAGAATGTTTGCCTCTTATGCGAGACCTTAGTGGTTCGAATGCGTACTGGAGCCAAAATTGTTTTTCCACGGGTATCGCCTTCGCGAGGAATTGGCAAGTCCTTCGGTATTAAGCTCATTGCCATGAAAAGCGCTATCTCGATTAGCCGTTCGGAATCGGAAGAAACTTGTAGGTCCCCTCCATTCCCTTACAAGATATGGTTGTGAGAAATGCGCTCTGTTGCGCCACCCTTTATATGTAAGTCAACAACTGATGCAATCTAAAGTATGAGGATCAACATTGGAGAACATAGTGATTTCTGGGAGGTTTTGCATGTTGTGATGGTTGATTTCGAGAAAGCGTTCGATTAACAACCACAAGATCTAATACGGGTAGCCCTCAGACAGAGATATGATCCAGAGGAATATGTGCGAATGATCAGGGATATGAATGAAGAAGCAGTGACGAAAATAAAATACCCAGCTAGGGTCACCGAAGCATTCTAAGTTACAGTAGGTGTACACCAAAGGAGTGTCTAGAGTGTTCTAATCTTTACTTTGACTAAAGATAAAGTACATCAACTATTCTTTGGTGATGATGGAGCCATCATAAGTGAGGACCTACATCCCTACACGAAGCATTTCATCATCTCTAAGAAGCATTTAAACTAGTTAGATTGAAGTCAGTTTTGTTCGTCCGATTTAATAAGAAGTTGAAAAACAGACCTTAATTTGAGTGCAACTACTGCTGAAGACAACAATCACCAAGTAAGCGTAGGGTGGATGAAATAGCAATCTTCTCTGACAAAAGCTAAAGAAGCTAAGCTAAAGCAAAGATGACTGCTCACAATGTTGGCCAATGTACGATATGTATATGAGTGAGTTGATGGCAGCTGAGATGAAGATGCTCAAGCTGTGACCAATGTTGTCGCAGGTCTTTTTGAAAGTGTAACAATTTTTTTCAAAAAGTGTAACAAATGGAAAGAAAATGTAACAAATTGAAAAAAAACTACAATAATAATAAAAACATGTTTTCTTAACTAAAAAAAAAAAGAAAAAAAAAACTTTATTAGGAACACCTTATCACATTTCGTTTTTATATATGTACTAGGGTGGGTCAAAAAAATCAAAAAAAAATTTTTTTTGATCCGACACACGAAAACTTGTTATTTGGTACCTCTAGAAAGTACTTACAAAATTTGAGCTCTTAATATTAACGGGAAGATGATGCTCATCGTAGTTTTCCATTTTCAGTTTAGTATCATATTAAAATGGTCATATCTTTTTAAAAATAGATTGTTCAACCAGTCGCAAAAACAGTATTTATAGGAAATTGAACGGCCTACAAAAATGGTCTCTTATACTTTTTTCATTAATCTAAACATTTAGAAGATATTCAAGGTCAAAAATTTAAGTATTTTAAAGAAAATAACTTTTTTGTTTTGAATTTTGTAACTCACTAAAAAATAGTTATTATAAAATGAACATAAATTATTTTAATAGAAAATTTAACGTTCTACAAAAAAGGTCTTTTGTTGTTAATCGATTACTCTAACCGTTTAAAAGATATTCGCAGTAGAATTTTAATGCCTACTAATTTTAATAATTTCTTAATAAATATTTCCAATACATCTATTAAAAATTTTTTTTAAAGATATTCGCAGCAGAATTGCAACTCCCACTAATTTCAATAGTTTTTTAATTAATATTTCAAGTTTATCTGTTTAATTTATAAATTTTAAGGTAATTTATGATCTACAAAGAAAATGCAGAAAATATCGTTAAAAAATTGAGTGCAATGAAATATATTCTCAAACAAAAGATACGACATAACTTGCAAACTGTCAATTTTTTGGAATAAACTCAAGTTCACATGAATATTATCAAAATTCATAAATTGAGTAGATAAATTGGAAATATTTATAAAGAAATTATTAGAATTCGTAGGAATTGCAGTTCTACTGCGAATATCTTTTAAATGGTTAGAATAATCGATTAACAACAAAAGACCTTTTTTGTAGAACGTTCAATTTTCTATTGAAATAATTGATGTTCATTTGATAATAACTATTTTTTTGTGAGTTACAAAATTCAAAACAAAAAAGTTATTTTCTTTAAAATACTTAAATTTTTGACCTTGAATATCTTTTAAATGGTTAGATTAATGAAAAAATTATAAGAGACCATTTTTGTAGGCCGTTCAATTTCCTATAAATACTGTTTTTGCGACTGGTTGAACAATCTATTTTTAAAAAGATATGACCATTTTAATATGATACTAAACTGAAAATGGAAAACTACGATGAGCATCATCTTCCCGTTAATATTAAGAGCTCAAATTTTGTACGTACTTTCTAGAGGTACCAAAGAACAAGTTTTCGTGTGTCGGATCAAAAAAAAAAATTTTTTGGTTTTTTTGACCCACCCTAATATGTACATACATACATACTAAGAAAATGTAAAAAATTCATTTTTTCTCATTAGTCTTACAAGTACAAGTCTTTGATTTGCTTTGCAAATATTATTGCCTCAATTGTTTTTAAATCATATTTGTTCGCCTTATTATTTTTTATTTAATGAAGTTCAGAAAAAACACGTTTCGTAGTAGCGGAACTGTGAAGTAAGCTTAATATTTTTTTTTGAAAATTGTACAACATTTTCAAACATTTCTCTTTTTGTGGATTTTGTAAAGATTTAACAAGGCCCCAAATTAATTCAATGTCGTCAATATATTTTAAGTTTTGTTGTAACTGTAACTCTCTAAACTCAGTGCATATTTTTTTCTTTTTTTTTCGGGATCATACAAATTCGGGAAATTATTTGATAGTGGCAAGATACAATTGCTTTCAGAAACAATTTTTCCAGGATCTAGAAGCGCAATATTTTTTAATTTTTCATTAGTAAAATCGAACCTCTTTTTAATCTGACATAGCTCTGTATAAAATAATTTCATTTTTGTTTTTATACATTTTTTTTTCATCAATAGATAGACCTACTTCGCCATCTGCTGCCCGAACGGCGCATAACTAAATACGTTCCCTCTAAAATACTATGTCTGCTTTAACATGGAGACCTTCTTAGCTCGACGCAATTCGAAAATGCTGTAGGGTAAAAGAGAAACATAGATTGAAAAAGATGCTTTCACTCTTTGGTCTCACGTATTTTCGAAAAGCGTCGAGCTAAGAACGTCTCAATGTAAAAGCAGACTATAGAATTCACATAGTGTCGTATTACACCCAGACGGTTTTGCCAAGACGCAAATGAGTGCGAAAGAGAAAGCAGATGAAATAGAAATACTTAAAAAAATCTCAACCCGCAAAGTTTTGGGTTGAGGATTGTCCAGTTGTCTTGGATGGTTTTTGACGTTTCTTTTTCTTGTCTTTCTTTGTTTCTTGTCGTTGCTTTATTGTATCTTCTAATGTTCATGACTCATGAGTAAAGAAGTAGTATGTCTTCGGACAATTTCTTTAATTTTTCATATATTTTCATGTATTTTCCATATCCATGATGTCAATAATCATTGCTGCAAAATCTAATTAAATTATTTACCACTTCAAATGACATTTTGCTCTTTATGAGATTTTTTTTTGTGGATTTATAAATAATGCAGCTGAGCTTCTTTGATTATTTTCACACTTTGACTCTGAGGGTGAGAACAAAAAATGAAAGAGAAGTGTCATAAAACCCGCAGCCGCAAAACGTCTGAGTGTAATAATGAGAGACTGTCGGGATGAGGGTTCAAAAGAAAATATACGAAACACGCAGCAGGCAAACAGTCTGAATGTAATACGACACATACAAATGGTTCGAAAGAGAAAAGTGCTGCCAGTTAAACTTTTCAATATTTTTTAACGAAAAATAAAACAAAAAAAAATTTACGGGAAAAGTGTAACGAAACGGAAAAAAAGTAACATTGTAACAAAACTATAAAATAACTAGCTGACCCGCCCGGCGTTGCTCGGGTCAAACTTATTCAAAGCGTTGTTCCTACAGAAAGCTAGAAAAAAAAAAAAATTCTCGTGTCACAGTGTAAATTAAAAAAAAACAATGTTAAGGGTAGATGGCCCTTATCACTTACGGGTATCAAAAATAGATAGTAGCCGATTCTCAGACTTACTGAATACGCATATAAAATTTGGTAAAAATCGGTAAAGCCGTTTCGGAGGAGTTCAAGTTCGAACACCGTGACACGAGAATTTTATATATATGATTGAAAAGTGTAACACTTTTGTTTCACTTGTATTATTGTGGCAACGCTGGCTGTGACAGAAGAAGCAACAAAGTTTGATTGTATTAGAATTACTAAGATCATCGAAGAGCGTTCACGTCAAAAATATCATTTAAAAAAAAAAGAGTACAACGTGTTTTGTTGGTATTGCAATATCCAAAAGAAAAATTTAGAAAAGCTCGTCACGCCCATTTCATACAACGTTCCGCCATGATATCGAATGAAAAGAAAGAAATGCAGACAAATGCAACGGCATCCGTATTTGGTAAGCCTCAGTCATTATGGGCTGCCCAAAATCGGGAGGTTTGCCGACGCACTCTGAGGTAAACTAAACGTTCGGGCGTATCCCTCGTGTGAAGTGGATGAGTGGGAAATTGAAATGAAAAATTTAAAAAGGAGAAAGAAAAAGATATTCCAAACATCTACAACTTTAGCACCAACTTTTTCATATTAAGAAAAGTACAACAGTACACGTTATTATCAAGTTGTAAAGTCGGAAATACGGCTAACTGCACAAAACTCGAGTACTTTTTCATCTCGAGGCAGAAAAAAAATTAGGGTGAATTTGTTTTTTGAAACAATTTATCAGCGATGCACGTTCGAGAAAAAATAAATCGTAAAAACTTAGCATTTTCTTTAGCGTCAATTTCCTTATTCTCAGTGAATACCAATAAGACTCTTAAACTCCAGGAAATTACCTACTTAAGTTAAACATTAACTTTTCAATTTAACACTGCCTAACGGTATTAAAAGTATAAACTTACACAGCAGCAGATTAATGACCCTTGAAAAAGGTTTTTCTTGTTAAATATAAACTCGAGCATGTTAATAAATCCCTTTACGTTCCAACGGCACGTCCTAAATGCAGCCGTATGTATGTTTTTAATCCCAAATAAATTCAAATTTTGACATAATTCCATTTTAAAATTATTCACTTATTTAAGTGGATAACAATTCGAGAACAAGACACCCCCACTTTACAAAGTTGTCGACACAGTTGAGGGTCGTGAATGTCAAAAGCTTTAAAAACAAATTCGTTTGGTAAAATAAGTAAAACAAAAGAAAAGAAATAAAAATATATACAAAAACATATACAAAAAAAATTAACACAAAACAATTTGAATTTCAAAAACCCATCATCTTCGTTCAACGGAACCGAAGCCTTCATCAACCCCTTACACTAAAAAGGGGTTAATTTATAAAACAAAAATCTCCTTTTAATCTTTAGGCGTGGATGGCTTTTACCCACTTACTTCAAGCCCTGTGACAGGGTGGAAAATTGTTTAATTAAAAATTAATTTTCCGAAAAAAATTGCATAACAAAACCAGACGCAAACTTTTCCTTTCGGCTTCACAGATGAAATAATAAAAAAAAAAAATGCAAACATTTTCCTTTAACACCACACCGTACCGGTGTTGTTTCTGAATCGTTCTCCCACTCTAAAGCTGGTTGTCTTCTTTTGAAATGCTAAACGCGATTCCTTTTAAATTCAATGAAGCTATGACGACAGCACGGCAACAAAAGAAGGAGTTGAAAATACAAAAAAGAACTCGAAGTACTATCCGAATGGAATGCAAATTACCACGAACTACTTTCTCGACTAAAAGGATTTTGTTAGGACGGCTAACAGCGGACTAAAGAAGACTCGATTAGGGGTGGCAATGATGGAATTTGAATCATAATCCTGAATTTTTCGAAGCAAAACGAGATATTTGTAAAATTTGCACTACCTTTAGAGGCATTCAGAAATCGACCAAGACCCAGAAAGCCAGTCAAGTTATCTAGTGTAATGGCACAGTAGGGCATCTGGCTCTTGTCAACAAGAGTGTTTTGTTCTGACCACCAGTATGAATTGTATGGGCGGGTATCTCACCCATCTTCACATACAAATGACTAGTAATTAAGACTTGGTTGGGTAAAATTAAGTGGCATTCTTGGCTATACAAGGCTACGCTCTGTGGCCCGATGTCACTAACCCGTCGGCGTGTCGCAGTGGTGGTTTGAGGGGTTTGGAAATCCTACGACTAGACTTTCTGTTGTAATTGGTTGTTGATGAGTTCGGATAATGACAATTGGTCGTGCGGTAGATGGCGACTGGCTAACACAGAAATGAGTATAGGTACCGTTTTTGTTAATGAGCGTTTATATAACACTTATTATCTTGTTTTGCTACAGGGTGATTTTGTGCGAGACTTACTAAGTTTGTTTGATTAAATGATGTTAAGTGGTTTTTGCGGTTGTGTATACTTAACTTTAAAAGAAGTTTCAGATTAGATTCCGAAAGGGATTATTACCCAAAAATTGCCTTCGGGACTGGGGAAATTAAAGCCAATTAGGACAGGAAGGACAAAATTATTATGTGGAACATGGATTTTGTTTAATAGAAAGTTAGTTTGGGCTTTGATATTCAAACAGACAATATTGTCAGAACAGCTAACAACGGACGGTGCAGATGTTGTGTTTTAATTTAAATTTCAAGAAAGTAGATGGAAGTGTTTTGAGGATTTTATGAAATGATTTAAATGCAATTATTTTGAGAGCGAAGCAGCACTCTTTGAGAGCAAGTTTTCTGACTCAAAAAAGTACCAATTAAGCAAGATGAGTACACTGTGGTTTGTACTTGCAGGTGTGCGTAAAATTCATTTTTGATTTCAGTGCAACCCTTAATTGTGATATAAGCTTGGCAACCGGGTAGGGTTTCAGTTGGATTTTATAATAAAGATATTAGGGATTTGAAGTTCGTGAAGCCATTATAAATAATTTTTTTTTTTTTTTATCGTTGAGAGTTACTCTGATACCAAACTGGGTTTTTATATAAGCAAACCCTTTCTTCAATCTGCTTGACGACAGCTACACCACCTCCTGATTGCATTTCGATGCTGAATGGCAAAACTGACGCTTAGACGAATTACTAACGTGAGGCTTTGGTTGTAACATCAAAAGTCATCCGCGATTATTAAATTTTTCCCAAATGATGCTGCATAACAAATTATTTACATCTAGAGTTTAGATATCACTTTCAGAAGCCTATTCTAGTAAATATTTTTGCTTCAAGCCATGTGCATTTGCATGAAATTCTTGTTTGCCACAAACTTATAAAAAGTTAACTGTACATGTTATTTCGCAATTGGCTGAAAAAGAAAATTTTATTGTTTGCTGCTTTTCATAAGTTGTGATCCGATAGGATGTAATGAAGCGTTCATGCTACCTCTTAGTCTTGATACTTTTCTGCTATTTAGTACTTTTGATAACATAGTGTACATCCGGAGTCGACAAAACTGAATCACGAATGTACAACGTATCACCGCCAGACCACCCACACAACAGCAATATGAATGCATGAGACATTAGAGTGTTTACTCGCCGAGTATAACGCACACATGGTTCCTACCGTAATATTTATATAGACAACCTAAACTTCGTGGAAAATGCATGTTCCCGCCGCCGCCGTCAACTTATAGTAAGAAGCCATAGACACCAAGGAACTCGGTAAGAAACTATTTTAATTACCTTTTATTTTTTGTTGACTGAAAACCGTCCGACCGAAAACCTCAGTTCGCAGCTACTCAACGTACTCCTGATTTTCTCTATTTGTATTTGTATATACTCAACGATACCTGATTTTCTCTATTTGTTTCAGGTAAGGCGTTATCTACGATAAGGTACCTAACCTTAAGTCCTTACGACCGATAACCAACCGTACGGACTGTACGGCACCGTAGCTAGTTTTAAGTTTACAAGTTATACCGTGTTAAGAGTAATTAGCTGTGTTTGTAATAAAGAGCTGGTACATTTAAGGTTAAGGGTACATTTATCCTGAAGTTTCATGTTTTTCTTCAGAAAGACCTGGCTAATCCAACCCGAAAGCAAAAAGCACGTCACAAGGAAAAGAATTTAAACTGTACGCAGTTTGATGTATGTGAAGTAATTTCGTCAATTGAATGACTCGTTGAATGTCAAATCGGATGTCTTATTGGACTCTTCGGATAACTCATAAAACATTTCAGTAAATGATTCATCGACTGATTTATCGAACGACTCATTGAACGACACATTTATGGACTTACTGGATATCTCATTCATTGATTCATTATAAGATACACATAAGGTACATATCATTGAATGTAATGGCTTTTTGGATGACTCATTATATAAGTCATTAAATCCTTGTCATCAAAGCGTATTTTGAATGATTCAACTCATTGGATGAATCTTTGGACGGTTGGCTGATTTAACACTGAGTGAGCCGTTGAATTACTCGTTGAATGATTGCCAAAATGACTCTTTTAATGACTCATTGAGGGATGCATTGGCTTAATGAGTCAATGAGTTATCGATTGAGGCATTAAGTGATTCGTCCAATGAGTTATGCAATGACTTATCAGACAGGAAATCAAAGGGTTATTCAATGAATTATCCAAAGATTCTTGTCATGCCATTAGTCTTCGAATGAATCATTCAATAATTCATCCCATGGGTCACTCATGGAATCATTCAGCGAGTCAGCGAATGAGAATACGAGATATGTTATTTTGCTGTTCGCAATCTCACTTCTAATTTGGTAGATTAAAATTTGTTCTAGTTGGTTTCGCAATCTCACTTCTAATTTGGTAGATTAAAATTTGTTCTAGTTGGTTAAGATAGGTAAGTACAGAGCCCCGTAACCCTCCTTTCGAAGCTTTGTAAGGAAATATAAAAAATTTACATCACCATAAGCAAGTTAGTGGTGCCCATGGCGTAATAATTACCATGTCTGCCTGTTACGTCTGAGGTTCCAGGTTCAAATTCTTGAATCATCAAAATATGTTTTCCATGGTTACAGCTTTTCGCGGGGAATCGCCAAGTCCATCAAGGGTAACAACACACTTCCATGAAAAAACTTTTCCAACCAAGTTTTCAGAAATCGTTTTAGTTAATGATCTGTTAAATTCTTGAATTTCACTATCCAAGAAATCACATAAAAATTGGGAAAATCAAATCATCAATCGACTATTAAATTCCATAAAATTGATTGAATGCTTTTCAAGAACAACTACCACCACTTCAACTCCATTATGCTCATATTATGTTGATCCAAAAAAACAGGAAGATATCAATTTGTCAAAAGAATTTTATTTGTTTTGAATGGATTCACTTTTTATTCACGAACTTTATATCTCTTCATGAAATCTTTGAATAGGAATGCAACAATAAAAATAGAAAGGATTTGGTATAAGATAAAAAGTTCATAAAAAGAAAGGGTGAACTAAAACAGAAGATATAGTTAAAGTTATTCATAATATTATAAGAACACAGAAAAAAATCAACAATACGAGAGATCACAAAAAATAAACCAACCATACTTTTTCCAGCTTTCCATATAGATGTATCTTTTAAAGCAAATCCGGATAGCTGTTATCGTTTTCTTCTCTTGAAACTTTGAGATTATTTTTATAACTACCTACTTCAGTCATAGTCTTGAATCAACTTTTAACTTTGAGATGTTCAACATCTCTCAGCTTAATTCAGTTTGTGGAATCAACGAGTAAAGAATGTTTAATAGAGAGAAACAAAGGATTTTAGAGTGTTGTATTTAATACCTTGTTTATCAAAACATCTGTTGTTCTTAAATCTCAATCAGAAAACTTATCAGTTAATGGTATCAAGTTGTAAAATAGTGTCTTGACTCTTGAAGATGTTCTCATAATAATGTTCTCATGAAGATGAAACGCTTTGGCCTTATAATGAACAAAACCAATTTATACACATTTGTAGAGAAAACACTCTTGCTCTTGTGAGACATAGAAAATGGAAATGCTTTACAGTTTTCAGATGAATAAAATAATTGGACTACTTTCTTGGAAAGAAACTAAGCTTCCATACGACTTGAATTTTGCTGCAGCTCTGTGTCTTTTGAAGATGTTTGCATTCATATCACTGTAAAACATTTGAATTTACATTTATCCCTAAAATCAATACCAATAGCTAGGAAAATTAAAGTTTCTCTGTGATATCAGCAAGCTGACATCCAGTGACCGCTTGAGAATTGAAAGTCACAGTGACGACTGATGATCATGGGCCTTTTTCTTAAACATCATGGGGCTATGAATACCCTTATAATGATGTAAAGCTCATTGTGAGCATTTAGGAGACGATTTAATAGGAGACACCGATGTACATTGCTTTTGAAAACAGACTTTGGCAAAGCATTTCAAATTTTGGTGGTACGAATAAAATATGAGTCTATACTTTATCGTACGCCCGAAGTTAGGCTCAAGGTAAAACTGGTGAGCATACCAAGTCAAGCGAAGCGCCTAAATTGTTTTCTGCACCGTCTTAAGAAACCTAAGAACTTTGCATCATTTTTGGCGACTTCAAATATGTGGTCATTCCAACAAAAAACTTCGTTTACATCACATACCAAATACTGTCAGCTTTTAGGTTTCTTAGATGCAGGTATGCCATTCATGGATAATGGCAGCTTTAGAGACAAAAGACAGCTTAAATTTCGAAGCATCGATTTTCTACTCGGATTTTATTACCCCATATAACAATGCCATCAAGATGAGCTTAATAAAACACAACCGTTCCATGAGAAGCTGAGGGTTGAGTCGTCGGCAAAACAATTGAGAGTATCAGAAGTTTCAGATAAGAGATCATTTAAAAAGATGAGGAGGAGAGTCGCCGACAAAATGAAGCCCTGGGACACACCAGCATTTATAAGTGAGTATCAGGCTTAAAACCGTCCGAAACAACTTGTATTGACCGGTCAGAAAGGTATTTTCTAATCCAACGAAGAAGAGAATCATCGGCACTAAAAGCACCCATTTTCGATAAGAGAGCTTGATGGAAGGAAGGGATGTTGGTGCAATTGCACGGTAATTGGAAGGGGAGGAATTGCCCCTTTTTAGGGACGGGTTGGACAAATATAATTTTCCATCTGCTCGGGAAGAGCTTAAAAGAATAGGATAGATAGAGAAGCTTACGCAGTGGTTTTGTCAGCGTAGAAAAACACTTCTTCAGAATAACGCAGGGATACCAGCTGGAACAGCGGGTATATGTATATTTAGGTCTTTGAGGACTCTCGCAACAGAGCGAGTACGAAAAAAATCAGTTTCATTGTAAAATCTACATTCTCAAGCTCGGGAGGGACTATTACACTGTTTGGAAGTGTCGAATTAACAGCAAAGCTTTGTCGAAAGATCTGACATATGAAAAGTCATTGAAGACGAGCGTTGGGACCGATGACGTAGTGGAGTTCTTAGTTTTTGCTTCCTTTTGGACAAAGCAGTATTTCTTGCCTTGCTTTTGGTCATGCAAGTACTAGGCCTTTTGTATATGAAAATTACTGATATTTCTAGCCCTTTTGAACAAATTTCGGCCTTGTTCTACGGCAGATAAAATGGTATCTAATGGTTGCCAAGAAGTCATGAAGTCTACAACGATGAAAATTTATACGATTAAATACTACCCCGAGGCCTAGCACATTTTTCACAACCATACCTTTTAAGTGAATGGAGCGGACCTATAATTTTCTGCCTATTCCGAACTTCTAATTAAGAAAGCGCTTTTCACGGCAATGAATTTTCCATCGGAGCACTTGTCAATTCCCCGCGAAAGATAATAGCAGTGGAAAATCATTTTTGGTTTCTGTTAGGATTTAAGCAAACATGCAAACATGCTAACCATTATGACACGGGCACCACCACAAGCTTAGAATACAAAAATAGATGGAAGGACTCCTTTCCATAAATTTCCTATAGGAGAACCATTCACGGAAAGTATTTATAGCTATTACGGATTTATGGTTGATGGTACATGTATTTTAAGTCGATATACTCGTAAGCTTGGGAGCTGCGTGAATTTATTTCTTGAAAGTTGGTAATGTGTGCAAGCGTCTGTAGAACAAAATTGCAGGAAGAAAATGTTTTAAAAGTAGAGCTAGCCTAACAGTAGCATCTGGAGGGAAGCATGTAAGGTAGTATGTGGTGAGATAGGTTATGTCGGCAGGGCTTTTTAAAGAAATTGGCTGATGATTTAGAAAAGTACTTGAAGGTGAGCAAAAATAATACCTCCCTTTGAGACCGCAAGCGTTAAAAGAGATCATGATTGAAAAACTCTACTCGTACTAATTCTTCCGGTTACAGAAAGTAATTGCTCCTGGCTTCCACTAAACTCACTGGTAAAAACATAAATTTATAAATTGCAACACACGTTGAGATACCACCCATGTAAGCACCCAACCACAGCAGGTTGCCCTTTCTTCTTCAATTATGAAGAACAATTTTTGGTATTCATTTCTTCATAAACACCATACGCCGAACACCAATGTCAAAATTGCAAAAAAAACATAAAAAAAAAAACATTAACATTCACTAGGCAAACGAAATAAATGTTTGTTAATGCAAAAATGTCACCGAAAAATAACATTAAAACCATTTGGCTTGCTGTAGCAATCTATTTCATGAACAACATCATGCGATATTAAATTTTGGTCTACTAAACAAAGGACACATAGTGCCATTACCACTTTTGAGCGGTGCAGAATCATGTTATTCTCGAACGTACATACACAAACATATAGTTTCCAGAAAACATGGACAAATAGTAATAAAAACCAAACGCTTTCCAAATTTGTACCATGTACGATGGGAACACTTTTCTGTACAAAGGTATCTCGTAAAAAACTGAATTTGTATCCCAAGCGATTAATGCTATGTCCGCACCTGAAGTTAACCTGGGTTTCGTTCCAGTATGGTTTGAGTTAACCAAGTAGTGTCCGCATATGCAAAAAAGTTTTGAGTTTATCTTTTTGTCTTAAGTTAAAAAGAGACAGACATACAAGTGTGAGCAGAACGTCAACGACGTATGAGAGAATTCATTCTCTCTACACTCACTTCCACCCTCTTAAATGTCAAATTCAATGGAATATTGGAAATAGTGCATTCAGCGCCTTTGGTCTCGAGTAGGTTATCTCGAAACCCAGTGACTAAAAAGGTTTCATTTTGTATGGCAAACCACTTGGTTATCATGTTGGTTTGGGATTGTTTTGAGTTAAACAAGTTTAACTCTCAGGTGCGGACATAGCATAAGGATAATAACCACTTTAAGCCCTAACCTCGCCCTGTCATGAGCCTCTGTTTGCTTTCCACAAACATATGTTTGTTGGGCAAGAAAAACGTAATGCTAGTGTTGCTATATAAGTGTGTTTGCATGCGTTTGATGTAAAAAAAAAACAAAAAAAAAAGTAACAAATTATTATTTTGAGGGGAGTTTAGGTATTTGTATTATAATGTTTCAAGGTGGCCTATGACTATGCTTATACGTTACATGACATTTCTCCCTACGATATAAACGTCCCTGTAGCGAGTATAATATTCTGTTGAATGATACAAGGCCATCATCATCACCATCCCCTTTTGTGTAAAATTTTGAATTTAATTTAAGGAGGGATCTGCGAGTACTACCCTACTTACAACCACAGTGCTGTTGTATGGATTTGAACTATCTCACGAGTAGGTTTTTGGTATAGCAACATACAACAGATCGTTGTGTTGTAACCTGCTGCTGGTAATGCTTTTGAAATGACTGCCTGCCATCGTGTAGCCTTTCAAGTGGATCATACAAGCAACAACAACAGCAGCAGCATGTGCGAAATTTATGGAGCGGCCACAACAAATCCTAGCACTCAATTCTCAAACATGCAGAAGAATATGCATTATAAGGGTGAGAGGTATATGGCCGTAGGGTCACAATATTATTTATTTTGAAGCATTTGGTTTAATCATGGGCCTCATTCAACCGGGCCGTAAAAGTGTGCTCATTTAACTGTTGCACTTCATTTTGGATATGTTTTAAGTAAGTGTAGTTCATGCTCAAGATGTAGCTGAGTGCTTTTACAACTGATGATTGATAACATAAAGAGCATTTGAAGAAGTCATAAATTCAAGACGTGGAAAAAAATAAGCTATTTCGAATGATTTTTCCGTTTCCATAGCGATTGGAATCAAAACAAGTCTAATATCTTTTTATTAAAAAAAACGGTTTTTCCCTGTGCTTGTGGAATGGTTTTTTTTTTCTGTGGGAAAATAATAAGTGGTTTTCGATTTTAGATTGAGTGCTCCAGCTTACTTAAAAACCGGCCCATCGTTCTACCAGGCAGCAACCTTCTATTGTTAGAGCTTTAACAGCTTTCTAGCTTGAAAAGCCAGATGTAGCTGCCATGATAAGGAGACTTGGCTACCCGCTTTCACTATGCCTGCACTGAGTATCTGTAACCTGATTCGAAAATAGCAGAACATTCACAGACGAAGTTCTCCCAAGTGTCGTCATCCCCTTCACATTATCACTTAAGCTAAGCATGTCTAAAAGCTTGCAAAGGAGAGGTCCCCCTTGGCATCGCCGACTAGGTTTTTAAAGCTGTTTCCAGCTATTCCGCGATGTCCTCAAATCCAAAAAAACACTAAAAGAATCCACTTAATAGACAGACGTTATGTTCCTAAGGAGCCAGGCTGTCGCATGTCTGTGTCGTATTACTATACACAAAGACACTAGTGTCAGATTAATCATCGCTTTTGAAACCATTCGAGTGTCAAATAGCAATCCTTTTCCAGTTCAGCTTCCTAAAAGGATCGATCTTGAATCAACGGAGAGTTGACCGTGTACTTTTGACGCAGTTCGAACCTTGGAATCGTCTTATCGGAAGGCATATCATTGAACCTGAACTACTTGTTAGGTTATGTTAGGTGGAAGTTGCTGTCAGCCAATGAGTATGTGCGTACGAGCATTGCCTGACATACATAGACCACAAGGTTCCATTGTGATACCACAGAGATCAGCAAGTTGAACACCTACTAATCTCAAAATATCCGATGTGCGATTAACGAGTTGATCACCCATTAATTGTAATTTCGTGACTAGCTTGTTTATCACCCGCTAGTCGAATCACGCGGAACTTTTAATGTATTTTGACTATTAGGGTGTATGTAAGCCAAGTCGCTAGTCTCGTCGAAGAAGAATTCACCATGATGAATTTTCCTCCTATGAAGTAGTGCAGGGCAATGAAGATGCTTCGGATGACAGCAGGAGTAACAAAGCTTGATCGAATTAGAAGTACTAAGATCCGTGGAAGCCTTCATGTCAAAAGTACCATCTTGGACAAAATTCAGCACGACCGGCTCAGTTGGTATTGTCATGTTCAAAGGAGAGATCCGCAGAACCCCGTCCAAAAGGCAATATCGTACAACGTTTCAACAAATTCGCGACGAAAAAGAAAAGGCAGGCCAAAACACTCCTGGTACAAGCAAATGCAAAAACAGCAGCATTTGGTTGGCCTCAGACATGGAACAATCCAAAACCGGGAGGCTTGCCGACGCTTTCTGAGGTCAACGCGGCGTACCCCACAGGCGGATCACTAGTGTGAAGCAGAAAAGTGGGAGAGTTGTGATCGCTTCAAGATCACTACTCGTAACGCCAGAAATGGAAAGAAGAAGAAGAAGAAGTAGTGCAGGGCATGAGCAAAGAAGGTGTTGAACGGTCTCCTATCCTCTTCTTCGTCCATGCAGCTTCTGCAGAAATCATTGGAATACACACCAAGTCTTTTGGCGTGTCTTTCTATTAGACAGTGTCCCGCAAGAACACCTATGGTAGAACCTAGATACAGGCGGTTTAAGGCTAGCAAACGCAATTAGTATAGTCTCCTTTAGTAGCTTTCTTTATCTTTAGGAGATCAGAAACTTTTTATTTAGAGCTTACATAAACGATGTTTGATAGATGGGTATGGCTTCAATCAGTCTTTAGACTATCAAAGCCTTAGTTATTGAGTTTCAGAGGAAATTTGAAAAAGAAAGTAGAGTAAATGCAAAATTTCCGAAGTAGACTTAGAACGAAAGTAAAATTTTTACTTTTTCTTTGAAAAAAAAGTTTATTTAAGTAAAGTTTGGCCTACTAATAATTTCAAAATTTATATAAAATGTGGGTTATTTTCACACTGACAGCAGCTTCAGTGCAAACAGTGGCATTTTTGAAAGAAGTGCGTTGTTCCGGTTCCAGTCGTACGGTACACACTTGAATTTTGCAGCTGCAGCAGAGAGTGTGAGACACCCACTTGCGAACACTTTCTACGCTTTGGTTATCAGTGGCTCTTACAGATATTAGCAACCCCAATTGGCTTGCCATGCCACAAAGCCTATACCACAATCAAAACTTTTCACTCCTAACTTCCATATCGTGATATCAGCCATCTTGGCGGTGTCAATTAGACGTCACGGAGCTGCAATTTAACCCCTTTCTACTATTTCTTGTGGGGAATGTGAAGGGCCAATGTTATGTCAACCATTCGGAAGCCTTTCAAAACATATCGCATTTCGTGAGGAACTGTCAAGTCAAGAAAAGAGAACAACTTTACCTAGAATGGCACCGTCTCACTTAGCCTTTCGAATTCGTCATAAATCTTAAGGTCCTTTAAATGTGCTACAGACCCCAAAGATAAATGAGTTTTGTTGTGTTCCTATTGGGTTTTTAAGTTAATAAGTTAGGAATTCAAATTAAAGCATTCGAATACGCGGTTGCATGCAGTAAGGGTATCCAAAGACTTCTGTGTGGAAAAAGTAGAGTCAATCTCGGAAAAATTCGAGCGTCGAAGCAGATTTATACTTCAAGAAAGGTTTGAACGCCGGTAGAGACAAATTAGTTGTTAAAAACTGGTTTTAATACGGTCAAAGGTGGTGAAAGGGTGAGAGACTCTGGCGTTAACAACAAAAACGGCCGATACTAAGAACGGCTTCTGTTGGCTTGCTCCTAATAATTGTGATGTCTGGTAGATTGGCATGATGTCTCGACGGTAACTAGAGTCTTTAGGTGATACTGTGTGCTACAGTTTTTGATCCTGCCGGCAGTTATTTGAGCACACCATTTTGGTGTGTTTGTAGTTTATTGGCTGAGGATGTCATTATTGTAGTAAAAGCATGTATCGAGGCCGAAAATGCTTGACTACAAAGTATTCCCATTTCATTTATTGCTTCGTATTTACACGCTTTTTGAAACAAAATACCCCGCCCTTTGAACCCTAGGTTATTGATAAGTCCACCACTGGAATGAAGGACTCATTGAAGGACTTGAAATATAAAAGTTAAAAACAACGAAGTAGGATACTCAGTTAATAACCAAAACAATCTTGAGATTATTACAAAATTGACCCCCCTGCAATTATCAATGTCAAAAAGGCTAGTTAAAGTTGTCTAAAACAAATTCAAATCGGTACTAGGCACACTGAAAATTGCTTGTGGAGCGTGGAGGCATAACCAAACGAAAGAAATACTAAAGTAGCAAAGTTTTCCTCTGTAAAAGCTAAAAATTTTAATCGAATATTCAGACAAATTTCTTCAGCACTTCGCATAGGTCTTTAGATAAAATGGCAATATAAGCAGCAAACGAGGAAGCCCTCTTCGACTTCATGTAAACTTTTTAACACCAAGTGGACAGAGATCTACTTTAATAACGTACCATTGCCTTGTGGGCAAAGAATGGACATCAACAATTCAATAGAAACCATAAAGGGAGCTGTCGACAGACTTGGCCTTGTCACTTTATCAAAATAAATTATCATATTTGGGGTAGGGTTGCATCACTTAACACTATCCACGTACACAATATGTGTGTATAGGGAGTACTTTATTCAATATCATCTTGTGTTTGTATATTTGATTATTGTTGGGAGCATGATTTTGCACGATGACCTCCATCATCATTCAAATAAGGTGTCCGAAATTCTAATTTCTATCTTAAATTAATCAACATCGAAGTTGACCCCGAAGGCCTATGGCAACATCAATGTGGCCCTGAGAGACCTGTCGCTGATGCTGTTGTGTATACTTATCATACTCTTAAGCCATCAAGCCATTTTATAATTCCTTGTAAAGCCATTATTGAAGGGTATCCTATATCGCAAGCTATAAGATACAGAAACATGCACATAAACCATTGCCAACAGCAATATGCAACATCCGTAGCAACAATCCTTAAACATCAAAGACAAGCTTCTATTTTAGGTTAACGTTTTAGGTAGGTAGTTACCTACATAAATGTTTGGGCTTAGGAAGCAAAACATATTTATTGGATTATAATAATATATACTTGCTCTCCATGGGGAAATATTTCAGCTCATGTTAGGTTTGCCATAATGTTAAAGAGTCCTGGCAAGACTAGGGAGTTCCTTTTGGAACAAGGCAATATCATAGTAAATTATAATTTCGTCATTGTTGTGTAAAAGGTTGCGTACAACATTTATAATGTCCTGTGTATCGTTTGTGTTCGTATGTATGTGTGTTAAAGTTTCAAGGAGCTTAAGTAGAGCATGGGTATTTTAGATTTAAACTGTTGCTCAATATTGTCGTGTAGGTGGGTAAATTTGTGTGGTACGGGTTGGTAACCAGTTGCAAGTCGTAAGCAATAAATAAGATCTTTGAGATTTGCAACTGGGGCAATAAAACATACAAGTTATCCTTGGTTATCCAGTTTAAAGTTTCTTTGATTTAATAAGGTTTTCAAACGAAACGAAACAGTTATAGAAGATAGATTTTTCTTAGAGGAGTCAGTGAGCCAGAAGGCGGTTT
This sequence comes from Melanostoma scalare, assembly GCA_949752695.1. Taxonomy (NCBI): domain Eukaryota; kingdom Metazoa; phylum Arthropoda; class Insecta; order Diptera; family Syrphidae; genus Melanostoma; species Melanostoma scalare. Next base: position 33,518,252 of record OX456985.1, on the reverse strand, counting down.
GGTTTGAATGCAATTTAATTCGTTCAATCTGAAAGTGTTTTTACTTGCGATTATAGCTGAGGCAAGTTTTGCAATCGTGCAGAAAATATTTTGAGTTTGGAATTAAACATGAAATTACGATTAATTGGAATACGAAAAGAGTGGTTCTGTCAGAATCTTGCAGATCCTGTCTTTATGTCTGGCTATCTGTCTGTATATGGACAGCCTGAACCGCTGGACCGATTCTGTGCAATTATGGTCTGTGAGACAGCCTATAGAAGGGTTTTTGGAATTAAGTTTCTTGGTCTTGAAATAACGGTAGCTGCCATACAACCGCTATAACAATACTTACTTTTATTGGAAACTGCTCCAACGATTTTGATAACATTTTGTATGAAGGATTAATTTTGGATTGTCCTTTTTAAAATGTTAAAAAATTTTTTGAAAAAAGTCTAAAAACAATAATTCTCATACATAGTACCATTTTTCCAAAACCGAGTTTCTCGTTAATTGCTAACACAATATTGTCGAAATTTTGAATTTTCCAACCCTACTTCACTACATCATTATTCAATACATACGTCAGGCTTATACTTGAATATGCTAGTCAGGTTTGGTCTTCCTACCAAGTAACTCAATTTATTTCGTAGATTTGAAGCGGTGCAACGTAGGTTTCTTTGCGTAGGTTGCCTTGCCTTGGTGTGATCCGTTCGTTTTATCTCCATATGAAGACCGTTTACGATTAATTGACATGCTCACCCTCTCTAAACGTCGCTGTATCTTAATGACATAATTTTTGTCCATCAGTTTCTGACTAGTACCATAGACTCCGTGGCGTGAACATGAACATAGATAAGAACATAACTTACGTTCTGTCCCCTTCTTCCATTTCTCTACTTTACGCACAGATTACAGTATGCTACGTTCAGCGAATACAGCAGGATACCTTTGACTTTCCCTAAGTTCCTCATCCCTCAAAAAAATTCTGTATACATCTTCTATCTAAACTATCTATATTTTCTATCTGTAAAAAACATTTAAGAAACCATTATCGTACTTTCAGTTTCCATATAAGATGCGATGGGTAAGAACATTTAGAAAATATGAAGAATTTCTTAAACTGATTATTTCTTGACTTTGGTACGTTGTAGACGACCTATTGTTCCTTCCGCTAAAAGTACTGAACGTTGTCACATGATTTTTGCATGTTGGATAAGCCAAGAAGAAGAAAAACACGAAATTTCAGGTGAAAAAGTCTTCAAGACTTACAATACTTACATATACATATGTATAGAATTCTATATAAAAACACAAACAAAAACTCTTAAGAGGTATAATAAATAAACTTAAAAATTAGCTACGGTAACGTACAGTCCATACGGTAGGTCTTCAGGAACTTACGGTCTGCTTCCTTGCTGTGGACAACAAAGGCAATACCATAACCTGAAAGAAATGGATAAGTACAGGTTTATTTATGGCTCCTGATGGCACACAAAAGGTCAGGTAAAAGATTTGGTGGCTCGAAGAAACGGCAGGCAATAATTCTAGTGGATCAGCAGGTTTATTAACGATCCCTGGTGGCATAGAGAACGCAGACTGCAAACTAATGCTTTCACTATAGAAAGCCTGTCGTAAGCAATAATTCTCTATAGAGCTGAATTTCTATTTGCTGACGGTTTTCCTTCGTGTGGGGTCGTAGATAAGTATTGTGCAGATGCAAAGAACCTTCCTCCCGAATACAGCCAGTTTTTCTATTCCAGTCTTGGATATTGTGAACCAGGTGGGAAAGCAGTACCTGATGACAGGTCTTATTAGATGCATGTAGAGCAGTAAATTTGTTTTTTTTTTGCTAAGCCTACTGCTTTTGCGCATCAGCGAATGGACGCTAAGAAAGCATCATCCGCAAAGATAAGGTTGGTGGTGTTTGGTGATTGTGGTTGGTCTGATGTGAAGACTCTATACAGGAAAGTCCTAGCTTCGATCCTTTGATGACATAGTGCACGTGAATCGTATCCGGCGAGCAATGCTCCATGCATTATTATTGTAGTTGTGTACATTTGCGGTTCAGTGCTGTTGACTCCGGATGTATATTGTGGTATGAATATTACCAGGTACCAAAAAGTTACCAAAAGCAACAAGCTCAAAATTTGAGAGCATTTGCATCGTTATCTGAACTGAATTTTGCAACTCAAATACATGAGGGTAGTTGGTAAAGCAAGTCGGCAGAAAAAATTCCAAGAACTTTGCTTATTTGTGCTATAAAAACATGTGTTACTATAATTTTTGCATTTAAAAAATAGTGTTTGTAATAATTCAACACAAATGTTTTACAAAAATAAAAAAAATTAGATATGTTTCACTCGAACCCAAAAATTTGGGAGTTTCTAGGGTGTGGTCAAAGCCAATATAAATGTTCAATGCACTTAAAAATACAAAGTAGATGATCTTAAAACCTTTTTCGAAAAAAGTTTCAGGTTTATAAGTCTACTGAAAAGTATCGATGTTGGGTAGAATGACCTAAAATAAGTTCAGTGTTCTGTTTGACGTAATGCACCCCCACCCGTATGGTCTGCCTGTTATTCGGGAGGTTGGACGTTCGATCCCAACTAAGACCATAGTATTGGCAAGTTCTACAATAGTAAATTCCTTTGATGAATCGTTGCAATGAAAAGCACTTTCTTGGTTAGCCGTTCGGAATCGGTAGAAAATTATGAGTACATACCCTGCATTTCCCTCTCAAGACATGGTGGAGAGAAAGGCACTAGCCCCATGGTCTCCCCGCTTATGTTAAGTGAGGCTTAAATGCTGATCAAAACTTTTGACATAACATATCTTCTGTTGTGCTTAAATTCTCAAAGATTCTTACTTCAGTTTGTGTCCTTCGCTGAGACAACAGAATCTACCTAGGAGTTATTTTTTAGAATTTTAGAATTAGAATGTTTATTTCTTATAATTTCATGACAATTTTCATATAAAGTAAAATAAATTAATAACATTTTAAGAAAAAATAAGAAAGGTTGGTGACATTAATTATTTTCAAAACAATTAAGAAAATAGATTTGAATGCCACTTCAAATAATTAAAAGATTACAAAGTTTATGGGTGGGGTGACCCTTAAAATTTTCAAGAAATTCAAGATAGTAAAATCAAAGTTAATTAATAATACAAAAATAAATTTTACAAAAGAAAGAATTAAACAAATTATAATAAATGGTTGTTAAAAACCAATTACATTTAAGCAAGAATTTTAAATTTTTTTAGTTTTTATACCAAAACATTAGAAATACAAGATTCCAGAGCAATATAGTTCAATGTAAAGAGCCATTTTTAAGAAACGCTCCAGGTATAGTGATTGTACTTATTGATTGAGGAAGAATATTAAATAACCGATAAGACATGATAGAAAAAAAATTACGGTAGGCAGTGGTGCGAAAAAAAGGTACATCTAATACGTTCGAAAGGTTTCCTCGAAGATTGTATCTCGAAATTAAGCGAAAATTGAGGTTACCAGATTTCATAAAAAATAATTTTAATGTCTTAAAACAATATAAATGACGAACTGGGAGAATTTTGAGATCACAAAACAAAGGAAAGCTAGAATGTCTACAAGGCTTACGACAAATTTTTCTAACGACGACGTATTTTTGTAAAATCAATATTGGTTGTATTTTATTTTGATAAATACCACCACAGCAAGCAATTCCATATTGTAACTTGGAATGGAAAATACCATAGTAAATTACCTTCAATAGCTTAGTTGAGCACACGTTTCGTAAATAGTAAAAATGTCTGAGGGTACAACGGAGATATTTTTTGAGGGATTCAGCATGATTTGCAAAAGACATCCGAGAGTCTAAGGTCAGTCCCAAATATTTGAACTCGTCAATTCTCTCAACTACAAGTTATTCCAAGAGACATCGCTTTTCAGTTTATGTATAATCTCAGAAATACTTTGAAGAAGGCGTCAGCATAAGGCTATTTCGATTTAATGTTTTCAAATAATTTTAGCTAAAGAGATTTACAGATCGGCTAAACATTTTAAAGTCACCATTTTGAAAAAAACTCCATTCAATTTCAACGTAGAAAAAAAAGTTTAAAAAAACTATCAGAAACAGAATCTCGACAGTTATGAATAAAGTTTCAAGTGACATTATCCATGTCACCGCAATCTCCTCACTTTATGTGAACATTTGCATTTTCTCTTGAAATTTAAATCAAAATCTCCGTACAAATATAAATAAAATCTAATAAATTCCATTCACAACAATTCCTGCCAACATTCTGTCAAATCCCATTGTGTTTACCCCTCCACAAATACCCATATATACTAAATATTATACATGTCCAAAGTTTTCAACGACAAAGTTCTACACTGAATGATATTTTCCATTAAAACGTCTTAAAAATGATTCAATGCAAATATTTTTGTTTTACGTTTGTAACAAAAACAGATTTATGTGTTTTTGTATGTCAAGCCATAACTGCTGCCATATACATGTGAATGTTGTGTACCTAGGAGCATTTTCATTAAAAGCCCATTCAAGAGAAACAAAAATCGAAATCCTTAAACCTTCAAGCTAATGCTTTGATAGACCGCTGGCACAGAAAAAAGGGAATTTAATGTAATATTTCTAATGAACTATGTAGGCGAAAAAAAAAAATACCACAACCACAAACCTCATTCTTACACACTTAAACGAACGTCAGAAAGGAGAAGTTCAACCATTTACGGATTCATCTCTGAAAGCTTCAGAGGAAATTCGTTCGTTTGTTTGCCTGCGCCTGTAGTTTTCTTTTTTTTTTACTTCTGTGTCATTATGTTGCTTTTTTTGTGTTTTTTCTTGTATCCTCAATTTGTATCCATTTTGTGTGTCATTTTTTGCCAGTTGGTTTTAGAAAACTTTCCTTTTCATATGGCAATTAGGAGGAGCGGGTGTAGAATACAAAATGTGGGACAATAGAAAAAAGTTGATGACAGACACGGAAACAACTGTAGCATGAAAATGCCATGGATGACAAAATAAATGCATGTATTTCCGACCGGCTTGAGTGGATGCCACTTCTGGACATGTGATGAGACACTTTTTTGAAGAGTGCAACAATAAACTTCAGTTGTATGAGCTTTTATGGTTGTTGGAGGATGGATATACGTAATAAAAACAATGAAACTGTCCTTCTCCATATGACTTCAATCAAACTTTCTAGTTGGATATCTCATATCAGTATTAACGGTAATTATTTCCTTTGCAGTTTACTGCTAATTGCATTAAAAGGTCTTCCTGACTTAAGTGCTATCCACTTGGAAGTTGTTGCTAATATTAAAAGTTGCAGTTACTAATAAGACCAATAAGTTGCCATATAAAAATTAATCAGACTTAAGAACTTCTTCCATTTGAAGCAGAGCCGAGGAGAAGAAAAGAAGGAAAAAAAACTTTCCCTTAGTAAACGAGGCAACAGAAAAGACGCTTGTATTGAGGACGCCATCGCCACTCTATGGACATCTTGCAACACTTACAACGGCAAATTGAAAGCCGGAAAAGTAGCATTCTTACAAGGTTTTAATATATATATATATTTTTTTTTTTCTGGTCACGTCCTCAACTCAATTGCCTCTCAAAACTTTGCCGACAGTAGATGGCACAGTATGGTGTACCTACTTATTCTCACGGCCTGGCCTGCACTTGGCACTTGCGGTTTTAGTATTTTTATTTA